>CM075808.1:58357602-59067287 GCA_037975025.1 Excoecaria agallocha
CAATGATGAAAGATGCCAGAGAACTAGAAGAAACTTCTTCAGAATATGATCATTGGTGCAAAGTTGATTGTATAGTTACGTCCTGGGATCTTGAATTCCATTTTAAGAAAAATTGTTGAGGCATTTATGTATATAGATTCTGCAAAGGATCTTTGAAAGGAGTTAGAAAAAAGGTTAGATGAATGCAATGGTATACTTTTTTAACAAATTAAAAGAGAAATATGTTTAATTTCACAAGGTGGTATGCCTGTGATGAAATACTTTACAAATCTAAAATAGCTTTGGGATGAGAAATCCTGGTTAAGCTCCTATTCCGCAGTGTAGTTGTGAAGCTTCAAAAGAAAATGGAAGATCTAGATTATAATGACAAATTAATGCCCGTTTCTCATGGGATTGGATGATGCTTATAATGTAGTTGAGAAATCAAATACTTATCATCGGATCTATTACCAAATGTTAACAAGGCCTATCTCAATGGTTTTTGAGAGTTGAAAAATAGAGGGAAGTAAATGTGAGTTTTGCAAACAGTACTGAAAATGCAACACGGGATAAAGGTAGTAGTTAAGGAAAATAAAAAGAAGCAGATCAACAAAGATGATATGTATTGTGATTTATGTAAGATAAAAAGGTATACGAGAGATACATGTTTCAGGATTGATGGATATCCCGAATGGTTCAAGGGAGCAAGGGATAAGAAGATTGGAGGAGGTAAAATCTCCACAAATATGATTGACTCACCTCTTAATTTTCAAAGAAATGATAGTGCTAATTGGAAAGAAGATATGGATAGCTTGATTCAACAAGGAATTGAGAGGTTTCTGAAGGAAAAGCGAAAGCAAGGAAGTGTTGAAGAGAATGCAGTCAATCTTGCTTACTTTGAAGACTTTGCAGGTAGCATTCTAAATTTTGGCTTAAGTTTTCTTAATTTTATTGCACATGGTTCTTGTATAATTGACATAGGTGCTTCTAACCACATGTTCACTCAATTACATCTTATTACAAATCCTAAACCTATTGAAAGATGCATACCCGTTCACTTACCTGATGGAATAATTGAATATGTCAGTCATATAGGTGATGTTACTCTCAATAACATATTAACTTTAACCTCTTCTCTACATGCTCCTTCATTCAAATTCAATCTCTTATATGTTCATAAACTAACCCTCACTGCTTATATAAATTTCATTTTTTAAGGATTTTTGTGTTTTACAGGACCTTATGAGTGACCAGATTTTAGCAATTGGAAAAGTAATAGTTGGACTGTATATAATGAATCATAACTCATTTGATCCAGATGTCATTTGTAAAATTTTGAATAAGGTGTCTAATGAGCCAAATAAACTAGCTCATTGTTATCAAGCTAGTCTTTTTGATTTGTAGCACCAAAGATTGGACCGACCTTCTGCTATTGTATCAAAATAATTAAATTTTCATTCCAATTACATGAATATATCTATTTTTGACCAATCCTGTAATGTTTGCCATGAATCTAAACAAACTAGACTTGCTTTTCCTACGAGAAAAATTAATTCAAAAACTTGTTTTGAGTTAATACATATGGATTTGTGGGATCCTTATAAACAAGATTCTCTAAATGGTGCTCATTTTATTTTGACTATCATGGATGACTACAGTAGGAGCACATGGATTTACTTGCTAAAATGCAAAAGTCAAACACATTCAACCATGCAACCATTCATTCACTTGATTCGAACCTAATTTCAATTACCCATAAAAGCCATTAAAACTGATAATGGCACAGAGTTTACCAATTTTGCTTATCGAAATCTATTTTCTAGCCTTGGCATTATCCATCAAAAAACTTGTGTTTACACCCCTCAACAAAATGGCATTGTTAAGAGAAAATATATGCATCTTTTACAAGTAGCTGGAGCCATTATGTTTCGATCACATTTACCAAAATATTTTTGGGGAGATGCCATTTTAACAACCACTTAAATTATAAATGAACTTCTTTTATCTATCCTAAATTGGCAGTCTTCTTTTGAGATTTTATTTTATAAGATACCCAACTATCAGTTTATGAAAATCTTTGGCTGCCTGTGCTATGCTTCTAATACCACACCACACAAAGATAAGTTGGATCCTCGTGCTCTTAAATTAATTTTTCATTGGTTATCCACCTGGTCAAAAGGATTACAAGTTGTATAATCTTCAAACTCACAGAATTTTCACATCTAGATATGCTATTTTTTATGAAAATCATTTCCTTTTCAAACAATATCTCACAGTAGTTCCCCTTATATTCCTATTCCTTTATCTATTAGTGATTTATCATATCACAGTACTTCATCAAAAATAAATACCTTTCCATCGACTTTTACTCTTATTTCTCCTTCTCTTTCTCCTCTTCAACTTGATGCAAATCAACCTCTCTCTATAATTCATACCAGGAAAACTCAAAGAAATAAACAAAAATGATCTTGGTTAAATGATTTTATGTCTAATAATATACAGTCTATTGCTACTATTTCAATTACTAGAACATTAAAGAAACCATCCTCTTATACCCCAAATACTTTTCCTTTTATTGTTTCCCCCCATATTACATCAAATTACATGTTTTTTTAGCTAATGTTTCAAACATCAAGGAACCATGTTCTTTTAAACAAGCCAGAACTGACCTTAATTGGATGAGAGCTATACAAGATAAATTCCAAGCTTTGGAGGCTAATGAGACTTGGAAACTTACTGAGTTATCAAAAGGCAAAAAAGTTATTTGCTCTAAATGGGTTTATATAATTAAACACAATCTGGATGGGAGTGTGCAGAGGTATAAAATAAGACTAGTAGCCAAGGGATATAATTAGATTGAGGGCATTGATTATACAAAAAGCTTCTCCCCTATTACAAAAATGGTGACTACCTGTATTTTGCGTGTTGTAACTGCCGCAAAGGTTTGGCCACTACATCAATTAGATATAAACAATGCGTCTTTTCATGGTTATATAAATGAAGAATTGTATATGTTGGCTCCAGAAGGATATGATAAGGCACGTCCCAGTCAAGTTTGCAAGCTAAAAAGATCCTTATATGGGTTAAAACAAACCTCTAGACCGTGGAATCAATAGTTTACTTACAAGTTACAGAGCATAAGCTTCATTCAGTTGACTCATGATCATTGTTTATTCATCAAACATCTGTTAAGGGCTATATAGGTCTCATAGTGTATATGGATGATGTTATCATCACTGGTCCAACTGAGGAAGATATACAGATGGTAAAGGATTTTTTACATCAGTAATTTACAATCAAAGATAGTGGTCCAGCTAATTATATTCTTGGGCTAGAATTAGCTAGATTTGAAATAAGTCTGTATGCGAATCAACGAAAATATATTATTGACATTATTGAGGATGGTTTAATGGGATCAAAAGGCACAACCACACCACTATCAAAGACATGCAAATTTGATTATGATACTTCTCCCTTCTTACTGAACCAGATAAGTTCAGAAGACTAGTAGGTCGACTATTGTATCTTGGGTTTACACTACCTGACATTGCTCATGTTACACAACAGCTCAGTCAATTTGTCCAAAATCCTACTGAGCAACATTGGGTTGCAGTTTTTCATGTTCTTTAACACTTGAAGACTTTTCCCTTAAAAGGATTATTTTTTCCAGCTAATAATATTTTTCTTCTTTAAGGTTCTTGTGATGCTGATTGGGCAGCTTGTCCTTTCAGTAGACGATCCCTTATAGGTTATTACATTTTCTTGGGAGATGCTATTATTTCCTAGAAAACTAAAAAGCAAACCACAATCTCTCGTTTCTCAGCAGAAGCCAAATATCGAAGTATGTCTACTGTTGTTTGTGAATTGCAATGGATCTATTATGTGTTACAGGATCTTCAACTAGGCATTCCACTTCCCATATCTCTATGTTGTGACAACCAGGTTGCTCTACATATATCTGCTAATCTAGTGTTTCATTAACGAACTAAACACTTGAAAATAGACTGTCATTTAGTCCAAGATAAGTATAAATAAGGTTTTGTTCAATCTCGATACATTTCTTCTAACCAGCAATCAGCAGATCTTTTTATCATGGTTTTATCTGCTCCTCTCTTTGATCATCTTCTGTCCAAGTTGGGCTTATGCAATTGGCATCAAGCTCCACCTTGAGGGGGGATGTAGAATATATTAGTCAGTTAGAGTTAGTCGGTTAGAGCTATTAACCAGCTACAAAAATGTGTGTGTCACGTATTTTTTATTTATGCTGATGTGACTTTTCTGTTATGAAGGTAGTTACTAGCCTATACGTGTATATAAGCTCCTCTGTATTTTTTTGGATAATGATGAGTAATTGATAATTTTCAGTTTCATTTTTCTTCTTTCAAGCTCTATTATTGGAGTTTCTCTTTAGTTTATGATCGTTAAGTTGCTCAACTATTTGAACTTAGAGGATCTTGAATAAGTTGCTCAGTTATCACAAATTTTCCACCTGTTGAAAAAATTTATGTTGGGATTCTTTTCTGACCGTAACCATGCTCATAAGCTTATATAAAATTATTGTTGATATTTTCTTTAATTACTTATATGGGTATCAGTTTTTGATGTAATAATATCTTTTTATAACATATTAACAAATATAATATAATATAATATAATATAATATAATATAATATAATATAATATAATATAATATAATATAATATAATATAATATAATATAATATAATAATTAAAATGTTACTCAAATGGATTAAATACGAATACTTCAACAATGGCTAATGTTTTGAAATTAGAAAGGCATAAAAACTCTATAAACAAATGGATACTTTTGTCTTTTTATAAAATAAATGGAGCTCCAATTTTGGTGTTTTTTTTAAAAGACAGCCGTTTCAATTATATAAACAATTACCAATTATTGTTTGTAAATTCTAACCAAATACCTGAAGTGAGTTGTTGGAAAAATAAAGGCTATCGGCTATTTCTACTAGCTAAACCAAATAGACACTTAATGTCATTTTAAATTGGTGAAAGGTAGAGGTGTATACGGTATGTTACAATTCGAAAATTTATAAATCTCCATATTATATTGAAATTTCGGATATTTTAAAAATCAAGTATTGATATTGTATTGAAAATTCGGTACAATTCTATAAAAATTCAGAACAATTTGGTATGGTTCTTTGGTTCTTTCGGTACAAGATAATACAATATAATTCGATACTTCGGATAATTCAATATATTTAAAATTTTGCAAGATAAATTCACACAATAATAAATATAAATACAATTAAAATATTTCAAATCTCCTTGAAATACAACTTGCCCTTTATCCTCTTTTTCCAAAGGAGAAACAGTAAACTATGCAATTCAAACAATTCAAAGGAATAGTAGATTTAAAGTAACTCACACTGTAGACATATGGAATTAGAAAACAAAGCATACTCCAAGATAAATTTCTTTGGGGTACGAAAAAAAAGAGGTTTTTGATTTCAACAGCTTGATGGACAAACAAAGCTGTCGATGCATCATGCATGCCACACATTTTATTTTTCAGTTAATTTTCATTAAGAAGAAATTACATTATAGAAGTCCATATTTCTGTCATAAGGAATAAATGTAAGTAGCTCATAATTAATTCTATTCGAATACTACTTTCAACTATTGTGCTTGCCTAATCTCTGCTTAAATATCTGTGCATGAAGCCGGAGTAAAGGTATAAAATTCTTCAACATGCCGACAACATGATCCCAAACCTATATAATGAGTTAAAAGAATTAAATTCAGTGATGCTAAAGCGATTTTAGCTACTTGTCTTGGAATCAATACTTTACATTTATTATTGTCTCTGTTCTTGTTCGAAGGATGAAGACTGATGCCCGACCTGAAGCTACCATTAGATACTTGCATAGACTGCATCCAAATACACTTCCATCATGTAAATGCCATTGCAAATCTGTTTAGCAATATGCGTATAAACAAAAGGCAAAATTATAAAAAGATGTAATGCACCCTAATGTATTCCTCAACAATCCGAATATAATAGTCAATGGGATAGCTTAATGTCAATCAGTGACACTTCTTGCTAATTATGATGTTGGAGAAAAATAATTGCTTATGATGTAGGAGTTATTGTCTTCCCCGCCATCATTTTATTCATTTTAATATAGTAAGGCTTCCAAAAATTGAGTTTAACCACATTTTATTTTGTAGCACAACCAAAAAGCAAAGGGTTTTAAGTTCTAACTGTCTAAATAAAAAGGTATTTCTTTTGCAGGATCCAAAAATGTGAAGAAAATTCAAAATACATCAATAACAATAGTTGTCAAAAATGCTTTGCAATAATTGTTCACGTGTCTGTAAACTACGGAACTTAAACATGAATATGACAAATGAGAATGGAAAACTTTGACAAATAATGAACAATGCATCACCCTGATAAAGTATTTAAACCTCAGATAGGTAGCTCAAATAGTATAAGTAGTTCAAATGTTGAGATTAATGAGACCAAACCTTCCACAGCACATGGATAAAAGAAGAATTTCTTTGTTATCAACACTCTTGGAATCGTCTGTTGCACTGAATAAAGAAGAAAGTGGCAATGACTCCCATGTTTGATTCTCAGGAATACAAAAAACTTGCTTCAAGTACTAGGCGACATGTATCAACACTGCATTCGATCTCACCGTCACTATCATCATCATCGTTATCATCAGATCGCTGCTTCGATCTCTCCGAACCCTTAATTGTCATAGCATTTGCAGCCCTTTGAGACTCGATGATTCGACGACGACGCTCTTTTGATTGCTGTTCCAAGGATCGAAAGAAGTTGCTCTTATCATTACCGATGATAGTTTCGTTGATTTTATTGGCATTGGCGATAGCACCAGAGTCCGATTGCTTCTGCTAGCGTTTGGCTTAGGTGACTTTATACTAGCCGTGATCTAAGTTAGTGGTTGTGATTTGATGATCTTCGCTGTTGTTGATGTGGGTGGAGAGGGGCGAATTAAAGGAGACAGCGACAGCTTGTGCGTGAAAGAGAGAGGCGATTGAAGGAGAACATAATGGGATATAGGGTTTTTAATATATATATATATATATATATATATATATATATATATATATATATATATATATATATCTATATATATATATATATATATATATATATATATATATATATCCTCTGTTGAACAGTTTTCCCTCTTAATTAAATTTTTTACTCCCTCTAAAATTTCTAAATAAAAAAATTTTCCCTCTTAAAAAAAATTAAATTTAATTTTAAATTTTAAATTCAGTTTTTTACCATTAAAAAAATAATTTATATTTACCATTATTTATAAAGATGAGATTAAATATAAAATATTTTTAAATAACTATTAAATTAATAGTATTAATTAAATAATTTATAAAATGAAAAAATCTTTATGTCTCTTTTTTATGTATTTCTTAATATTTAAATTATTAATTAAATAATTAAATAATATATATTCATATAATTAAGTTAATTGGAAAGGTGATTATATATATACATATATAATTACACTAATTGGTAAAATTTTATTAATATAATAATTGTATATAATTATATTGTTAATTTGCATACTCAATTACTCATATAGATATTGTGCAAAAATAGATGAATACTAGTTGAGGTGATACTAAAAGAAAATAAAATTAATTGCTAAGTTGATTATATACATATATAATTACACTAATTGGTAAAATGTCATTAATATAATAATTGTATATAATTGTATTGTCAATTTCAATACTCAATTACTCATATATGTATTGTACAAAAAATAAATGAATACTAGTTAAGTGATACTGAGAGTATATGTACTCATATAAATACATTCAATCATTTATAATATAAAAGTAAATAAAATTAATTGATAAGATAATTATATATTCATACATTCATATAATTATATTAATTGATAAAATTTTATTATATATAATAATTATATATAATCACATTATTGATTTACAACTCTATTAATAATATAGATATTATACGAAAATATATACATACTAGTTGAATGACACTAAAAATAAATGAAATTAACTGGTAAAATAATTATACATTCATATAATACATTAATTTGTAATATTTCATTATATATAATGAATATATTTTACATTATTAATTTAGATATTCATATAGGTATTGTCCTAAAAATAGATGAGTATTAGTTAATTGATACTCAAAAGTAAATAAAATTAATTGATAAAATACTTATGTGATAAATTGCTTAACTTACATATACATGTAGATATTTATAAAGAAAATAAAATAGTAGCTGGGTGATATTAAAAATAGATTAAATTAAATATAAATTATTTTAGTTATATATTCATATTCATTTCCATATATATAGAATAATTATTATAATAATTAAATTTATATTTTTAATAATTAAAATATTTAGTTTAATTTATTAACTAATTATTATCTTAGTTTTGTGTAGGGATGAGCATAGTTAAACGAAATTTAGGTTAACCGAAAAACTGATCCGTAACCGAACTGATTTTTAGGTTAACCAAATCAAAATTTTAGATTTATGGTTTTTATTTTAAAAACCGATGGTTAACCGATCCGAAACCGAATATATATATATATATATATATATATATATATATATATATATATATATATATATATATATATATATATATATATATATTATTAATTATATTTTAAATTTTACACTTATATTTTTCAATTTTTGTTTAATTTATAAATATTATGATATATAATTTTGTAAAATATATATTTTTAGTAAATAAACATTAAAATTATGTACATAATTAGCGTTCTGTTGTGAGTTTTATATTGAATATTTTTTAATTTTTATAATTAATTATGGAAATTTTATTTTTATTTTGATTATTTTAATGGATATAATATTTAATTAGTATTTTTTCATTTTTAAAGCATTTTTAACTATTAAAAATAATATTATAAATTGTATAATTTATTAAATTTATATATTAAAATTTTTTAATGGTTAACTGATAAACCGATCCGAAAAACCGAGTTAAAAAATCGAAACAGATATAGCGGTTAACCGATAGTAATATACTGGTTTAAGAAAATTATTAATGGACCAGTTAATTGATCCATGCTCATCCCTAATTTTGTGTAATAAAATATATAATGTAAATAATTATAAAGTTAAATTTATACAGTACAAATAGAAAAAAAAATTATAAGTAATATTTATATATAAATTACTAATATTATATATAATAATTAATAAATATCGGTTCTTTCGGTACAATTTGGTACAGTTCAATACGGTTCTTGATCCGATTCTAGGTAAAATATCCAGATCCGTTCCAAATAAAGTTAACGATACAATTTGATTTGGTTCTAGTTAAAAAGTCAACGGTACAATTCGGTTCTGGATCTTTTTATTTGATACTTCGATTCGATATAGAAAGATTCAGATCCGTGTAGACCCCTACTGAGTATGACCGCAAAATAAAACTCAAATTCCTTTTGCTTTTCATTTTTCTTATAAACCAAACGGAAATTCTAAATTAAGTAATAACTACTTCTCCCTCGTCACAGTCATAATTAGAGTTGCCTTGTCCCCCAGAAACAAACAATAACTAGCTTTGAAGCTCTAATTTCTCCATATTCTATTTTACGCTCTAATTATTTCTTCATTTTCCATTTTGAAATCAATTTTATCAGAGTTACTCCTTAAACATATAAAATACAAGTAGAAAACAAAATCAAAATCCTTTAGGCAAGAAAACGAGTTACTCTTTGGAGAGAAAAGGAATGATCTCGAGGAGGACGAGCTGTAGGAGATTGCAAGAGAAAGCAAAAACAACTATGATCTGCGCTAACACTCTCTTCTTTAAAGATACTTCATAATATATATCACTCGCACCTCATCTCTTTCACAAATTCATAACTTGTCCACAAATTTATATACATATATATTTCATTGGACATAATATAAACTCTTCTAACTTAATTAAAAAGGGAAAAAATTCTTATTAGTGTTATTAATTAGTTTTTGTAAATTCCAGTACGAGCTATTAGAATTTAAATATAATTTCGGTATGCTTTGAACAGAGATAGGGAATATATTATTTTATTTTTTTGAAATACTAATATAGATTTTATTTGATCATTTGTGCACATCCAATCGAACAATGCAATATATGCGATAGCATAGTACAAATATGCGCCTATCGAATTATCACCCTTTATTTTTTTTACGAGCACTTGCTTGGAATTAAATAAAGTTTTTACTTTTTAATAGAATAGGAAGCAATTATATAATATAATTATTTAAAAGAAAGGGGGGAAATTAGAATCTGTGAGTTGGCTCTTTTTTCTCCTTTCAGGTGCTTCACGTTAATTTATTTTAATGGAGCTCCCTACCCCCACCACACTCTCCCTTATTTAATTAATTAAAAAAGAGGAAGCTCGACTTCTGTTCCTTCCTTTAATTAATTAATTAATTAATTATGCTTAATTGATTATGAGGATCTTTCTTTATTACTCTCTGGTTGGCTTGCATCACTTGGTCAGTTTCTGCTCTTTGACAATCTGGCATCATTTGATCAACTTCAGATTTTTGGCTATTTGACATCAGTTGCTCAGCAACTGCAAAATTCTAAACAAGTGCAGAAATCAGAATCCATAATTCAGTAGTGCAATGCATTTATGAACAACAAATGAAAAATTAGTGCAGTAGTTTTGAACCAATTGCAACTGAATTTCTTGTATGAACGCAGAGAGCATGCAAGTTACCCCTGTGCACGGAAAGATAGAGAGCAAAACCAAATATATGAGAAACAAAAACCAGAAATAAACAAAAGGAAAAAAGGATTCTCGAACAATTCAATATAAATACATAATAGGTCTTCTCCTCCCATCAGAGTATGATTGTTGTCACAGGTTCACAGTTTTCATAGAGCGCGCTTCTATGTTGAAAGATGAATTAGCCTTGAGATGGTGAGCCTATAACCAAAGTCCCGCTGCAAAAAGAATAATAGGCATCTTCAGCTCTAGCAAGAGGCACCGTTGTGTTTCACCCATTAGACATTTTTACATTATAATTTCACTCACTAGTTCACGATTTTGTATTGATTGGCCCCTTCAAATGTTCAGACCTAAAAGTTAAGGCTACATATAACAGTGCATCAACAAGCTTGTAAGATCATGTTCCAACTGGTAACATAGTCAACAGAATGCACCGTGAACATTGCTTAACAAAAGTTCTTGCCCACAACTAGTTTCATAAGCTATATAGATTTCCTCCGGCCAATGTTCTGGTCTAAAACAAGTAGGACCATGAAAGGTCTGCATATCTAAATGGCAAATAGATGCTTGTTTCAAAGAAAATAATGCTCACAATAAAATTATGCACTTAAAAAGCTTAAACTTTAGATATGCCAAGAATATCTCAGAGACTTGTTTGGAAAATCTGCAAATAGAATCTAAAGAAAAATCTAAATGCAATATTTATTCTGCAACTATAAACTAAAATTACAAGGATGCAACATGTTGTCATGTGCAATGATCTCCCAAAATAGACACCATGATAAATGCCAGTAACAAGTTCAAGAAAAGAAAAAGTAAAACTATAAAAGTGCTGATAAATATGACAAATGATTCAATTTCAACTGTTAAATGCTAATACGACATGTGAAATTTGGAGGACCATAGTATATGTAACCATTTTCCAATGTCACTCCATCAAAGTTCCAATTGAACCAAGGATTTTTATGAGACCAGAAAAGAAACAGGTTGACAACAAGCAACAATCCTAGAACCATAGAGTTTCAAGCAATTTCTTCTCTTCTACAACAGGGAATTATCCGTACAGCATAATAAAGATGGGATCTACATGTTGAATGCAGCAATATGATACCATCCATAAAATACTGGAGCCAATTCAGTGCCAACATGATCTTAATCCTTGAGACCTTGTTACATAAGCATTTCTTTTACTTAAGAAAATAAAACATAATAAAAAAAGTACTTTTAATTAGTTTCAATTACTTAAGAAAACAAAAGTATGAAATCAGAAGAATTCAGATCAAGAGAATAACAACAGTTAGGTAATTATGCAGCAGTTAATATAGAAATCTTCTTTTGCTAATTGATACAAAAGAAACATAATAAACATGTAACTATGAGTTGCAAAATTGAAATTTCACTAATTCCCAAATTCTTAATTCCATTACATGACAACCATTGAATGGGCTCAAGTTGTAAACTATCATTTAAAAAGTGTAAACCATATAGATGAAAGATAACCAGTGACAGAAGACTGCTTTGAAATTCAAAAGCAAACTGAAAACTGTGACTATTCAATGCTTGCAGCACAATTTCACTCTAAATGCTTGTGTGTATGTAGATGTGCAGAAGAAATTAATATTAAAAATATGTTCATATCCAATATGTAAGGATGGCCAAACAACGAGAAATTGTTATCAGGATAGCTTGACAATCTTTCCCCTTCCTTTTTAAAATTGCACAGCATATGCATGAATCTTGTGCATGGATTTTTGTTGCTTAATGTCTGCTCCAATTTGGTTTTATTAGGTAGATCAACACGGAGCTAATTGTCGTATAATATGAAGTATGCAAGGCATATGATACAGTGGCAAAGGGAATCCAATGACGCATGATTGCACAAGAAGAGAGTTCTCCATACAGTTACAGTAAATGGACGCATATAAAGCAGCTACTAGAGCAAGAACTCTAAGGGCCAGTCATGAATCTATCAAGCTGGAGAAACAAATAAGAGATATAGATAAGTGTGAAGAAAAGAAACAAATCAACATGCCACTGTTACAAAGCATCAACTAGCAATTATAGTAAGGCAACATGAACACCAATAACGTTAACAAACAAAACAAATCCAGCTTCCAGTTTATCCGCCTTGACCTACGTACAGTCAAAAAAGAAGCAAAATTCTTCAGAAAACCTACTTAGCCTTGCAGCATTTTCTTCAGAAAGCACCCCGAGTATGACTGCAAAATAAAACTCAAATTTCTTTTCCTCCTCATTTTTCATATAAACCAAACGGAAATTCTAAATTAAGTAATAACTACTTCTCCCTCATCACAGTCATAAATTTAAGAGTTGCGTTGTCCCCCAGAAACAAACAAGAACTAGCTTTGAAGCTTTAATTTCTCCATATTCTATTTTAAGCTCTAATTATTTCTTCATTTTCCATTTTCAAATCAATTTTCTCAGAGTTACTCCTTAAACATATAAAATACAAGTAGAAAACAAAATCAAAATCCTTTAGGCAAGAAAAAGATTCTCTTTGGAGAGAAGAGGAATGATCACGAGGAGGACGAGCTGTAGGAGATTGCAAGAGAAAGCAAAAACAACTATGATCTGCGCTAACACTCTCTTCTCTTTATGCTCTTTGTATAATCTCTGGTTCAAGAATCAAAGTCCGGCCCAGCCTAAGAGGCAAAGAGACCCGATCATCAACACCCCCTCGTAAATTGCAAATCCCCATCCCATCTCCCTCCCTATGGTTTCTCTTCTATTTCAACTTATCAGTTAGTAGATCCTTTTGAGCGCTCCGGATCTCGAATGTAGTTCAGATTTCAGTGCTTTAGTGAAAAACTGAAAATATACAGCAGAGAAACAAACACACTTTCTCAGTTCCGTCCATGTTTAACTTTTTGTAGAGAAGATCGCCATTTAAGCTTAGAAACGTTTTTTTGTGGATTATGGATTCGTGTATGGAAGTGTTGGGCACAGCGGATAAAATAAATAAATAAGCAGAGCAAAATAATGACACCAACAATTTAACGTGGTTCACCCAAAACGTTTGGGTTACGTCCACGGGACAAATTCCGAAAATATTTCTTCCACTAATAAAATTAATGGGTACAAGAGAGAGAGGTAATCCCACAATTTGAGATAAACCCAAAATAGTAGCACACAAGTGTTTCCCAAACTTACTATTTTGTCACTCCCCTTTTAGAAAAATATCCCAAATATTTTTCTAAAATACTTCTCACTCTCTTACTCTTAATCTTTTTCTCTCAAAGATTAGATCTTATACATCTCTCTAATGTATAGCACAAAAATGAGAGATCTACATTTTTTCTCTCTATTCTCTCAATCCTTTATCTTAGGATTGCTCTCTCTATGTCTTGAATGCAAAATAACCATGCCTATTTATAGGCATTTTTGCATCCCAATCTTTGAATTTCAAAGATTACATTCACACTTCTTTTTCATTTTTTCAACAAACATGTTTAATTTTTCTTCATTCAAAACCTAACTAAAGTTGTGTGAATTCTACTATGTGGAACAAAACCTAACTAAAGTTGTGTGAATTCCACCATGTGGAGGGATAACTAACAAATCTCCCCCTCCCGATCACATGGGGGGTTCCATTAATCTTGTAGCGAGCAGATAATACTCCTCCCCCGTCAGTGAGTAACACGCATATTTCACCATAAAGAGTATACCCACTTGGAATTAACACTAACTCCAAGAATTTCACCTTGGTTTTGTATCCCAAACCAAGGACCACACAACACGTGGCTTTTTCTCCTGCGATATTCCACTGATTCGTCAAATCACCTTGCACCGCCGCTATCAACCAACGGGACACGCCGCCTGGCCATCACAATATACCAGGAAGACTTTCGATACAAAGTACGAAACACGAATCTCCAATCGCGAAAACATACCGAGGACCTCCAACAGCTTATGTCCTCCCCTCGAGCGATAATCTATTTAATCCGTCAAATCATCTTGCACCGCCGTTTTCAACCAACGGGACACGCCGCCTGGCCACCACAATACCAGGAAGACTTTCGATACAAGACACCAAACACGGATCTCCAATCGCACGAACAAACTGAGGACCCTTCCACACAATGCAATCCATGTGAACAGTAACCGTATGAACAGTGACCGTATACGTGAACAGTGACCGTAGGAAAAATCTTTTCTGATGTGGAAGATCAGTCTATGCTGCAACCACAGAGCATACTAAGACAGAACCTTAGCTCTGATACCACTTGTTGGGCACAGCGGATAAAATAAATAAATAAGCAGAGCAAAATAATGACACCAACAATTTAACGTGGTTCACCCAAAACGTTTGGGTTACGTCCACGGGACAAACTCCGAAAATATTTTTCTATAATAAAATTAATGGGTACAAGAGAGAGAGGTAATCCCACAATTTGAGATAAACCCAAAATAGTAGCACACAAGTGTTTCCCAAACTTACTATTTTGTCACTCCCCTTTTAGAAAAATATCCCAAATATTTTTCTAAAATACTTCTCACTCTCTTACTCTTAATCTTTTTCTCTCAAAGATTAGATCTTATACATCTCTCTAATGTATAGCACAAAAATGAGAGATCTACATTTTTTCTCTCTATTCTCTCAATCCTTTATCTTAGGATTGCTCTCTCTATGTCTTGAATGCAAAATAACCATGCCTATTTATAGGCATTTTTGCATCCCAATCTTTGAATTTCAAAGATTACATTCACACTTCTTTTTCATTTTTTCAACAAACATGTTTAATTTTTCTTCATTCAAAACCTAACTAAAGTTGTGTGAATTCTACTATGTGGAACAAAACCTAACTAAAGTTGTGTGAATTCCACCATGTGGAGGGATAACTAACAGGAAGAGCCTAAGAAAAATCAAACGGAGATTTTGCAAAATCATCGCGCTAGGTGTATTAGAATTGGGAAAAAAAAAACAAAAATTGAAGTTAAATAGAAGAGAAAACAGAAAAGAGAAAAGAGAGGAGTCCGAAATTGAAGAATTAATGATAGGACAATAAGAAGAAAGAAAGACATGGCAGAAACTGCATGGCGGAGCTTACTTTTGGGATTGTTTGGTTTTCAAAGGGACTGGAAATTTAACTTTGGAGATAGCGTTTGCAAGTTTTTAATTTTTTTCATTGGAAGAGTTTTTTCATGTGAAATTGATCACTGGTACCGCAATGGCGCGTTATTATTGCTTCCTAATCCAATGTTTTAAGCGTCCGAGTTTTATTTTTCAGGGACCTGATAAGAATTAGGGACCACCTGGTCCCTAAAATTAATTTTTAAGGACCCATTCACTCTTGTCCTTAAAAAGTGGCCCCTAAAAGTCCATTTCCTCGCAGGAATACAAACAACCTATGAATTTATAACTAAACTGAATAAATAAAATACAAGCCATTGAAATTTGATGAAAAAAACAATTAAATTGTTAATATTTATTTTGACATAATATTCTTTAAAATTTATAAATTAAAATAATATTACTCTAAAACTGACTGATCTATTATTTTAATTATTTTTCGTCAATTGATTGCTGACGTGGCATTAAAATTGATATGCTACAAGTCAGCTCATGACATGTCAAGTTTCATGTGGCAAGAAAAGTGTTACATGGCAAGATTAAAAGTATATAAAAATCCTAGAGTGTTTTAAAAATAGTAATTTACCTCCTAAAATTTGTAACTTGAGACAACTTAACCTCTATATGTCAAATTTATGTTATATCATCAGTAAACTAATGAAAAATAGTAAAAATAACATATTCATCAATTTTGGATAATATTGCTCTAATTTATAAATTTTAGACGATGTTGTACCAAAATAAATATTAAAATTTAATTATTATTTTTGTCAAATTTCAGAAGTGAATTGTTCATTCAGTCTAAAATAAAATACAATTCTGATAAAAAAGATCAAGATACATTAAAAAGTAATTAAAATTTTATATTTTTTATACTTAAATTTGGATAATTGATATTCAAAAGGCTAAATTTAAACTCTATTTGTTAATAGTAAAATAATTATTCAAATCAATTTTAAATCCATTTATTATTAGTTAATAGTAAAATAATTATCCAAATCGGTTTTAAATCCATGTATTAACTAGGACCGAAATCTGTTCTAGTAGGATAGGATGGAGTTGGGTATCCAAAAAACTTCTACCAGCTGCCGTCCCATGCAAATGGCAGGATTTTGAATGAAGTTGATTGTCCCCGAGATGAAAACCAAAAGGAATTAAAACTAGTAACGTTTAAGGACTGGGAAGTGGCAACCCTATGGTTCTTACTTACGGATCGCCATCCCATACCTCCTTTTAACCTCCACAATTGACTGCACAATTGTACGCTTTCTTTCTTTTTTTGGTTGCGTGTGCGTAGGTACGACTGCTACTTGAGCTGGAAGCAATCTCAATGTTATCAAAACCGGACCGGAGGATTCACGATCCAAAAAATCCAATCAAATTCAACTGAATTTTTTAATTTTTTTAAAAAATAATATTATTTATATAATTTTGTAAATATTACTATATAAAAAATATAAAAATTCAATTAAAAAATCATTAATCAAACATTAAATATAAATCACAAATATTTAAATAATAAATTTCAAAATATCCTAAATATTTATCACATACAAATTTTAAACATTCAAATAAAAATTTAAAATATAGTAAATAAAATTATGTTAATTGATCATCCTCCTCATCGTCATCAGTCATCCCCATCCTCATCATCATCATCCTTTTGAAGCAGGGGCGTAGCTGGCATGTAATGAGTGGGTTCAATTTAAAAATTTTTTTAAAATATCTTTAATAAATTTATGCTTTTTCAAATTGACCCCACTAAATTTTTTAAATGACTTCATTAACAATTAATTTCATTAAAAATTTGACCTCACTTATATATTTAAATATTTTCATTAAAAATTAACACTACAAGAAAATTTATAAATAGCAACGAAAAATTAAAAACGGAATTTATTTCCGTTTATAATTAGCAACGGGTTGCTAATTTTAGTGAAATTTTTTTGCTTTAACAACAAAAATGAAAAATCATTATTTTTCATTGTTAAAAATAAAGGAAATTATTACGTCAAAATTTTACGACGAAATTGAGTAACAAAAATTTTTCATGTGAATGAATTTTTTTATCCGAAATAATTTTTGACCCCACTGAATTTAATTTCTGGCTACGCCTTTGCTTTTGAGATTCTTTTGCATTCTGTTCAAGTTATATATATATATATATATATATATATATATATATATATATATATATATATATATATATATATATATATAATTGATTAAATTTCAATTATTCATACAATATTTGAAATTAAAATCATAATATAATCAAATATAATTAATATTAATAAATTAAATAAAAAATAAACCAGTAATAGTTGATTCTGCCATGTCATCATTTGAAAGTTCTTTTTCTTGAACCATATTTTCAATCTTATCAATAGTTGAAAATAAGGCGAATTAACAACATTAAAGGGAATGCGAGCATCATAAAACCATAAAGCAATTGCCATGGCTTTCTTTGAGTTATCATCGCCTTCCACCATTAAACATTCTAAAGGAGTTGTTGATGCTTGTGTTCCAGAAGAATGTGCATTCAATTCTGCCATTGTTTCCTATAAAAACAACATAAGCAAAAATTCAATTGAAATTATCAAATATCAAGCATTGAAAAAATTCATAAGTTGTCATAACTAAACAAATTATCAAAGAAGAACATCATAAGAGAAAATTCAATTGAAAATAATTACTCAATTATCAAATATCAAGCATTAAAAAAATTCATAAGTTATCATAACTAAACAAATTATCAAAGAAGAACATCACAAGAAAAAATTCAATTGAACATAATTACACAATTATCAAATATCAAGCATTAAAAAAATTCATAAGTTGTCATAACTAAACAAATTATCCAAGAAGAACATCATAAGAAAAAATTAATATCTATTAAGGAAAAAAAAAGCAATTAGTATTATAGGCTGCATTTTAATATTTGATTGATACCAATTTAGATATTGCATGAATAAAAATCTACTTTAGATCAATTATTTTGTTTAAAAACTTAAGTATTTGAAGTTGATCAAAATGATTTGAATAATATAAACAAGCACATGTTTTTTTTATTGTTGATTATGTACCCTATCAAAATGATCAAAATGATTCTGTACCCTATATTTTTTTGAAATGCCAAAATGAATTATATTAGAAGAGATACAAAGCTAGCCTCTAAAATCAAGAAAAGTATAAGTGCCCAACACAACTGACTAGAATTAAAGCAAACTAAACCCAAAAAACCAATCCAGGTAAATGTTCAAAAAGGAAAATCACAACCCCAAGACATGAGCAGAGCCAAGCCAGAGCAATGTCAAAACCTTAATCCAACATGATAGCAGGAGTCCTAAACTCTTAAATTTCCATTGAAGATAAACCATCTTGAGCCAACAAAACTATTATGTACCCTATATTATCTCAAACAAGTAATTAATGCTTGATTTCAAGCATGGAGAGGAGGGCATGACAAGAAAAAATACAAATTTGTTGGACTGTTAGTTTAATATCATGATTTATATATAGAGTTTAGGCTGCTGAAAATAAAATAGAAAAGAAGAAAACAAAACAGAATGGGCAACTGGTGGATGCCGGCAATAGTTGCAATGGCCCAAATACTGGATTAGTTGGGAATAGTATTCCGACAGTAAATAGTGATACCGGGGTGAAAGTAGCTCCCGAAATTGAAAAATATTTTATTTGATCATTGAAAATAGCATGTCAGCTGGAGTCCATGATTCAAATTTAGGATCAAACGGATATCTTTTAGGCCTCGAAAAGATGTTAGAAAGTTAGAGAAAATAAATATAAAAAAAGGGGTTAATCACTCCCAAAGTTGGAACATGATTAGTTTGATCCAGTTTGATCGGATCATAAAATATGCTACGAACTTCAGAAAAATAATTTAAAAATTTGGATGCACTTGTATTAATGTGTATAATTATATGGTAATGAAAATTAATTTTTTGATTGCATTGAAAATCGAGTTATCGAACTGGTAAAAGTGAACCAGATCAGAAAACAGTCTCTGGTTGACTTAAAATTATTTATGGAGCCTAATGAATATATTTTAAGAATTATGAAATTATTTTTAGGAAGAATTGAACTTAAAAAGTAAGAGAAAAATAATAATTTCGGTTTAAATAGTAATCAATTGACCATGAGTTTAATAAAAAATTTAAAAATAGTAAATGATCTTTAAAAATTATAAAAAGTTCCATATGTACTGTAATTAATATTTAAAATTATTTGATAGTGAAAAAGTAATTTTACGGTAACTTCAAAAATTTGCTAATCGAATCAGTTTGAATGAATTGGATCAGAAATGGATTTCAATTGGGCTAAAAATTGGTATGTAGGTTAAGGTATATATTTTAAGGATTATGAAATCAAGTTTGGAAGAAATTGAGCTTGGTAAGTGAGAGAAATCATTTTGGAAAGTAAAATGTGCATAAAAGTGAAAAAATGATTTTAAAGTGGTTGGACCAGGTCTAACCAATTATACCAGCTATATAAAGGCCATGACACCAAATTTCTCTAGAAAAATCCATAAAAATTTGCATCATCATATTCTTCTCTCTATGGCCAAATTGGCCATTCTCTCTCTCATGGATTTCTTTATTTTCTCTTTCCAAATCTCCCACCAAATTTCACTTTTTCAAGAAAATCAAGGCTTTTCTTTCACATAGTAATCATATCTAAGCTCAATTTGGAGTGATTGAAGTAAAAAAAATCAAGATTTATCAAGTTATGTATCAAAATGAGGTATGATAAATCAAGCTATATAATTTGATTTAAAAATTTATATAGGTAGATCAAGGTATGTAGAGCTCATTTGTGATGTTATATTTAATTTTGGAGCAAATAAAATTATGGTTTTATACCTTTACATATTTGGTCACTTAGGATTTTTAAAGAAAATGATGATGATTTATGGATTAAAGCTAAGAAAAGGAAGATTAAAGTATGGAGAAAATGAATCTAAGATAAGTGGATACAATATCCCTTAATTTTCATGAATTTTATGTAGCGGTATGATTATGTATATTATGTAATTATGTGTATAATTCATGTTAAATTGAAATAAACCTCATAAATATGTTTAGGGGTGTTAGAATTGACAATTTAAATGCCTAAAATAAGAAAAAATAAACTATATGGTATGGACAATATGGAAGCCGAATTGAATACTAAGGGATACTAGGATATATTTGATGATTTAATGAAAATTAAATGTATAAATATGTTAATTAATGATTAATCTAGTCATAATAACAAAAATTGAGCAAAGAATGAATTTGAGTTTAAATGGGTTAGTATGGCCGAATGGTATTTATGGTGTGATTAAGGTGTAATTTTGAAATTTGTTAAGTTTAAAGACATGAAATGAATATAGGATTGAAAATAAGTATATATTAATTAATTAAAAATTATTGAAATTTATTCGCAAATAATTTGATATATAATTTTATTATGAAAGAGATGGATATGATATAACATGTTATGTATAAGTGAGTTGATGGCTTAAAATTGAATAAAAGAAGAATAATAAAGGAAATAGGACAAAAATGGACTTAATTGTAAGAGAAAAAAAGTTTGGGGATAAATTGATTCGTAAATAATGGATTTAAGTAATATTTACGGACAGACAAGTTAATTAGTGTATTAGATAATGAAATTAAATATAAAAGAGGAAAGAATTAATTTAGAGTGAAGAATTCTAATCCTGGCCGAATAGTATACTAGAATTAATATAGTATACTTTAATGTATAAGGGTATACAAGCATGTAGATATGTTAGCTAATATATAATTTAATTGAATAATCGATTAAATAAAGAATAATGGGATATAATACTTAATTTAAAATAAAATTGTAATGATGGTTATGTCATTTACCAACCTAAATGTAGTTAAAGATTATTGATATAAAAAAATGATAAGAAATGATATGTAGTGATAAGTATAAATGTAAATGAAATGTGTGTGAATATGATATGAAATGGCAAGTGATTATGTAAACTAAAATTTAAGTGCATAGATTTGAGGATATCTTATATTATGATTGACATCCAAGTGAATATGGATCATGAATGATCCTAAAATGTTAATGTACAATTATAGAATGATAACTTACAATAAAGTTGATTATATATTAAATGAATGAATGAAATAATGGATATTAATTGCCCTTAGTAGCAGTCCAGTGGTTAATCTAGCTCAGGATATAGTTGGCTAGCCATAGAAATATCTATAACGCAGTACAAGTCATGGTGACTTGCTTTACTATAGCAGATTCGCGATGGTCTCTCATAGTGCAGTGATATATTATATGTTATACGTTAAATATTCAGTAAAAGTATTTAAAATGGTAATTTGGGATCATTCTATGATGTAGTGGACCTGTGGGATCCACGTCTTGTATATCCGGATTGGAGATTTTTGCCAGATTTATACTAAGGGCAAAAATGAAGAAATTAACTTGAAATGAATGATTAAATGTATAAATAAAAATTTCTGAATAAAATGATAGTGAAAGTGAATAAGGGGTAAAGAACAATAAGAATTGGAAGTCAAATAGTAAAAGTGGACTTAATTGAAAGGAATTAGAAGAATTTTTTTTAAATAAACAACTGAATAAATGTCTAAGTGACTAAATGAGTGAATGCATGTTTGAATGACTAAATGATTGTGTAATGAATAAAAGTATGAAGGTTAATTTCCAAGTGAAAACGAAATCTAAGTGAACTTGTATGTAAAGAATGAAAAAAATTGGTATTAAAGTATAAAGTGGCAAGAAAATAACATGTTAAAGATCAAAATTGCAATTTGTATGATGACTAGTAAATGAAGTGCATAAATGAGTTCAATTAGTAATATTAAAGAAATTAATTATAATTGAAGGGTAATATTATAATTCAATGAAAGTTAAGTATAAAAATGGCAATTACACTAAATAATGAGTTTAAAGGATAAAACTGATAATAGAAAAATTAGTGGTTTAATATCTAAGTTAATGGTTCAATAGGGATCAATATGTAATTTACCATAAAAATAATATATTTGAGATTAAATGATAGATTGTATGTCAAATAAGAAATTAAATATTAAAGTAAAGTTAAGTAGTGGCATTAGTGTAAATAAGTGATAAAAGAGAGCATCATCGTAATTTAGTGAAAGTGCAAATATCAAATTGCAATTTAGCAAATGAAAAGTTAATTGAGGAACGGAATTATAAATGAACCCTATTATATGGTAAAATAGGGATCAAAGTATAATTCTCGCACTTAAGTAAAACATAGGGATTAAATCGTAATTTTACATGTTATTACATGTATTAAGAGTAAAAGATAGAAAAAAGGAGCTATAAGGATAAATAGTGAAAAATATAAGGTAATTTAGCAAATGTACACTTTTAAGGATCATATTTTAATTTGTCACTAATAATAGTAAGTAGAGGACTACAATGAAAATTCAGAAATAATATATGGTCCATAAGTGTAATTAAAAGTATAATAAATATTATTTAATAAATGAAAAAATAGTAATGTTTGTAAAATGAAAGGTAACTTGTAATTAAATTAATAAAATTTAAAAAGGGACTTAATTGGAAATTAGTTATGATAAGGTTAATGAAAGATTAGCCTACCAGCTGAATTAGAGTGTGATAAGTGAGTAAAATAAGTTTGAAAATGTTAGGACCATTGAGGATGAAAATATTATAGATAATGTTAATACATAGGTTAATGATATTAGTATTAATGATAAGAATAGTAGCAGCAAATTAGTTACTAATACTACTATAATGTTAAAGAATTAATCAAAAAGATTATCAAAGCATAGATAAATCACAATAATAATGAAAAAAATAACAAAAAGTTGATCAGAAAAGTAAAGTAATAGTATTACTAAATAAGACCCTAGCATTTGAATATTTTAAAAAATATATTATTGAATAAAAGTATAAATATAATAATAGTCGATTCTAGTAAATTGATAGATAATTGAGGTAACGATATTAAAAGGGTTAATGACGGTATAATATGAGAAGCAAATGAACTAGTGTATGCATGCATGTGTTTAGGATAGGAAAGTTTGAGATATGTATCCACCACTGAGCATTTTTAATGATCAACGCATGGTATTGTGATTGCACGCAGGTTTCGTAGATAAAAAGATTCAGCAAGTATTGCAGACAAACGGGAAGGATGATGGAAGGCAAGGACAAGGCTTAGGCATGACATGTATATTATTATAAGGTATAGAAATGTAAATGTTAAAATTATGGTTATGTATATGCATAAATATATTGCGTATGAATTGTTTTATAATTATAGTGCTTGAATGTTAATGATATTTGAAAAAAATTGTACGGAACTGCCTGGTATAATACAATTGGATGACTTTATCTCTGATATAATATCTAAGTTAATCAGTTACCATACGTATAGTATTATGTTATAAAGGTGTTACAAGAGCTGCGATTAATGGCGGGCCTGCGGGTTTCGGTTGGTGGCTGTGCATTGTCTTTTTCGGCTTCTCTTGTGCAACGGCACAGAAGGGAGAGAGTGAATGAGATGAAGTTGAACTGATGAAATCTGCCATAATCCCCTAAGCCGATACTAAATCATTTTTTTTAAAATCAAAATGGCAACATTTTGAATATTTGGCAAAAAATCTTGTTTTTTTTGGTTTTTCGATTTTTTCGGTTCCTTTCGCTTTCGGTCCAATTTGTTTTTTTCTCCTTTGATTTTTTCATAACTTCAGATCTGAGATGCCTTATGGTTTCTAATTAAATTGGTTCAACCGATTGATCCGATTCGAATTTCATAACATTGGCCGGAAGAGGAGCTCAATGTGACATGGGGTTTCTTGATCACTTGAGATTTTTCAGTGTGAATTAATTAGAAACGCCTCCTTGTCTAACGGCGATTTTGTTTCCTTCAAGGTATCTTCCTTTTTAGCTTTTTCAATGGAATTGACGTTAGATGTACCATTTGCCTGCCCACCAATTGCTAACTTGTGAGAGGATAATATGGATGGACTGTGACCGAATCCGATAGATATTTTATGGAGCAGAAATAATACCCAAAGAAGAATCTTTGGATCATTCAGAATTAGTACCTTCTCTTTGAGATTTTATTTGCTACATGGATATATAGTTATGTTTAGCACCAAAGTTCAATTCTTTTTTAAGTGATAAATTAAAATTTATAAACATTATAAATATTCAACAGATTTAATGAAGAGTAAAAATTATCCAAAATTTGACATTTTAACGAATTAATTGTTCGGTGGTTATCATTATTCATACGGATATATATAGGTGATGCAAATATTAGATAGAGGATTTCAATTTGTAGATGAAGATTCGTGTCAAATCAAATCTTACTTAACCCTTTCCCAATCTGTACCATTTGATCTTTCTTTTGATCAAAATTATAGTTGGGATAGCACAAAACCAAGTGAAGCTGTTAAAGAATGCACATCTACACTTAAATTGGGGGCGCCACCACAAAATACAACTAGTGGGGCATCTTATAACTGCTAGATACTGTTATGATGTGACGATTGTTAGAGACATTTTGTCCACTGAAGTTACTCTCATGCACTATATAAATTGCCCATCCCACCTGTATATGCTTTCGACACCTTGTATTATTTTTTACTGACTCAAAGCCAATACATCATAATTTCGAACCAGTATATTATATTTCACTTACATAATACTAAATAGTCCACCGTGAAGACATTCATAAATCGATATATGCTAATTTTTAGCAGATAGCCCCAATTTAGGTTCAATGATACAATACAATAGAGGGCAATCATTTTTGTTCAATTGAAAGCTTTTAATATAAACAGTAATGATTCCAAAATAAACTAAATTCATCTTTGAGATATGCAAAATAATATAAAACTTACTTTTAAACCGAAAATACCCATATTGTTACCGAATTGTCTTACATCTGAACCTATAATTAAAATTATTCATATTTACTTTTACCATTACAACTAAAGGTAAATATAAGTTAATTTAGTAATAATAAGAGGATTTTTTTAACTAAATATGTACTAATCATTTAAATTAAATAGAATAAGTTTAAACATATATTAGATATAGAGGTAAGTATGAACCGATTAACTAGTTCATGAGAAAAAAAATAATCAATCCATTAATATCGATTTTTTAAAATTACTAATAATTAATCAATCCGTTACATTCAGTTAACCAGTCCATCGATTTCGAATTTTGGTTTGGTTAACTATTAAAATTTATAAGAAAAAATTATAAAAAATTAGATAAAGTTCAATTCAATTTTAAATGTACAAAGTAATTTAATATAAAAATTACGAAAAAAAAACATACTTTACTAATTAAAATTCATGTTCTATAAATTACTAGCTAATATTATAAAATAGATTTGATATTTGTTGAAAATTAATATGCTTGATTACAAGTCAAATAAAATTTGGGATAATATTAAATGTTATAACATAAATTATAAAATGTAAAAAATGTAATTAAACGCTATTAAGTAAAATATAAACACTAATATATGATTAAAAATAATATAAATAAAAGTTAATCATATATTATATATAAAAATCTATTTTATAATATTAGCTAATTTCACGTAATAAGATCTAATTAGGGGTGATGAAAAAATCAAAAATATAATTAACTATAAAATTGATTCGAAATCGAACACAATTTTATGGTTAATCGATTCGATAAATTTGATTACGGTTTTTAATTTTTATATTTTTTGTTAATAATTTCGGTTTAAATTTTTAAATACCGATCAACCGTGGATTAACGGTTAACCGGTTATATATATATAATTGGTTAACTGTTAATTCATGGTTGACCGGTATTTAAAAATTTAAATCGTAATTATTAACAAAAAATATAAAAATTAAAAATCGTAATCAAGTTTATCGAATCAATTAACCATAAAATCTGGTTCAATTTCGAATTAATTTTACAGTTAACCATATTTTCGATTTTTTCATCATCCCTAATTAAATCTTATTATGTGAAATTAGCAATAACTGAACCGGCAAACTTTTATATATTTATATTTTATATTTTAGTCGAAATAGTGAAGATGTTATATTTCCGAACAAATAAGTCAAGGCTGGAGTGGACTATAGTTAATTATAAAAAACAAAACTCATGTAATCAATTGTATTTGATCCAATCCATAGGGTTTTAACTCTTAATAACCTTTATAAATGGAGATTTAGAAAATCTAGGTGAGGTTGATCTTCCTATCCAAAAATTTTCTCTCTATTCCTCTTTCTCGTTTTAATCAAAGGGGTCATTTTGACCGGGGTTAGTTCTTTCTCCCTCGAGTGCGTACACGTGGTTGAAAGCTTGTGCCAGTAATATGGAAAGAAAAATTCATTCATTCTGATTGTATCAAAGGAATTCACGCTTTAAAAGATAAACGTGTTTAACTTTATTTATTTATTTTATGATTTTTGGGTGCATAAATGCTATAAAAAATTATTAATATGAAAAGTTTATTAAAAAGAGAAGTATTCTCTTAAACTTTATGGATAATTAACAATAGTCTAATGCTTGCGTTGTTGAATAATATATAATACAACCGTATTTTTGAATAGATATAAAGAAAAGAAATGAAGAACATGAAGGGTTTGAGGTAACTTGAAGACAAAGGGTGCAGATGTAGAGACATTAACCATTCTGACCTACTGCCATTTCCATTTTATTCGACTATATCAACTTGTTGCTTTGTTAAATTACCAAATCGTCCTTCTATAATATATGCTTACAGATATGCATGCCCTTTTTCCGTTGGATTCGATTTTAGCAAAAGTAATTCATGCTTTTTTACAGTTTGACCATAAGGTATCTCTACATGTTGAACCTAAGCGATATCATCACTTGAATGGAATATGCATCACCCCACTAAGTGTAGTGAACCAACATTTAATTAATATGATGGAACAATCGCAAATTTCCTTGTTAGTTAAAGACTATTAGCACCTAAAAAACGTCATAATTTTGACAGATGGTGTATATTTTTTTTTATTCAAATTTTAAAATAAGAAAAAAGAAAAGAAACTCTCTAGCTACATGATTGTTACACCTTTGAGCAAAATGAATATATTAACTTTATATGATGTGCAAACCATAGTCAATAACACACTGATTGATAAAAGAAAAAAAAAAGTAAAAGAAGAAGATAGAAAGAACAAATTCTTTCACAAAAGTCTAAGCATTCTTGAAATGGCAAATTAAAGCAGAAGCGCATTGAGTGATTTTAAGAGTTTTTATCTTTTTTTTCACTAATTTCAAAATTAATTGAATTTTCTAAATTATTATATTTTATAATTGTATTATTGATATAGTAATTATTTACAATTAAGCCATGGGGTCCGACCACTAGTTAAAAGAGAAAAAAGGAAAGAAAACTGAATAATGCTGAATTCACTAATGTGATAGTAAATTGAAACAAGTTGATGCCAACCATAAAAATGAGCAAGAAAAGAAGGGTAGTTTGGTAAAGAAGGGAGACAGCCAGCCTTCTAAGTCCTAAGTCCGAACTATCCCAATCAATAAACTACCCAAAAATCCATTCCCACAACTTCTAATTTAGGAAAAAGGAATCATGACAATGATTTCCAACGACCTTCTACAAACTTCATAAAGGAGCAACTCTCTAACATCCTACTCACTAACTCTCCATGGAAAATTAAGAAACATCATCACCTCCTCCAAACTCCGTCAGCGCCCCCATCTCCGCCGCCACCAGCCTTCACATGGGGAATCAGAAGTAGCTTTCATTCGCTCATTGCTCTTCTCCTTTCTGTCCTCCTCATTGTCACAGTTTATTTAACACACAATAGTGGACAGCTAACAGAAGAAAGGACAAGGCTTAAAACTTCAGGTGACTTATTGTCCAGGTGCAATTTGTTCTCTGGGAAGTGGGTTTTTGATAACAAAACTTACCCTTTTTACAAAGAAAAAGAATGCACTTTCATGTCTGATCAGTTGGCCTGTGAAAAGTTTGGTAGAAAGGATTTGAGCTATCAGAACTGGAGATGGCAGCCTCACCAATGTGACCTTCCAAGGTTTCTCTTTTTTATTTTTTTATTTATTCTTGTTTGCATTCATATATTTATATATATAATATATGTGGTGACTGATTATGGATAGTACAGGTTGTGTTTGGGGTATGTTTTTTGAGTATTGTGGAAATTTTTGTTCTGCTTTGTTATAACAAATGAAGGTTCAATGCGACTGCACTGCTGGAGAGTCTAAGGAACAAAAGGCTTATGTTTGTGGGAGATTCTCTGAATAGAGGGCAATGGGTTTCTATGGTTTGCCTTCTCGACTCGTCCCTGCCTCCTACCCAGAAATCCATGCACCAGAATGGTTCATTGGCCACCTTCAGAGCCCTTGTACGTCTACTATATATATAATTATGAATTGTACCAGTCATATTGAGATGGCCGAGTTTGTCTAAGGCGCCAGATTAAGGTTCTGGTCCGGAAGGGCGTGGGTTCAAATCCCACTCTCAACAAATTTGAATATTTTAACTCTTCTACTTCTAATTGGATCGACGTCTCAACTTCTACTCTTTTGCTACTTTTCTTTCTGTCCTACAACTCTAAAGAATCAGAAAACCTTTGGACATCTCAACTTCTACTCTTTTGCTACCTTTTTACTTACTTTTCTTTCCTTCCTACAACTCCAAAAAATCTCAATCTAAATTAGCAAATAGCAGGAACTTAGGAGTCCATCGGAACTTTTAGCGCTTCCTACAACATATGCAATATGACCTATTTTGATTTTTAGCGCTTCTTTTTCTACTGATCCAACTCCAACTAAGATTAAGTATTCTAATTTCACAAATTTTTACTATATAATATTGTTAAATAAGCTATATTTTTCCGTATGTTGATAATATGAAATAATCTATATAGTTTATAACATTATAATATAAAATGTGCTCCATGCATGATGGAGGATACTTCTCCTTTTCCTATAAATTTCTCTATGCTTCTAAACCAATTCCAGCCCGGTACCTTCGAAGGAAGAATATCAAATTTTCTTAACCCATAATTACAAATCTTTAATTATATTATAGAGTATGCTCTAACATACAGAGTTACAATTACATGTGTGTTTGAGCTAATTATTAACTAATGTGATTAAGGAATATAATGCATCGATCGAGTTCTACTGGGCACCATTGCTAGTGGAATCAAACTCGGATGATCCAATAAGCCATCGGCTTCCGGATCGAATTGTTAGAGTCCAGGAAATTGAAAAGCATGCTAGATATTGGACTGATGCAGACATACTTGTTTTTAATAGCTATCTTTGGTGGAGAAGGGCTCAAATGAAAGTTCTGTAAGTAAACTTTTATAAAATTGCTATAACCACCAGCTTCATGATTTATAATTATAATATTAAAAATATATATATCAGGTGGGGATCATTTGACAACCCAGATGGAATATATAAAGTAGTAAAGATGCCAAGAGTTTATGAAATGGCTTTGAAGACATGGTTTGATTGGTTAGAGGTCCACATTGACCCAACCAGACAACAGCTGTACTTCGTAAGCATGTCACCAACTCATGAAAGGTACATCTACACTGTACCTGAGCTGCAAATGAAATCTCAGTTTGCACAAATTACTCGTAATTATGATTCAAACTCCACACAACTTATCAAGTTTGAATCAACTTATCAATGACTCGTTTATGATCCAATATATTTATCCTGCAAAGTACTTCAAGTCAACTCTATCCGTCATGTGACTTGTAACACCCAATGGCCAACTTGTTTATGGCATGTTGAACAATTACCCAGTTATGATCCAATCCAATTCATTTATGCCCCCTAAAATTTTGACATGTATATGATCCATTGGTGCATATACCTCAACGTGTCATAATTCGATTCGAATTCATCCAATTCATTTATTACTGCACGTTATAATCTGATCCAAATCCTTTTAATGTATTTGCTACCTATGTTTGCAACTATAAATTTCACTTTTTAGGTTCAAACTAATTTTTAAAAATAAAAAATTTACGAGGTATTTTGACTTTTGAAGAATAAAAAGAAAAAATAGTTGAAGTTCGAAAAGGATAGTATGTTTTGTAGAGTTGAATAATATACATTGCGATGCTTGCAGGGCAGTGGAGTGGGGAGGTGATGAAGAAGAAAATTGTTACCGTGAAACTGAACAAATTTGGAAAAAAGGATACAGAGGACAATCAACATGTCCAGAAATGATGAGAGTAGTGGATAAAATACTAAATGAGTTGAAAACAAGAGGTTTAAATGTTCATTTGATTAATATTACACAGCTGACAGAATACAGAAAAGAAGGACATCCTTCTATTTACAGAAAGCAATGGGAACCTTTAACTCAACCACAAATTTCCAATCCCAAAAGTTATGCAGATTGTATACATTGGTGTCTTCCTGGTGTTGCTGATATTTGGAATGAGCTTCTTTATGCTCACATTATCAATCTTTGATATTTCAATATATATCTTTTCTTTGTTCGAATTTCCACGCCAGTAGTTATGTGGAAGCATTTGTCTATCTTTTCAATTGTGAACACTCTTTTTTTTATTATTATTATTATTATTATTATTACTATTATTTGTCCGTAATATTGTTAATTTCGTACGCTTCGAATTCGGAATAAATATTAAATTTAAAATCTTAATTAAAGAAAGACCACTTGTGGCTGTTTTTGAAAAATAGTACGGAGCTGCATGCCATGCCATGTAAGTTTTCTAGCATGGAATTTTTCAAAATTTGTCGCGAATGATAATTAATGAAAATTCGATCAACTTTTGATTATTTTAGCACATGTTAGGTGAAGTTATTATGTTGGAAATCACAGGACATGCCATTATTAGGGTTCTTTTATGCGAAAAACCCACATTTGGCAAAATAGAAATTTTATTATCATTGGAACTGTGAAACCAAAAATGGTGGGGTGGGGTAGGCTAGTAGGAGTAGCATTAGGTTAAGGTAAGCATGCACCGGTTAATCGATTAATGAGTAAAAAAATTAATCAGTCCATTAATATCAATTTTTTAAAATCATTAACCATTAATCAGTCCGTTACATTCGATTAACTAGTCCATTAATTTGGATTTTTCGATTTGGTTAATCAATATTTTTCGGTTAACTATTAAAATTTATAACATAAAATTATAAAAAAATTAGATAAAATTCAATTTAATTTTAAATGTGCAAAATAATTTAATATAAAAATTACAAAACAAACATAATTTACTAGCTAAAATTATGTTCTATAAATTAATAGCTAATATTATAAAATAGATTTGATATTTATTAAAAATTAATATGTTTAATTATAAGTCAAATAAAATTTTGGATAATATTAAATATTATAACATAAACTCTAAAATATAAAAAATGTAATAAAATACTATTAAGCAAAATATGAACACCAATATATAATAAAAATAACATATATAAAAGTTAATTGGATATTATATATAAATATTACTATATAATTAAAAAGAATAACATAATATAAATTTAATTTAAAGTATTATATAAATTTTATAGAAAAATATAAAAAATTAAAATATAAAAATAAATATATTTTAAAGTATTATTTTATGTAAATTTTAGAGAAATAAATCAATAAAAACTGAATATATATAATTAAACAGCTCAGATAACCGAAATCATTGATTTTTTCACATCGTGGATCGAAACCGAAATATCCCAAATTTACTAACCTAAATCGTAACCATCGAATTCAGTTAATTGAAAAATCGATTCGGTTTCGAATCGATTTTTTTGTTAATCATTTTTCGGTTTATTTTGCTCAGCCCTACGTGTAGAGGTGTACAAACGGTCGGTTCAGTTCAATTTTGAATCGAATAAAAACACTGAAAATTAAAATTTTTAAATAAAAGAACTAAACCAAAAATCAAACATTTTAAAATTAAAACTTAATAAACTGAATTAACTTTGATCGGTTCAATTCGATCCAATCGATTCATAATCAATATGGATTTTTTAATTAGGCTTTTAACCTATACAAGCTTATAAATTAAATTAACTTATATTCAATAAAATAAAACTATTTAAAATAACTACTAAAAGAAAAATAATGCAACAAATCCAATCAAACCCTTTTACACATGTATTCATGTAAACGATAAATAGTATGAATTAGATAGTATCGATGACTGAAATATACAAGAAAAAATTGAAAACAAGTTGAGTAAGAGTCTAATAGACAAAAACAAATCTAAAGGAAGAAAAAGACACAGCCATATACGAATTGAATGTTTGGGTTTTCTCCAAAGTACATTTAAACAGAGCACGTTTGCTTAAATTAATTGCCTTAATTAAAATATATCGAAATGTGCATGTTGTCACATTGGAAAGATAAAACTTAATATCGTGAAAATTGGCCATTTATTTAATTTTGCAATGATCATTTTAATGCAAAGAAGTCAAAACAAGGAAGCACAATTTCAAACGGCAATCCTTGTCATATATGGCTGTACAACAATAGTCTGCAGCAATATTGCTGTTTTATTTTATTAATAATACAAAAAATAATAATTAATGGCTAAAGATTGATGAGTCAGTACTAATTTGATTTTGATCAATCATCAACTATACCTAAACCCATTATTTCTTTTAAAAACAAATCATTGCCATCTTTACAAATGGAATATTAATTAGCTATATATGTGTACGATGCAACTAGTTACTTATGGGAAAATCTTATCTAAATCCGTTTCATCAATTAGCTAGTGAACTAACTTTGATCTTAAATAAATGTTTGTTCTCTTGTCAAGAATATGCAGTTGACATCCCAGCAATGTTATTAAAATCGGATCGGATAAAGAACCGACGAGGCTAGAAGTTCGTGGTTCGATCGATTCAACCGGATTTTTTCTATTTTAAAATATTATAAATTATTATAATTTTATAAATACTATTTTATAAAAATTAAAAAAATATCCATCAAACATTAATATATGTCACAAATATCCTAATAATAAGTTACAAAACATAATTTTAATTTGATTATTACAAGTAATTAATTATGAATTTTTGAATATTATATATTTGAAACATAAAAATACAATCATATTATGAAAAATATTTCCTTTTTAGATAGAGTATTAATTAAGCAAATACAGAAAATATTAACCGTACATATATGAGTATAATTATATTTAATTACAATAAATTCAAATAGATAATAAGTATATTAAATTATTAAGTAACATATTTAAAATTTAAAATACTAATTTTTTCAAAGAAATAAATTATGAAAATTTCATATATATATATATACAGTGAAACAAATAGATAATCAGTATATTAAATTATTAAGTGATATCTTAAATTTTAAAATACTAATTTTTTCAAATAAATAAATAATAAAAATTTGATATATATATATATATATGTATATATATATATATATATTTGATTACAATGAACCAAATATATAATAAATATATTAAATTATTAAGTGACATATTTAAAATACTAATTTTCTCAAATAAATAATATATATATATATATATATATATATATATGGGGGTGAAAAAATACAAAAAAAATATAATTTTTTGCAATTTTCAGCCAAAAATCCGATTTTGTCCGGTTTTTCGATTTTACGGTTCAATTCAGTTTTTTCCGGCCCAATTCGGTTTTTTATCAAATCGGTTTTATACAGTTGAACCAACCGATTGACATATTGGTTCACAATTAAACCGGTTCAACCGGCCGGTCCGGTTTTAATAACTATGCATCCCAGCCATTTAAGCTATTTTAGTAAAACAAAATCATGATTGTTGATTCCTCTCAAGAAAGCAATTAAACACATTTCTTTTCTTTCAATCCCTTTTTCTTTCTTCTGCATGCATTCTCTAAATAAAATCCATTTTCTTTCAATCCACCTTAAAAAAAAATCTTTTTCAATTTTAATGTTCTAGATTGGTGGATGATTAAAACAAAATGAGAGCTAGAAGATGCCACCGAATCCAAATTTAGAAGCTCAACATGCAATCCGTTTAGATTATTTTATATTTTTATAAATTTTAATTTTTTATATAACATAAATATAAAAATAATTTTTTCTAATTTATATGTTTATAATTTTTTTAATAAAAAAATTTAAAATAAAAAATAATATTATAAAATTTGGCCTTTTTTAATCCATTTTTATGAAGAAAAAAAAATAGAATTGTACGCATCCAATTATGATGGATTCAAAAAATACAGAGACTCGTAAATATTTATGAAACTCTTATTAAAATGATTTTTTATATAAATTCGCGAAAAGGCAGGGTATAAATTATGATGGGTTCGCAATGGCAATAGCAGCAGCAACACGGTAGGGCAAATAATAATACCCAAGTCAATCGCCTATAAGATCCATTTATCACTTGTCTTATATCGAATCTTTCGTTACATATTTGCCATATCCCCTTCCAGTTAAGCGTTTTTATTTCAATGATTTTCTGGTTTATTTTTGTAGAGGGTTTAGTTGCTTAATAGGCTTAAAGAATTTCCATTTTTCAACTTCCATTCCCTGCTTATCATGATGCAGAAATGGAACAGATACAGAAAGAGATCCCATTTTCATATAGTAGCTTTTATCTTGCTTGCTTTCATTGGCTGTTCAATTTTCTTCTATGAAAGTAGCATTCGAGAAATCCATGATGATCCAGATCATGTTCCTCATAACCAAGAAACTTCCTTTGCTTACATTAAACCAAATCTTCTTGCCCATTCCAAGCGAGCTCCCGGTATGCTTTTCTTTCTATGGATTTCTTGGCTTACTCTTTACTTTATTCTTCACTTTACTGTTTTAATATTTGTGGGTTTGATTGTTTATATGGTAAAGTTATTGAATTTGTTGTTTGGGTTTACAGTTTTGGATAGGTTCATTAGATGCAACCGGACTAAGGAGTACAGTGGTAAGAGAATTCAGTGGGCTGATCAGAAACCGAAATCGGGTCGCCGGAGAGAGAGTTTGGAGAGGTGTGATGTGTTTTCGGGTAAATGGGTATTTGATAATAAATCGTATCCACTTCATCATGAATCAGATTGCCCGTACATGTCGGACCAATTGGCATGTCACAAGCATGGAAGGCCTGATTTGAGATACCAGTTTAGGAGATGGCAACCCCACAATTGCAATTTGAAGAGGTATTCTATTTTTCGCTTTATTTTTTCTTTTTTCTTTTTTTTTTAGTGTGTGAACTTTCAAGTTCTTTAAGGTGCAGTTACAAATTGAAATCGTGTCCAATTTAATCCAGTAGAGGTAAATGCTGCATAATTGATGTTACTTGAAAATTATATGCAACTTTTGTGAATTATGGGATTTTATTTTTCTTTAAAATGGGTCTTAATTGAATTGTCTTTGTTTTTGCCTATTTGTTGCGGTAGATGGAATGCCACAGAAATGTGGGAGAAGTTGAGGGGGAAGAGACTGATGTTTGTGGGGGATTCACTGAATAGAGGGCAATGGATATCAATGGTCTGTTTATTACAATCGGTGATTCCAGCAGACAAAAGATCCATGTCACCAAACGCTCCCCTTACAATTTTCAGGGCTGAGGTGAGCAGAAAGATAAGTATAAACTATGAACTCTGTTATGCAAATTGAGGAATTCATTTGCAATGTGTTTCTTCACTATCCTCTGAAATGCTTCTAGTAGGCAATAAATTAGGAATCTTTTCATTACTGTTTTTTTTCTGTTGCTTTTGCAGGAGTACAATGCTACTGTGGAGTTTCTTTGGGCTCCGCTTCTTGTTGATTCAAATTCTGATGACCCAGTGAATCACAGATTGAGTGAACGAATAATCCATCCAGATTCAGTTCTGAAGCATTCAGCAAAGTGGGATCATGCTGACATACTAGTTTTCAATACTTACTTATGGTGGAGACAAGGCCCTGTTAAGCTGTTGTGAGTACATTCCCATCCAAGTTTTATTTCAGGATAAATAATTCAATACTTTGCTTTACCTTGAATTGGATTGTTGTAATCACATCTCCTAACCTTTGCAGATGGAGTGATGAAGAAAACGGGAATTGTGAAGAATTAGATGGCTTAGGTGCTATGGAGTTGGCCATGAGGTCATGGGCGGACTGGGTACAGTCCAGGGTCCATGAGAAGCGGATCTTCTTTGTTACCATGTCTCCAACACATCTCTGGTAAGTGTGAAGTTTAATATAACATTTTAAAATGTTAAGATCTGCTACCTCTGGTAAAATTAGTTATTATTTTGCTTTTTGAAACTCAAAATATAGAGAGTTACGATCTAAATAGATGGTTGATTACAACTGTTCATATGATTCATACAGCCAGTTGCAAGATAATTTTAACTTGTTATTATCATGAGTTAAAGATTATAAGTTACAGGCATGCAACTTGGTTCTATCATGGATCACTTGCTTTAGATAGTAGCCAAAGGCATCTTAATTTTTCTAGTTTGGTTTTATCTTCTTATTTGATAAATGAGGATGAATTATGATTTGATGTTATGGGATCAATAATGTGAACATCAAATCTTATTATTTGACAAGGCCTGATGAGGTGCTTGTATCAGGAGATTCTCCTGATCTATGTTCCAACAATTAATTTCAATGCACTTTGTCCTTCTGCACCACTATTATCGTGTCATAAGCATTAATTAGATATTCAGTTTTACTTCATGGAAAAATGGGTATATGTGTTCCAAATTTGAAATACACTGACCTCCTTTAATTTTTCTCACATGCATCCAAGTAATAGACATCCAATCTGAACACCCGTCTGACATGATAAAATATACGTATACATACATATATCTATACATATATGTAAATACATATGTGTGTACGTGTGTATAAAAGTGAAAACGTGTTAGAAAAATATCTTCCCCTATCATAGTTCACGGTTCTCAAGTTGAGCACACCAATTGCCAACACATGAGGTTGTTTCCTTGGCTTGGCATTTTTGTATCTTCTCATCACCACTTTGTGATTCCATTATGAAATAACTACACTACTTCCTGATTCAGGAGTCGGGAGTGGGAGCCCAGAAGTGAAGGAAATTGCTATAATGAGAAAACCCCTATTGAATGGGAGGGCTACTGGGGAAGTGGTTCTGATTTGCCTACAATGCGCATGGTGGAAAGGATCCTCGGAAGAATGGGCTCAAAGGTCACTGTTCTCAATATTACTCAGCTATCAGAGTATCGCAAAGATGGTCACCCATCAATCTATAGAAAATTTTGGGAAACACTGAGCCCTGAGCAGTTGTCGAACCCTTCAAGTTATTCAGATTGCATACACTGGTGCCTACCTGGTGTACCTGATGTGTGGAATGAATTACTATTCCATTTTTTGTGAAGCAAGTTTATCAAATATTGGGAATTTCATATAGCAATAGAAAGAAAATTTCAACGCAGCTCTTGTGTGTTCCTGGAAGAGACAGGAAAAACTGCTGCTGATCTCTTGATTCTTTAATAGAAAAGGAGGTATGCTGGAAAGCAAAATTTTCAATCCTGTACAAGTATTGATTTGTATAATACATGTAGAGTGGCTTGTACAGATACATTTGTGAAAAAAATTTTGATTGATTTTGATAGTTACTGGGTTCAGTAAAGAACAAGCATATATTTCAGCTTTCTGGAAATTTCTCCAGGAAATATGATAGACCCTATGGAAAGACAATAACCAAGTGTGAAGCAAATTGATGTTGATAATGCTATTTACATGAAAGTAGCGTACTATATGACTAGTATTTGTTTCTATTGTACTGGTGTATGATAGAAAAATCAGCATGAGAAGCAAATCCACCTAAAATGGACTCAAAAGTGACAGTGAAAGTGAGAGCTTAAGCTCATTTCTTCCATATCCATGGAATAACTCTTCTGTAGACAGAAATGATTCACATTCTGAAGATGTATGATCATGACTTGTATTGCAATCTTGATCATCTGGCTGAGCATAATAGGAGCTACTATTGACCAGGCTTGGCATTCCCAAAAGAACGTCCTCATGCTATATAGGTATATCAAAACAAAATAAAATCAAATTTATTCTTCAAAACATAATGAAAGAAATATCATAATATCCGAATTTACCTCCCTATACATGGAGCCATCTTCTTCAACATGCCAACCAGCTTCCTGACAAAGAGCCTTAAGAGAGTCATTGGTGTCAGGATGTTTAGGAAGCATATAGTTTACATGATGCCTAAGCCCTGCAAAGATTTTTCTAGCTACTGCTCGCCTTGTTTGCTCTCGTTGCTTTTTTTTTTTTTTTCCCTTTCTTTGTCAGCGGGAAACCGATATTTAGTAAGAATTCCACCTTTTTTGGTTATTCTGTGAACAATCCATGGCCCTCTGCTTGTTTATATGCGTACCCCTGATGTTCTCTTCTTCTCCTCCCATATTTTCTTCCTCTTTTCTTATCTCAAGAACACAAAAGAAAAGGAATGCAAAAGCATCAATTGCTAGCATATGGTGTGTTCTTGAGATAATATAACATGCCTGAATTTTACTGCTCAGATAAGTTGGCGTCATGGTCAGTGGATGCATTTACCAAAAAGGGTTCCATTGAGTATTATGGTTTGAAGGTCAGTGTTGTCATCAAATGAAATTAGCTCCTCTATTTATGACTGCAACGAATCAATTTGGCGTTGAAGCCGTACATATGTAGAAGAATATTGCATAACTGATGAGATTCCATGCGACATTTGTACTTGTCTATTTTAATTATTGCAATTGATTAATTTGTTTATATATATATTAAGTGCTTAAATGATCAAGCAAACATGATAATTTCATGCAAGATGTAGTAGGCCTTTATTAAATAAGTTTACAGCGTATAACTTTTAAAATGGAAAAAGCACATATAATCCCTTAAACTTTTTATTTTGCAATATTGAACTCTTGAATATTTTCACATAAAATTGAATAGTATGTTCAGTTTTATATATTTTTGGTATATATATCTCAGCCTCAATTTACTCAATTTAAATTTAAAAAAAAACACACAGAAAATGGAATACATAATTTAAATTATGTTTACCGTCAATTGAGGGTTTGATGTGTAAAATAAAAAATAAAAAATAAAAACTAAGGCACTCAATGTTGCAAAATAAATATTCAGGAGTTTAATAGCAACAATGAAAAAAGTTTAAGGACTTATAATTATATTTTTCCCTTTTGAAATACTTCTGAAATATTATATCTTAAAGAGATTAATTTCACATAAAATCACAAAACTTGTAATCAATTAACCCTTAAATCACTAAGTTTTTTTTGGTAACATTAAATAGTTGAATTGATATTTGTTTTTAATGAGAATAACTTTCGCGAAAAATGAAAAATTGATATCAGAACTCCACTCTAATAGTACAAATTGATATACAGTAACCTATATTAGCATTGAATAAGATATTACTGTCACTCAAATAAATGTTGTCACATGTCATATGTATTGTTAATGGGACTTTTCCTTTAACTTAATATTGTTGTAAATTGCCACATATCAATTTGTATTGTGCGTAAACTACCAACATCTTTTTTTCATTTTTTCGGAAAAAAAAATTCCCGTTCAATATTTTAACATTACAAAATTTTCTTTCTTTTATGAATTTAGTGTGTGTTGGTGATATTTATAAAATCAATTTGCCACTTCCTACATAAGAAAAGTTTCTTTGTTTTGGTAAACATTTGAGAAGTTGATAAGGCTGGAGAAAGATTAATTAATTAGAATCCAGAAAATATGGTATCTTTGGGCCTTGGGGTTCTGTTTCTTCCTTTACCCCCCTTATGGAATTTTGACTAGAGCTCAACTCCAACAACTCAGCCCAAAACCAAACCCGAATGAGTCTGGGAGGTGTTTTCGTAATTTGAGCTAAATAAAACATAAAATGAAATCATTTTATTCATGTTGATTTCATTTTTAATGTCTTAAAATACATATGATCCTATTAAACGTGCCGGAAATAACATTAATTTCTAGGAAAATTCTTGCCCAGAATAATTAATCACAATATCAGAGAGAGTGTATTTCTTAACAATATTAATTACAATATGGAGTGGAGATTAGTAGCTCAGTTTTCAAATAAAAGTTTCGAGTCCTGGAAATAGAATATTAAACTGATGACATGCAATAATATAAAGGGCAATGGGGTGAAAGTCATGAGCCGCTGCTTGATTTAATCGAGGGAGAACTCGAAAATAGTGAAGCACGCAATCGCAAGTCACTGCTTTTCTGCTCAATTAGTCGCCCATTAAATAACGCAAAAGTATTGAAGAAACTACGTAATTTGAAGGTTAAGTCATAGCATTACATCTGTTTTTCTTTTTCAAGAATAATGGATAATTAACCAGACATGCTTAACATGAATCGAGAATTATTTAGTGGAGCAAAATTCGGCACTTCATCCATTGTCCTTCACCACTGCCATTTGCCAAATTAAATGATTTAAATAATTTTTAAATTAAAAATTTAAAAGTTATCGCTTCGAATAAAATAAAATAAAAAATTTCCAAAATTATGGCCATTGGTGTAATGGAATACTAGCTTTCCTTGTACCATTACTTTTATAAAATGCTTATTTTAATTTATAACTAAATTAACTACTATTACATTATCATTAATTATTCTCTAATAAAATTAATTAAGTGTCAAATTATCTATTTAAATTCATTAAAAATGTAAAGTTATTTTCCTACGTGATATATCACGGAGATCATATGGCATATGATGTGCGAACAATGATATGTCATTTTATGAAGTATTTCGAAATTTTTAATAGTATTGGGGTATATTATTACTTATATTTTTAATAAAATTTAGGAAAATTTTAGAATTCAATAAATTCATAAAACTTAGAAAAATGTTTCTTGTAATAAAGGGCAAACCATGTATTAGACAAGGGGGGGGACCAATAATTTTAAAAGGAAATCCATTTATAGAGTATAAAATTGAGAATTGTACGTCTCATCTGTAATAATTTTCTTTCACTCGCCGTGGCTTTAGAATTTTCAACAGCAATTGATGATGGCCTTAAATTAATATCATTTTCTGATTCCGTTGCTTGGCTATAATAGACTTAATATCCGGTTCTGGCGTTGGGTTGCAGCACTAGTAATGGACACAGCATCCACTTATATCGTATTCAAATTCAAGTATATGTCGAAATGGTGTCGGTCCACCAACCAATCAATAGAAAATTCTTACCTGCATTCGGTAGACAGTGCACCAAGTTAATTCTACGCTGACATATATATATATATATATATATATATATAATTTTTTATAAGGTATTGGATTCGTCCGATGTACGTAATATAGGGAAGAAAATTTCTCAATTAATAACATATTCTATCCATTTTTGTTTGTGAGCATAAATGGACTAAATAATATATGTATCAATATCAGACTGAGGATGTCTGATTAAACATAAGATTACATGCGGCCATCTTTTATATCAAAACTATTTCCATCTAAATTTTATAAATTATACGATTCATTTGAATCATTATCCGTTTTGATTATTTTATATTTTTTTAAAATTTTAATTTTTTTTATAATGTAAATATTAAATAATTTTGTATAATTTATATATGCATAGTCTTATTTTTATAAAAATAAAAAAATAATATTATAAAATTTAATTCAATCCTTTTTAATCCAAACGTTTCCTGTGTCTAAGTTAAAAGCAGATAAATTAACCCATTGCCTCTAACGTGGAACAAATTACAAGAATATGATATATATAGGACCAAAATATATATATATATATAAAACAATCAAATAATGGTACAAGAATTTAATTATGTGGTACGATAAAAGTTCCAGTAAAATAAAAGTCTCCATCTCCATTGACGAATTCAGGTGGGCGTAATTAGAAGTATGTATATTTTTTTTGTTATTGCTGCTGCTCATAAAGAATACTGCTTTCACAACTTTTTGAGGATAAACTCACGCAACCGAACAAAAATATTTGTTTGCTAAATTTAAACAATTTTGTCAATGAAAAATAATAATAGACAATAATTAAAAAAAATTAACATGATTCGGAGCCATGTTTACAGATAAAATAAAGTAAAAATTCACTAATTAAAATAGAAAAATACAAAGAGTTTGATGTCTAACTCTCAATCAAAATTCCAGACATACTCAATCATCTCACCAGAATCTAATACATAAAATTTTTACAAAATTTCCATTGTACAAACTACGGAACCAAACTGAAATTATACCATTTTAAGAATCCATATTTTTTGTATTTATAGAATTTATTTAAATAAGAATGTTTAACCATACCAAAGATTTAAATATTGTTGTTCTATTCGTCCAAAAAGAAAAATTTAAACGATACATGATTAAAATATGCCAATTATGTGTCCTTTAATTTAATAGTTTCTGATAAGAGTTGCTGATAATTGATATTCGAGAAGTGATATATAATTAATTGAGAAAATACTGTGTGTATCGGTAAAGTTTATTGGCAGTTATGTATATGTTACATTATCATTAACTATATATTTTACTTATATTTTTAGTTATATATACTTTCATTACTATTGTTATAACATTTAATATGTATTATCGTTGTCTGTAGTATAAGAAAGTGAAAATTTGAAAATTTTGCAATTAATAAAATGACATTGTAGTTTAATTAAATAAAAATAAAATAAAATCCAATCCACCATTGGTTGAAAAGTTTCAAAATTTTCATTTTGATAGTTTTTCATTTATTATTTAAAAGCGATAAAGTTCGTTTCTACCTTTAAAGTTTAAACTATTTCAAATAGATAGACTCGCATCTAATTTTTTTTTTTTGTTTTACTCCTAAATAATTGTAATTTTATTTTTTCTTCGTATATCAATCAATTATGCAATATCACATACTATTTAATTTAAAAAATATATATATATATATATATATATATATATATTGATAAATTTAGAGATAAAAATTATCCATTTTAAAATGTATAATGGTAAACTAACAATATAAAAAACAATTTAAAGGAATAAAATTTTCTAATTTCAAAGTTAAAGAATAAAAACCACATTTACCCCTATTTAAAATAATTGTAATTATGTCCATACTATATTAGTATTTTAAAATAAGATATTATAATATAATTTCTTGGGATTTAAAGATTTGAAATTTATTATTTTTCAATTTCAAGAAGAAAGAGAAAAATAATTGTGTTAAAAAAACGAAGACGGTACCGCTAAAGCGCGTATGGGGGGACGGTCATAAAAGAGAAACCACAGGCTTCCACGTGGTGCATTTAGGACCAATGAATTATGAAAAGGCCACCATCACCGCATTCCTCACTAAGGCTGGCCCTGCCGGCCCACCGCTGAAGTTGGCGACACGCTTGGGTTATTTTATAAGTTCTCAAATAGTAGACAGTCTAGAATGTATGCTCCAATCAAAAGACAACAAAATGGAAGAAGGAAGCACCTTTTTCTTTTCTTAAAAGGAATGCTATTATCAATGAGCTTTTATTTAATAGTAATAGCTATACGAGTAGAATTTTAAGTCTTCATTTACTGCATTATACATATCATACATTAATTAATATACATAGTTTAATAAAAAAATATTACATATATATGATAATATTCATATTATTATTTTTAGGATCCACATGCTCCTGGATCAGGTATAAAATAGATCACTGATCTAGGTTCAATTTAGTCTCTGCATATACAGTCCAATCGAACTAGGAAAGCATAATAAAGATGCAATAATCATGTCACTTGACTGGACCGACCAGCCTGACATAATATTTTCCTCTCATGCCATATGATAAAAGCCGTTTATCCATCACAGTTGGTGCACCTACCCTATCAGATTGTCTATAAACACTCAATTACTTCGATATTTGATATCAAAATCTACTATAAATTAGGGGTGAGCAAAAAATATCGAAAATATGGTTAACTGAAAAATTGGTCTTATTTAGGTGGACCATGTGCCAGCGTAATATTGGGCCTACGAGCCAGCAAGGACGTTGGGCCTATTTAGGTGGGATGGATTGTAATATCCCATATCGGTTGAAGAGAAGAACGAAGTAGTCTTTATAAGGCTATGGATGCCTCTCTCTTGTAGACGCATTTTAAAACCATGAGGACCTCGGTCCAAAGCGAATAATTTCTGCAAGCGACCATCTAAGGACGTTATAATTACACTTTGCCCAAATACACATCTTGCTAAGGTGAGCAACATCCATGTTTATAAATCCATGCCCTTTCCTTTGCCTTTCCGATGTGAGATATTTATCCCATAATGGTAGAAACCCAATTGTTCAACTTTAAATAATGCATGCCCCTCCCTTTTCCAGTACAAATGGCCTCCATTTTCCTGTACAACTTTAAAGAAATAATGCTTGCCATGATCTTAATTTGAGTATGCATACACATGGAATTTAAATAAAAGCAAAATCAAAATTTCAATAAAAGCAAATAAATGATTTCACATATAAATTTTCTTATTCCCAATTAAAAGTTTCATTTATCATCTTATCTTGTCAAAAGCAATTATTTCTTTGACCAACCTATCATTTTTCTCAAAATCTTGCTTTTTATAATAATTAAAATTCATTTTTAAAAAATAATTTTTGTTATCTTAAAATTCATTTTACTTTATGCCTCTATATATAACTTTAAAGAAAATAAAAAATAAAATTCCATTTCATGAATAAATCTATATATTGCAAAGAAGCATTTCCATTTCTTGTTGCACAACCTACAAAGAATGGTAATAAAATTTAAACCCAAATTTCATGACCACAAATGTACAAATACCCAACAACAATATTTTGATTCAATTACTAAAGTATACACATCAATCTTCCATCAGTGAAGAGATTAGACCCCATATTTGCTCAACAAATCCTCCATAAATACCCTTGTTCAGGACATGAGCTCTCCACACTTACCTTATCCTCTTCTTCTCAGTTATTCTTGTAAGGACCGCACTAGTCCATCCAAACTTTTCATTCTATAAGTTCTTTTACATAGGATAATTTATTTCCTTTATAGTCCTGTTAGTTGTTATTGTTATTTTCACATGCACACCTCAATATACTATGAGAAAATACAAAGTATTACATTAAGTATTCTATAAAATCAATTAAAATGTTCTCTTAATTGGGGTTCTTTAGTACAACATAACAAATACAAAAAAAAATGAATTTCAAATATAATTGACTCTCTCTTATCTCTAGAGTTGGCTTTACATTAGCAGCTCTTGTCCCAACAGAAAGCACCTTGACTTCAAGTACCTACACGGATAAACACCCGTGCTAAGCTATAAAGCTTAATGGGGAGCAGAATAATAACATATTGATAACCACACACAGTAGTTATCACCAATCATTTAACAACAATAAAATACAATGCATTTACTGGATTAATAAAGATATAACTGTATCATTTAGTCAGAACAGTAACAGATTTCAAACTGTATATGCATATCATTATTTGTATAAATGGACTGCGTAAATTCTTGTGGGTGTGAATAACGGGTACAATGGATACCCGAAGTTATCAAATCAGAAGGATATCCAAAGGTATCTAAACAGAAGTCTCATGTAGAGACAAATAGAAGACTCATAAGAGTCAAACAGAAGACTCATGAGAGTCAAATAGAAGCAGCTGCGACGGAAACCCTATAGGCATGCCTATCTATCCACAACCAAGTTCTTAAGTGCAGGCATAACTTATCTCATGTATCATTAGATTTATAGTATATAATTCATCATATGGTATGATAAATCAATCAATATAGTAATATTCTTTAACTATCATGTCACAGTCAAAAGTACATATAAATAATCAGTATAGTACAATCATATTCAAATGTACATTTCCATACATCAATTACTATAACTTTATTCCTATTTTACTTATACATTTCATATACTTATTGTTGTACTTTATAATATATTTTATGTGTAAGGTAATCTATAAGATTTAGGAATAAAGGAGTTAACCTAAGCCTCATAAAGCATCTTTTACTTTCAAGTTTTGGACTTTGAAGGAGGATCACGGTTACTATCAATTCATGGTAACCGTGGAATAAGACATAATTTAGGGATCACGGTTACTACCAAATTCATGGTAATCGTGACCTAATTGCACTTTCGGGTCTGGACTATGCCAAACTACCTCGCAGTCATTATCGAAGGAGTAATAACCGTGTTCTTTACTTTTTAAAGGGGTCACGATTACTATGAAATGTTTAGTAACCGTGAGGTAAGTCATCTTTAGGGTCTAGACTGAAAACTGGGGTACCTCACGGTTACTATAAAAAACCTAGTAACCGTGAGGCCCAAATCGCCCAGAAATAGATTTTCTGTCTTAATTTCTATATCGTTTTTGACCCAGAAAACGTCATTTTTAGTGAAAACTTTCTTCTACAAAGTTGTAAATATATCTTTCTAGTTTCTAAAACATAAAAATCACCCCAATCAGTGCTATAAATCTCAAGTTATGCACAAAAAACCGAAGCCTCCCAATGACAGGGGCAGCGGTCATGACTCGATTCCAAGCTAATTTTTCACTATCATACAAATTGATTCAAGGGTCGTGTCCTTCATATGAAATGAAGATATATGTGTCTATTTTCATATCCAACTAGAAGTTCTCAATTCCAATCACTATAACTCAAGATATCATTAATTTAGTGAAGACTGGTCCAATGAACCCTAAAACAGTTTTTCCCCTATCTTCAACAAAACTTCCCATTTCAGTTTTTCATCAAGTCTAACCTCTATTTTTCATGATATTCACTTAATATAACATCATATATTACTAATGTCACATTATTTATATAGTAAACACATATACAAGTAAGGTTAAGTTCCCATACCTCTTTAAGCTTTAACCTTTCAAGCTTTACCTTTCCTTCTCTCTTCTTTATCTTTCTCCTTCATCCTCTCTATCTTTGCTCTTCATCTCTTCTTGCTACTAGCCTTAAGTTGCTGTAAACCACTTCTCTCTCTCTCTCTCTCTAACATCTATAACCATCTGCTCACTTAGAGCACAAAAGCACCATTAAGGAGAGGAGAAGAAAACGAAGGAGAAAAGAAACAAACTAATTTTTCTTGGCCAAAATTGCCGGCCACTACAAGAAGAAGAGGACCAATTTTGCCTCTTTCACTCACAGCTAACCATTTGCTCAATTTCTATTGGTTAATAATAAAAATCTTGGCAAAGTTCACTTTGGTCTCTCTTAATATTTTTGTTTCTTACTTTAGTCTTTAACCTTTTTACTTATTACATTTCTACCATAAAACTTTTACTTTAACTTTTCAATTACATCCTTAATTTACAATTTTTCTTTAATTAGTCACATAATTAACCTCTATCTTATGCAAAATAATCATCTATCTCTCTTATGATACTTTTAGGGGTATTACAATTCTCATCAAAGTTCCTTCAATGAAAAGCAACCAATCATCCACCCTCACCACCACCAAATTCCCTCTCGTCAATCTGGAATAACAAGAGCTAGAATCTAATTCCAATGATTTCGATTACTCGAAGTGAGCACAATGGCTAAGAACAACTGTTCTCATGGACAACAACGGGTTAGTTTCAACGACAATGTTAATAATGGGTGTTGGAGCTATTAAACAAGATATTAAGGCTATGATCTTAACTGGGCTTGCCGATCTGGTAGTTGGGGCTTGTAGTATGGCCATAGGTGTACTTGTGTCTGTTTATTCATAGTTAGATATTGAATTAGCTCAGTTAAAGAGAGATAAAGAAAATGGTAGAGAAGAAGAAGAAGAAGAAGGATAAAAAGAGAGTTTGCCAAATCTATTACAGGCAGCGATAGCTTCTGTTCTTGCATTTTTAGTGGGAGTAATGGTGTCATTGCTAGCTACTTATTTTATAAGAAATTACAGGTCTAAGTTAGGCACTGTGGTTGGGGCTATGAGCTTAGCTTTGTTATTAGCATTTGGGTGGTTAGGAGCCATGTTGGGTAAGGCTCATTTTCTTATCTACCCTTGCTCATTTATTGTCCTGAATAGCTGGGTTTCTGCCATTTATATGGAATAAATATCCCACATCAGAAAAGCAAAAGAAGGGGCATGAGTTTATAAGCCTGGACGCTACTCACTTTAACAATATGTGTATTTGAACCGAGAGTAATGGCTCATGACAAGTGGTATCACAGCCGACTTGGATCCAACTCTGATGAAGTGGGATAAGGAGGGGCTCCACTTATGATCCGACTTCCTTGACTTTTGGTGGGGCATGCTTATGTGGCTTACTGATGTGGACTGCTTTATTTATGTGGCAAATGACATGGCAAAATTTACACGTCAGCTGATGGCGTATCAACAAATACAGATCCACGTGTGCCTATGTATCTGATATTGCATGCCACGCCAGCATTCTGGCAAGAATTATCATCGAAAATCGATCAAAATGACATTTGTGCAAAAAAGTATTATATTCGGTGATAATTTCATTACAAAAAATAATTTGATTACTTTTGGCCGATTAGGCATAAGTTCGATGATTATGGGTGAATTTGACCCATTGAATCTGCTCTGCCTTCACTTAGCAGTTAATAACATAAGGATTCCTTGACATCTTCCAATCAACAACCATGTTTGAAGTAAGAGCAAGAATCAAAAGCACTTATCCATGCCACATCAAATCATTTTTGGATTTCCAAATTGCCCAGCAATTAGCAACAGCCAGCCCGCAAGTATCCAAATTAACACAAGATGCAATTAAATTGAACCATGAAACTATATTGGTAGTATTACCCCTCACATAACCCATTAAAGATCTCATCCAGACCTCTCTAGCAAACCCAGTCAAGTAATAAATGCATAACAATTTCATTAGAAATTCCACATAGAGGACAAAACAAGGGAATTTCAATTAAAAGAGACATGACTATTGTCATTCCATTAAATCTTGAATTTGTTTTCAATTTACACATAGTTGATTTTGATTTATAAATTTGATCATTTGAGACAATTCATAATATAATTTCTGACAATACGTTTATCATCTAAGCCCACAAGACAAGTAACTAGACCCGAGTTCAGCTTAAAAAGACCAATCTGATTGGATTGATTGGACTTGTATGGCCAATCGGCTGACAACACCTTGCTACTATCACATTCTTTGACATGAAGCACCTTCCCATATAGGTAAAAAAATTAACCAATCTATTAATATCAATTTTTTAAAATCACTAACCATTAACTAGTTCGATACATTCGGTTAATCAGTACATTAATTTTTTCGGTTTGGTTAACCAATATTTTTCAATTAACCATTAAAATTTATAACATAAAATTAAAAAAAATATAGGCAAAATTCAAATAAATTTTAAATGTACAAAGTAATTTAAAATAAAAATCATAAAACAAAAAAAAATTTACTAGCCAAAATTCATGTTCAATAAATTAATAGTTAATATTATAAAATAGATTTGGTATTTGTTGAAAATTAACATGTTTGATTTTAAGTCAAATAAAATTTTGGATAATATTAAATGTTAAAATATAAATTTTAGAATATAAGAAAATATAATTAAATACTATTATATATGATAAAAAAGATTATATATATATATATATATATATATATATATATATATATATATATATATATATATATATATATATATATATATATATATATATATATATATATATATATAGGAGTGTGCAGAACCAAACAGAATGGATTTTGATATATTTGATTTGATTCGTTCAGTTTTGGATCGAAATAAAAAATTAATTTAATCGGTTCGATTCGATTCTTGAAATTGAAAAATCAAGGGAACCGAACAGACCAAATATTTTATACATATACACTTTTTAGTATTAGAATTTCAAAATATATAGTTGTCTGAGTGGTGTGAAACTTGATAAAACCCACAAGGTTTTAAGTTCAAATCCAACGAGAGACATATTTTGCAGCTTTACTTTAATTTTTTTGTTTTCTCGATTTTTTTACTTTAAAAGTTATGTTTTAAATTTTTTTTACTAAATAAAAATCTAATTTTCTAATTTTTCTACTATCATTTTTTTTACTTTAATATTCTTTGTTTTCTCAATTTTTTTTAATTTTTTTTTACTTTAAAAGTTTTGTTTTAAAAAAATAAAAATAAAAAGCATGTTAGGGTCTAGGCTAGAATTCAATTAAATTATGCAAAGGATGTCATAGACTGTAAATAGACACAATTACAAAATAATTAATAAATAATGTGAAAATTTATTGTATATATTCCAAAATCTAATTTCAAATCTACAATTACAAAATAATCCATAAGTAATATGAAAAAATTATTGTATATACTCTAAAATCTAATTTTAAAGCTATAATTACAAAATAATTCATAAATAATATGAAATATATATATATATATTTATTTATTTATTACGGAAATAATATAAAAAATTTATGTTATTTTTCTTTTAGTTATTTTAATTGATTTTATTTTATTGAATATAAATTAATTTAATTTATGGGCTCACATAGGTTAAAAATCCAGTAAAAAAGTTCATATTAACTCAGAACCGATTGGACAGAACCGAACCGATCAAAATTATTTTAATCCATTTGATTTTTGGTTCTACAAACTTCAGTTTCGGTTCGGTTCATATATTTCCCAAACTTCGGTTTTTGGTTCGATCCAAAATCGAACCGACCATTTATATATATAAGTTAATCGATTAATACATATAAATATTACTATATAATTAAAGAGAATGACATATTATATATTTAGTTTAAAGTATTATATAAATTTTATAGAAAAATATAAAAAATTAAAGTATAAAATAAAAATATATTTTAAAATATTAATTTATATAAGTTTTAGAGAAAAATAGAAAAAAAAAGAAAAATTTTTAAAGTATAAAAATAATATATATATATATATAAACTGATTAATCTTTGACTAACAGTTAACCGATATCTAAAAATTAAAATAATAATAAAATATTGAAAATATAAAAATTAAAAATCGTAGTCTATCATATCAGTTAACAAAAAAAATCGATTTGATTTTTAACCGATTTTGCTGTTAATCATATTTTCGATCTTTTTCTCACTCTTACATATCGGCCAATCACCAGCCATGTTAAAGTACCTGGTTAAGCACTCAAGTGCCTAAGGCATCTATTGCTCACCATACACTATAAATAGCTCCACTTTTGAAAGTTTCAGATAATGCTATTTGAGATTCTAACTCTATAATTTTTTTTTAAATTTATTAATTTAAGTATCGAAATATTTATTACGACCGAACACTCTTTTTTGCAAGTCTCATTCGGCAAGCTAATTCTATTAACTCTTGAATTTGATTTATAAATGTGATCATTTGTAAACAATTCATAATATAATTTCTAATTTATCAGATAATTTTTAGGATGATTTAATCCATTTATACATTACAAAATGAACTGAAAAAACTGAAATTATTTTTTAAGACTTAGATTAAAATTTTGAAAATAAAAATGATACACGCATTAATTAATCTTCTAAAAATCAGATTCTTTATCTACTCAATTAAATTTAAAATAATCAAAACCCATGTACTCCTCTGATTGAATTTATGGCTTTAAATTCAGTTTAAATTAGGTTTCAGGATTTGAGTATTATATTTTATTGAATACCTCTTCTGAATGTAATTAATAAGTTTTTACTCCACTTTACCGTAGATGTATACTTAATATTGAATCACGTTAAATTTAAATATTTTTGCTAACAATGATTTATTTTACTATTATGTTTCAGTTATGTTATCCAAATAAATATTTTCTTCTGTTGTTCAGCATTCGCTGCTAACATCTCTTATTTCTAAAATAATCATTTTAAAAATATTTAAATTAAATTAATGATAAACTTTAATATAGATAATATTTATCTAACATATATGACTATTTATAACTAAGCTGTTGCATTAATAAGTTTTTATATTCAATATAAGGGTAAAAAAAAACTCAGTTAATATTGGAATGATTTGGGAAGAGAGTTTTAAGTTGTGTGTGCAGTAAAACTTAATAATATTAATATCCTTGGGCATAGGAAAGAAAAAGGTAATAACGGAACTGGCATCATGTGAAATAGGCACCATGGTCAAAATATTTTAGAGAATGCGATATATGTTATGATGATTTAGGCAGAAAATATATTTAGCTTTATAGTGAAGGAGTATGTCCCGTGCTTTTATATCCAACGCAACACAACTTGTAATGTTTCACTCTATCCTATCATATGACTGAAGAAGCCAATTTTGATTTGTCCAGCCAACATCTAGAACATCCTGAAGGGGGAGACTTGAAGAAGCCAACTTGGATTTGTCCAGCCGCCATTGTTAAAGGTTGAAGTTTCCTTGTTCACACTGGCAGAAGAGTTCAACTTGGATTTGTCCAGCCGCCATTGTTAAAGGTTGAAGTTTCCTTGTTCACACTGGCAAGTTTCCTTGTTCACACTCCCAAAATCCACTATAAATAGAGGTGCAAATCCTCATTTGAATATATCACAAAGAGTGAATATATCACCAGGAGAGTGAATATATCACCAAAGAGTGAATATATCACCAGGAGAGTGAATACATCACCAAAGAGTGAATAAATCACCAGGAGAGTGAATATATCACCAAGACAAGAGTGATTGTGTGAGTTTGAGAGTTTTTTTTATGAGTTTTGTAAATACTCGTATAATCTATTTTGTGAGTAATAGAGGTTATTTTTCTCTCAAATTCGTATTTACCAACGCCCAATTGATCCATATCCCCCAACAAGTGGTATCAGAGCCTTGTTAGAGGTGTTGGTCGAATTTTAGGTGACGGGCCGAATTTGGTTTTTCGGAGCTTTGCTCGAAATCCAATTCTGACGGCACCATTGGATTCGTCTCGTCGAACGGAGTCCAACGCACCAAACAGCGACCTAATTGGATTTGCCGGAAATTTTGCCGGAGAAGACGACCGGTCAACTGTAGCGAACCAGTTCCCTCAATTTTCTGAAATTGCAGATTGGTCCATCAACTTTCAGAAATTATAGTTTTGCCCCTATAGTGGAATTTCAGTCGAGAAGTGTCAATTTCATCATTTTCGACCGTTCCGGATACAACGGTGCACTTCGTGTTTAAAGATTCAACCCCGCTCGTGTTGAAAAATTATTTTGTAAGGTGATGATGTCTACAGAAGAGTCAACATCATCTGTCGGAGCCATGATTACGCTTACTGCCACAAATTACACGCTCTGGAGACCTCGGATGGAAGATCTCCTAAGCTGTAAAGATTTGCTTGATCCCATAGAATTGATGGGTAAAAATCCTGATCCCGCCAAGGAGTTAGAGTGGAAGAAATCAAATCGAAAAACTATTGGTCAAATCCGTCAATGGATTGATCATAGTGTCTTCCACCATGTTGCACAAGAAACAGATGCATATACTCTCTGGAAGAAGTTGGAAGACATGTACCAGGCCAAGACCGCTCGAAATAAGGCCTTATTAATGAGGCGCTTAGTCAACAGGAAGCTAAAAAATGAAACTTCAGTTGCCGAGCATACCAGTGAGTTCCAAAACCTGGTCAACCAATTGTCGTCTGTAGAGATGCCACTTAGCGATGAAGTTCAGGCGCTGTTACTACTCAGTTCCCTTCCCGATAGTTGGGAAACGCTGGTTGTATCACTCAGCAACTCAGCCTCTAATGGCAAACTTACCATGTCAATGGTCAAGGATGCCCTTTTTAGTGAAGAGGCAAGGAGAAAGGAGATGGGCACAGATCATACCCATGCCTTTGTCACAGAGAACCAGGGGAGGCAACAAAAGAGTAGCAAAAGCAAATGGAGAGGCAGAAGCAAGAGCAGGGGCAGGTCCACTGATGGCAGAAAACCAACATATAAGTGCCATCATTGTGGAATAGAGGGACATATGAAGAAGAACTGCTACAAATGGAAAGAAGAGCAAGGCCAGAGCAGTTCGCAGCCGAAGAACAAGGGTGGAGAAGCATTAGTTACTATCTCTGGTGATGTAGCTTATTGTTCAACCCAAGATGAGACATGCCTTCACGTCTCACGAGAAGACACGGAATGGGTGGTAGATTCTGCAGCATCCTACCACGTGACTCCATACAAGGAATACTTCACAACATACAAAGCCGGTGACTTTGGAGCTGTGAAAATGGGAAATTCCAGTTCCTCTGGGATTGTTGGAATTGGTGATGTCCAGATAAAGACAAGTTCCGGGAGCACAATCACTTTGAAGGATGTCCGCCATGTGCCAGATCTTCGGCTGAATCTATTGTCAGGAATAGCTCTTGACAAACAGGGCTATGATAGTCACTTCAGTAAAGGCACATGGAAGTTATCAAGAGGTGCTATGACAGTCGCCCGAGGACATATTTGTGGCACGCTATGCAAGACTCATGTGAAGATATGCACAGACAGCCTCAACGTTGCAGAAAAAGAGGCTTCACAAAATTTATGGCACCAGAGACTCGGCCACATGAGTGAGAAAGGGTTGTCTACCCTAATAAAGAAGGAGCTTATCAATGTTGACAAGGATGCTGTACTAAATCCTTGCAATCATTGTCTGTTTGGTAAGCAGCATAGAGTCTCGTTTAATTCCTCTTCAACGAGAAGATCAGAGTTACTCAGTCTGGTACACTCTGATGTTTGCGGTCCCTTAGAGGTTGAATCACTCGGCGACAACCGATACTTTCTAACATTCATTGATGATGCTTCTCGAAAGGTGTGGGTGTATTTCTTACGGACGAAGGACCAGGTGTTCGATTACTTCAAATTGTTCCATGTCATGGTAGAACGTGAGACAGGAAAGAAGTTGAAGTGTCTTCGATCCGACAATGGAGGTGAATACTCTTCCAGGCAGTTCAATGCCTATTGCAGATCATATGGCATTCGACATGAGAAGACGGTCCCACGCACCCCTCAACACAACGGTGTAGCTGAAAGAATGAACCGAACAATCATGGAACGTGTTCGGAGCATGCTCAGTATGGCTAAGCTGCCAAAGCCATTCTGGGGAGAAGCAGTCAGAGCCGCCTGTTACTTGATCAACCGATCTCCATCAGTACCATTGAATTTTGAAGTTCCGGAGAAACTTTGGTCTGGAAAGGATCCATCATATTCTCACTTGAGAATATTTGGATGTTTGGCGTACGCACATGTATCCAAGGAGCTCAGGCAGAAGCTGGATGCAAGGACCACTCCATGCATATTCATAGGCTATGGAGATGAAGAATTTGGATACAGATTATGGGATCCTAAGGAGAAAAAGGTAATCAGAAATAGGGACGTAGTGTTCCATGAAAGCCAGACAATAGAAGATATTGAAAAGCCCATAATATCTCAGAAGCCAAATGTTGCTCCTCAGATGCCAGAGGCAACAGCAGAATCATTCATGAGAAATGAAGATACAGTGCCAGAAGATATTCCAGAAGTAGAAGACAATGAGGAAGAAGACGGTGTTGAGCAGGGGGAGCCACAACCCGCTCTGCCAGATGTTCCAGGACCATCACAAGACTCAAATGATGGTGGATCTCCTCACATTCCAGAAGTTCGTAGATCTGAACGAGGTCGGATTCCATCGAGAAGATATCCAGAATCCGAATACCTTATACTTACTGAAGATGGAGAACCAGAGAGTTTCCATGAAGCAGTATCTCATAAGGACAAAGAACAGTGGTTGCTCGCAATGCAGGACGAGATGGAATCTCTGCAGAAAAATCAGACTTATGAGATTGTAGAACTTCCAAAAGGGAAGAAGGCACTGAAAAATAAATGGGTGTTCAAGCTGAAGAAAGATGGCAGTGGAAAAGTGGTGAAATACAAAGCACGGTTGGTAGTCAAAGGATTCCAGCAGAAGAAGGGAATCGACTTTGATGAGATTTTTTCACCCGTAGTCAAGATGACTTCAATCAGAGTCATACTTGGATTGGTCGCAAGTATGAACTTGGAGCTTGAACAGATGGATGTGAAGACAGCGTTTCTTCATGGAGATTTAAAAGAAGAAATCTATATGCAGCAGCCCGAAGGTTTTGAGGTTTCAGGAGATAACCTCGTGTGCAAGCTGAAGAAGAGTTTGTACGGTTTGAAGCAGGCAGTAAAGTGGATTCTTAGGTATCTTAAGGGTACAATGAAATTATGTCTTTGTTACGGGGGAGCTGATCCAATCTTGGAAGGCTATACAGATGCAGATATGGCCGGAGATCTTGATAGTAGAAAATCTACTTCAGGATTCATTTACACTTTTGCAGGGGGAGCTGTTTCATGGCAGTCACGACTACAGAAGTGCGTTGCTTTGTCCACAACAGAAGCTGAATACATTGCTGCCGCTGAAGCTGGAAAAGAGATGTTGTGGTTAAAGCGTTATCTCCAAGAAATTGGAATCAAACAAAAGGAGTACAAGGTACATTGTGACAGTCAGAGTGCTTTGGATTTAAGCAAGAACTCCATGTACCATTCCCGTACAAAACATATCGATATTCGCTATCATTGGATACGCGAGGTGATGGATCAACAACTGTTGAGACTAGTGAAAATCCATACGAAGGAGAATCCAGCTGATATGTTAACAAAGATAGTTACTCGAGAGAAGTTGGAGCTATGCAGAGATATAGCAGGGATGTTTATTTCAGATATGGCTGAAGGGGGAGAATTGAAGAAGCCAACTTTGATTTGTCCAGCCAACATCTAGAACATCCTGGAGGGGGAGACTTGAAGAAGCCAACTTGGATTTGTCCAGCCGCCATTGTTAAAGGTTGAAGTTTCCTTGTTCACACTGGCAGAAGAGTTCAACTTGGATTTGTCCAGCCGCCATTGTTAAAGGTTGAAGTTTCCTTGTTCACACTGGCAAGTTTCCTTGTTCACACTCCCAAAATCCACTATAAATAGAGGTGCAAATCCTCATTTGAATATATCACAAAGAGTGAATATATCACCAGGAGAGTGAATATATCACCAAAGAGTGAATATATCACCAGGAGAGTGAATACATCACCAAAGAGTGAATAAATCACCAGGAGAGTGAATATATCACCAAGACAAGAGTGATTGTGTGAGTTTGAGAGTTTTTTTTATGAGTTTTGTAAATACTCGTATAATCTATTTTTGTGAGTAATAGAGGTTATTTTTCTCTCAAATTCGTATTTACCAACGCCCAATTGATCCATATCCCCCAACAATGACAATGTAAGCACAACGGTTGTTCAATCAATTTCAATATCTTATGTTCTCTTTAAAACCCACCACTACAAATATACCTAATCTCTTATCACTATCATCTTAATAGGTAATTATGTTAACAACAACTCCTCCAAATATCTCTACTAGATTCAGGAAGCTTTACATCATTTTCATAGGATCCCATCACCCGCAAATTGATATATATACATATTAATTTTAATTAAGAAAAAATTAATACTCATCTAATAAATGGTATTTTTAATGATAATTTAACATATAAACAGAAACGGTTATTGAATTTTCACTAAACACTAAACTCTAACATATAAGAGAATGTTTTAACTTTATGCAACTAATCTCGCGGAAAATATCAATGAATTTTGAATAATAAATGGTTATTATATATATAGAGAGAGGATGTTTCATTATAAAAAAATAAATGGTTATAAAAAATATATTTATAAAAAAGTATATAATGATTAATTATTTGATTGAAAATGATACATTACAATAATATTTAAAATGATTATTTTTGTACAATATATATTGTGCCTTATGAGAAATATAAGACGTCACTATGTTTAAATAGATTATATATTAAATATGTTCTTAAAAAATCCTACAATATAGATATTTGGAAAAAAATCATACTTTCGTATCTGTACTTTAATGTTTTTATACATTAGATTTCTCTATTTTCAAAACTACTTATTGAATCACTTAACTTTTCGTATGGAACACATTAAGTTCAATTTGAACGGCACTGACGAAAATGTAGCAGACACGGCATTAAACTCGCGAAAACCCATTTTAAAATTACCGTAAGACTCATCTAAAATTAAAATACTCAGAATAATTTCACATCAGATGATTATGTGAATTTGGGGGAAGAGTTTACAAAACACACCATTTTATACCAAAACCCAATTCTATGCTGCAGTACTTTCTTCTTTATGGGCACGATTTAAAAAGTTGCTAATTTGAATGGCATTGACTAAGATGTAGCAGAAGCGGCATTAAACTCGTGGGAATCCATTTTAAAATTAAAGTAGGACCCATCTAAAATTAAAATACTCAGAATAATTTCACATCAGATGATTACGTGAATTTGGGGAAAGAGTTTACAAAACACACAATTTTATACCAAAACCCAATTCTCTGTCGCAGTACTTTCTTCTTTATAGGCAAGATTTAAAAAGCTGCTTATTTGAATGGCACTGACAAAAATGTAGCAGAAACGGCATTAAACTCGTGGGAACCCATTTTAAAATTACCGTAGGACCCATCTAAAATTAAAATACTCAAAATAATTTCACATTAGATGATTACATGAATTTGGGGGAAGAGTTTACAAAACACACCATTTTATATCAAAATCCAATTCTCTGCTGCAGTACTTTCTTCTTTATAGGCACGATTTAAAAAGCTGCTAGTCTTTCTTCTTCCTCTTCCATAGCGAAGGTTTCTGATTTTATGGTTTTGAACAAAAGAAAAAAATCAAAACTCTATTCTTGATATTGATTTGCAGTTTTGGTTGATTTTAGGGTTCTTTACTTCTGGAAAGAAAAAGAATTGTAAAATGTCCGATATGAATGATACAAGTTGTTGTGTAATTGTGGATTACAGGTAGTGATACAAACAACAAAGACATGTTGAAAGTCTCATACATGGAGTTCTCAACAGCATCACACTTCTTTTTGAAATTGTAAATGCACTCACTTCAATCCTCTACTCCAATCTTCCCAGGAAGTTTCACAGCAACTCCGATGGTTGTTCAACGATGGCGTTTTGTGTTTATATGTTTCAAATCTCTGAAAAACCATGAGTTTTTTTATGATTAACTAAAATGTCACACTGGTTAGTAAAGAACAAATGGAGAAATAGAGAGAAGAGAACGAAACTAAAATGGGTGAGACAGAGATTGGGTGAAAATCACATTTACTGCTTTTTAAAGACAGAGATTAAGTTTCAAATTATATTCTCAAGGCACAAATGAAACTTTTAGGCTATGTTTGGTAAGATGTAATGAATTGTAATGTATTGGATAATGTAATGGATTAAAAAATATAATGTAATGTAATGTAATTGTGATTATATTATTATGTTTGGTTATATTGGTAATGTAATGTAAATACTAATACATTTCTATATTTAGTTGAAAATATGAGTGAAAAATAGTTGAAAATTTCAAATGTGTAATGCTTATATATGACTTGATCAATACATATAAATTTATCATCAAATTTTTTATCCAATGGCTATGATTAATCCACTTGTCCACTTATGATTGGTCCAATTTATTTTGTTATCAAATTTTTACCAAAATTATCAAAAAATATTATTTAGGTTGGTTTTAAAATTTTAGCCCAAAACGAGTTTGTTTCGGTATATTTCAGAGTCCGAAATTAAATTATCAGTCCGAAAGTCAATATGTTGGATTTATCTAAAATTTAATTTTTCACTTTTAAAATTTTATTCACATTATTTCAAAAAATTATATGCTATCGGAATAATTTTTTAAGATTTGTAAAATATTTTTTAGCCGATCAAAGTTTTGGTTAACTATTTACGATTTCGCTACTTATTTTTATTTTTGACTTTTAGTGGCCTAAATGAATTCATTTTTACCTCAAATTATATAATCGTACTCGTCATGAATAATACTTTCCAGCAGTGTAATAAAAATTTTACAGTTTTCGATGACCCTCGAACGGTATTATTCACCCCGATCACGTTAAAACTATAATTAAAATAAAGTAATTCATGTTAAAAATGTATTAATTCATTAAAATAAAAGAAACTACCATTAACACTCCAATGTCATGTTAAAAATAATTTGCAAAATTTTTGAACTCGTAAAAATAATGTAATGAAAAATACGGAATAAAATTAAAAAATTTGAAAATATATTAGTAAATGCATTCACAAATATATTTGTAAACATGATTATATTACATTGTTAAAAATTTATGTTAACAAATAAAGGATTAATTATACTTTGAATTACATTACATTATAATCCATCCTACCAAATATAACCTTAATCGGTGGATTTGGGATTTCAGATCAGTGTGCCTTGAGAATTTATAGAGAATTAGGTTTGATAGAAAATGGTGCATTTAACATTTATCAATATCAACACTAAAATATTCATTTTAATTGAAAGGTTGTCAACATGCAATTATCCTCCAACGAACTTAAATTATTTTTAGCAACTTGACTTAATTAATTGTTTTCCCAATCACATACACAATTTAATTAGCATAACAATTTTTTTTAAGCGGAGAATTATACAAGTTAGATATAAAAAAAAAGATTAGACATTGATCAATGTTTTGAAACTTAATTTGATTCAGATGGTCGAACCGGTTGGATCACAACTCGATAAGTGATGGATCGCTCGCTAATCAATCGATAGAAGATCTTGTCTCGTATTTTCGATGATGGGAGGATCCGATCGGGAAGGAGAATTTAATCAGGCTCTGTGTATATTGTCCGTTTTGGGTCGGAGCCCTCACGATTTTGTTTCTGAAATGCTGCCCCAAAAGGCCTACAGAGGGAGAAGGTGTCCATGGCCTTATAAGATTCACTTCCAACTTATTTTCAGTCGATGTGGGATAGGAGATAACATAATGTGTTATCACTATTCTTCCTCCCGAGAGGTCTACGAGAGTAGAGGTCGTCGGTCGTATCTTTGGGCTGCACCTGGTCTCACTCCTCTCTCGCTCTCAATGAAAGCACCATATGATATATCGCTCGCTGACCGATCGGTAAGAGATCTTATCTCGCATTTTCGATGATGAGAGGATTCAATCGGGCAGAATAATTTGATCAAGCTCTGTGTATATTGTCCGTTTTGAGTCGGAATTTTCACGATTTTATTTCTGGGATATTGTACCAAAAAGCCTACACAAAAAGAAGGTGTCAATGATCTTATAAGGTCTATTTTCAGCTCATCTTTAATCGATGTAAAATAAAAAATAATATCATGTGTTGTCAGTAAGAAAATTGAATTGATATACCATAAAATTTAAAATAAGAAAAAACTCATAATGGACCGAAAAAATCTTCATTTCATTGATCAATTGAGTTCACCATCACTAATTACAACCTTTTTCTATATGCATGAAGAAATGATGAGAAACTGCAGCTCTGCACTTTGTCCTGCCTCAGATTTTGATGCCAACGTCATTTTTTCTTGTTTTTACAACTAGAATATTGGCTAATGTTTTTCATTCTTATCTTTTTCTTATTCCTTTTTCAATAATAACTATTCAGTTCAAGTTAATTTTAAACCACACACACATATATATATTAAACAAAAACATTTTCAAATTCAGATAATTGAGAGTGTGTCCCTCCTACACATAACCATATATAATATTAAAACTTTGGCCACTGAAAATAAAAATATATTAGTAAGACTTCTTGACTTTATCCTTTTCAAAGATAATTTGGTGCTGAAAATTTCATTTTACTCCTACAATTACTTTTAAATTAAAGGATACAATAACCACTAGAAATTAGCACAAAATATAGGATGGTTGGAGTTCAATTCTTTTTAATAATATTTAATAGGTTTTTGAATGTATTTTTATATATTATATTTTTAATTTTTTATAAATAATTATATTTAAAAAAATAAAAATTTCGAATCAATCTAATCGAATGTGTTGATCCATAACTCTATTAGCCGACCGAGTTGACTTCCGAGTCGAGGTTGGAAACATTAACATTGATATGAGAGGCTGAGAACCTGAGCTCCATTTTTTTTACCCAGGGGTCATCTGCTTTCCTTATAAATAGACACCAAAAAAAAATTCCTGGGAACACTGAAGGAGAGGATTGAAATGAGTGCATTTACAATTTTAGAAGCCATTGCTCAACAAAGAAGTGTGATGTTGTTGAGAACTACATGTATGCGACTTTCAAAATGTCTTCGTTATTTGTATCTCTAACTGTAATCCACAATTACACAACGACTTGTATCATTCATCTCAGACATTTTACAATTTTTTTTCTTTCCACAAGCAAAGAACCCCAAAATCAATCAAACCTGCAAATCAATATTAAGAATAGAGTTCTGGTTTCTTCTTTTGTTCAAAACCATATAATCTGAAACCTTTACTGTGGAGGGGGAAGAAGAAAGACTGGCAGATTTTTAAAACATGCCTATGAAGAAGAATGTACTATAGCAGAGAATTGGATTTTGATATAAAACGGTGCGTTTTGTGAACTGTTGGACAATATCTGTAGATTGCTGACCGCTAATCGCTACCATTAAAATAAAAAAATCCTACATTATTCAAGAATTTAAGTTTTTTAATAAAAAAATGATAATTTAAATTTGAAATATTTAAATATATTAAAAATGACTATTTGGTGTTGAAATGTTTGGTTAGAGGCTTACAAACTTTTCATCTTTTTTCCTTTGAAATGAACGAAAGAATAAATAAATCAAAGGTGCACACGATGAATGCTTGACAAGGTCTGCTCACCAACTTTCGACCGACTTAATTGGGTTTTGCCGTCAGATAATTTACTCCTTTTTATCTGTTTTTTTCTTTTTAGGATATGGTCGTACAATTTATTTTTCTCACAATTATATTCTATCTTTCAGTGGCTTTCCACTAAAATAAGTCTAATTTATTAGTGAACACTAAGCATGCATGCTTCGATAAGATTCATAAATATTAAAATCACTTAAGCCGTGAAAAAAAATAAAAAAACAAACAAAACAAAATAAAACAAGAACTCGCTTTGAGTAATGAATGATCATTTAAAATGTCGCAATCCTTTTAAAATACTTATTGTTAACATAATTATGAAATTATATTTCTTTGATAATTTTACATAGAAATACTTATTTGCATTTCAATTTAATAAATATCTTTTGTTAATCGATGATACCTAATATTATCATACTTGGAGACAGTCTAGTAATTATACGCCCAATTTAGCCTCAAGTTTAATTGCCGCTTATCAGCTTAAATGTCTACTAACCACTTATACAAACAAAATACTCTGACAGTTTGATCGGATTTTACAGCTAATCTATCCATGCCAACACTTTTATCGTATTAGCAAATTATGTCATACAAGTTGTCATATCAAATATTCTAAACTTGCTAGTTGCATATGCAAGAAATTTGATATTTAAGTATCCGAGTCTTGTAAACTCTAAACACCTAAAAATTATGCAAACAAAGTGAGATTTTAGAAATAAAGTACTGCATATATTGTAATTTTTTCACTATATTTTTTCTCTCTAAATCCTTTCTGATTTAAATATCGGAGTGCTAATTTTTTACATACAAGGAGTTAATTTTCGTTTATTGCTCAAATCAGCTTGCCACACTCGTAAATCGGTTCAGCTGATTCTTGCCCTCATTTCCATCTTTTTCTAAATTCTAACATTTCAGAACTTATCATGAATGATGATGTATAAGGTAAGATTGCATTATTATCTATAAATATCTAAGTTATGATTAAAAAAAAAATCATCTGTCTATATTGATAAGAACACTTTCAATTTCATAAATTTAATAAAATGCAATTAATTTTTTAAAGTTATATAATTTATTTATATTTTATTAATTTATCTTTATTTTTTTATAATTTTATGAAAAATATGAAATATTATTGAATAATTAATAAAATAATAAATATCAAATAGAAATAAATTAAAGAATTAAGTAATTAGTTGTAATATAAGAAAAAAAATATTATTGAATTAGTTGTAATTAGTATAGAAAAAAAATAATCGTGCTATAATTTAAATCAGAAAAAAAAGGATAAAAGTATTTGAGTTGCATGTAGTTGGGTAAAGGAGGAAGTTGCTCCAGTCAAATACGTAAAGTACAAGGCAGGGAAAGAAAAATAAGAGAAAGAAAGAAAAAAAATGCCATTAAAATCGGATCGGCTGGTCCGACCGATTTAATTACAAATCAATAACTGATCTGACTTGGCTTAATATCAAAAGCCGGATGAGTAAAAATTTGGAACTTTAGAAGGAACTGGTTCGAATTAAAACCGGTCGAACCATTACCTGGATATAACCCGGTTGTATCCCAAAACACCAAGATGTCGTCGTTTTGCTGTAAATTTTTTTTTTTAAATATAAGTACATAAATTGGGAACTAGAGCATTTTTCCTTTCCAATCCATTTCAACATCAGAGGTTCGAAGGCAAAACGCATCTCCTCACCGTGCCGTCACCGGATCTCCTCACCGGCATCTACTTTTGCTGTTCAATCTGGTTACTTTGTTTTTTATTTAATTTCTTTTTTATCAAAAATAAATTAGAGTTTGAAATTTGGGATTTTTTTGTTGGAAATACAATGAGCAGATTATCTCTGCAATTAAGAAAGAATGGAAAAAAATAATTTATTTTAATGTTTAAAATTTATATTTGATTAATTATTTAAGTATTTGTGATTTATTATATTTATGTTAAGTTAAATTGGCATTTGTATATATAAATTCTTTTTAAGTACTTTTAATTTATTTCTTTTATATAAAATGGTATTTATAATATATTTATAAAAAAATATAAAAAAAATCAGTCAAATTCTATCAAACTGGTCGAACCATAATGTATAGACTTCTGGCTTCTTTTGATGTTATTCTATTTTAATATTTTTTTTATTTTTTTTATTTGTCATTTTTTTAATAAAATTTAAATTTTATTTATTTATTATTTTTAAATTTTTAATATAATTTAATTTATTTTTTTAATTTATTTTTTTAATAAATTTTAATTTAATTAAATTTAATAATTTAATTTTAATAACGTAGTTTAATATTAAATTTAAATTTATTGATTAATTTTTAATTTAAACGAAAATAATAGAAGGAATTGATTAAAAAAAAAAAGAGTAGTAAAGATGGAGGACTGACAAAAACAATCCAACGGCCAGGAATGCGCGATCAGTCGCCCCGTGAGTCGGGTCCAAAAGGTCCCAAAAAGTGCTGCAAATTCAGCTACCATTTAGTGCCGTGGCAGTTCCCTCCTCTTTATTGACAAGGCTCAAAAGCAACTTCTTTTTATTTTCTCCACTCATCCTTTGGCCAATTACATCTTTTCTTTTTCGTTTTTTTTTTTTCTTTCGAAACTTCTCTTCTTATTTTCATTTTTATTTTTCTTTTACAAGACAGAAGAAAAAAAAACAAATACTATGAAATTTTATTCATAGGAGATTCCTGCACTACCAACAAAAGTCTTTTGCCAATTATCATTAATACACAAACTCCATCCATAATTCGGATAATTACAGATTAAGTTATAAATAAATTGAATTAAATCAGACTAATATAATTTTAAATAAATTGTTGTTAAAGGGAATAGTAAATTAATCGAATTATAAATAGAAAAAAATGATAATAATAGAGTAAAAAAACTTAAGAAAAATGTAAAATATACAGTAAAAAAAGAGTAAATTGGGCTGGATTTGAAAATTGAGGAAACAGGGAAAGTGGGGGCTAGAGGGTCTGCAGTAAATGATAGAGGGAGGGGCCTGGGGTACAATTTCCAAGGCCATACCCCTACGAGTCAGTGAGGAGTTTATTTGCCGTAGCAGAGTCAGCGAAGAGTTTGACAGAATTTGGGATTTTCCCATAAATAGTATCCCATTTTCAGACCCTGATTTTCTATACAATTACCTCTTTTACCACCTGATTTCTATTTTTCTACCAACTAAAGTTTGCTTGGGCATATCTCATTTGCATTTCCATCGTTGTCCCTCTCACTCCCGTCACATGAGCCTTCTTCCCTTTTCACTAAATGGAGCAATCTGTACCCATTTCTTAATTAATTTTTGTCACTATTTTATTGGATTTTTATTCATTTGGGCATCGTAAGCTTTATCATCTCAGGTACTGTCTCATTTCGTATCCAATTCCAAACAAACATTGTTTTAAATGTTTTCCTTTTATATAACACTAACATTGTTTTCCTTTAACTATTTTCTATTTCCTTCCCTCTTTCTTCAAATTATTTAAATGTAACAAATTCCATTTCACGACGAAAACAAACTCATTTGGTTTAATATTAGGTAAGTTACAACTTACAATCCATCAAATTCATCATAATTTATAAACTAACTTAGATACATAGTGATTATAGGTTATCTATACAATTTTTTTACAAATAAATATAAAAGTAATTATAGGTTATATATACAATTTTTTTTAATGGTTCTTATTTAGAAGATGAAAAATAATTAATATCATAAAATTTGAATAGTTTATAATATGTAAAATTTTGATACGTTCACAACCTAATAGATTTATGGTCTAATATGATATGATCTGATTAATTTACGACCTTTCCATATATATATATATGGATTGCATTAACTAATTTTCTTGTCTAATATTTTCAAGACTTAATTTGCTCTCTTTCACTCAGTCTAGTTCTTCCTCCTCTCTCTCTCTTTCTCTCTCACAATCATTTGTTCCTTTCATCTCCGCTATCTGTAACGCCCTACAACCACTACCGGTATGAATAGTTTTTATCGATATTGAATAGTGACACCAAGGATAAATAATACAATCCTGGATCCATCGAGATCTAGAAAAATTTTATGTTGTCATTAGAAAATACAATTCATAATGAGTCCAATAATACAATTTGAATTGAAATTGAAATAAAACAATTACTTAAAAGCAAAAAATAAAAATAAGTCACGAGACTAAAAAGAGATAAAACTAACTTTGACCGACTTGAAAATTGTAATGATTTGAATGCCGGATTAGCAGTGAATAGTATTTTTCGATAGTGAATTAAAAAGTATATCATGAGGTAAAAAAATATTTTATTTGACTTATACATAGTTCGGGGTTGAAATTTGAAGTGAAATTGAAGTCATATAAGCCTTCAAAAGTAAAAAAAAAAATGAAAATTGAGTGGTTTAGTTTAAATAGTAACTAGATTTAACTGAGCCGTTAAAAATAGCAAATGAAGTTTAAAAATTGCATATGTATCTAAAATGATGTGTATAATATTTTGATTACAAAAATTAAATTTTTTGGTAACGCTGGTAATGGTTGAATCGATCAAATCTAATTGAATTGAACCAATAACTAACTCCGATTGGATTAAAATTTTATGTACATTCTATTTTTAACATGATGAGAATGATAGAATCGATTTTAGAGTGATTTAAAATTCAAAAGGAAGAGAATTACAGGAAAATGGTAAAATGGACTTGATTTTGGTTTATTGGGCTTTAATTACTGGGCTTGGATTGAACCAAAGCCCAGCTCAATTCAGCCACTGTAAAAGAAAAAGGGAACAAATATTTTGAAGAGTAAATCTCATCACCTTCAGCTCCTTTCTTTCCCTTCAATGGTATAACCACTCTTTCTCTCTCTCTCTCAAAATTTCTTCAAATCTCTCTTTCTTTTTCTTTAGATCCAACCATCAGAAGTGTTAATTGATCTTCCTAAAAGAGTATTTGAACCTCTATCCTTTGATTAGAGAAAGTTAAGCAAGAGAAAACAAGTTGTAAAGCTTACAGGGTCATTTTAAGGTAAGTGAAATCACGGATTTTAATTTGGTTTTAAAGTGCCTATAGGTATTTTAAGGTGCCTAGAGTTCATTTATGATGTTATTTTAAGCATTAGAGATAAAAAAATGGTAATTTTTATGTTAAAGTATTCAGCCCATTGTAGATCTTCAAGGTGATGGACAATCATTTAAGCCTAAAGGCAAGAAAAAAGAAGTCTAAGGAGGATAAAGCAAGTGAGAAAGGTTAGTTACTAATAAATTCTCCTATTTTTCTTAATTTTGCATGATGTTTCTTTATGTAACTTAGTAAACATTTAGAAAAAAATATGTATAATTGAAATTGGCATTAGTATATTGAACTAAGACCTTGAATAAGCTTATTAGAAAGCTTAATTTGATTTAAAAGTATGTGTAAGGTTGAACTCCTTTGGTGGCCGAATAGTATTATAAAGAAAACTAATGTGTATTTTGTATATTTGTGATAAATTAAGCCATAAAATGACTATAAAAATAAAATAATATGTCCATAAATTTTTTAAAAATTTATGAAAATTAATTGAATATTTTTTAGAAGATATTTGATTATGTACTAAATGAAATTGTTGAATTATTGTGAAATAATTCATAATTTGATAAAAAAATATGTGAATTTTTTCCCTTGCAATTGTCAGGCAATCAAAATCTATCTTAGGATATAATTGGCTAGCCATAAAGATACCTATACTGCGGTACAAGTCATGACGACCTGCTTTACTATGGTATGATCACTAATTTTTTATAGTATCTGTCTGTTTTGATATCTATTTTGTGAGAAACGGTCCTTAAGGGTCATTTTTCAGTATGTATGTGACCCTATAGTTTTCACATCCCATATATCCGGTCTGAAAATTTCTGTCGGGATTGTATTAGGGGCATAATGATAAAAATAAGTTGCAAGTGTAAAAAGAAAACTAAAAATGAAGTTGAAAGTTAAAAAAGATCTAATTGAAAAGAAATAAAAAGTTTAGGGATAAAACGATAATTTTTTCAAAAATTATACTTAATGGGTAAAAGTATTTAAGAAATAATTATAAAAGATAAAATAATAATTTAATGATCAAACAGTTCAAAAATGAACTTTTATAAAGTAAAAGGACTAAATTTAATTTTGCATAAAAAGTTAAAATAAGGACTAATTAGTAACTTTGTATGTCAAAAAGTAAATGAAAAGTGAAAACAAAAAAATTAATGGCAATTTTGTAATTAAAGTGTAAAAATGGCATTTTCGTAATATAATGAAAAATTAAGGACTAAGTGAAAAATTTATCAAATTATTTGTATTAAATTAAAAAAAACCGTTAAAAATATTGAAAAGTACATTTTGATAAGAAAAATTTAAAATTTTGCATAATTAATGTAATTATGTATGTTGAAAAATGCTATAATTTTTAGTCATCACTGGATATGTTTAATACCTAATACGTAGAATTTACTGCGTGCAGTTAATAAAAATAATCTGGAGCAATAGTACACTAGGATGAAAAATTTTGAAGAATTAAGAGTTAATTTTGTATTGACATGTATATATTTTTAAATGTTTGAAAATAGAGAATTGATTTGTAATGGTACAATTTTTGTATATATGTAATTATGTGAATGTTAGTAGTGGATGGACTATGTATGTTTGAAATGAAATTAGATATATATGGATATGATATATATTATGTTAATTGAACTGTTGCACCCTTGAAGGACTGTGAAAATTATTTGCATTTTAGGGACTAGTCAAGTTTATAGTTGTTATATTGTTGAATTTTTAAAAAATAAATAGTATAGTTGAACAGTTATAGATCAGCGACAAGTTAGACTTATAAAATGAATAACGAATAAGCATTAATAATTAAGAAATTTAGGAATTAAGTATATACTTTCTAAGATAAGAAAAGAAAAAAAAAATTGGCCAATTGCTTAAATGTGCAAGTCTGAAATAATAAGGGTGTTAAAAAATATTTCACGAACTTTCGAAAATTATTCCGATTACATGAAATATTTTAGAATAATGAATATTAATTTTTAGAAGTGAAAAATAAAATTTTGAACACTTTTAAAATTTAAGATTTTTGGATCAGCCGAAAATATTTTGGTATCTTGAAATCTATTGAAACGAACTCCGATTGACTCAAAATTTTTTTAAAAAAAATCTTTATTATAATATTTAAAAATTTTTGAAATAATTTTGGTGAAAAAATAAAATAAGGATGGATAAACTAATGAAAAATGAATAAATGAATAAACATGCATTAAATACATGGATCGATTTAAATTCGTTTAATCTATTTGAACATTGATTCATTTATTATTCATATTTTTTAACCCATTTATAGCTCAACCAAAATTCGTCCAAATCGTTCATTTGCTACCTCTACCTCAAGTTAACAATTTTGGAGTATTATTCACCCTTGAAGTTAATAATTTTGTTAATTATGTGTAGACATCTTTTGCTGATATAACGATATATATAACAGTGAATGTGGATGCTATCCGTATAAAATGTATCTCCAAGTAATACAATCGACATATTTAAATTTTTACACGATGTTTCAAATAATTAAATATGTCATCTTAAATATTTATAAGTATATAAAACTTTTCTTAAAAAAAACAAAGATCAAGAGGAGAAGGAAAAACTTTAAAATCAACCAATAAAGCCCCTTTTTTCAAATCATCAAACTAGAAGAAAATTTTGCCATACTTAAGAAGCATTAGAAAAAAAGAATTGCTCGTAAAAAAAAGAACTTATGGAAAATATTTTCCTTTCAAAATACTTGCTAAGAGAGAATGAGAAACCAAAAAATATGCTGATATTGTTTAATTGACTACGCAAAGTTTGAAGTTCCTGGATTTTGAAAATGCATGCCACCCTCCTTTTTTCGTTGCTATAGCTTGACTTTAGCTATTCAATGATACTTTTTTATCCGTATAATAATAACTCCCCACCAGAAATTAATAGTTCAAGAAGTCACAAAATTACAGGGTTTAGTGGGTAATTTAGCAGTCCAATCAAATTTTATTTATTATAATTTTGACTACATCTTTAATATATAATATTCTTATTTCCAATAATAATAATAATAATAATGCTTTGTAGGTTCATAATTGTCAATAAAGTAAACTATGTATTTACTTGGAATAAACAAAAACGTCACAAGTTATATCCACTTGTATAAAAAAATCCAAATCTGCTTGGAAATTCATGAACGGGTAAGATCAAATTTATGTACTATCATATGTCTCGGACTAAATCTTGGCCATTAAATTTATTGTATATCATTCATACGGCGGAGATGGTAGCCTGAGCAGAGAACTTCGTTGGGATTTGAAGATAAATTAAAAAGACAGGGAAAAGCAAGGCATAGGAAGCAAGTAGTGGAGGATTGTCAGATTGAATGTTTGCTAAGTGTTACACAAGTAAAATCATACATTTATTAGGTTGGTTGGTATTTGAGAGAAATATGAGTTGGGGTTGTATTGTCATCTCGAAGAATCATAAAAGGGAATGTGTCATTGAGCAATAGTTGCAATTGCCTGTGCTTTTGCTGTTGGAGGCTATAATTAGTAATTACTATGGCAGGTGTATTCAATGCGGCTGCATTCATTGTCGTTTTCATCATACCATACCCTATCGACCGAAATTAACTCTTAAAATGCTGGAGTCTACCTTTTTTTATTTCTTAATCTTACCAATTACCCAACGTACAGTTTCTCCGGCATAAGACTACGTATGATTGAATGATTTCATTTTTATACGTAGAGTTAAGATTAAGGGATTCTAATAACTGGGATTGGTTTTTCTTTTTCAAATTTTGCCGACTACGGTATAATCAATCAGTGTCCAGGTTGACCAAAAATAAAGTAATGAATTGTTTAATTTATATAATAATCAAGCAGTGTTAAAATATTCACTTATGTCATTGAAATTGAACTAGCAAAATCCGAATCGGGTTAGAACCAATGTTATTGAAACTGGCCGGTCGGATCGATTTAATTACGAGCCATCGACTGATTCGGTTAGTTTAATATATACAAATCGAGTTGGCAAAAAACTGAAAAATAGATAAAAATCAGAATGAATCCGGAAAAAATCGGCCAATTTGAATATAAAAATCAAATTTTGTCCAAAATATAAATACAATATTATTTTTTGTTGAAAAAATAAAAAGTAAGTATAAATACAAAATAATTAAAATTTAAGCAATTTTGATAAATTTTTTATGAATAAAATAAAAATTATAATTTATATTTGGAGTATTTTTTTGAACATTTACATTTTTTTTAATATATTTATCTTAAATTTTTATTATAAATATTGAATTACTTAAAAATATTATTTTATTATTAATTTTTGATGATAAATGTATTTTCATTATTTTTTTTAATTTTTTATATATTAATATTTTCATAATATTTAAATAAAATTTTAAAAATAATACTATTTAAAAAAAGAAAAAAATAAGATTGAACCATAATGAACCGGTCAAACTCCAAAACCTTTACCTTTCCTATTTTTTATCGGATTGGCTTTTAGTAACATTGTTTAGAGCTATTTTTCTGCCACCTCTTGTATTTACTATTTAGATTGTGGATTGGCGTCATGATCGACTTAAAATAGGTAAAACCATAAAGAATCGAGATTAACAAAAATAGATGGTTTCAAAATTAGGATTAGGGGGCTTTAATAATGGTAAAAATTAGAAAGATGAATGTTGGGTCAATGCAATTATAATGGGGTGCGAAACTTCTCAAAACAATTAGTATAAAGTTTCTTGGGCCAACACCAAACAATTGGGAAAGAGTGAGTACTTTGGGGAAATAATAATTTAAATTGGTGGAGATCTTGGTCCCACAATTTGATTCTGTGTTATGATCACATATAATTGACATTAATGGGGAGGAAAATTAATCAATTACCATCTATTTCATGAATAATTTGGTGTAAAAAAAGTTCATTTTCATGAAATTCATTGACATGATGTGCAGAATTTTGGAACGTGGGAGCTGATTATAAATTTACCCTTCTTTTAGTCATGCTATCCCACTTGCCCACATACACACATCAATTTCCAAATCCATCGCAGATTTTCTCAATAATCAAATTTGATTCTGACCGCCAACATTTTTTTTTTAAAGGAAGAATGGGTGAATAGGAGCCCCAACACGTAATCTTCCATTTGATTCTAATTTTTTTTTATTAGTTGTATATTTTTATTGAACATTTGGCCTGTTATGTGCTACGAAACCAATAACTTTTTCTCATTTATAATTTGTTAAATTGTTGCTTTCTAGTTGTATGTATACTTTTGGTTTGAATCAACTATTTATGATGTTTATTCTTTTTTGAAGACATTTGGAATTCATTAAGCAGAAAAATCCTACAACAATATCAGATATATATGCAAAAGTTCGAGCTAAGCCATGAGCAATTCACGTAAAATAAAAATGAATATTAACCTAGTCAGGAAAATGAGAGACCTGAAATGAGAAGAAAAATCAAACTAATATGGATATAAACTTGAGATTAACAAAGAAATCAAATAACTAAGAATTCTAATACAAATAAATGAATACAAACTTTAAAACCAGAGTGAAAAATTTGACAATTGACTATTTATTTATTTATTTATATTACTGTGGATCAAGGAATATTTATTTATTTATATTAGTGTGGATCAAGGAATAATAGTTGATATGTTTAGCAGTGATATATATGTTTATAACGCTAGTGTAATTCAAATGTTTATAAGTAAATTTCACATTCTCTTTTATTAATCTAGATTAAGGTTCATATTTCTAGTATTACTCTATTTTTTTAAAGTTAATTTCACTTATATTCACTAAATTTATGTATTTATAACAGTAAAATCACAATTTTTTTTTATAACGGAAAAATATTTCAACTTAACTATTTTAATTTAAAACGTCATTTTATTCGGACACCAATAAAAACCTACTGAAATATACTTGCTAAATCATCAATTGGCAAATTAATTTATCGGTTTGCTCCCATTACTTTAAGTGTATTAGTACTCCTAACAATTTTTTTTCTCTCATTTTGCGACATCAACTGTATATTCCAGTAAAATTTTGATCAATTTTTGTTCAAAATTTATTTTTGTATTATAGTTTTTTTTATTTATTCGTTATAAGGGGCTACAAGGGGATAAATCTAATAATGTTGATGAAATGAACCATTATTTTTCAATATATACTCAATTACGCAAGGGATGTGATGTGTTGTTTGTAGATCTAGTGAAATACTTTTTAGAATCTCAAGCATAGACGCAGTAAGTGATCTCTATTCTACCCTAAATAAAACTCTCAACTACTTATGGTATTGAAGAAAGCAAAAAAAAAAAAATAGTGAATTTTGAAAAACGTGTCAATCTTTTTATTTTTACATGAAAATTATAATGCCTAATAATACAAATATTATTGACGACTAAAAATTTCAGACTGCTGGTCTATGAGAGTATTTGAAAATACAAAATTTCGGGAAAGTTCTGATAAAAAGGATTTCAACGGTCAAATAAAAAAATTTGTAAAAAAAGATAAAAATATGAGAGAAATTAGAAAATACCTTATTGTCTTTATATATATGCTGGAGTTGGAATATATTTTTAGAAAGAGTTCTTTTTTCCTAAATTGAAAGACTTGATAAGGAAAACTAATCTTCCTATCATGTTAGAGTTAGAATTATGAAAAGATTTTGCTACCACTCAATTTAACGGTCTTTTCAAATTACTTAGCTTGTAATTGAACAGACTTATCGGGACTATCTGTCTTGAACAATTTAGATTTGACCGAACTATTTATTATAATCTGTCATCAATTATTAAAAAAATCAAACTAAAATTTTCTCACTTTTTTTAAAAAAAATTTAGTGCTTACTATTAAATCAACTTCAAGTAATTAAAATATGTCATCCATTGTGATAATGCTTAATATTTTCTAACAAATGAATCAGAACAAGAAGAGGTTCAATACACTAAAAGGCTCGACCTGATAGAAACCCAGCGTCCCACGACCACTCACACACACAGTTAGATGCGCATCAAAAGTTCACAAGATGAGATGGTCCGATCGGACAAAATAGGCCTTATCCAGTTAAAAGCTCTTGACACATGCCAATATCTCATACGTCTTCTGTCACGAATCACGTCGTTGCTTACTTATTTTGACATTAAAATAGGCTTTTTAAGTGGTTTTTATCGGCTCTATAAATACCAGATTCATTTTTAAAATACACATAATATTTACAATAAATATTCGCTTAGCATTTTCTCTCTAAAAGTCTAAAATTAATTTAATTATCGGAGTACTTAAATTTGGTCTAACCGGACAAACCTCTCTTTTGCAGGATCTCTATCTTGTCAAGCCCGACCGTCCAAACCTCTCAACCTTCTACTGACTCAAAACAGCATTGTTCCACTCGTTTTACACAGCTCCCCTTTTTGCAAAATCTCAGATTTTTCACTTTTTTCCTACCTTAGAAAAATTTAGATAAGGGAGTTTCAACAAAATATCCCTTCATTGAGATCGGCCATTCTAGAGTTCTGTCCCATTACAGAATTACCCTCAAAATCCGTGGATTTAATTTGCATACTGAACAAAATTCTTATGCTTTACGCAATTTTGTATACTGAATCCCCGACCTCCTTGGTCCAAGAATCGCTGGGAAAAATAATAAAAATAACGCATATATTTTAAAAATATAATTGACAGCTCAATCATTAAGATGTCCTTAATATTGTTATATTATTTTTAATTTTTACATAAAAGGTCGGTCTAAGACTCAAACTCGAAATTACATATCTCTAGGTTTTATATCAATACTAATAAACTAAAATTTATTGGCAAGAAATCAAGAAATTTGATGCAACAAACAGCTATTACAACACTATTTATGACATCGAATCAACGATGATGGTTTGAACTTGAATTAGTAAATTAGTAATCATAACCATTTGACGATAGAGGGTAACTAATTCAACAGACAAATATTAATCTAATCTAATTTGCCAACAGCATTAACTACAATCACTAAATACAGATCTGTAAAAAGCGAAAAAGAACCAAATATATACTGGTATTAAGTAGTCACCCTCACCATGGTCTAATCTGTTGAAAAAATTAAGCCATTAGCATTATAAATGTACGTTCATAATGATTAGTCCGGAGATTAACCAAAGAAAGGAGAAGTAATGATGAATAAAAAAGAATGGAATACTTTCACCACAAAAAAAGCAAATATTATCATATCATATTATTAATAAAATATAATATTAGAGTGCTTACCCTAACTCCCAATAAATACAGATATCTACATCTACTAGTATCGTAGTCGGCAGAGACAGTATATATTATATATTTAATAAAAGCGGAGATTTAATTAGTGATTCGTGAAAAGGGAAGGGGTATTTGGTCCAAGTTTTTCATGGCTCCAGGAGGAGGTGACGTTTGTCTGCATATCCCACTCACGTTCTCTTTCTCTAAACCGCTATAAATATACCTGCTCTTCCACTTTCTCTTCCTCACCATTTACAATTTATATATTCTACTCTTCTTCAAGTTTCATAGAGAGAGAGAGAGAGAGAAAGAGAGATTAATGTTATTTAAGTTCTGGGTTTTGATTTTTTGTTAAAAAAAAGTTAGAAGAATCTGTTAAGCTCAGGAGGGATAGCGCCATGGATACTCTTGACTTTTTTGTTTTAGTCTTTATTTGGTTTTGATCTTCTATGGCGCTATCCATCCTGAGTTTCATGGGTTCTTCTTGCTCGCCTGCCGGCCGCCGTTGCTTGTGATGGGTATGGTATGGAATGTTACTCATTTTTAGTGTTCATTTCTAAGATTTCTTGTTATTTCATTCTTCTTCTAATTATGTTTTTCCTTCATGGGAGGCTATGATGAGTCATGGACTTGTTCTTGGGAACATTATTAGCTTCTTTTTTTTTTTTTTTTCCTTTTAAGTACTTAAGATATTTAATAGTCCTGTTCATGCAATTTTTATTTATTATTTAAATTTTCCGATATTGGGTTAATGATGGGAGTAGTGTAATTATTATGGTTGGAGTTAATACTTGCCCCCCATTATCTCAGTCACATGCATGTATACACAGTTGCAAATACAAATACATACTGGATATACAGTAGTAAAGAAAGAATTTCTTTTTAGTGATGATGACGATGTAAATAAAATAAAATATAGAAAAGGCAAATGAATTGTTAAATTTATGTAGGATAAGGGTTTATCAATTATGGAATTAGCAAGGAGAGATTGGACCAAACCTAACCAAGGTACGTTTGACTTCTTCTTCTTCTTCTTCAAAACCTCATTTCTATAGAGGTCATTGTCCTCGGCTTTCGAGTCTTTAAATTATTAACTTGTGGATGGTATAAAATTGAATGCTAATAGATCTGCTATATCTTTATATTTTTGTTTAAAGAAAACATAATATAACAGATCTGCTATATGTTCAGTGATAAATCCAGGGTTTCTGATATTTTGGCTGCTTTTCAGGTGACTCTATTTCCACGCTTCCTCTTCTGCTTCCACTAGAATATATCTATCTGGTGTAGTGGACATTTGTTTTGTTTTTATTGTATGGGTTCTTTTATGCCTTTCTATTCTTCTTAATAAGTAACTTATTCTATAATGGATTACTATCAAATCACCACCCTCTCTCCCCTCAAAAAATTAATATGATGATGACAGATTTAATTGGATCTTTATTTTTTTATAATCATCTGTTGTTCATAATCTATTAGCTAAATAGGGTGATTAAGCTAAGTGGTGTGATTATTCAATAACTAACCACATCAAGGGAAAAGAAGAAGAAGAAGAAGAAGTAAAGGTGTAATTAATGGTTTGTGTGCAGGGAAACCTACCAAAATAACATTTAAGTTGGAAATATCCAGGCAATGCCAACTGCATGGGCAATAGATGTCGTTATCATGGATTGAGAAAGTAATTAGTTAGATATGGCGTGAGAATTGTTTATTCTTTGTGAATATCAGAGAGTTGTCAATATAGAGATGGTGAGGAGACACAATTGATCACTTGTAGGGTAAAGGTAAGGGTAAGGGTACCCAATCTTTCTACCAATACCAAGTACTTTTAGCAACATTTTCCTTCATGGCTTGGGATCCTTATTTGGGCTGTCTTTGAAACTTGTATATCTGATGGGGATGCCCTCCTTTAATTTCCATTTCTTTAATTATTTTCAAGATTTGGAAATTGGACCAAGAACCTGAGAAGTAACTGATCTTAAGTTTTAACTTTGCATTAGGTTTTTAAGTAGGGATGTGCATGGTGAACCGAAAAATCAGTTTAAAATTGAATCGCTTTTTAGGTTAATCGAACTGAAATTTTAGATTTATGATTTTTATTTTAAAAATTGGTGGTTAATCGATTCGAAATTAAAACTGGATATTTATATATTTTATGAATTATATTTTAAATTATATATTTATATTTTTTAATTTTTTATAATTTTGTAAAATATTTATTTTTGATAAATATTAAAATTATGTACATAATTAGCGTTTTATTAGTTTTATATTAAATATTTTTAATTTTTATAATTAATTATAAAAATTTTATTTTTATTTTGATTATTTTAATAAATATTGTATTTAATTAATATTTTTTCATTTTTAAAGTATTTTTAATTATTAAATATAATATTATAAATTGTATAATTTAATAAATTTATATATTAAAATTTTTTAGTGGTTAATCGATAAATCGATCCGAAAAATGAGTTAAAAATCGAAATCGATATAGCGGTTAATCGATGATAATAAACTAGTTTAAAAAAATTATTAATGGATCGGTTAATTGGTTCATGTTCATCTCTTTAAGTCATTGATTTGTTATTATATTTTATTTCAGTAAATAAAATTATGTAAAAATTTTTTACATGTTAATTCTTCAGTAATGAAAAATGGGAAATTAAATATTGTATTTCGTTTTACATGCTTTGATATAGGTAGTTTAATTTTAATTTTGATATATGAACTTGTCAAAAGGTACTTTAATTTTAATTTTGATATATGTAATTTAATTTCAATTTGATGTATTATTAATTCTCTTATTAATTTGAGATTGAACTCGAAATTGAAGTTTTAACAGATAATGTTGATTAATTTAATTTATAAGTACTTTAATTTTGATTTGAATATTGTTAATGCTCTTTTTAATTTGAGATTGAAATTGAAGTTTTAACAGATAATGTTGATTAATTAAACTTTTTTAACCGTTTAAGTTTTCAGTAAATGGAAAACAAAAAATTAGTACATATGTTTTTTGATATATGCATTTTATTTTAATTTAAAAATATCAAATGGATATGTCTTTAATATTTTTCTTAATTTGCAATCGATGTTCTATTATCTCTGGTTGAAATTTTGCTAATTTGTGATTGAAGTTCTATTATCTATAATTGAAATTCTAATAGATAATATTTGATTAATTTAGGGTGTGTTTGATAACATTTTTTATTTTTTAAAATTCATAAACTGTTTTTAATTTTTGTTATTTATTTTTCAAAAACTGTTTAAAAATTATTTATTTATTTTTTAAAAAATATTATAATATTCATTAATATATATATATATATATATATAATCTAATTATTAATATTAAATAATAAATATTTAATAAATTTCAAAATTTAAAATATATTATATTAAAAAAATCATAATATAGTGGTAGTGATAGTAGCGACGGTAGAGGCGACAGTGACGACGATAGTAGTAGTATGGTGGTGGCAGCTACGATGATAGCAGCGGCGATAGTTTGGTGGTGGTGGCGATAACAGTAGTAGAGATGGCAGCGTAGTGATAGTAGTAGCGATAATGGCAACGGTAGTAACAGTGGTGACGGTGGCGGTAGCGATAATGGTGGTGGTGATGGCGATGGTGTGATAGTGGTGCTAGTAGCAGTGTGGTGGCGGCAAAGATAATAGCGGCAGTGGTGGTAACGATAGTAATGCTATGGTGGTGGTGGTGGTGATAGTAGTAGTGTGGTAGCGATGGTGATGGCAAAGATGGTAGCGGCAGTGGTGGTGATGGCGGCGGCGGTGTGGCAGTGGTGGTGTGGTAGCGGCGGTGGCGTGGAGGTGTGGTGGTGGTGGTAGCGGCGGTGGTGACAGTGGTGGTGATAATAAGGATGAAGTAATTAAATTATTGATAAAAATAAAGCCATAAAAATCATATTTTAAAGATTTTTAATTTTTGTTTTTATTGTCAAAATCACTTCTTAAATTTTTGTAGAAATAAAAATGAAAACAAATTTGCCGAACATATTTTTGTTTTATTTTTAAGAAAAAAAACTAAAAATCAAAAATAAAATCGTCTTTGAACGCATCCTTAATTATCAATTCTAATGCTTCCACCATTTACTTTAAAATGTTATTTTTTTTGTCCATTTTAAATATTTTTTTTTGAAATTTTAGTGATAGGTTTAAAAGAATATCCTTATTTATTATATATCTTATTAAATATTTTTCTTTTTTTGTCACTCTTTATTTTTAACTAAAATTAAATGAAATTTTTGAAAATATAAAAGGGTATTTTTATCCATAATTATATTTTTTTTTATGAAATTAAGATATTTTAATTATTTTTTTAATTTTTATAAAATATAAAAAAATTACATTTTAAAATGGGACGGTTTAAAATGGGTTGGGGGGTAGATTGTATTGATTAATTTTAATTTGATAATAAATATATGGGGACATATTAACGGAGGGGTATATTGTAATTCATTCGTTTTCTTTTATATATCACTTTAAAGTAAATTTTAAATTTTATTTATTTATAATATTTAAATTTTTAATGTAATTTAATTTATTTTTTCAATAAAATTAAAATCAATTAGATTTGATCATTTTATTTTAATCATATAATTTAATATTAAATTTATATTTATTTATTATTTTTTAATTTTAATGAAAATAATAAAAGTGATAAATAAAAAAAATGGATAGAGTATTCGTTAATTTAAATTTGACAATAAATATATAGGGGCATATTAAATTGAGGTGTAAATGCTGAGACATAGTATAATTTATACTCTCTTTGTTCTATTTTAAAAGTTTTTTCTGTTTTGCTAAATGTTCAAAATAGATTGTATAAACTGTTTATTATATATTTTATTAAATATTTTTTATTTTTTATTAATTTTTATTTTTAATTAGAATTAAATAAAATATAAAAAAATATTTTTAGCAATAACTATAATTCTTTTATAAAATTAAGATATTTTAATTATTTTTTAATTTTTATAAAAAATAGAAAGTTACTTCTCCTCCGTTCCATTTTAAAAGTTATTTTTTTCTATTTTAATTTATCTCACTTCAAATGTTCTATTCGGAATTTGAGGGATATGTTTACATGTATATCATTATTTATTATACAATTTTTTAAATATTTCTCTTTTTTATTACTCTATACTTTTAATTAAAATTAAATGAAATCCTTGAAAATATAAAATAATATTTTTGTCAATTAATATAATTTTTTTTATAAAATTAAGGTATTTTAATTATTTACTTAATTTTCGTGAAAAATAGAAAATTATATTTTAAAATATGATGCAGGGAGTACATTTTAAAGTGGTAAGTAGGTAAGTGATATGAATGGAGTGTATTTTTTTTTGTTTATTGAATTTTTTTAAAAAATAAAAGTTTAAGAGCTCAATGTCCCAAAATAAATATTTAGGGGAAATATTATTTAAGGGATTAATCGCAAAAATTAATTCAGGGACTTGGAATTTCGTTTTGCCTTGCTATTATGGTTCAAAATCAACTTTTTCTTGACTGGAGTTAACATTTAACACACAGACACATATATTTTAATTTACTGTCATTTTCTTAATTAAATGTTTGAGATGATATTCTAAATTGAAAATTACATGTTAATTTAAGGGCAAAATCTATAGTGATCATGATATTTCATGTTTCTTTGGATTAATTGCATCATTATTTTCTGTTTTAATTTTTGAGGTCATTATTTCATCATGGATTACCCTGTTGGGTAAAAAGTATTGAGTTGATTTATATTTAAGCTAAAAACGGGAAATGAAGTAGTTTATGTGAATCATCAAAATCAAACCGAATAGTTTTTATGCGGATAAATATTTATATAACAGCAACTCAAACCAAACAAAGTTTCTTTATTACCAATCATTTTTCCATTTCGTACTCTCTTTAGGAGACATCCGTCTCTTTCAATTTATTGTTGTTTTTGTTATAATCTTTCCAATCCCTATCGCCTCCAAATTTATAAATGGATTGATCTAAGCATGTTTTTATTAATTTAATAATAAATTATGGCACAAACTGAAACCGTGTGCTATAATTTGTATCGTTTTCAAATACTGAAATTATTCCATATCATAGTGGTTTTAGAGAAAAAAAATCAAAATTTTCAGTGGATTTTATGCCTGATTTTGCTATTTAATGCAACGATTTTATATTTAATTTGAATTTTGTAAATAATTTTTGAGACACTCCAATTTTATTAATTTTTTGAAAAATATACTATTTAAAATTTTTTTTCTTTCGTAACATCTTTTACTGTCACATAAGAAGTCTCTTGCAATAGATTTTTAGGAAACTATTGTAATTAAAATTCAAACATATTTGAAGCAGTCGCATACACTTTTAACATACATTGTAATGAATTTAAAAGAGTTGCATTTGCTAAAAATTAATTATGTACATATGAAAGTTCTTCTTAAACAGATAATCAACATATGTATCATTTTAATCATATATGGAAAAGAAAAATTTGAAGATAACAATGAAAGCAATTCCTTACCATGTCCCCTGTATTACACATTTTTCTCTTAAAATGTCCATTTTCAATTTCTTCCCGCAAAATAAAAAAATAATAATTTACTTCAATTCTACAAAGTTTGCATTTCAATTTATCTAATTACACTTTTACTAATTTTGTAATAGAAAGTAATAAATGGCCGTAATGAGTTTTTAGAGAATTGAAAAGTTCAAAATAACTGATAACATTTATCTCATCCGTTTTTTTATGTATTACTTTTTAGTAAAATTTAAATTCTATTTACGTTACTTTTAGATTTTTAATATAATTTATTTTTTTCCAATAATAGTTAATTTGTTTACAATCAATTAGATTTAATAATTTAATCAAAATCATGCAATTTAATACTAAATTTATGTTTAATTAATATTTTTTAATTCTTATGAGTAAAATTTGATTCAAAATTTACAATATAAGCACTTTTGACATCATATACTTGTTATACCTGTCAAGACCATAAAATTGAAATTCAGGTAAGTGATCCAAAAAATAATGTGATTCAATGCTGAATTTTTTTAAGTATATAAAATTAATGCAAAAATTCGTAATAATTCAAAAATTTAAAGATGCGTTTTTCGTATATATATAGATGTGTACATACATGCATGTATATATTTGTATAACAGACGGCATGTGTACTTGTATGGGAAAAAAATTTAATTAAAAGTTATTGGGATAAAATTAATGAATGGAGAATTAATGAGAAGGAAGTATATATAAAAGTGAATTGACAGAGTCAATAGAGTAATTTTCTACTAATTTTCTTTTCAATAAAATAAATAGAATTCAATAAGTAAGAGTAAAAAGTAAAAATGTAATAAACTATTACGTAAATTATGAAAAATGACATTTACAGTGGAAAAAAAAACTTTAAATATCTATAGTTTGAGTGGAATAAAGAGAATATCATTTTATTTATTTACTCCCCCATACCAAAATAATATAAACACTTTTCTTTTTAGCCCATACTAAACTATTGTTAATTTATTAATTATCAATAATACTCTTATTAAGTTGCTCATTATTCAATAAAATTGCACTTAATTGTTTAGATTAGATTAAAAAATTTAGTTACTTTTTATATGACTGCAAATCTAATAATTGAGGGCCTGTTCGGTATCAATTTTGTTTCCGTGTTTTTGTTTTTTTCTTAAAAAAAAAAATAAAAACTTGTTCGGGAAAGGCTCTGTGTTTTTCATTTCTGTGAAACTTTAAGGAAGTGTTTTCCTAAACAAAAACGGAATCCAATAAACTTCAAAAGATGGATTTTATACTTGAGTTATTAATTTGCCAAAACTCTCTTCTTCTTCTTCTTCTTCTTCTTCTTCTTCGTCTTCTCGTGTTGGAATCTCTACCACCGCCACTTGAGCAACCGGCGTCACCCCACCTCTTAAGTTCTGCTGCCGCCGCCGCTCACTTCTTGAGTGCCGCCGCCGCCACTTGCAGTTGAGAAAAAAGAAAGGTTGGTGTTTTTCTCTGACTATTTTCGTTCTTTGCTCTGAATTTCTTTGGGTGCATTGGATTGCTTCGGTAATGTTTATTTTTCTGGGTTGTTCTAAGTTTCTGAAATCAACAAAGGGAAATTATCATCTCTTGATTTTTACTCGATAAAGAGTCCTCTTCTATCTGAAGGAATATTGCATTATACTTGCAATTAGGTTCTGTGCAAGCAGCCTTCTTTGTCACCCCGGCGTCTCTGTTTGTTCAATACTACCACTGGAACTGCTCTCCTGGAATTGAATTTTTTAACTTCAGTTCTTGTTGTCTGCTTAAATAGAAAAAGGTATATGATTTATTGCCGCTGTTACTTTTCTTCTCAAATTTGTTTATCCATTGAAGTCGTTTATTGGGAAGATTTTTTTCTTTTTCCTTCAATGTCCAAACCTTAATTCGTGTATGATGCTTGGGACCTCAGTAGAGAGGTGAGATTGTTAAATTGTGTTTGCATAGCTGTGACCAGTTAACTATAAATCCAACCAGTTTCAGCTCAAGTGTTTAATTTTGCATTTTCCCTTTCTATTTGCAGGACTTAGTATGGTAGGATTCTTCTCCCCTCTTTTTCTCGTAATCAAGACTTACTTTTCCAAAATTCGTTCAATTTAAAATTCCAGTTCCTCTCTGCGCGCTCGTATTTATCTGTACATGCCCTTGTACCGGTTTTTGTAGAAGGATCATCTCTCTCCGTGGTCTTTGCTGCTCTATAAATGGTTCTCTGCTTTAGATAAATGGGCTCTAATAAGGTAAACCTTTAATGGGTGTCAATTAGCTAAGTTTATTTTCTTTCAATTGAATTGAAAAGCTATTAGTTTTTAGCTTCCCCAGTTGAAATTCCTTTGTCTTTCACTGTTTTTATGTTATTTTGTCACTCTATCATTCTTAAAGTTGTTAAATTTCTTTCCCTGTTGTGTATTTACAAGACGTGAACAATATTTTGTCAGTTTAATTTTTGTTTAGCTGTCTGTATATTGGGGCGAGTTATGGAGTGCAATACCTGTTATATTTGGACGGTTATGTTTTGTTTTCTCAGACAGAGTGAGAAAATTTGGTATTACAAGTTAGGCCCAAAGTTTCACTTATTTCAGTCTTCTTCTTCGTTGTACAATTCTTACTGATAACTTACTCTTTTTGTTGCTCCTTATATATGTAAAATGTTGTGAGTCAGCTTTTCTTATGGTCCGTACTCTGTGCAGATTGCTATCCATATTCGCTGCAATAGAGAATTAACATGCATTTTGAGGTTGATAATTCTCTTTAAAATTTAATTAAGTGGGTTGTTATGGATGTTCATGTGATTGACAAAGAGGAGAGGATGGGTCATCATGTGATAGCATATGATGGGGATGCTGAACTCAATGAGAGTGGCAAAGCAAATAATGTCGAGCATTCCTCTGAGGACGGGGAGGCTGAGCCACATGTGGGCATGTAGTTCAATAGTGAAGGTGCTGCAAAAACTTTCTATGATGAGTATGCTAGACATGTAGGTTTTAGTGCCAAAGCTGTTCATTTTACTGGTCCTAGAACTGATGGGACAATCATGGCTCGGGAATTTGTTTGTAGCAGAGAGGGTTTGAAAAGGAGGTCCACTGATAGCTGTGATGCAATGCTTAGGATAGAGCTTAAGAATCAAGGAAAATGGATAGCAACGAAATTCATCAAGGAGCATTTGCATTCCATGGGGAGTCCCAACAAAGTGCATTACCTTCGACCCCGCATACATTTCGCTGGTGCCTCAAAAAGCATCACTGAGACTTACCAAGGAGTGGGAATTGTACCAAGTGGTGTAATGTCTGTATCCATGGATGGAAATCATATGGAGGCAAATCGCAGTCTCAGGAATGCTTCTGCCACAGAACCCAATTCGTGTCACTAAGAGTGCTACAGCATTAAGTTTTGATCTTAGACACAATATTCGAAAGAAAACCCTGGGTAGGGATGCTCAGAATCTGCTAGAATATTTCAAGAAAATGCAGGCTGAAAACCCTCTGGCATAAGTCCTCGTTTTTACATTTATATTAGCATCCGCACTTTTTTGCTTCTTCTTCTTCTTTTAAGCCTCTGGCATCTATATATGCTAAGTTGCAAATTGATAAAGATATATCTTGAGTTCTATTCCTTTTGGGGCCATTGTAATTTCTATTTTCCCAATAAGTGTTTGCGAAGAAAATACAGGAGATGAGTTGTTAATTTTTCTTAAATAGATTAATTTTTATTATGATGATTTTTTAATGTACTAGATTTTAAATTTTGAATTTTATTAAATATTTATGATTCAATACTAATAATTATATTATATATATGTATAACATGTATTGATAGATATCAGAAATTTTTTGAAAAACAAATAAAAAAACAGTTTTTAAAAAATCAATAACAAAAACTAAAAACAGTTTGTGGATTTTAAAAAACTAAAAACTAAAAACATACAACCTTACCGAACGCATCCTGAATTTGCATAATTTTATGGAAAAAAATAATGGTCAATTATATAGAGAAAAATATCATCAAAATAACTTTTGCAAGAAATTGAGTTTGTCTCAATTGGTACCACTGGTCCAAATTAAAGATATTTTCCTCAAAGCGCGAAATCTGTCCGTTAAAAATTGTTGTGATGCAGATGAGAAGGAAACCAACCTGTGATATCTGGGCTTTCTCCTGTAGATTTTTGGAGGCAGTTGCTCTGTAACTGAACAATGGCAACTCCTCTCTCACACAATTTTCTCTTTATTAACTCCTTTCATTCCTGTTCATGCCGGAAATCTATAACTATCACGTCTAATTTCACTTCATTTGTTCGCTTACGCGCTAATTCATCATCTCGTGACACCACTTCCACTACCACTTCAACTGAAAGTTCGCCAAGGAAACCACAGTCTTCAACTTCTAATAAACGACTCAATTTCTCCGAGCCAAGTGAACCTTCTTCATCACCATCGTCGTCCTCATCTTTATCCGATTCCTTTTCTGGCCTTGTCGGCCGTTTAAGGTGCAATTCTCTTATAATTGGATTAATTTCAGACTTACTCAACATTTTACTCAATTTTCGGTTGGACTATCTATCTAACATCCTTTACAGTTTAGGATAGTTAGCATCAATTCGATAAATCGGGTCATAATTCCATTCAAATCTGTGGAACGAGTAACGATTTTTAGATTGTAAATTAAATTGAAAGCCGGTTAATTTAAATCGCTTCTTAATTTAGTGGCTAACGAGGTTCGAATTTAGAGGTGTATTAAAATTCGTTGTGTTTTTCTTGAAGAGATGGGTTTAAGATTGATGAAATTGGAGTGGAGATATTGTCAATTGCGTTGCCTGCTGCCCTGGCTCTTGCTGCTGATCCTGTTGTCTCGTTGGTCGATACCGCTTTCGTTGGTCATATAGGTAATTCTGTTAGTTATAATTGTCGTTTTAAACTTGTAGAGTACATGAAATTAGTTTAATTAGATTTGTGGTTTTTTGTTCATGATAGGACCTGTTGAATTGGCCGCCGTGGGGGTGTCTGTTTCCGTATTCAATCTGGTTTCAAAGTTGTTTAACGTCCCATTACTTAACGTTACAACATCGTTTGTAGCTGAAGAAGAGGCATTGGTCAGTAAAGGCAAAGGCGCTGATAGCTCTACTCAAAGTAGTGATTGTAACAATTGGTTTTTGCTTCAAAATTGGTGCAAATCTTTTTTCAGAACCGTGTAATTGCAACTTAAAGGTTATTTTTTCTTGGATTTGCTATGCAGGTTTTGAAAGTCAGCATCAAAGCAAGAGATATCTTCCGGCAGTGTCAACTTCTTTAGCTCTTGCTGCTGGTGTTGGCATTGCTGAAACCATTGCACTTTATTTTGGCTCGGGTTCTTTAATGAATATCATGGGTATACCTGTTGTACGTGATATTTATTTTTGTACTTGTATGTTTGGTTTTGTTAACGCAATTGATACATAGAGAGAACCTTCTTAATTTTTTTGGGTTGTTGCATAGGTATATGCCTTTTTGTTACTTTTTTTTTTTTTTCTTTTCTGTATGGACATTGTCTTGCTCATTGCCTATCCATAACACTAACAATATTGTCAACCATGGGATGTTGCCTTTTAGAAATCATTCTAATCACTTTGTTTGTCTTCTATGTTATCAATGCATTATTGTGATTCACAAATCGTCATGGTTTAACTTGATTGAGAATGTTTGCCATCCCGTGTTAGTTTATTCCTTAACATTTGGGATGTAACTGTTGGTGCTTTGAGTTTATTTTCATGTATAAACAGTGCTGCTTAACTAAATTGGTATTTCTGGTTTTTACCACTTCGATATTTAAAAAAAAATAAAATTCAAATTCTAAGAAGACCAAATTATAGATCAAGGATACCAGAGCTTTTCCTGAAATCTAAGAGTCTTTTTTTTTGCTTCACATCTTACACCATCTTCTTTCCCTTAACATTAAGCATGTGCACTGTAATTTATATATCCTTACATTTTGCATTTTAGATGTTTTAGCATTCACGAAGATTGTAGCTTGAAAATTTCTTTGCAATTTGCTGTGTAGGATTCGCCAATGCGAGTACCAGCAGAAAACTTTCTTACTTGGAGGGCCTTTGGTGCTCCACCAATTGTGGTTGCACTTGCTGCACAGGGCACCTTTCGAGGATTTAAAGATACAAAGACACCTCTATATGCCATTGGCAAGTATAACAGCAATTGTCTTAGTTTCTGTCTCTATATTATTATTTTTGTGCACATATATCCAGCCGTCAGGCCATCCTTGTAGTTGGTTATTGATGGGTTTCTCTTTGCAGTTTGTTTTTATATCATTATATTAAGTTTGATACTCTTTGAGTTGTCTGGAAAATAAAATAGATTCAACTGTATCCTATGTATAGCTTATTTATACAGCTTCTTTGTCTCTATTTCTCATTGCATATGTTTCCATAAGATGTTTTATTCTATCTTTTGTTTCTTTTGAAGTTTGTTATTGCTTTTGTGGTGGTGGTTACTGCTTTCAGGGGTTCGAACTCATGGAACAAGTACTTCTTTGTGTGGAGTCCACTTTTCCTGAATAGAATCTGATCATACATATTAAATATTCTAGACAACAGGATGTTACTTAGAAACACTGTGATGAGTACTTCTTTGTGTGGAGTCAAGCTGTAGACATAATAATATTCTGTGTTGACTTTTTATTGAAAACTAAGAAATATGTTTTGTTTTGATTATTTCAATAATTTCACCTTCAAGACTAATATACTGTCATATGTTTTTTGAAAATATATGCTGCATTTTTCACTGGAAAAGTTGCGTATATAGACTATTGTTTTTTATTGGCAGCCATGCATTAATGACATTGTCTTCTGGATTATCAGGTGCTGGTAACTTACTCAATGCAATATTGGATCCAATATTGATATTCTTTTTCGGTTTTGGCATCGGAGGTGCTGCAATTGCTACTGTGATTTCTGAGTATGTTAGTGATGTGGTAAACTTGAAAATTATCAGTGTCCTTCATGCATGATAGTTCTCTATCATAGGAACCTATTCTTAAGCTTTCTCTGCAATCAACTGACCTGTGTTTATTGTTCTCCAGGTATGTTATTGCTTTTATCCTTATGTGGGAATTGAATGGCAAAGTGTCACTGATTGCTCCAAGCATTGATGGGAGAAGAGTCATTCGCTATCTAAGTTCTGGTATTTTTTTTTTACTTCTGTTCTTTTATAATCTCTAACTTCAATATAAAAGGTGCAATAATTGATCTGATATTATTAGAAACATATTTTTATTTAAAATTCATGAGAAATTTAACTGGCCAATAAATAAATTGCAGGGAAAAAGGTTTCGGAGTAACATTCTGAAGAATTGGTGTTGTGTATATAATATAACCCAAAGAATAGGTAATTAACGCAGAAATGCTGTAGGTGGGAAAGTTTTACAATTTTCCCTTAGGGCCTCGCTGATTGGGAGACTCATTAGTGGTTTAGATATATCAAGCTGATGCAACTTTGTAATATTAGATACAAGGCTGATTCTGATGAAGTTGCATTTCTTTTAATGAATTAGACTTCTTACCATTTCTATTCTCAATAGTCATACTTAGAACGAAGATGCCACTAGTGATTATATACTGTTAAATTTCTGGAGTTTCATAGTTATTTTACTTAGCACCCCAATCAAGTATGGAGGAAAATATGGGATATTCAGAATTTACATGTGTTATCAAGTACCATCGACATTTGAGAACCTGTATGTGATAAGGAATTATAATCTCATGAATATGTTGCCATACTAGAGTTTGTTTTGTTTGGAAACATCTGCTGTAAATTAGAGATTGTAATTAGAGATTTATACAAACAGCAGCCATGAATTAGTTGTCTGTTCTGAATCATCATGTATTAATTGATTTTCTATTATCAATAATAATTAAGCCTTACATACATTCATGGTGTCAGAGTATTAGAGTTTGAGAGATAAAATGGTTGAACTCTGTAATTCTCATTGTGACATCACCTGACTGCACCAATTCTTATTCTACTACTCTTTCTCGTGAAATTATATTTCCTTATTAGTATGTTGAGTAATTTTCACAACATAGAGTGCTACATAGGTATGTTATGTATGCAATCATAATTAGGAAAAGTATTTTTAGCTGGCTAGATGAAGGGAGATTAGAGTGTTTTTCACACTTTTGTCAGTATAGCAGAAGTTGCTTAGTCAAAATACCTGTCATCTGTGCATGCTTTTATGAAATCAAGTTCATTTATTGAACAGGCGATGAATAAGCTTGTTTTTGTTCATTTTTTATGTTAGAAAAAATGCCTTTGAAGAAAAGTTGCTGGCATGATCAATGAACAATGAACATGAATATTTCTCCACTCAATATGCTATGTATGTTTGTTTAGCTACTTCTACAAGTTTTCATAAAAGTAGATAGATAACCTAATCTATTTTTATCCAAAGCAGGTCTTCCAATAATAACTTTAGTGAAAATTGACTTTAATTCTGTTTTGAAATCTTTGTAATGACGGGTCCTACATATAAATCACTGGAATATAAGGTACTTGGTTTGGAATATATCATTTAAAGAAAAAAGAAAAGAAAAAGGACACACAGATTTGGGCTTCGCCCCCCCTCTAACTCAACCTCAAGTATTACAAGGTGGGAGCTGCCTTCTCTATACAAAGAGGACATGCGCCGGATTTAATTGAATATTTGAGACTAGGAGGCCTTCATGGTGGATGTCTTGTTGAAATCATTCCTCTTAACTCAATGCAAAAAGATCACAGATGAAAATTTTTACTCTTTATTACCTAATTCAGCAAGGGGCATACAGTTTGGGATTATAAAAATTTGCAAGCCCAGTCCACCAGAATAACTATATTGTTACAGATATATACTTTTTGATCCATAGAGTTGGCCCTTATGTAAAACATGTGCTTCAGTTTTCCCAAAAATTGGCAGGCTTGGTAATTTTTCAGTCTGGCTGTAAAAGAAAAATAATGTGCGTGCCCAGTTAATTTTGCAAGTGAGCTGCTCCAGGTAGGTACTTGAGCCACAATTATGTCTAGGTTTGATCATGTTATTCATCTTGGTAAGTCCTGTTCAAACCAATTTTAAATCTTGTTCACGTGGGAATTATCATGAAACCGACTCCCCTTTACCCAGGCTGAGCATTTTCTTCCGAAATTCTTCTTCTTTTTTTTTTTGAAGTACATTAACAGTGACAGCATTAAATACTTGTCAAGGTGCTCTATTGGAAATCTAAAACTGTCGACTGACTTTGTGCTTGGAAGTCATGGATTTCTGACTCAAGTTTCTCATAGGTAATATTCTATTGAACTAATGAATTTGCAGGTGGTCTTCTTATTGGCAGGACCATAGCAGTGCTTTTGACAATGACACTAGCCACATCAATGGCTGCTAGAGAGGGCCCTATACCAATGGCTGGTCATCAAATCTGCATGGAAGTGTGGTTGGCCGTGTCTTTGCTTAATGATGCTTTAGCTCTAGCTGGCCAGGTAATTGTTGTGATGTTTTTTCTTTACTGCATCTTTTGCACAAGCAGGGAGGGAGCTATTTGCAAATAAAGAGCCCAGAAACTTATGTACTTCCGTATCTAGTTCCGAATATAAATGATGTGTGTGATTATGACAGTAACAAAAATCAAATCTAGAAGATTTACTTGACAGCTTAGAGACTCCAATATACTTTTCAGTCAAATTTCCTTATACTGTTATCAAAGCTTCTGACTTTGACATTCCTGAGGATTCAGAATAACATTGTAACGTCTTACATCTTGGGGACTCATGCTTAACTTGCAATCTAACTTAAAAATGAATCTAAAATTGTGAAGCAAATGCCTCTTTCTTAGAAGGTTGTTCGCTTGTCTTGAATCAGAGTAATGATTTAACATCATTAACATTTTTGTGAGAAATTGAAAATTGGTTTTCAACCCAAATAATATGATGTTGAGTATTATTGTGCGTGAGTCTCCTTCACTTTAACTCCATGTTCTCTATGTTGAAGTATAGGCGCCTGATAGTTGAGAAACAAGAAGCTGTTTTGTTCACAGCTTTTTTTATTTGTTCGCAATAATTTTCAGCAAATCTGCATTAGTCCCCATCCTGTCTTCTCTTTTCACTTCTTTTGTTCTTTGCTTGTTTTAAGGAGGCAACAAGCTGTAATCATCTTTATTGGTCTAATAAGTAATTGCTATGAATAAGGTGTCCACTGAATCCTAGAAAAAAGCCACTACAAAGTGGAAGTAAATAGGATGATGGGCAAATTGGAAACTAGTGCCAATGCTTAGTGTGAATATGCTTTTCATGTAGTCATGGAAGGAAGATCATTACACATAGGGACAAGGTATCTTGTCTGAAAATACTTAGCTTTCATATATCGTATTGCTTGGATAAGTTTGCTGAGGTAATGGTACTTTCCATTTCTAATTTTATGTTGTTAATATTATTTTCTAGGCTCTTCTGGCCAGTGATTACTCCCAAGGGAAATATGAAGACGCTTGTCAAGTGATATACAGAGTTCTACAGGTTTAGAACTTTCTAGCTTTTGCAGCATTTTAATTTGGGTTGGTGTTGTTAATCCTATGATTAGCTGATTCAGTTTTATTATGCTGTCACTTGATTGTCATGCAGCTTGGTTTAGCAACTGGAATTGCTTTGAGCGTTGTGTTGTTCCTTGGATATGATGCATTTTCTAGCTTGTTCACTACTGATTCAGAAGTGCTGGATATTGCCCAATCTGGTGTTTTCGTAAGGACTATTCCTTTAAATGCTTTTCTCACTGAACTTTATAATGCTCTAGCCATTGTGGAATTCTCCAACAAAATGCTAGAATCACATATTTTGTCCCATTTTGATTTTGAGAAATTTTTTAGAAGGTAAACCAGAAGATCAAGACGGGGCTTTTGATACTGGGAACAGGAATATGCCTCCTGAAGTGTTATCCTCTCATGTTTGGGACGACCAATAAAAAAGTAGTAAATTTTTTTGAAATGTAAAAACAGCATCCTAGGTGAAGGCCCCTACTTTTGGTAATTGCTAGGTGATGATGACATAGCAATAAGGGGTAAGCTGCACTAAAATAGATAATACTTGAACTTTATGCGCTGCATGTTTGAAGTCTAATATTTGTGTTAAGGCCTACATTAGGTTGTGCTGCTTGTGCTTTTAAGAAGTACTGATTACTCTTTGGTGCCTTAAAGTCACTCATCCTCACATTGCTTTTAAGGTTTATGAGCACTCCATCTCTTTTTGTGCATGGTAAAGGTTCTGCACAGCATAGGCCTCTTAGGTCCAACGAAGACTAGGGTTTTAGGATTCTCTTACTAGCTCTGTAGTTTGGTGTAGTTTTCCCCTGGGATGTAGAAGATAAAATCTCCTTTCATGTGATGTGTAATTACAATCTATTGAGCTAAAGACATACCCTAGCCTGGTCCACTTAAACTGGAATATGATGGAGTGCTTTTGACACAGGAATAAGCAAGAAATTATGGGATTGGCTGGCAAGGATGGTAATGAATGGGTGCCATTCCCTTTATGCGAGTCGTCTTAGTTAAGTCCTCTCAATATGTGTGCCAATGATATGGAAATGTAGAATTTCTAAATTCTTTTTTTTTTTTCTTTTTCTTTTTTTTCTACATCTTGACAACTAATTGGCATCGATAGCAATGGTGATCACTTGAACTGGTAAAGCTGGAAGCAATGCTTCCGGACTCAATCTTTTGTATGATAAAATAGCAATTTATCTCTGTATGTTTCATCCAATTTATCTTCTGTTAACATGAAATTTCAGAATGCCTATTTCTTAACTTGAAGTTTCAGAACAAACAGCTAGAATTACAGCAATATTTTAACATCAGGAAATCTCAATAATTGAGAGGTGGATCTGCAATGAAATTTTTAGAGTATTAATCAAAGCACCTATATATCTTCCAGGGAGGGAGGCTTTTCTGCCGCCATCATTTTGTGCTCTATGATAATATTTTTGCAATATTTTTTTGACAAACAAAGCTTACAATTTTTTATATTTTTATATTTTAGTTGTGTCAACAGTGGCAATGCCGTGAATTATCTGCTGCTTTTATTGTCTAAGCAATTGTGTATTAAGCATATGTTTCTAGTTCCATTTGGGGTTCTAGTACTGGCAAGTGGTTGCTGAATTTCTCTAATTAATATTATTATACGGATTTATGAGCTATGATATGATTTGACCATTTCTTCATTTAATATATTTTTAAAATTTTCTTTTTGTTGATAGCCTCTCCATCCTTGAGGGAAAAAATGCAGTTCTGTCTTTCTGTGTTTAGGGAAGTGATGGTCTGCTACTATTGAAAGAATTGACAGAAATTGTACAATTTAATTTTTGGATGTTGGATATGCTGGACCCTTCTCCTTTATGTTTTATCGTTGCATGTTTACTAGGCATGCTGTTGCTAAACTCATTAACCTTTTGATGCTATTTTGCAGTTCGTTGCTGGCTCTCAACCAATGAATGCTATTGCATTTGTTCTTGATGGGCTCTACTATGGCGTTTCAGACTTTGGATATGCTGCCTACTCTATGGTTTGTTTTTATCCCTATTACACTAATTCTGTTTAGGGGGACATTCTCTTCCCTTTCTCAGCTATTTATTTTTACTTTGTAATGTACAGGCACTAGTAGCACTGGTCTCTTCTTTGTTTATAGTTGTGGCTGCTCCTGTGTATGGCCTTGGTGGAGTCTGGACGGGGTTATTTCTTTTCATGACTTTGCGGGTGGTAGCTGGCATATGGAGGTAATATTTCTGGTACTGTAGGAGACAGTCAACCTATCACTTTATTTTGAATGCTGCTGTTATTGTGTTATTTTATGATGATAATCTCATGTGATTGTGAAAGTGTTAAACACTTAATCTTTTAGTTTTGTCATTATCATTATCAATTAATAATCATGAGCCTAAGCTATGTCTATGCTTCAAATGCCTTCTAGTGCAGATGGACTTCCTAGTATGAGAAATTGTATCCGTTTTAAGGCATTATAGGTCCTGTTATGGACTTGAAATTAGAGTTAAATTTTCCCGCAGCTCAACTCCAGAATGTTTTTGCTTGATCATTTTATTGAATGCCTTCATAGTAGAGCAACAAGGGATTGTTTGAGTTGGAAACGTCTATTTTGGGGCTCGGAGAACTGGTTAGAGATAGATATACCAAACATGGTAATCTTTTTCCATTCTAGATTGTTCATCTGCCTAGTAGAGGCCTTTATCTTCTGAACATTCTTTACGGCTCTACTGTTGGGCTTATCAAATATATTGGAAAGAATCAGAGGAGCCTATCAAAAGTTTGTTTGTTATTGGGGACCTCACACTATTCTTTTGTTCTTGAGGATAGAGAGCATCGTCTCAAACCTAAACAGTAGAACAATAATGTTTTACGTGTTACAAGTGTGTCCCAATGCCTGTACCCAGTTCTGGTTCATGTCCAGGTATTATTAGATTTGGATTATACTGCATGTGTGCATGTACTATGTATCTCATGTCACATATAATTAAGCGGATGACCAAACAGCTGACCAACATATAATGCATGGATTTTTGCCAACTGTTTGATTTTCTTTGGCATACTTTTATAATCATGGTAGAATATTTTATTTGGATCTTAGATTGTGTTACATCTCAAGGACTTGCAACTCTATCGTTTAACCGGTCATCTGTTCCAGGTTAGGTAAAAAAACAGGTCCATGGGAAAGGGTATGGGCTGAAGTGGAGAAGGGAAGTGAGTGAGTATTGAGTATGCTCATAACAAAACTGACCCAGGGTCCTGAAGCATGCAGGATAAAGTACTTACCTGTTTAAAGCACATGAGAAATCGTTATTTGGACTTGTTTGATTCAATGGCGAGAATGTGATCTAGGGCAAATAACAAGTTGGTACATTCAAGAAGTGACTGAAATTGGAAAAGGAAGCAAGTCTGAATAATTGCAAATAGAAAATTGCCCATGGATTTCGGAAGGAAAGTGCTTTCCCTTCAAGACCTTTATAACCAACATAGGTGATCAGAGCTAGCTAGATTTGTACAATTCATTTTATTTCATAGGTGAGACGAGATGTGAATAGCCTATGGCTGTAGTCAAAATTTTCAGACAGAAAGTAGCCCGTCATTTTGTAAGGTTGTGGCAAATTTGTGTTTTAGCAGCCGGAGGCTGTCTGCCTAATATTCTTATATTTCAGATGGAATTGAAATGACATCTAAGTAGCAGCAATATGACTCATCATTTACCTTTTGTTTTCCATATACATATGAAATGGACTACGCATGCTCACTGTTAAATCCAGAAAGAGAAGAAAATAGAACGGCTATCAACAAGTATCGACTGAAAATGTGCATTCTTGTATTTATAGGCAATAACAAAAGTTGCTTTCACAAGGTCAACTTAGATTTCCTAAGAATCATGTATAATAATACCTAAATGGCCTACCAGCAAAAGCCAAGGCTACATGATTTATCAAAAACCCACAACTGAAGCTGCTACTGATTACAGGCCCAAAACAAATACATGAAAAATTCTACCATTCTTAGGATTCAAATTCAAGTAATCGTTCTAGATCTTCCACTGAACCCCAATTAAACTCCAAATCCAATATATCGAAATTATAATCATCGTTTCTGTATGCTTCTGCATTATTTTCAGTGCCTGGTGGACAATTTTGTAGGTTCTGCAACTGAGTAGAAGAGGGATTATCTGGTGTGCTGTTCTGCTGAAAATTTGCAGACTGATTATGGTCATCTTTCCTCTTTCCTTCCAAAACAGATTCCTCTGCTTCACCAATGCGTGTACAAAAATCAGTTTCTGCATCCATTAAATTACCGCTTAAGTTACCATGCCTAGCCTCAAATTGATTACAGTAACTTGGTTCCATTTCTTTCTCTGTTACTGGCATCTCAACAGCAGAAGGCGTATAACCAGTCCCTAAATCATAGTCCATTTCTTTGAATTCACCATCATTAGAATAGTTAGAATCAGAGTTCAATTCAGCTTTCACACTTTTGGTCTCACCCTCCAAGTACCAATTTTTATCATTGATTCCATATTTAAGTCCAGGGTATTCAAATTCTGCCAAAGTTGGTTCAGGTTTCAAAATATATTTTCTTGAGATGTCCTCTTCTGCCTCCTGTGATTTTTCAAGATTCTCAATTGATTTGTCAACAGCAGAGTTAATCCCAGAAGAAGAAGAAGAAGAAGATAATGATGATGATTGAGAAGTGCAGTGAGGTAAATTAAGGATGGCTTTGTTACCATACATAGCCTTTGCTGCACTATCATAGGCACGAGCGGCTTCAATGGCGGTAGGGTAAGAACCCAGCCATTGTCTATTCCCTGAAACCTTGCTCCCTTTAGCAGCAGGTTCTCGAATTTCAGCAACCCATTTCCCCCAAGTTCTCTGCCTCACACCTCTGTAACTGCAACTCTGATTCTCTGGTCCGCCTTTTCCTCTCATACAACCTTTTCTTGAACCCTTTGATGGCGGTCTACGACTTTTATCACCATTAGGATTATTCTGATTTTCCCATTTTGCAAGTTTATCCTCCATTGATTCACTACTATTGCGTCTCTTCCTTGGTATCTTCTCTTTCTTTTCATCCTCCATTTCGCTCAAGAAAGACATTCAAGATTATCCCAAAACAAATCAAAATCAAATAAACCCTTGCACAGCCAAGAGAAACTGACTCCTTACTGATCAAACAATCTTGTTGATGAAGTGGCTTTAGGGTTTGAAGTGAAAGCTGTGTGAATTTGTTCTGGATAGCTCTAAACAGAAAGAGAGTACTTGTAAAACTTGGCGCCGAAGGAAACCAACTTTATGACGCCCAGCAAAGAGATTTTTATTGCCCTGCTGAGATGATATTTTTGCCAACGTGGCCTAATTCGTATCTATCTGGGTATGCATTCATTATTTGTGGTGAATGTCGTGTACACGTGGCGCAACCCCATTAATCTTTTCGCATCATTTTCTTGGGAGTCAAGACTTTTTTTTTAGGGCTTTCTTAACGTATGGTAGTATTTGCGAAAATTAATCACACGAATTGCGGCTGATATGTATTTCCCAAATCAAACAAACAAAGACTGGTGAGATAAGCTATGTTTTTGCTGTGGTGCTTCTTGGAGAGTTCTCTTAATCTTAAGCGTGTAACAAAGAAAGGAAAATGTCAAGTGATGCCAATTTGCTGATGTCATCTTAGCCTACTTCATGTATGAAATCACTAACCAATGCAATATCATAAATTTATAAGATTTTTTAAAATTATACTAAAATCCGAGTTAATTTCATTGGTGGTCATCAAATTTTAGCCATTGTAACGATATGATTATTAAACTTTAATTTGTAATGAAAAAATCATCACCTTTTATTTTGTAACTTAAAAATCAGTTTGACTGAAAAAATTAAAATCCGATATCGGCGCGTGTAATATATGCGTAATATCAATTCATGTCAGTAAAAAGTGATAAATCATCCTTCAACTTACTGTTTATGTGGCACAATTTAAAAAAAAAATTAGAGTTAATTTTATCGGTGGTTATCAAAGTTTAGCAATTGTAATGATATGGTCACTAAATTTTAATTTGTAACGAAAAAATTATCAATCTTTTATTTGTAACTTAAAAGTCAGTTTGACCGAAAAAATTAAAATCTGATATCAGCGCGTGTAATATACGTCAGCAAAAAATGATAAGTCACCCTCTAACTCACTGTCTATGTGGCACAACTTAAAAAAAATGTACAACGTGATTTTTTTTACTCTTACCAACCCTCTCTCTCCTCTCCCCATTCTCTCTCCTCACCCCCTCTCTCTCCTCGTCCAAAGCTCTCTTCTTCCCCCTCCTCCATCTACCCTACCTTTTTGATTGTTGGACTTGTACCATTAAAGTTTTCCTTTTATTGTTTTCTAAAGCAAAACTCTACTAGTTAAAGGTCTCGAGAAAAGGAGTGTTTATTTGGCATGGGTTTGTGATTTGGCTTCATTTTACATTTGGTTATGTATATGGTTTTTGGGAAGATCTTGGGATCTGGATTTTTCACTTTACTAGTGTTTCATTTGGTTTATTTTTGCATTTGGGATTGTTAGCTGGTAGATATTTCGAGGGTAGATATTTCGAGGTCATTCGCCTCCATTGTTGCCTTGCTTGGGATACCTGGGATTCCATTATCTTATTTTGGGACTAGAGCTTTCGATTAAGCAAGGAGGATTGTGAGACAAAGTGGCAGTAGTAGGAGTAAGAATGTTGAATTTGAGTTTTGAAAGCACTATAATAATGATGTGGTTGATTAGAACAAAGATGTCGATGGCCTTAGTTGTTATTGGATTGGATATTAGCTGGAAGATAGAGAGACATTCTTGAATGATTTTTGGCTTTAATTAGGTATAATCTTTTGTTTTTGTCCTATAATTAAGGATAATGATTGTGCTTTAATTAGGCATATTATATTATTTTAGTCTATAATTGTGTACTTTCATAAATTTTCATATGAAATTAAATTAATTTTACGTGTAACTATTTTTATAGTATAATTCTGATACTATTCAATCCAATTTTTAAATCAAATCAATTACAATTCCATTTCAAAATTAAAATTAAAATGATCAAAATTTTTTTTTTATTTCAGTTAAATCAATTTCGATTAAAAATTTTCAAATCAAATCAATTTTCAATTCTCGATTAAATTTTAATTTAATATCAATTGAGAATTGAAATTATTTACATATATTAAAGTTCATTAGAATTCAACCCAAATTGTCTACTGCAAACAAGTTCTCAAATAAAATCCATTCTCAGCTAAATTTCATTACAATTTTTCAATTTAATTTCAATTATGAAATGAAATTCTCAATATATTCAATTTCCGTTGAATTGAATCCAATTTTCAAATAAAATCAAATTAATATTAATTCTCAATTATATCATTTTAAATTTACAATTTAATTCCGTTTGTCAATTGAAATTTTTATATTAAATCATTTTAGGGAATTCATATGTTATTATTATTAACTAATAATAAGTTGTTTTGAATTTGAAAGGAAATTCGGATTGTTATCTATAATAAAAGGGTATTGATATTTTTCAAATTTTGAAAGGAGCGTGAATGCTTTGGTCGAGGAGAGAGAGGGGACGAAGAGAGAGAATGAAGAGAGGAGAGAGGGGGTCAGAAAGAGTAAAAACCATCATGTTGTAATTTTTTTTAAAGTTGTGCCAAGTAGGTAGTGAGTTGAAGGGTGACTTGTCACTTTTTGCTGACATGTATTGATATTATGCGTGTATTAAATACGTTGATGTTGGATTTTAATTTTTTCGGTCAAACTGACTTTTAAGTTACAAAATAAAAGGTGAATAATTTTTTCGTTACAAATTGAAGTTTAGTGACTATATCGTTACAATTGCTAAACTTTGATGACCACCGGTAAAATTAACCTTAATTTTTTTTTAAAATTGTGCCACGTAAGCAATAAATTGAAGGGTGATTTGTCACTTTTTATTGACGTACATTGATATTACGCGTGTATTACACGCGCCGATGTCAAATTTTAATTTTTCCGATCAAACTGATTTTTAAGTTACAAAATAAAAGGTGGATGATTTTTTCGTTACAAATTAAAGTTTAGTGATCATATCGTTACAATGGCTAAACTTTGATGACCACCGGTAAAATTAACCCCTAAAACCCTAGACACGGTTCTCTGTAATTTTTTTTTTTCATTATTACTGCTATTTTATTTCTATAATTCATGTCTTCTTCAAGCTATTTTACAACATATTTGCTTGATTTTTTTTTTCAAACCATGAAGTTTTTTTTTTTAAAAAAACAACTATAATTGTTTATTTTTTTTAAATGTAATTTTTCACTTAGTTTTTATTTATTTAACATACAGTAAAATTGATATATATGTTATAAAGACAAGTATGCCTTTAAAGTACAAAAATGGCATAAATTTGTTCTTAAAATTTATTTATTTCTTAAATACTCTTAAAGCGTAATGTAAATGGTACAACCATTTTTGAGTTTTTGAGGGCAAATATGAATCATTTTTAAGATATGTTCTGAATGAATGCATGATGTATAGACCAAGCAAGCAAATTGAACAAGATGTACTAATAAAAAATTCAAGAGAGAATTTCTTTTAAATTGAAAATTGGATGCACGATTTCAATAAATCTTTCTGCTTGAAGATAGAAATACTTTTACTTCAAAAACTTTGTTTTTTCGAAATGCAAATCAAATAAATACTTCAGAAAACCTTTAGCATATAGACTTCGTAATCTAAGAACACAAGCAGATAGAGAGAGAGATATTCTCAAGAAAAGCTGATAGCTCACACTTCACAGCAGATACCAGTTTGATTTAATTTCCTTTTTCTTTCTTCCCAAAGCTTCGAAACCACATTCAGCCTCTTTCTTAAGTATAGGAAGAGAAAATTCAATAGTGAACGATGCTCAAAGCAAACAGACTAATACATAGCAATCAAGTGGCCAAGTCCACATAGTTACCCAAAGGTAGCCTTGTATATCCAACTACATGAATCACCTGTAGGAATTCCAATTCCATAATTAGTGGATCTTCGACTAACGGACAACAAGGGGGTCGCATCTATGTGCTTCAAGATTCCCATAGAATGCCAACAGGAGAAATAGCGATATGTCTATACTTAAATAGGATCAACTTTCTTCTCCTATTTCTACTGTTAATACAGTGCTTCCCCATATGTATAAATAGATGATGAACCTGTAAAGCATGTCCGATACCAAATTTAACTCCAAATGCTTAATTTGATCAAATAAAATTACAGAACGAGAAACACCACAGATAAATATTCCCCACCAATTATGGCAGTTTTCACAGTTATACATTCCAACTGCCAAAAATTATTAAACACCACTTCAATTTCACATTTTCAAGCAATTTTCTTGCTGATATATTTATTAATTTTAATTTAAAATCAACCTACAATAATTTACTTTTAATGGCCTTGCCACGGTATTATTCCTACGATGTTTCTTTCAGCAAAGTTCACAAAGCCAGTCCTTTTTTTTCCCTAAAAGAACTTAAGTGATGTAATTCTCATTGTTGAATTCTTTTCTTCCACATTGAACACTGAACAGTTACATCATCTATTTTTATATACTTCGTAGTTTTCACAGTTATTCTAGTATAAGTTTTCAGTTTCCAATCTTACCAATTGTCTGTCATCGATGGCAAAAGTTTCTGCCAGTGTGCACATTTGTATTGCCATCATTAAATTCGTGCAATTTAAAATGATCCTAATTCAGACGGTCCAATCCAAGTTGAAAAACATTAGAAACCAAATTTAACCATCTTAAAAGCTTGGAACACCAATCTGATGATTCTAATACTAAATTTAAAGGTGCAAATAAATCGTATCTCAACTCCTCCATGTGTTTACAATATTTATGTTTCTCTAGGCTTAAGCATAAAAGTTCATCTTAGTAATAACACTCTCTTTGAAGTGATACACCTATGACTTAGCAAGCCCAAACTTTCAACAAACTCATTCAAGGGGATAAGCTCAAAAGTATTACCTTTTGCTTTGTTTGTTCTAATAAACTACTACTAACAGCCTTAATGCAATTATTAAAATACTACATCCATTTTATGCAATGGTTTCTACAACCCTAAAAGAGGTGCTATGCATGATGCAGAGATGCCACAGGGATAGACAGTATAATTAACCTCACTTTAAGCGTAATACTTAAATAGCAACTTTGGTTGATGAAAGAAAAATGATAACTTTCCACTTTATGAAGAAGGCAAGAAACAAAGTACTGCAATTTGAAAGAGGGGAAAGACAGTAGGCGTTCCTAGATACAACAGGAGAAAGTAAATGAACACTGCAGTAGGAAGATAACAACCTTATATTGTCAACCTTCAAAGAAATGCCACTTGGCGGGAAAATGGAATGGAGAAATAAGTTCTATGCAGTGACACTTTAATCCAGCTGAAGGGCCTAGACTACCATGACAACTTAGTCCAGCTGATAGGCCAAGATCATCAATATCATGATATTCATAAAAATAAAATGGGTAGCCAAGGCCATGAATAGTTTTTCCTGAGTAACAGTAAAGTCGAAAGCACAAATGATTCTTAAACTCCAGTTATTAAATTTCATATATCCCAGCCTATAACTCTTGTCCTCATAGATTTGCTGAACCTTGGATGTGTTATATCTCTGAAATATAGGGATGATCGCAGGACGGGACGGAGGCGGAGAGTGCCTCCCCACCTACTGCTCCTCGCAAGGGCGGGGCGGGGGCAAGGACTGATAGTATTTCGGCGAAAAATTCCCCCCATCCCTATCCCCGCAGGGATCCCCATCCCCGCATAAAAAGTATTTTTATTTTTTAAAAAATTTAATTATAACTAAAATATAATATTTAATAATTAATTATAATTGAAATATAATATTTAATAATTAAAAATATAAATTTAATTACAAATCAAACTAATATAAATTTTAACAATTAATAAAATTCAATATAATTTAAAACTAAATTATATAAATATAATTAAATTTAGTAATTAAATTTCGGGGGCGGGGACCACAATCTCTGTTCTCGTCCAAAATTCTAAGTCGGGGAATACTTTTCTCCCGTTTCCGTCCCTACGGGAGAATTTTTCGGGGATTTCCCGCCCCATTCGGGACGGTTCCCCACCGGGGACGGAAATTTCCTGCCCCGTGATCATCCCTACTGAAACATGCATGCAACTGAAAAGCAAATCCCTGTATATTCCCTTTAAAATGAAAACACGTGCAACAGTTGAAAAAACCTCACAGCATGGATAATGTAACACTGGATGTTAATTTTATGCAACATTGTGCAAATTAAGAACCTGGCTTCCTTTAGAAATAAAGAAAGCCTGTAAGGTCCTCTTAAAGTGTTAATGCTCAATTTCAATATCCATTTCTCATGTACCACCAAATGGGTAAACAGTCCTGCAAATTGACAGCATATTGGCAAGTGTTGTTTCACAAAACAAGCAAGCAGTTTGGTACACTGAAGAATTTCTGCTGTCTAAATTCAATTTCGCAATACAAATCAATACACTTGCAAGTGATTCATAGTGGATTGATTCCCATCACAATAAGGTTTTCTCAAAAACCTCACTTTTCCAGGCCATTATTTTCGGATAAACGGAGAAATGGCTACATGAGAACGCCATCTTTACACGGAAAAGATTATAACATTTTCAGAAATGGGAGAAAAATTACCTGACAGAATACATGGGAATGACACAGTCACTCTAATCTGTGCGGGCAGTTTTGTACCTTAACTTCCTATTGTGATTTTCCTGCCAAAAGTTTATAAAAGGGATCAATTTATACATGTATCCCTTCCTTCTTCCTGAATAAAGGATGGTAGATTATCTTTACGAAGAAGAATATATAACCATATCATTCAACGATATGGTATTCATAAAGAATATTAGCAAACTAATAAAGACGAGAATAGAGAAACTTATGCCAATTCAAATCAGGTGCTAATATTGGTAACAGACATGCGAATGCCAAAGAGAAATTTAAATGGTTGACGAACAGCCATAGAAAAATAAGTATTTATCATCATTTAAATCTCATCGACAGAACAAAGTTCAAATTGCCAGCTAAATGAGCCCCCTGAATGGAACTTATCAAATCCAATTTCTATTAACTCTGCTATGTTTTTTTTCGCAAACATGATAATTTCAATAGCCTCTAATATAGATATAAATTTAGAAAATGTTGAGAATGAACATGATCGAACATGATGGAGATGTTATCATATATTCTAACCTGCTCAAGAACCTTAGCATTGGTCTCTTCCACTTGCCTGGCCAAGCTATCGATCTTAGCTAACATCTTCTCATACAAATTCTCCAAACCTGCTGTATGATTTGAAGCCTCCGATCCAATCAACCGCCTCAAATTCGAAACTGGAAAATCTTCAGCACACATATTCAGCTCGTTTTGGTCCTTGCAGACGTTCTTTATTCCGCTCAGACTCTCTTTATTTCTATCTTCATGCATAGCCGATAAGCTACTAAACTCACAGTTCAACATTGGGAACGGGGAATTAGGGCTAAAAGATCCATAGTGCCCCCGGAATGCCGGCCCAATATTCACAATATCCATCGGTTTCGGATCGAACGACTGCGTCGAAACACGAAACTGGTACGCCCGGTACTCATGCGTGTGGATCAATTGGTCTTGTAAAGGAGTAGCTAGTAAGAGAAAAATGGAAGGAGCGAGGCTAATTGGATTTTCCGAGCTTTTAATCGGAACTGAAAATTGAGAACTTATGGATAAAGAGCGCGAGACAGAAAATTCGCGCATTGAGGGGCGTATAGGGGTCCTGCGGCGGCCAGAGAACCAGCCGATGAATTGGTGGTGAGCATGTGAGGAGAGGAATCGGAGGAGGGTAGGAGAGTCGACTCGGCCGAGTGAATCGTAAAATGAGAGAGGGGAGCTAGGGCAAAGGAAGGAAGTAACGGTGGCGACGAGTTGAACGGAATCGGAATCGGAATCGGAATCGGAGAGAGTTTGGGGGGAGTCATCAGATATAGTGGGAGTTATGTGAGTGACGTGGCCGAAGAGTAGGCCATCGACGTCGCCGATAGAAGACGAGAACCTCTGTAACATGAAGGCTAATGTGGGACCCGATATCGCCACCTTCTGTATAGAAAGGTCGTCCATGGCGAGAGAGAGAGAGAGAAAGAGAAGGAGAAGAAGGTACAAATGGAACTTTAGGTTGCAGAAATCAGGAGAGATATGTGATTTCCGTAGCCTGTTTAACTTGAGAGCCGTAAAACGACATCGTTTTTTTCACCTCGGTTCTGCTTTTCTTCTTTCGCCAAAGAGGAAGACGGCTGATTCCATGTAAATTGGCTGCAGCTTGTTTGTTTCCCGGGAATTGAGGGCAAAAAGAATCTCTCTGGAAAAGGAAAATCTAAACGCTAAAATCATTCCCCTTCATCAATTTGCCTCTTTCCTCGCACCATTTACCAGCCAAACTACTAGCTTACATATTATTATTATTATTATTATTATTATTCCATAGCTGCCTTTAGGTCTCATCATCATTATAACAGTTGATTTAAAGAGTTTTATCTGTTGAAAGGTGGGGAGTTTAAAATCTCACCAACCAGATTATCATCCATAAAAACAACAAATAAACCAGCTACATGCTCTTCCATTCCATCACATCAATTTGATTTAACATGAGGTTGGTTACTCGTTTAATTTAATAGTTTAAGTAAATATTAAAGAATCACATTGATTTCAGGCAACAACAAAGTTTACATGTATAATTTAAGTAAATCAGATCAAATACATTATTGTTTCGTTACAAAAAGAATACTCTATGCAAACCAATATAACTTATGTATATACATGCTCTAACAAATGATATATATGAATTAAAGAATATCAAGATTACTCTCACCCTCCTATAATTATTTTATTCTTGCAGTCCCAAAATTATGATACCTAATATTCAAAAATAAAACCCTATTCAATTGGTGCTGGTGGGGGTTTAGCTCCATCATCAGCAGAAGTCTTGATTTCCTCCAGTTGCTGAACAACTTGATGAACTTCAGGACGAGCAGATGGCGATGGATCAACGCAATGTAGAGATAGTTTTAATGTATTGAGCAACTCATCATTAGTGGTTGCATCCCTCATAAGCTCCAAATCAAACACCTCATTAGTCCATTCCTCCTTAACTATGGATGCTACCCATTGCGGTAAATCCATACCATTGGTGGGTTCACCCGGTGATTTTCCTGTCAACATCTCCAAAATTATCACTCCAAGGCTGTAAACATCGGTCTTTGTGTTGGCATTCTTTAGCTTTGAGAGTTCTGGTGCGCGGTACCCGAGTGTTCCTGCTGTGGCTATCACATTGGTATTGGCAGCCGCTGTCATTAGCCTGGACAGGCCATAGTCTGCGATACGAGCATTTGTTTGCTCATCAAGTAGTATGTTACTTGATGTCAAATTCCCATGGATTATGTTCTCCTTTGTGTGGAGATAATTCAGTCCTCTAGCAACTCCAATGGCTATGTTCATCCTTGTTGGCCATTCAATAACCGTCTCTGGCCCTCGAGCTGCATTCAACAAGTTAAACATACCAAATTTAGCTATGATGATAACTCCAAATGAATAACTTCTTTCAAGTTTGAATGAACTTACCATGGAGAAAAGAAGCAAGACTCCCGTTAGGCATGTAGTCGAAGACGAGCAGCTTCTCTCCTTTAGGTCCTAAGTAATAGGCTCTTAATGCTAAGAGATTTGGATGACGAATCTTTCCAAGTTCAGCAGCCTCATTTTCGAACTCTCTTTGCGCCTTTGTGGTCTTCTCTCGCAATCTTTTCACAGCAACTTGATTTCCATCCTCTAGTGTTGCCTTGTATGCAGTTCCATAAGTGCTTTTTCCCATTATCTCTGCAGTTGCACACAACAAATCATCAGCTGTAAATACAAATGGACCATCAGAATGGACTAACTTTCCACCCATTTCGCCGCCTGATTCAACTTCTCCACCGCCTCCACCTCTTGCTTTCTCGCCTACTGCTGCCTGAGCCGTTTTGCCATCCTGATTTTTCAGAGCAGATCTTTTCCTCATCAAACAACACAGCAGAATGCAGCAGAGCAGAAGTAGTATTACTAAAAGGATACCGGCTGCAATCAGGATAATATCCCTTGTGCTAAGTCTCCGGTGATGATGATTCGATGGCCGCCCATTGGATGGAGATGGGAGAATCACAGGTGGCGGTGAAGCACAAGGAGTTGAACTGCTGTAGCCACAGAGCTCAAGATTCCCAACAAAAGAGCTTGAATTGAAATTTTTGGACAGTAGAAAAGGAACAGAACCAGAGAGATTGTTGTAGGAGACATTGAAAGAAGTGAGATTGGCTAGGTCGGTCAGCGAAGTAGGAATTTCTCCAGAAAATTTGTTCTGTGCTAAATTTAGTTGACTGATACTAGAAATGTTCCCAATAGTTGCTGGAATAGGACCAGTGAATTGATTACCCCTAAGGTTCAGCACTGATAGGTTCTGTAATCTATCGAAAACATCTGGGATCTGATTGTCAAGATCATTGCTTTCAAGATTCAATGAGACTAGAGAGGAAAGCTTGGAAAAGCCAAGGGGAAAGCTTCCATTAATAGAATTACTAGAAAAATCAAGATTTCTTAACCTGTAAAGGCTACCTAATTCATTAGGAATGTTCCCGGAAATCTGATTATGACTCAAAGAAATCTGTTGAAGCAAAGCTAAGTTGCTTAGACTTACAGGAACATTTCCAGAGATGAGATTATGATCAAGGGTCAAGAACTGGAGCTGGTAAGATTTGTTCCCAGTTTCCCCCCAAGAATCTGGGATAGAACCAGAGAGATTATTGTGCTGCAAAGCAAGAATAGTGAGAGAAGGAGACCGAGTGAAAGTCGAAGGAATGGGACCAGTTAAAGAATTAAAGCTCAAATTGAGCCTGTATAACCTTGTAGAATTAGCAAGACTGGGAGGAATTATACCAGTAAGTGAATTGTTACTCACATCAAGACCCTGAAGCGAAAGACAATTACCAATTGAAGGAGGGATAGAGCCCGAAAGGTGGTTGTTAAACAGGTAAATCCCTCTAAGATTAGGGAGCAATCCAAGAGACCAAGGGATTGAGCCAGCAAGAACATTATCGTGCAAGCTAATCTTCTGAGAAATTCTGCCACCAAGTCCCTTCCAAGGAAGCTGGATTGCAATGACATGTCCATTTACACATTTAATCCCAATCCAACTACCAGAACAAGCTCCATACCCACTATCATTCCAGCTACGCAAATATCCTCTGAAGTCGATAAGCTCTCTTTTAATAGCTTGAAGACTTTGATAATCCCCTTGGGTTACAATCACCCCATCCCATCTTTGGCAAGAAGCAAATGGAGAGGTAAAAGATAGAAGAACAAACAAGAACAACAAACAGTCATAACGAAATCGAACCATATAATGTTCCATCAACAAGAAAGAGAAGCAAGAATGGTGAAAGGAGGGAAGAACTGAAGATAGAAGAAGAAAAAGAAGAAGAAGAAGAAGATATCAGACTTTGTTCGTTTTAGTTTGATCCTAACGGCTACTTTTTACTTGCAAACATAGTTTTTTTGTGGTGAAGCAGGTAAGGTCTTAGCAGACCCAACGGCCAAATTTCTTTGGGTGGGTCCTTTCTCTTTCTCTCCAACGGCCGCATTATGTTTCTTCCTATAATTACGGTCTTACCACCGCTTTGACTTTCCGCGACCGCCAGCCATTTTCTACTGCTCCTCTTTAGTTTGTAAATAAATTGTAAAATCATTAATCATGACCCTTTTCTTGCAATTTTATTTTTTTATTTATTATTCTGTGCTCAAATTTATTTCCTATCAACCATAAGCCTTGGTTTCATTGCACTTAGATTTGCATAGATATGAAATATAAAATTTAGTTTGATTTCTATCGAATATAAATAAATAATTATGTTGGTCTTCTATATTCTTTTAAGGAAAAAAACAATCCTCTATTTTTTTTAAGGTAAAAAGCATATTAAATCCTGTTTCTTTCTATTAAATTTCTTAATTTATTCCGTTTATTTCTAGTGAAAGAGTAACATACCACTAGTTTAGTGGATAATAAAAATAAATCAGTAAAATTTTTAATATATATTATGGATCAATTCTTTGATATACCTAAACCTTAATTTGTCACTCGTCTACTAAGGCCCTTTTTCCATTAGCTCAATGAAATTTTTGTCTCAAAAAAGATAAAAAAAATTAACTATTTTATGTGGAAAAAACTGCCATTCAGTATTTTTAATGGTAAAAACTGACTATTTTAATATTTTTAGTTTCAAAAATAAAAAAAAGAAAAATTATTGAGCTTGTATTCTAACTAGCACGAAAATTATTGGGTAAAAATCAGCCTTAACACAAGAATTAATATAATGCAATGAAATTTTAAGAATTTAAGGGTTAGTTTGGCAAAATTTATGAAAATAATTTTTTTAATTGATAAAAATTATATTACAAAAAGTAGTATTTTAAAAAGTAGGTAACTGTTTGGTAATTTTTTTTATATTAGGTATAATTATCATTATAAAATAGAATAAAGGATATTTTTATCTAAAATAAATTATAAATTAGCTACTTTTAAAAGCTAAAATTCAATTTTTAGCTTTTTCTAATAAAATATTTTTTTATTTTTTACAAAATTGACTTTTTTAAAAATAACATTTACCAAATAAATATTTTTATTTCATAATTAATTTTTTATCTAATAATCAGCTTTTTATCTTTTTAAATATAATACCAAACGCGATCTAACTCTCTCTCTCTATATATTCCTTTTTAAACTATTTGAGAAGTGCAGCAGCTGCAGTCTCCAAAAATTTAATTGTTAATATGACTAAAATTTAATTGGTATTATAAAAATTATGGTCTATAATCACATTTCAAATCAGAATAGGATTAAAATTAGGGTTTTAGTTTTATTGAAAAAAGATAAATTAGATTTCAAAGAGGAATAAAATTTGCTAATTCTTGCACAATTGAAATACTTTTGGAGCCTATAAATACAAAAGAGGTTAAGAATTTTGAAAAAAAAAATTCATAAATAGATCACGAAATTAGCGGTAGTAAAAATTTTCTTTATTTTTTCGGTGAGTGTAGGCATGTTTTGTTGGATTACGTTAAATTATTGTATCGTTTCTTATTCTAGTTTATCTTTATTTGTAATTACATTAATTAATTGCGTTTAATCTCAACACTAATGATCACCATGAGTTAATTTTATTATTCTCCAATTTATGGTGAAAAAGTAAGTGCTGATATTTTTCAATCTGCTTGTTTATGCTTTCACATTTAACAACAAAGTTTCTTAGTCTCCAAGGATAGTTTATCTTTCACATTGATCGGAAATAAGAGAGAGAGAGAGAACCTGAGGGAGAGTAAATCCAATTGGCTGTAAAACCTGAATTCGAGAGATCAATTCCTGAGAGCAAAGAATGATGAGGTAGACCTAGGAAAAAACACTCAAATTAGTTATTTTAAAAAGAGAAAATATAGAAATAAGCTCTATGGATTTCAAGTGTTTACCATTGAAAAACACGAGCCTTTTATAGGTAGCATAGTGCATATTGTTCAAGTGATCACTATAGTTGTGTGACAAAGTTGGGAAGGCAAGATATAGCGCTTTGTAGGAAGCAGATTTGACTATTGAGTGTGAGATCTCTGTGAAAACAGCTCCCCGGTATGGTAGATTCAAGGTAGGTTTGTTATGGATGTGCTGACGCTATTATTCTCATGCATCACATATATATAAGGTAGAAAAAAACAGAAAGAAAAAATATTGGAATTCATTTATATTCGATTGTCGTAAACCACTGGTATCTAAGAATTTAATGTAAAATTAAATCTTAAGGGAATATAATCATCATACATATTCATCATCATCATTATTAAGGATCTTGAATAAATAATTTGCTACATAAATAAAATTTAAATATACTTACTTGATGCACAATTAGCCATTATTGTAGAGATAATTGAAATCCAATCGATCCTTAACTATAAATTGATTTCTCTTCCTTAACCCTAATTTTATGTAGCAGAGAATTTTGATGGATAAGAGTTTACGTGAGTCTGCTTATCTTAATAGGTGGGGAGAGGATTAATTTTATATATGTGTAACTTTAAATCTGGTACGTGTATCAAATACCAGAATCAATGGCTAAGATTTATTTCACTATTAAATAAGAGTCCTTGACCAAATAGAGAACTTAATTAAATTAGTAAAACTAATTTAAATATTAAAACATGGTCTAAACTTTCGGATCATATTCTAACATTCTCCCACTTGGTCCGACAGTTCATAACATTAATATTTAATAGTGTAAACATTAGGCATGCATAAATAAATCTTATAATGCCATCATTCTATCATAATTAATTTTAATATAATAAACTACATAGTGAGAGTTATGGTGGTCATACACTTTCAAATTGCATACTTCCTTCCATATATTACTGCACTCGTAACTTATCATATTAGGTCACATAAGTTATATATAAATAACATAATGTCCACTTAATTGTCTTAAAAAATGCTTGATTTCTTGTGTAAATCATTAAGTGTACACAAATATAAGGAACAAGAAATAAATTAATAAAGTTAGAAACATATCACATTAATGAGCTCAAGAGTGTTATAACATCATCATAATCAATCATCAGTACAACCAAGACCCATTCTATGTACATGTTCTTTAAATGTTTTTGGCTATAAACCTTTTGTTAGAGGATCTGCGATCATGAGATCCATTCTCATATGTTCAATACACATTATATGCTTTTGAACCTCCTCCTTAACAGCGAAATACTTTAATTCCATGTGTTTAACACCTCTGGAATATTTGTCATTCTTTGAGAAGAAAACTGCAGCGGAATTATCACAATAAATTTTCAATAGCTTGGTAATGGTGTCGACAACCCCAAGTCCTGAAATAAAGTTTCGCAGCCATAAGGCATGAATTATAGCTTCATAACAAGCTACAAACTCAGCTTCCATAGTGGATGCAGCAACGACAGATTGTTTAGCACTTTTTCATGAAATTGCCCCTTCTGCTAATAGGAACAAATAACCAAATGTTGACTTTCTACTGTTAAGACATCCAGCAAAATCTAAATATGAATATCCGATCACTTCTAACTGATTAGATCTCCTAAATGTGAGTATATAATCCTTAGTTCCTTGAAGGTATCTCATCACTTTCTTTGCAGCTTTCCAATGATCAATACCTGGATTACTTTGATATTTTGCAATAATTTTTTTCTGTCTTTTGCACATGAATTCCGTTTTAAAACTCAAATCATTCACACAAATGCAGGTTGCCCTTGGATTCGATATTAGAAGGTCATAATTATATTTTTTTATATTATTAGCCGATCTAGTACACTTGCTAGATACTGGTTAGATATCAGAATCCAACCACCAAGTATTAGAAGGAACTTCAGATAAGTTTGATTCAAAACATACAATAGCATTAAGTATACCTCTCTTTTCGAACCAAATTTTACGTTTCAGGCAATCTTTCTGATAATGTCTTTGCTTCCTACAAAAGGATATTTATCTACCTTCTTTTCCTTTTTATCATCATCACTGACCCGAGTAGCTTTAGCAGATCCTTTCTTCTTAAATTTCTTGAATTTTGGTTTGAAAGCTTTACCAGCTCCTTAACCCACTAAGTTTACAGAATGAACTCCTTGTGCCTTTAGTCTCATTTCCTCTTGAGTAAGCTTACTAGCCAATTCATTAACATCCCATTTATCCTTCATAGTGTTATAGTTAATTTGAAAAAAACCCATACTCTGGAGGTAATGTGGTAAGAATGAATTGTGCCAGAAAGGAGTCATCCACTGTCATACCCAAGGTCTTAAGTCTTGCTGCAATATTAGTCATATCAAGGACATATTGTTGCATGTTTTGCAACCCATCATACTTCATAGTCGTGAGTTCAGCCATTAATGTCCCTGCAAGCGACTTATCAGCGGAACGAAAGCGCTCTTTCACAAGCTTAAGGTATATTCCTTAGCCCTTACACTTTCTGGAAGAGTAGACTTAATGTTGTTGGCAATAGTCATTCGCATGAAACTCGAGCATAATCTGTTAGATATGTCCCATGCTTTATGTTTCAACTTCTCAGCCTCACTGCTCGTATCAGTAATGTCAGCGGGCTTTTGTTCTAATAGTGGCAAGTCAAAATTCAATACACCTAAGTGGAAATTGACTTGTTCACGCCATTCAGAGAAGTTTAAACCATTAAAGACAGTAATAGCAGAAGAATGCGAATGTAGGGAAACAACTGCAAACACATAAATGCTTATTAAATCAACAAATTCAGATAATCAAACACATAAAATATATTGTAGGTTTCCTTTGGGTAAACACAACAATATATACACATCATCATCATAATTAGAATGCCATTCAAACTTTACAAGGTAATTAAATAAATCCTATCAAATATATATAGTATCTTTGGATATCTATAATACACTTGACAAGAAAATATTAAATTCCTACTTTATGATTATTAGTTATAGAATATCAATTTACATTTGGGTAAATCATTAATTTCTATCAACTAATAAATCTAAAAAAAATTCATAAATTATATGACCACACATAAAAATTAGTTCGGCCACTTTGGTGACTAACAAACTAATTTAATCTTAATGTCATATAATTAAATAATTATAATCTTAAAACAATTAATACATCATAATACCCAAGGATGAATATGGACTAAAAGCCTTATTTAAGGTCAAATATATAATTAAAAGACCAAACTGAAAGAAATCAGAACTTTAGGTATTGAATTGTTCAGATTGAAAACTTTATGGATCAAAAGGTATTTATTTATTATTTTTTTCATATAAGAAACCTACTGGCAGCACACGTGTTTTTTTTCATTCGGTCATAAACATAAAACAAAATAATCTTTTGTTGTTTTATGGATTGAACTTCCCTTTTCCATAAAGAAACACTAAATCCATCGGCCAAAAACAGAGACAAACAAAATTCATTTTACTGTACCAAAACATAAGGCAATATTTTCATGCAAATTCAATTCAACATAAAACAAATGCCTTTGCACAAACATAAGGTTGATGCGGCAACAATCCATCCGACCAAAATCATAAAGCAAACAAAAAGCTTTGGCCGCACCAAAACTTAAATTTAAAGCGAAAATCATGTAACAGGTATCATTCGGCCGAAGCATAAAATAGGGATTAAAACAATTCTAATCAATAACCATTAATATCAACAGAATAATCATCATCATAACACATAATCAATCATAATATATGAATAAATTATTTATTCAGAACACTGGGCTTTGATACCACATGTAAAATTAAATCTTAAGGGAATATAATCATCATACATATTCACTCATCATCATTATTAAGGATCTTGAATAAATAATTTGCTATATAAATAAAACTTAAATATACTTACTTGATGCAAAATTAGCCATTATTGTACAGAGAATTAAAATTCAATCGATTCTTAGCTATAAATTAATTTCTCTCCTTTAACCCTAATTTTATGTAGTAGAAAACTTTGATGGATAAGAGTTTACGTGGGTCTGCTTACCTTAATAGGTGAAGAGATGGCCAATTTAATATATGTGTAACTTTAAATCTGGTACGTTCATCAAATACCAAAATCAATGGCTAAGGTTTATTCCATTATTAAATAAGAGTCCTTAACCAAATATGGAACTTAATTAAATTAGTAAAACTAATTTAAATATTAAAACATGGCGTAAACTTTCAGATCATAGTCTAACATTTAATACTTCAATTTATCCACACCAGAACCACAATCCGAGAAGTCTAAGAATGAAAAGCAATGGTTAAAAAGGTTTAGGCTTGTATTAATTCATTCATAAATTTCTTTACTAGACTTGTATCTCTTTTATGAATTCAATATAGACTTGTATTAATTCATTCATAAATTTATCGTATTTTTATTTTAAAAAATGCTTTTGTTAATCTCATTTAGGTTGCATTCTATTTTGGTCACAGATTCGTGGCCAAAGTAATTCGAGAGGAAGAATTTAAGGATTAGGGAGGAGGCGAATCTTTGTGTTTTTCAATTTATCAAAATAGTTTTGCCTCTTAACGGTTTTGAAGGAGACGATTTCGGGATTGAGAAAATAAAAAAGAAATTAGTCCTGAGATTTAACTTGGGTCGTCAACCTTAAGAGCATTTCCAATGGGCATTAAAAAAAAAAAAGGACGTCCCATTTGCATCTCTTCATTGGAGAAACGTAGCAAAATGGGCCTACTCCCTCTACAATGGAATTGATCGCTCATTTGGATCTCCAATACAGATTTAGATCCAAAATTATATTTTTTAAATTTTGATCCATTTATCAATTTCAAATTCAACCCGAACCTACTCCAAAAATAAAGGGGTTTTTACAAAAATATACAGAAAAAAAATAAAAATAACAAAAAATACAACTTTTTTTAATTCTTTCATTAATACAATTTTTTAAATTTTCAATATCATTTATACAATTTATATTTTTAAAAAATACAACTTTTTATTTCTCTACTAATTTTTCCATTTTTATTTTTTCACTTCAGCTCCCTCTTCATCTTTCACCATCAATGCTCACCGGCTCTCTCGCTCTTTACTGTCCATTGTCCTCAGCCTCCAGTCGCTGCTATGGTGAGTCGTTGGCCCTTCAGTTGTTGCCCTAGCTAGTCTCCATCTCCCCTGTCTTTAGTCTTTTTCTGGTAATTTAATCTTTATTTCTCAGACTTTTTGTAGTTATTATCTTGCAAGATTTGGTTTCTATTTTTCAAAATAAACTAATGAAATTCTTTCTTGTTTTCCAGATTGGTTGTTTGCCCACTCTTGCTGTGTCGATTTGCTATTAAGTCAAAGCTATCAATTTTGATCTCAAATTTCTCCTATTACAGACTACAAGCAAATTGGTAATCGTCGTTGAAGACCTTGATCGATTTTTGATGGACAAATCAACGGCTGTTACCGTATCAGGTATTTTAAACTTCATGGATGGCATTTTAAACTCTTGCTGTGCAGAGGAGAGAATTCTGGTTTTCTTTTGCTCATTATACAGGATGAAGATGCATTCTTTGCTGATTATGCTGAAGCCCACTTGAAGCTCTCTGAGCTCGGGTAAAACTTGAACTTTCATCCCTAGTAGTTTGATTAGCTGGGCAGTGTTACCTGCAATAACTTGGTTCTTGTAAAATTTTTAGTGTCGGCTCTGACGGGGCATTTCCTTGTTGGTTTTGCAGATTTGCTGAGGCTTAAGGTAGATATTATGTAGAGGATGGTGCCAGGGACCTGCATGACTTTCAGATTTTGAATGTATTTTTCATTAGTAGAAAGATGCTAGGTATTAGGCAATGGTTTGGCAGTCGATGGAATTGGTGCGTTTTGCTTGTTTTTGTTGCATGAGATGAGACAAAAGTTGGATAGAATTAATGCCCGGTGCCGTTCCTTATGATTTAAATAATAGAAGTTTTTGAATCTTAATTGCGAATGATATCTGCTCTCGCCCCCTACCACACACTTGGCAAAAGTCTCAAGCGAAAAAATAATAGTTCAAAAGTAAAATTTCCATTTTCTTGTCAAATATTGGAAACTGGAACTGTGGAAAACAATAATTTTGAGAATTTGTGCAGTCCCAATAGTTCTCGTAGAAGAAAAATTTGGAGATTTCATGTTTCTTTCAGTGTAATAAAAGAGTGTAAAATCTTAGCAGCGTCCTGCTGTGAATTTTGTCCCCTATAAAAGATGTGTTCTTTTGGTTGGAGCGAGTTAATTCTTTCTAATATTTAAATTCATTTTCGCAATTATTTAAATATTTCGTTAATTATACAGATAAGAGACTGATAATGTTTTGCTTAAACTATAGGGGTTTTTACAAAAATATACAGAAAAAATAAAAATAACAAAAAATACAACATTCTTTAATTCTTTAATTAAGACAACTTTTTAAATTTTCAATATCAATTATACAATTTATATTTTCAAAAAATACAACTTTTTACTTCTCTACTAATTTTTCCATTTTCATTTTCTCACTCCAGCTCCCTCTTCATCTTTCACCATCGATGTTAATTTGGTACACTCTGGGCTGTTTACTTTATAGTTTTTATGATTAATCATAGAATTAGCATCTTAATCAATGATTTTGCATTACTTCGTACTTTAGTAATCAATTATAAACGTGTGAGTTAATCAATTTTGATTAACTGATGGTTAATCAATCCATTCTTATTGCATTTTGAAAAATTGGTGGTATGTTGTATACACAATGTGTACAGCATGTATACACAGTGTGTACATACAGCATGAACATACTATGTACTAGCTGTACACACAGTGTGTACATCTAGTACACAGTGTGTACTAGTTGTACACACACATGCTGCACACAGTGTGTACATCTAGTACATATAATGTGTACATATTGTACACAGTGTGTACATCTAGTACACATAATGTATACATGTTGTACACAATATCTACATCTAGTACGCATCGTACACATCGTGTGTACATGCTGTACACAGTGTATACATCTAGTACACACAGTGTGTACATCTAGTACATAGTGTGTACTAGTTGTATACATAGTGTGTACATCTAGTACACATAGTGTATACATGTTGTACACGGTGTGTACATCTAGTACACATAGTGTGTACATATTGTACACAATGTCTACATTTAGTACGCACCGTACACATCGTGTGTACATATAGTATACACAGTGTGTACATCTAGTACACATAGTGTGTACATGCTGTACACAATATGTATATCTAATATACATAATATGTATATGCTGTACACAGTATATATATACAACTATTTATTTTTATTCGTTCTTTAGCTGAAAGCATTCTTATACCGAAAGGTCCATAAGTTTGGGTTTTCTGGAAGAAGGTACAGAAACAGAACCCATTTACAGGAAAAGCAAAGAATGGATTGGTTACGACGAACGTGAAATGGGAGAACAATAATATCTAACTATTGTTTCATAGGTGGCAAGTGGATGGATGGATTGGACGATGGACAAGTTGACACAAGTTGTGTTACTTGTCAGCAACTTTGTGTGTTAAATTAGCTTAAAGTTTTTGTAGGCAGTGAAATAATAAATGGATTAAATTGAGTTAAATCAATCATGATTTAAAAGAATCTTGCTGTCAAAAGTTAGTTGATCCAATCATATAGGGGTATCAAATTTTACAATTTTTTTTTGAAATTTTTTTTCATCTTTTTGAAAATAAAAAGAATAATGTATAATACTATTTAAAATTAATTATTTTTATATTTATGCTGTGTAAAATGATTTATTAAGATAATAATTAAAAAATTTCGACCCAAAAAATTACGTTGATTTGTCCTTCAAATTAAATCTCTCAGCCACTAAAAAGGCATTTAATAAGCTGCCAAGGAATGCAAACGGTGTGGACATAAAGTTGCAAGCCTTGACTTCATGGCCAGCTCTTCTTTGCTCCTCTACAAATGATTCTATAGAGATCGTAGGGATGACTCTGTCTACAGAGCTATACAAAAACAAATTATTATTATTATTATTATTATTATTATTATTATTATTATTATTATTATTATTATTATTATTATTATTTAATTGAAAAACGAGGAAGCAGAAGGAGACATTCTATATATAATTCAAATACAAATTCACCACTCGAGTCACTTTATGTATTAATTATTATTTGTATTCAATCAAAAACAAAATCATATATATAATATATATTATGGTAAAGTGCAAGTCAAAAAATAGAAACACAAATTTTAAAATAACCCTAGTTTTGCATCATAAAATATATATGTATTTATATTCATATTTAAATATCCCCTCAAATTACAACTACGTACCAATTATTAAATTAAACAAGCAAAATATATAAATATATAGAACCAAGTATTGGAAAACTAATAAATAAAAAAATACAAAAATTGAACTTACTGAGCTTGAAGAGTCTGCAGCATCAATGAATATACATATTTATAAGTTTTTCAAGGCTTCATTTCACTCTGTCAATGAATTAAACGCAACAAACATCTCATCGAATCAATTGCTATACCATTTTCACTTTTTCACCCCAACTCCCTCTTCCTCTTTCACTGTCCATGCTCATCGGCTCAACGCAGCAAAGGAGCTATGAATTTTTCCATTTCCATTTTCACTTTCTCATTCGGGCTCTGAATTCAAAGCTTAATGCAGCAAAGGAGCTGGATATAGAATTAAGGATCAGAAATCTAAATGGAGGATTGGAGATAAATCATCAATTGGATCCACAAATGAATACAAATAGGAGAACTTTCGATTTGTAGGAGAATGATCATAGAATAAGTGGTGGATGGGGAATCCAGCCCCATAGAGGTAATTACAGGTCTCAGAAAATTCGAATGCCTCCTCCGGGACTTTCAAACAAGCCAAAAGGAGGAGGCTATAGTTAGGAAACATTTCATCGAATCAATCGCTAATACCACCACGAATGACAACCAGCAATTAAAGATTGGAGGCAGTGATGAAACCCTAAAATAACAGAAGAAGAGGTGTGGAGAAGAGAACAAAAAAATAAAATGAGATGCACTTATTTATTGAATGAGCCACCACCCATGGCTTTCCCTGCAGTGAAAAATGTGATGGCGTCAAAAGCAGAGCGATAAGAATGAGGAAGTGAAAAAGTAGTATTTTTTTAAAACAAAAATTTAAAATGTGAGATTTATGAAAAAAAAGAAAATAGGGTTGTAATTTTTGAAAAAAGGAATAAAAATTTGGCATTTGGGGTAATTTCCTCAAAAATAAATTATCTAAGCCGTAAACAGTCCACAAATGATAACCCGAAATAGCCAAACCCCACAAATGATAACCCGAAATAGCCAAACCCTAAAGAACTAATCTGAATTTGCCCAATCCAACCCATTTGACGGCTCTACTTTTTATCCAATTCTAACATTAAATTATATAATCAAATATAATTATAAAAATTATTTAATAAATAATTAAATATGTTAATTTCTTTTTTAATAAAAAAATAATGCTAGACCTCAAAAGGCAATCAACTCTAGAGACAAGAGTTGCATTTTTTAATAATGGATCTCTCAAAAATAAAATTTAGGACTCATCGTTGGAGATGCTCTAAAGGTTTAAGTCTAAACTAGCCGATTACAAAAATTTTTTGGCAATATATATGTATTCAAAATTTTCATCCAATCTGACCCGAAAATTCATATTAAGCCTCGTCAAATTTGGACCCGATCCAAAAACTCCAAACTCCAACCTCACCCAAACTCAAATCTCACGTCCCTTCTGTCGGTTCAGGTTTTTCACAGCCCTAAACACATGAACAAAGCATTAAAAAGAATTAGATAAAGCTGAGAAATCAACAAGCAAAATAAAATAGACCACCCTCTTATCCAATTCATTCAAGTTCCAGAAAATGGCAATGGCACTGCCAACACGGAATAAAGAGTACAATACTGCAATGCAATCACACAAGAAGTCTTCAAACCCTCTCCCCAACACAAAAAACTGATCAGTTGCTGCACATAACACGAGGGACGGTATGAATTACAGAAAGGTAGAGGCTAGTATTAAATAAGAGCCATCGTCCCACATAATAATGAGCCTCGTGTGAGTTCAATAGCCATGGCCTTCAAATCTTGAATCAAACAGGCAGTTTCAGAGCTGCGGCACAAATGGATCCAACTACCATCTAACCATTAGGATGTTGTAAACACAAAGCACATTTCAGGCTAATAAGCTAACAGCTGACAACATCAAATTCAACGTACAATGGAATGGGATCAATATTAGTCCCATTATATTATGGAAAGCATAATTTTGATTGCATAGCCATTAACCATATGAAGAATAAAATAGCCTACGCGGCTAATTTGAGAAAGCATGGTAAAGATGAAAATAAATCGCATGCAACCAACAAGGCAACAAATAACTAGATGTAGATTCCATTACAACTGAGCAGGCATCAGCAAATGTAAAGCTACCTTCTTCTCCCAAGCACCAAGCCCAAGATTGTAAAAAAAGAAAAAAGATTCATAATAGTCTGCATTAAAAATAGAGAGACAGAGAAAGGAGAATGAAATTTATTGTAATGATCTGTGAGAGTACACCAATTACAGCTTGTATTTTCTATAATACATCCTAGAAAAGAAAGAAAGAAAATTATAAAGATTCATCAACAGAACATCAATCGCATGTAAAAACAGATCAAAAGACCGCAGATCCATATAAAATTCGCAAAGATTTACCTACTAATAAAAGAAATTATAAAAAAAATTAAGAAATCGGTAGTCGCTGTCTGGCAAAAGCCAAAAAATTCATTAAAAATGACCACTATATTACCAAAATCACTGGATCCACCGAATTGCATCATATTCTACCTTTAAATGCGAGCGGCAACCGCTGGAGCGGCGGCGGCGGCGGCATTGGAGGCAGCACCACCAAGGAATGAGAGGAATCCAGTAGCTGCAGGCTCTTGCTCATCCAAAAAAAGATCCTCAGGGACTCTGAACGCACCATGAGCACAAACAATGGCTAATCCGACCATGAGAGCGGAGATAAGAACAGATCCAACACTGGTAAGGAAAACCACCACCACGCTGAATACAATGAGCATGCCAAGGGTTTCACGATCAGAAAATGTACGACCAAACAAAACGAGAGGCTGATCTGAAGGACGGAAGAGATAAAGAAAGAGCCACGATGCGAGTAACCCGAGGAGGAGCAAGAGGGAAAAGGGATGCGAAAACAAAGAGAAAGCCAAGATTAGGGCAATGAAAGTCAAGTAATTAACACGAAAGTAAGAATAATTCTTGCGAACACGAAGGGCGGCATCAGAGAATGACTCAGGCTTAGAGAAAGCGGAGCGATCGACAAGTTCGGTCCAGGGGCGACGCTGGGAGAGGCCGTTACGGACAGAATCAGTGATTTGGTTGATGAAAGCACGGAAAGCAGGAGTGGCGATGGGTGGCTGAGATTGGGCGGATGATAAAACGGAGTTGGCGGCGGCGGCGGCGGCGGCGGCGGTGGATGGTTGGGAGTTGGAAATGGGGAGTAAGGGAGGAGAAGGGGATGCCATTGGTAGATTTGGATTCTGTAGCGATTGTTTGATAATTGAGAATTAAGGGAATATAGGAAAGAGAATTAGAGGTTATTTTCAGAGAGGGAGAGGAGAGAGAGATATTTTTGGGAGAGCTTGTTGGCAGAGAAACTGCGATGTAATTGGAATGCGAGGAGGGACGTTTACGTCAAGCGCCCATCTTCGTTAAGAAATTGGTGACGCGTCACGCAAGAGTAGACCAGCAAACGTAGAATTTTATTCTATTTTATTTGCTGGTAAAAATCACTTTCGTGCTGGAGGCAATCAAAAGCTGACATGTCGGCATCGGAACCATCCACGAAGTCTTCCTCAAGGATCCTTCACCCTTAAGAATTGCAAGTCTGATTGATAATATCAATGAAAAATATTTTTTTTTCATCTACCAATATCGCTTTCGCCTCACCACCATGGTAAGCGCATTACTGCATGCCAAGGGATTATTTTCCATGTAATATTAACCGTCAACTAGACGTTTGGTTTTCTAAGGCTGGAAAATTTGTTTCTTTTTTATTTTGAATGACAACTAGAAATAGGATGTTGTAACATTTTGATGGAGTAGAGATAGTATCGTTTGGGCAAACAACGTTCACAGCATCGTCCTCTGCTTCTTACCAATAACAAAGCCCAAGGATTTGCAGGCATATGCAACTAATAATATTGTCAGGGTTGTAGAGAGGTACGGCTAAAGAGGTCAAATTCTTGCTTGCCTACATTAAGCACGAGCTTGTGAGTCCCATAATTTGTAAATTGTAACAATTTTTTTAACAATACCCATTTCGGATCTATTATAAAACATTTGAGAATACGACACAGTCTGTATCATACAGGTCTATCCGATTTTTCAAACCACAGGCTGTAGTTTGGCAAGATTAAGTCTTCATATGCGTCCATAGTATAAAGTCCCATAACAAACAAAAGTTCGCAGCATGCAACATAATTGTGGTTTTGAATGTTTAAAGCTGAATTTCCATCCCTCCTACATCATCTGCTATATGATCAAGCAATGCCTCAAGCATTAGGCATCAAGTGCAAGCCATTCTTAGTTTCTCATAAAAGAAAGCCAACAATTATTTGAACAGCATAACCTGATGACAGAGTGCTCACTGTCGATTCCAAATCATCCATCAAGAGTACCATAATAGCGTTGGCTAATGCCAAGTGACCATAGTGTTATTTTAAAAAAGAAGCAAACAGTTGAAGTATCTAAAGTTCAATATCATATGTTTGGAGATGCATAAAGCGATTAATCTCCTAAAGTAGACAAGTTTTACGGTACTAAATCACTTGGGACATTTCTATCTGAATGCATAGGATTAACCTTAAGAGCATCGAACCAAGCTGGATTTAGAAGGTGGAACCATTCCATCCAAAGTTGGAACCCTGAAAGGTAAAATTAAAGGAATGAGTACCAAGGCAAGGGGAAGCAAGTACCACAAAAAGCTGCTGATGTGAGCGTAATTGAACAATAATAAAAAGCCAAACCCCAATGGCAGTTAATAACTACAGTCAAAGTTCCGAAATAGCAAAAGATTTAATTACATTATCTAGTGCTGGTGTAATGCGTGCAAACACTGTGCATGCTCTTGACTTTGATGGGCCTAAACAAACAGGAAGAATGCAATGAGAAGAAACATGTGCATAGCAATGACCCATCTTTATCATAATTACAAGTAGAGATGGCTTGCCTTGGTGTCATAAAATTTGAGGAAGAATCTACCCTTGGGAACTGACAACTTCGTTTCAAGGATTTTTGCAATTGCAGCACTGAGTTTCTTGTTATTATCAGGGTTAAGGCCACCAATGGACACCAACTCACCATAAGCAGCTGGCTGCTCAGCTCTACCAAATGCTATGGGTACAGACCCCTTCAACACAATCATCACATACTGCATAATAATGAACCTAAAAATGGTTAAAAGCATATGTAGGAATTTATTCAAGACAACACAATACAAAGCAATCAACAAAATTTCCTTCTAAAAAAAATTTTGTTGTAATTTAACCAGAATCTACTGTATCAACAGTATTTCTAAGTTGTAATTTAACCAGAATCAAGTTGGGGATTTGTGGAATTGGATCAACCATCCGAAAGATAAAAATCATGTACAAAATAGAAATATACATACATCTCTGTTTTCATAAAAAAAGCAATCCAGAAGTGACTATCATCTACCAATCTAATATGCAACAATTGAATCGATAGGAATTGATATTAAAAATCATCGGCACCCTGCATCTTTTAGTACTGCTGTTTAAGACACAAATCCTTGAACAAAACAATTCACAAAAACACAACTTATCAAATTCGAAAGTGAAATAATTTAACTTGACACTAAACTATGCTTCATCAACTGATTTTAGAATAACAACTTGTATACACATCATGCTTAGTCTGCACCAAGAAATACTGCTGGATCCATCCGTAACAGGCACTCATTGTTATCATAGCCAACATTATTCGAATAAAACATGAGAATAAAAATGTAGAAGCACGAAAATGCCCTCTTCACACAAGGAACGACAGGCCAAACAGCTTGAAAAGCTACAGTAACATTACAATAGCAGTTACCAAGATGATTCCCTGCATCACTAATGCTACATAGCAATTAAAAGCAGCAAAGACAAATCACTAGCACTAAATAATAACACACCTGTCATACAACCACACTGTTCTAGTGAACCTGGCCTTCAGACATCTGCTATTAAAATTGTTACCATCGATATGCTCAGAAACCAACAAAAATCGGTGAACGGAAACATTTTTGTAATGCATCGTCAATCTAGGCATTTGCAAGTTTTCACAGCATCTATTACAGAGAAAAAAATACAAATTAATGAAAAAAAAGTGCATTGCATTAGAGTTGTACTAGGAAGAGAAATCACAGCATGACTTCACAGCAACAATGTCACATTTTCTTGGAGCGAATACTCCAACCAAAAGGAATAGAAAATAAATTGATTAAAAAAACTGCACATAATTTCCACATGAAAACGGTCTTCATAGGGAGTTCGGTGCAGCTTAAAGAGGCGATATGAATAGAGACTCTGAAATGCTCAAAATGACGAAATTTTCATATAATCCGAGATTAAAAACACAACAAAGCTAATCTATGTTCACTCATTCCTTTTTAGCCTCCAGAAGAGAAAAAAAAAGAAGTCAACAAGTAAAGCAAGAGAGAGCGGAAGAGGATCTTACGGCCTCAGGCTTGCCGATGATATTAGCGACAGTGGAGGTGGCTTCAGAAAGGATAGCGGAGGTGTCAACACCTTCGAGGCCGACGTTAGTGGAAATGTTAAGGCAAGGCATCTTCTCGCTCTGAGTTGAAACTTTACTCTACCAAGCGGAAACAATCAATAAGAAAAACCCTCACCTACCCACAGCTCCTAATTAGAGCTCAATATCCACCATTAATAAAGGTACTACAGAGGGAATTGCCAACGTTATCTCCGTGGTCCTATTCAGAAATTTCGAGTTCCAAGCACAATGGTCCCTTCGGCAAAATTTCAAAGCCCATGCTTTTAATCCAGTGCTGAAATGGTATTTTACCTATACGCCCATTAGGCCACTCCTGACAGTGGGCTGGCCCATTTTCAAAAATCGACATTTTCTAAAAACATTATGTATCAGCATATGAGTGGAATTTTTCGGTTTTTGGATTTGCTAGAGGTATGTAAACTGAAGAATGAGAATCAAAAAAGACAAACAGGTCTGGGAAGGGCTGCCAAATTATTATTATTTTCTAAAAAATCTGTCTTTTAAAATTACAGTTTCGTCATTGGAAAAAAATAATTCTCATATTTTGATCCTCTAAAAATTTTTTAAGACCCTCTATTATATATAATATTTGGCCCTCAACTCTTCATTTCAGGTTCGCCCATTAGGGGTGTGCGAAAAAAAATCGATTTTATGGTTAATTAATTAATCAATCTAGAACTGAATTGATTTTTATAGTTAATTAAACCAATTTATGTGAACTAATTTTTTATAATATAAAATTTTAATATAACGATAACAATTACAATTTGATTGTTCAAAAAACTTCAGGTCAAAATCGATTCACACACACACACACTATATATATATATATATATATATATATATATATATATATATATATATATATATATTCTTCAAAATATTACTCTTTTCATCCCATATTGATAGACATGTGAAGAATTATTTTTGTATTTAAATGAAAAATTAGAATTTGAAAATTAAAAATTAGCATTATGTAGTAGATTGTATTTTTATGGGTTATAAGGGGATTTATTTTTTGCCTTAAAATATTGTAAATAGGGTGAAAGTACTTTCCAACTTTTTTCAAAATCAATTTATATCCCTCAAGTCGTGTAAATTGGTGAAAAGTACCCTCATTTTGGATGGGAAGTCAGTTGACAAACGGACTTAATAGTAGCCAATAGAGACGTGACATATCAACACTCACGTGGCAACCTTTATCCTACTCAGCATTAAAAAAAGAAAAAAGAAAGAAAATTTGACATGGTAAATATGCAAATTTTTTCATAATTTCAAAAATTAACTATCTTAAAACATAAAATCATTTAATGCTCTCACCAAACCCACTTATCTAAAATACTTCTCTCTTCGAAAATGAAAAAAAAAAAATCAAAAGCTCCTCTGTTGAATTCGATTGTTGATAATAGGCGTCGGGGTGGTTTTTGATCGATTATTCTCAAGTTTTGTCATTATCAACTACCAAATTTTTAAAGGCAAGTAAAAATAATTTGTTTGCATTTGAAGTTACTTAAATACGAAGCGAGTTGGATTACCTTATATGAATTTGTTATTTTGTTTAGTTTGCATTACTTTGCATTGTTGCATTTGATTGTAAACAAGGTTCTTATTTTGTCCTTTTAATTTAAAAGGATGGCAAAATCAAGTGACCTATGGCATCATTATAGGGGCAATTGAGCAATTGGGCAACCAGTCCTCATTTAAATTACCTTAGAAATAAAATTCATCAAGAGTATAAAATAGACACAAATCATTTGTGATGTTTTGATATAGTTGGTACATTCGAAATAAAATTAGGAATTATAAATGTTTGTAAGAAACTAGCATGTTTGCCATATGGAAAAGGACATGAAAGATTTTATGTAATAGATGGTGATAAAAGCATTAGAAGTCTACAGAGGATAGTGCCTAATGATTTGAATAATATAGACCTATACCATATTGATGGAGGGGAGTTAGAAGGTGTTTCATTCCAACCTCTTTCAGAACATGCTAAAACACAAGCCAAGAAAGCTAATACCTGTTAGAAAGAGTGTCTCATTAGATAAAGTTATGGATAATGCATCTAATATTGATGAAGTAAAAATAGAATTTGATCATGTTGAATAAGTAGTTGGTGATGTTAGAGATGCAAATGCAACATAAATTAATGATGAGTTAAGTGATGAAATGGATGTAGCACTGGATACTCATGCTAATGAAGATATACATGCAAAAGTATGTGATGATTCTAATGATGATTCGAATTATGAGGATGTAGACTCATTGAAGGATTGTGAGACGTGTTGTGAAAGTGAAAATGATGTAGAAATTCTTAAGGAAATAAAAAAGGCTAAAGAAAGGGTCATAAATGACATATTGGAAAATTTTAAAGAACTCACAGGTAACATGATGTTCAAGGATTTGGTTGAGGAAAGAAAGGTAATGGATATATATGTTGTGTCAAATGGTTATGGTATGAAAATTGTTAAATTTGATAAAAACAAGGGTAAGGTATAAATGTGACATGAGTTGCCCATTTGTTTTCCTAATTTTAAGGGATGGAAAGAGTGAGGGGTTTAGGGTGAAGACTCTAAATATTAAACATAATTACATGAAAGACTATTTCAATTCAAAGGCAAATGCAAGATTACTTGCTGATTATTTTAGGCTAAAGGTTCAAAACAACTCACAATACAAGCTTAAAGCTTTGAGCGCTGAGATTTTTAAGGAACTTAGTGTGAATGTCTCAGAGCACAAATTAAAAATTGCAAATAATCTTAATCTTATAGCTCTTAAAGGGAGTTATGTGTATGATTACAAGATTTTGGAAATTTATACTCAAAAATTTAGGGATAGCAATCCTAAAAGTAAGAGTGTAGTGAAATTCAGTATGGATGCAATGGCTGAAGGAAGAAGGATTTTTTGAGGATATTTGTCTATTTCAGAGTTATGCAACAGAATTTTAGATATGGATATAAACCTATCATAGGTCTAGGTGGTATATTTTTACTAGAAAAATGCAAGGGATAACTTCTGTGAACTATTAGTTAAGATAATATGGATCATTTAATCCCTAATGCATAAGATGTTGTTCCTCAAGAAAATAGGAGACACTGGGATTGATTTGTTAAATTACTTGGTAAGTCACTGAACTTGAACAAAAAAACGGGGATATATGACTTTTATGTCCAATATGCTAAAGGTATGAAAATATACGCTTGTATTTCATTTAATAAAATGCATATTATTTATTATATTTAACAAATTTATGGCAATTAACAATTATACTTATCTTAAAATATAGAGATCGATTAATGCAATGCAAACACAACTTTCAAAATTTAGCCATAGATTCTACGTGAGACATATTGAAAATAATTGGTGTAAGATATGGAAATGGGCCAATTTAGAAAATATTATGGTAGTGTGAATAGAGCATATATGAGGAGGAATTCAAGGATAATCTGAAAGAGATAGGAAAAATGAATGTGGAGGCAGCCAGGACATTAATTAAATACCCTTCACGGATATGGTACAGGACATATTTTACAACCACCTATAACAATGGCATGGTTGACAACAATATCATTGAAAGTTCCAATTCTTGGATCATAGAGCCTAGACACAAGGCAATTATTGAATTGATGGAAAGAGGAAGAGTGATGGTTATAAATTGATTAGTGGAGTATGGTAAAATGGTTGAGACATGAAATTGTGAATGGTCACTAAAATATATGTTGTTGTTCTATGAATATTTGAAGATTGTTCATATTTATAAGGTGGAGTTTAATGGAGATAATGGATTTGAGATAACATAATGTGATGATAGGCATATAGTTGATTTGATTAAGAAAAAGTGCACTTGCAGAGCTTGGAATCTGTTAGGAATACCATGTCTTCATGCCCTCAAATCATACCAACACCTGAAGATTGATCCATTGAAAGAAATATCACGATGGTATCATAGGGAATTATACAAAATGACTTACAAGCATAAATTGAAACCTATAAAGGGCAAAATATTTTGGAGAATTCATAAAGCTTTTCCAAAGGAACCACCACCAATCAGGAAGCAAGTAGGTAGGCTAAGGGTTAATAGAATAAGAGGAAAAAAATGGAAATATCCATAAAAACAGAATTTAGAGAGATTCAAGGAAGAAAATTGTGATTATTTGTAAAAATTATGAATCTGAAAGGCATAATGTCAGAAATTGGAAGCAGGTAAAATTATATCCTTGAAATTTATTTTTCTATAGATATTTTCATTTATTTCTCTATTGAATTGAATTGGTTGGAAGTAGTTGGTACTGCTGATGGTGATAATTAACTTTGAAATTTATTTGCAAAATTTCAGATGTGGATTTAGTTTTGCAGTCAGTGGATCTTAGGTTGGTGCAGCAGGATTTGAGCTTTGTGCTGATGGATCTAAGATGGGAACAAGAGCTAGTTCTAACATGGAAGCATTTGCTACTATACAAAATGAACATGCTGTCTTTATCAACATTGCAAATTTGCTTAGAAGGACAAATGAATCTAAAAACATGTTTGTTAAATCTACCACTAGAGAATTCTGAAAAATTAACATTCGACAGTTTTTCTTTATATTATGCTGATAGTGATTTCAGAATCTTGAAAAATATCTAAAAAAATAACACAAATTTTAAATAATTAGATCATAAAAAATATAAACATTAAATAGAAAATTTTAAAAAAATTTATGCGAATATAATAATTACCCAATTCAAATTTTTGAATTCTTCGATTGATGCCTCTGAAGCCAAAAGTGTAGCCAATCCCAACCGATTTTGGCAACAAATGAGAACGTCGGCTGTAATCAGAGTTAAAAAGCTTTTAAATTTATGTAAAGTCCTTCTTTCAGTACTAAAAGTTGATTCAGAAGTTACAACCAAACACTGAACAACCAAGATATTTCTAGCAACTTTAGCTAAAATTAGACAATTTGGCTCATTTATCTTCCACCAACTTGAAATGTCAAAATCAAGAGAATTTGTTACTAATTTATCAGTTAAATAAGCATCAAAATCTCCTTGAGATACAACTTTCTCTTTATCCTTATTTTCCAAAAATCACGCAACAATATCATCATTAATTTCATCAGAATTAGGTGGTGGGGCTACAATTTGATTAATGTTAATCTCTTTCAATTTTTTATGTTCTTTTATCAGTCAATTCAAAACAGTTGTCACTTTAGAAACTAATTTCTCTATCTTATGCTCATCATAAAAAGCTGTGTATTTTAAAACTAAAAATTTCATTTTAAATCTAGAATCCGAGACCACGGCTATGAAAGGAATGATATTTATCTTATTAATTGAACCCTAATACTTATCAAATTTAGACTGCATTAATTAGTTTCCCCATTTCCATTAAAAAATCATCATCTCTAGTTTGAGAAGAATGCAATAAATTCAAAATACATACAATATCTAAAAAATACAAGTTGGAAGTTTAATATAATGATCCAGACAATTTGCAAGCCACATGAATTGACACTAAAAATAAATGAAATTAATTGGTAAAATGATTATACACTCATATAATACATTAATTGATAATACTTCATTATATATAATACATATATTTAATTACATTATTAATTTAGTTATTCATATAAGTATTATCCTAAAAATAGATGAGTATTAATTAATTGATACTCAAAGTAAATGAAATTAATTGATAAAGTATTTATGTGATAAATTGCTTAACTTACATATCCATATAGATATTTATAGAAAAATTTAATAGTAGTGATATTAAAAATAAATTAAATTAAACACAAATTATTTTAATTATGTATTCATATTCATGTAGATAGAATAATTATTATAATAATTAAATTTCTATTCTTAATAATTAAAATATTTAATTTATTAACTAATTATTATCTTAATTTTGTGTTTTGAAATATATAATATAAATAATCTACATATTTTTGGGATTATATTTTGAATTTTATTTGTTATTATGTTTGGTTTATGATGTTTATTTTTAATGCTTTGAACAACTGAAATAAGTTTTGCAATTTACTTAATTTATTATATTTACATGTTAGAAAAATTTTTAATGATTAACCGAACATTAATAATTAATCAATTAAAAAAAATTGAAACTGATAGATTGGTGAATTGAAATTATTAGACTAATTAACGGTTAATGATTTTAAAAATTCAATGATATTAAATTGTTACTAAAATTTATTAATAGATTGGTTAACCGATTCATACACATCACATACCTAGCTTTTAGGTTCAAAAAAATCTTTTATAAGTAAGAGATATAATGACCAAGGCTTTGCGTACAGAGAAACCTATTACTTGTAGAGATTAGGGGTGATCACGGGGTCGGGAAATTCTCCCCCACTCACTCCCCTGCCGGTGGCGAGGATTCCCAGCCCCCGCCACCAATATCGAGGAGGGGATTTCCCCCGTCCCCGCCCCGCGGGGATCCCCGTCCCCTGATTTTTTTATTTTAAAATATAATATTTTATAAATAATTAAAATTAAAATATAATATTTAATAAATAAAAAATTTAAAATCAATAATAATTTAAAATTAAGTATAATTTAAAACTTAATAATTATAAAATTAAGTTATATTTTAATTTTAATTATTTATAAAATATTACATTTTAAAATAAAAAAATATATTTTTTGCGGGACGGGGATCCCCACGGGGCGGATGCCCCATTTTCCGTCCCTACCCCCGATTCTAGGGCGGGGTTTTTTTTTCCCGCTCCCGTCCCCGCGGGGGAAATTTCGGAAATTTCTCGCTCCGAACGGGATGGGTCCCCGCCGAGGCCGGAAAATTTCCGCCTCATGATCATCCCTAATAGAGATATGGTTTTCCTATCTGTCTTATTACTTGGGGGAATAGCATCATGGAATAAAATTTGACTAAGACAAGAAGTTGGCATGTGTGACATGAAAATCAAGAGAAAGACAGCCTATAGCTAGTTGGCTAACCAATTAGTGGCACTAATACTTTCATGAGATAGGCATGCTCCTTGATTTTTAAAGGGCTCCGCTCACGCGAAGTAGCAATCACCTCATCTCCAAAAGTGAGCAAATGAATAGCACTTCTAATGGCCTTTTTGTTGGTGCTCTAATGGCCCTTTTGTTGCTGCTATTCTTGAAGATTAGAAGATTATGCTAAATTAGAGATTTGATCCCGATTATGTGGGTTAAGAGAAAAGTGAATTCGGTGACCACGAGTTTCCAATTTCTATGCTAGTTTTCCCATTTTGGATTGTAATGATACAATGCACGCATGGATATACTCTTGAATTGGTTGCTTACGCACGATCCAATGGTGTGTACATGCCTGCACGCACTCACACTGTAATAACAATCTTATAATTTTTTTGATATTTAATTTATTTGTTTTTTAGACATAAAAAAAATGATCTTTTAACTTTAAAAATAATTATGACTTTTAAACTAATTTAATTTGTTTTCTCTGTATTATTTAACCGAATAATTTTTAAAGATATATGATGATATTAAGAAATTATAAATCGCGTATTATAAAAATTTAATTGAGATATGATACACATGCATAATGAACTTTTATATATATATATGTTAAAAAATTTAAAAACTCGAATTCAATTTGATTATTACTAGCTTCAACTTGTTGGAAAATCACTTCCTTTTACATATAAATATGTATAATAGTCAATTTGTCTTTCTAAGACAAAATGAACATTGACGATTCAATACACACATATAATTAATTGCAGCACCCACCAATTAGAAATAAAGGACAGGAAAAATAAAAATAAACGGTTAAAGCATAATAATTATAATTTAGAAGTGTTAGAGGCGGCTGTTGTGTCGTAAACTTTAAGGAAGAAACGAGTTTTTGGGATGGATAGGTTGTTTTCAAGAATTGTGCCTAATGCTGCAATCAGATTTCTCTTCACTTCTCTATTGATTCCTCCCATCGATACTACCTCTGCATATGCTGCTGGTTCTTTGTTCCCATTAAATCTTATGCCCACTGATCCCTTAAGTATCACCATCACATACTGCAAAATTTATATTACTATTTTTTAGTTTTACCACAACACATATATAATAATAGGATCAAGGTCAACTTTACCTTTAAATATTGAAATTGATATACATCTGACTTTTAAATATATGTTAACCCAAAATTACTCTTAAATATTCAAATTGTACATATTTGCTTCTATATAAATAGTTCAATTTGCCATTAAAAATACCAAAATGTATGGTGTATATGTGACAAATTTATATAATTTCAATCACTTTGTCATATATGTTTTATTTACTTACCTGAAATTTCGTTCTTTTCAGTTGCACATTTAAGCTAATCATGTAACAATAAAGGAAAATGAAATATATATGTACCATTTTCAATACTTTTAAGGGCAATTTTAATCCAAAACATATTTAAAAAGATAAATATTTACCAATTTCAATAATTTAAGAGTAAATTTGACAATTTTTCCACAATAATATGCAATTATATAAATACAAATTAAGGTATCCAAAATTGACTAATCGTTATTTTGTTTGAGTTACCATCAAAATAAAGAACTTAGAGTTTGAAAAAGGAGAAATTAACAACTTAACTAATATAACAACTATATAGAAAAATGAAACCTGAGAAACATCAGACATACAAGTCAAAGTTAAGAATAGGGGAAATATGAACCAACAATCGTGATATAAAAATATGTAATAATTTGAGTTATATATACCAATATCATGCATTTGAATCATAGAGTTAATATGGTGTGTCAATTCTAACTACATGCACTAATAATGACTGTTCAACCAGAAAATAGTGTAGGGCCAAGCGTACATGCCAGTGTCAACATGACTTGGAATTTAAGCAATTAATTGCAGTTGTTGTCCATACTATATACGTAAATATGTATATTTTATTTGACAAATAAAAGTATTTTTCTATCTATGTATTCTTGTTAACAATTGCCGACTTGCCCCTGTCATCCTCACTTCGATCTTGATAGCTTTTTTTTTTTTTTTTCCTTTTTTAGATAATTTTTATAGTTCGGTAAATGTCAATTTCGGCACCAACTTCTTGCTTTTCCGTCATTTAATTTGCTTGTTTTCCATACGTTTTGTTTGTCCACTCAAAATATTATATATAAAATTTACTGAATCTATTATAATCTTAAAATTTGTTGTATAATTAAAAAGATTAAGATTTTAAAAAATAATAACATAAATTTAAATTCCAAAAATATATATAAATAAACAATGATGCGAGTGTGATGCAGTGACATTTGGTTGATCAGAAAAACGATAGAGGAGAAGGGATTGGGGTGGATGTTAGGGGATTCTCTTTTTCCCTTGTTGCCTTACTATATTTTTATAATAATAACACCACCAACAACAATACAATACAATGCCAGCATTTGATGAATATCAGTTCTGTAAAATTAGGATAGTGGGACCTGTTTCAACAAAACCATCTTATCACTTACTGTCTGACGAAAAAACAAGAATTGCTCTACTGTATATGTGATAGCAGTATCATGCATATCCAATTTTCTGATTTACATTAAATATCTTAAAGCCTTATCTTCATCCACCGAGGATACCTTTGTTGTTTTGCGTTCTTTCATCCACTTGATTTAATTTAAATTAAAATTCCCTAAATAGATTCTTCTCTCTAATCGTTTGATCATCTCAGAAAGAACTGTTAAATTTCAAGTTTAACTCATAATCCCAGCGGTAAAGTTGACGTCAACCTAGTAGATAATTTCAAATTCGAACTCCAACATCTCTTTCTCTCTATCGGTTTTCTTTTCTTTATATACTAATGCAATCAGAGGATGCATATCTATATCTATCTATCTATGGGTCAATTTCACCCACGGTCACTCAACTTTAGTCAAATCACCCAAAAGTAACGGAATTATTTTTTGTGACACAAATGTCACTGAACTTATACATATTTGCATAAAAGTCACGATCACCGGATTCCGGCGATGATCCTTGCCAGATTGATGACATGGCGCACCACATCATATGCCTGGACACACGTGATACGTTCCACGTTTGGATCAATTTCATCTACGGTCACTGAACTTACAATTTATCACCTAAAAGTAACTGACTTATTTTTCATGACTTAAATGTCACTGAACTTGTCATCTTTTTTCAAAAAAGTCATCTTGACCAGATACTCATGATGATTGATTTATTATCACATCATAAGCTAATATTTCATATTTGACACGTCAGTAATCAAATCATTGTCATCAGCTAATGTGTTATATTTGACACATCAGCAATTTATGTGTGTCCATAGCTAATGTGTCATAGCTGATGGACCGAATTTATAAAATAACCAAATTCAAACCGAACCAAAATTTTTGGTCGGTTTGGTTCGATTAACCAAAAAATTGAAAATTAAAACTATTTTAAAAAAATTAAAAAATTATGTCTAAAAATTATACAAAATTATAAACCATATTATACTAAAGTAAAAACATCTAAATTGTACAAAATAAAAGTTCAAATTAAAAATACAATCCCAAAATATATAATAAATAATACATCAAAATCGTTAAACAAATTTTTTCATTTAATCGATTTTTAATTTAATAGTCAAATTTTCAAATTATCACATAAAAAATAGATATTAATAATTGATATATAATTTACAACTCAAAATAAGATAATTTACATGTAAAAAATAATTATTCAATTAAAAAATTCAAAAAATTATATAATTATATACAATTTTGGTTCGATTTGGTTTTTCTGCTGTTTTTCCTTCAAAAATCGAACCGAAAACAAAAAATTTTCAAAATTCAAAACCAAAACGAAAAATTAAAAATCCAACCAAATTAAAAAATCAGATTTGGTTCGATTTTTCGGTTTGAACCGAAATTTGCTCACCCCTATCTCCATGTGTGTCCGGTCAAAATGACTAATTTGGAAAAAGATGACAAGTTCAGTGACATTTAAGTCATGAAAAATAAGTCAGTTATTTTTTAATGATAAATTGTAAGTTCAGTGACCGTAGATGAAATTGATCCAAACGTGAAACGTGCCACGTGTGTCCAGGCATATGACGTGACGCGCCATGTCATCAATCCGGCAAGGGTTATCGCCGGAATCCGGTGATCGTGACTTTTATCCAAATATGTATAAGTTCAGTGACATTTGTGTCACAAAAAATAATTTCGTTACTTTTTGGTGATTTGACTAAAGTTGAGTGACTGTGGGTGAAATTGACCCATCTATCTATCTATCTATCTATCTATCTATCTATCTATCTATCTATCTATCTATATAAATAATAAACGCAATCAACGAAAGACTAGAATAGGCCAAGAAAATAGAAAAGGAAGAATAGAAGAGAAGAGAAGTTCACATGTTCAGGCTTGCCAATGATGGTGGCGACTGCTTTTGTTGCATCGGAGAAGATGGGATCTGTATCGACGCCATCCAGATCAACATTGGTAGAGATGTAAAGGCAAGGCATCGTACTCTTGACCTTCTTCTTGTTCTTCTAGCTAGGAAACTTTTTACAGGATAGAATAAATACGAAGGAGAGTTTAATGGCAGTGAAATTAAGATTGAAGAAACCTTGGTGTTGTGGTTTAATTGGAAGACGTTGGTTGGGTTATATAATACAAAAACGATACCTACTTGCACCAATTGGGGCCGACTACTTAAAAAGTTTCGATGAATTGTCTCCCAGCAGTTCACAGGAATAGTAAAATGGACCACATTGTCACTTTGCCCCTGCCATGGGAAAGTGGGTCTTTGGATTAATTTTTTATTCAAACCTTAGTTCTAATATTTATATTGGTAGTGATGACGGATGACATTGATCTGGGTGTAATCTATAAATGCTTAAGTTATTTGAATAACACGTTTTTATAAATTCATATTGCGTGAAAAATTAAAATAATCCCTTATACATCTTTCTAGATAACCTATATATATATATATAGAGGTGGCAAATGGACGGGTTGGATGGGTTTGGGTTGGGTCATTAATGGATGGATCATTAATGGGTTGGGTCATTAATGGGTCAAAAAATATGGGTCATTAATGGATTGAATCATTAATGGGTTGGATTGATTTGGGTCGACCCATGAATTTGGATTAATTTTAAATGTTTATTTCATTAGTTTCCATCAAAATCGAATAGTCAGACTTAATAAAATTCAATTGTCATCCATCCAACTAAAACTGATGAAGTGATAGATCTACCAAACTCCTTTTTTTTCTCTTTTGAATAGCAGTGAGAGCTTATCTAATGCATCATGATTAACAATTCTGCTCGTCCACCTTCCTCGTCTTTGTGTTAGGTAAATCACAATCACCCCATTTGTTTTACCAATATTTTCTAGTTTATAACCCTTCAAACCCAGAACCCCAAAAGCAAAAAATTCAAAATCCCATTTGGAAAGTTCAATCCTTTTTCCAAGTCCCTACCAAGATCTGCACAAAATCCCAAATCCTATCGAACGCCAAAATTCCCACTACCCAGTTGCTGCCTTGCAGTCTATCTGTAACTACTTATACATACTAAAAATCTCTCTATCAAGAGCTTCAGAATTAACGATGGGTGCGATAAAGGCAGCGATTGGGGATGGAGTATTGACGTTTATGTGGGTGTTCTGTTCTTCACTCTTTGGCTTTCTTACCACTGTGATAGCTACCGCGATTGGGGTTCAGCACCTGCTTTGGGCCAATTTGTTAATCACTACTTTTCTTGTTTTTGTCTTTGTTTTCTTGTTTGGTTTGATCGCTGACCTCTTTGGGGGGGCTAGCTTCAATCCTACTGGTAATGCTGCTTTCTACGCTGCTGGGATTGGCAATGATAGTCTCTTCTCCTTGGCCTTCAGGTTTCCTGCTCAGGTAACTTGATATATGAATATGAATTGCCTCTGTTACTGTGTTCATTCCATTGATTTATTGATCATATTTTGCTGGCTCTCTGTTTTCTTCTTCGTTTCATCTGTGTGCATATTTGGAATTTTACTTCTTTTTTTCTTTTTCTTTTTCATGAAGAAATCCTCTTTTATTCAGGGACTGTTTAAAGTGACCCAATGGGTTAATACTCAATGACCCAATGGGTTGGAAAGTGAAATGGATCAATTTTGGGTTGACCCAATGGGTATTGGATTGGGTTGGATTGAATTGAAAAATAAAATGGGTCAATTTTGGGTTGATCCAATGGGTATTTATATGGATTGGGTTGGGTTTGGATCAAAATTTTTTGGGTAAATTTGGGTCGATCCATGGGTTTGGGTCAATTTTGCCATGTCTATATATATATATATATATATATATATATATATATATATATATATATATATATATATATATATATATAATTTGAAGGGGTAAAAGATTATCTATATTACCTCCTTCAATTTTGCAAAAATGCACAGGTGCATCATCGTGGAGTTCGAAGTTTTTATGCGTTACTTAAAAAAAAAAATCATGTCTAAAAAATATATTTCTATCAAATATATATAGACGTATGTAATTTATTCATAAAAAAAAAAACTGTCATATATTTGCAATCTAAAATTGAGATGCAAAGTGATTCTATAAGCTCATGCTAAAGTGCAATGGATTTCTTGTGCCAAACGGAGTCCATTGAATTCCATAGGACTCATGAGTTTTTTTGCTAGTATCCATGCTTATAATGATAGGTCTGAAAATAAGGAAATTTCAATTGACTAAACCTCTAACTCTAAGAGGGATTATTTATGGAGAATGCATGTATAGTCGATTGAAATCTGTTGAACTCATCGAACTCAAATGGCCATGTTCTTCGTAAGTTAAAAATAGAACTGTATTATTTTCTCCAAACTTACATTTTAAATTATCTCAACATTATTAGCTTACATTACAATTCCCAACAACTCCAAAATTTTAAACAATGAATTTTCAAAGTAATAGATGCATACATCATATAAGTGGATTGCTCTGCTTTGGTTTAAGAAAACATAGCAAAACAAATCAAAATCAAAAGAAGCTACTTATCCTATGGGACCAGGGAAAGAAGATGTGCTTATATGGAACAAAATGTGTACAAAAGCAAAAGTGAGAGATAATTGTAAGTTCGGTGGCGACGGACGGATGTTAATTGAATCAAATTTGAAAATTCTTGGTCAAAAAATTATATAATTTCAATGTTTAGATTTTTGTATTTCCATTTCTAATGATAATATCTTAATTCCGAATGAATACTTTCTGAATTCTTATTAAAAAATCATTAAAACATTTTTAAAATTAGTTCTATCTATTAATAATTACCTTTTAATCCACCCGCCCCACCACATGGGTCAGATCAGCGGATTTTGGTCAAATTATAAATTATTTATTTATATTTTGTAAAGGTTGATACTCTAAAATCCGTGACTATTTTATGAACTTATGGTGTTGTTTCATATTGCTGTTGCTTGTAATTTTGTCATATTTTGTGCTTTTGCTGTATAATGTGTCCTCAAGTTCCCATTAATCCATTATTGAATTTTCGTTTTTCATATTTTGTAGTCCCAACTTCTCTGCTTCTTCTACAAAAACTACACGGACATAAAATTCATTCGATTATAACATGTCTATTAATTGACAGCTATTATTTTGTTAGGGAAGCCACAATAAATAAATAAGAAGAAGAAAAATAAACATGTATATACGGTTAATAATGTGAACATTACATGATTTGACATGTTAAAAACATAAAGAAATGTGAAATTCTCTTTGCCAATATCACAGTTCATACTTAATTCTCTAGATAAAAGTGACCATAATTGACAAATTGAAATTAATTAATAGCGGTTCAGAGGCTGCCTACCTTGCCAGATCTGATATATACCCAAAGAATTTTGATACGCATGAATAATATTAAGAAGTGCAAGCAACGTATGCCGATTCAACAAACTATGCAAGATCAAGTGGAAAATTTTAACAGCAAAAAAGCAAAATCTCAACATTTTGAAGCACTAAAAAGAATATGTCTAGTTTCCTAACTTCTAATTTTTCTCTACTTAAGCCTTTAATTTTTAAACTGTTTTACTTTATTTCTAAACATTTACTATAGTCCATTTAGGTTCGATTTTGACTAATAAAATAAAAAAAAATAATATTATTTTAGCATGCACGAGTTTGGATCTCTGAATTATTAATTTTTTATATTGAGTTTTTATTTAGATTTAATGCAAAGTATTACTGAGGTGTGCTACTATATACAGAATTTAATGATTTGGTGGCAAGGTAGATACAGTGTTAGAATGAATACCTGAGTGGAACTCAAAATGTCTTTTATTTTTTACAAAAGTCTCTTTTTGGCCTTTTCACGTAATCCGTGTAAGAAAGGTATATATATATATATATATATATATATATATATATATATATATATATATATATATATATGGAAATTTAAAATATAAATTATTGGAGAAATCATGGAATAATGTATTTTTTTTAAATAATAGTTCAACGTATTCCACTATAGAGCAAAGTTGAAGAATTTAATAGCCATTACGAAATAATTAGATAATAGTATTATTTTGGGTGATGGATTTGCAACACATGATAATTATGCTGTTGATTAATTAGCTAAGACAAAGGATTGTAGAAGTTTTAGGACTTTTTTCAATTGACAAATTCATGTTCAATTTCCACCCCACCTTAAATTTTTGTAATTATAAAAAAAATTAAGACAAACTATATTTTTAAATTCTTAAACTTTTATATTTTTTATATTAAAAATATTTTACATATAGTCATTTGATCCTATCAAGTCTTCATTTTTTCTATATTTACAAATAGATTGATTTTTGCGTCAAGTTTTTCTACTGAAATTTTAAGATTCGATTAATTATTTGTAACTATGCATTTACAATATAAGGTTTGTTAATTTAAAAGTTTACCGTGTCATTTTATCTCACAACAAATTATTGTATTAGTCTCATTCATAAGATTTTAATACCATAAATAAAATTGATTCAAAACATAAGAAAATGTAGAAAAAAGGTTAAGAAATTAAAAATGTGTGGACGCGGCTGGGTAGGGAAGTAGGCGCGGCTGGTTGGTGGAAGTGTGTGCATGAGCTTATAACAGGAACATGAATTTTTAAGTGGGAGAGCAGGGGGGAGTCGCGCGGCCGCATGGAGTTTTGGTCTTAGGGTCACGCAGCCGGGTATAGCTATACTGGGATTTAGGCAAAAAAATGGAAAATATAACATGTGAGGCAGAGAGGTGGCATGTGGCTGCGTAAGGAATTGGTCTTGGGATCACGAGGCCGTGTATAGGCAAAATCAAAATTTGTTCAAATTGCTCCGAATTCACAATTAATTGCCAAATTTCCCTATAATGCTTCAAGATATTTTCTTCTCCTGCAATTTATTCCACGACTAAATGAATGCACAAATTTGCCAATTAATATCCAATTAATGCCATTTATTCAAAGTTTAGCCAAATAGATTAAATCAAAGGACTCCACAATGAAGTAACCAAATATATTAACACAGTAGTTTCCAGCAATCCATCCATCTCTCTCTTCCTAATAAATTAAAACATACAGCAAAAGAACTATAATAAAGGATAAAAAAGAGGATAGGCGCAATACTAAAACAGAACAAATATCAAAATGAACAATTCAGTGGAAACAAATAAAAAGAAAGATCCTAAAATAAAATCCAATTAATATTTCACAACAGCTGCACTTTGATAAATATATATCAGAAAGAGATAAAACAGTGAAAAAAACTAGAGCAAACCATTTAGAGCAATGCTGTTGCAACCTTCAAGTATGGCAACTCACTGCAATGTTTCAAGCATTAAAGTGATTGTCCAAGGTAAGATAACACATAAATGACTAAGAATCTCTATTTAGTTAATTTATAAAATGATCTAACAAATTACCATTTAGAATCCTTAAAATCAGACGCGAAACTCAAAAAAAATTGAAAGAAGTGAAACATCAAAAGATTTTCAGTTAATTGTTCCATGAATGACAATGATTTCCTATTTCTAAATAAATCATTCGAGAGTTCATCTCCCTTCTCCTTTCTTAGGGAACAAACAAGCAAAATATTCCAAAAAAAACTGGAAAGTCCAGTAGAAGTGTAATCCCAAATCTTTAAGAGACCTAAACAACAACGATATCTCCCATGTTAAATCAGCGACTCAAACCAGGAAATCCCAAAGAGTATAATCCCAAATCTTTAAGAGAAATTAGAGAAGAAAGGACATGCACTGTACAAAGAGATTACCAAATCAAGCAAGTTAACAAATTTCACAGAAATTATAACCACAAACAACAATGGAAAATTTAAACTAATTGTTGAGAAATTAAACCTAAAAACTTAGAACCTGGAATTACTGCTGGAGAGAACAATTTCTTTGTTAATATGATCTATGAGAACCGATCGTTGGAGAATGGCGACTAAAGTGTTAAAGAATTATGCGTGTTTTTGCAGAAATAAAAGGGTTTGTTCTTTTTTTCTTTTTTGGTTAGTTTGCGTTTATCTGCTAGGTTTTTATCTTTTAGTTGTATGTGGTAGAGTAATTTTGGATTTCATTAAGGGAAAATTATTTTAGAGGTAAACCTATCCCGAGGTCTCGCCAATTTTTTTTAGGTATTGACTACGGGAACATCTTCTCTTCAACCACTGGATTTTTAACCCTTTGTTAAATAATAATAAAATTTTACAATTAACCACCAGATTAATTTCCATTCGTTATATGTATATTTTTACGATCGGATTTTCATCCCTTCGTCAAATTTTGGTCATTAAAAATTGATTTTCTTGTAGTGAACTGGCAGCTGGTTCGTCCGATCGGGTGACTAATCTTGTAAGAAAGAGCATTCAGTCGGACCAGAAGTTAGCACTCTGAATCTTAAGTTAGTAGATTTCTAGAGAGATTATATTTAGAGAGAGAATCTCAGATGTTCAATAACAAGAGCCAATGTTTATTTAGCTATTTATGATAGATAAAAAAAAAGAGGGTACTTGAGTACTTAAAAAGTAATAACTGGCAGTTGGAACTGGTGAGCGGCAATGTGACAGGAAGCAGGTGAAAGATATGGGTTCTAGTTTGTGTCAGTGGACTAATAGGATGTGTTGTCCCATCAGTCTGATCAGATATTGTGCCTTCCTATCATTTTTTCCAACTTACGCTTTGTCTTCTTTGTTAATGGGCTTTGGGTCTTGCCAAGTGTTGTTGGACCGACTCGATTGAGCCTTGAAAAATATTTTTTTCATAGTTATCACTTGTCTTCCCCCCCCATGAATATTCCGATTGGGCAAAATTTTGGCGGGATTTTTTGAATTTTTTGAAGAGATGCGTCCATTCAGTTCAGATAGTTGTTTCGTATTTAATGCCACGTACGTGTCGAGGATGGCGCTTTATTCTTTGTAACGTAATAACAGATTGCTGACACATGGCAGTCATCCGATGAAGAGGCATTTGGAGTATTCTAGAAGTTTTCTACCTATAAATAGGTGAATTTAGTACGAGTTTTTCTCATTTTTTAGTGATCTTTACCAAAATTCTGCAAAATTTTCTTTGTGAACATTTATTTTTTGAAACTCTTAGCAACAATCATTGGCTTTGTCTGAACATTTCTGATCCTCTCCGCTATGATTGTTGTTGGAGGCTCTATCTCAATCTATTTGGAGAAGTGGTTGACTAGGAATTTCATTTATCTTTTGTCTTGGGGAAAAGGTCCTAGAATGTCTAGGCCTCGCTGGTCGAACGACCAAGAAAAACCGATCGACTGTTGGTCTGCTGCCGGCTGTCTGATGAGTCTTCCATGGATCTAGTATTGTTGGCATCTTCTTACATTTTCTTAGACATCTTTGAAAATACTTGGCCAAAAGTATCCGGTTTGGAGTACTTTTCTCGCCATGGCCCTATCATCTTCGTGTGCACCACAAATGCCTTCATAAATTTATTTTAGGATGTAGTCTCTTTCCTCCTCCGTCACGCATTTGAGTCAGGGTGATTGAAAGCTTTCTTGTACAGATTATAGTTAATAACAGAATAGTTTTAAAATTTACAGGATACCTTTGAGGCTTCCACTTTATCTTTGGGTAGCTACCCTGTTTGTAGGTACTGCTTGATTGAGATCATCTATGTATCTTGAGTTGGCCAATCTCCATCATTTATGGTTCATCTGAGGAAGAGGTCGGTTGCTCGACAACGGTGATGTTTTCCTCTATCATCTCTTGCTCGAAGGCAGATATCTTGGCAAGTCGATCGGCAACTGTAGTTTGATCTCTCGACATCTTTTGCAGGATCCATTCTAATCCAAACTCTTCCAGTATCTTGAATGCGGCCTTGACCTTTGCCAGGTACTAAATCATATTGGTTTCTCTGGCTTCGAAATTGCCTAACACTTGACTCGTTACGAGCAACGAGTCACTTTTGATGATGACCGATTTTGGTCGGATGGCATGGAGCAATCTCAGCCCTTGCAGAAATACCTCGTACTCTGCCATATTATTTGAAATTTTAAAACTGAGTTTTATTGCGTACCTTATGACAATGTCCAAAGGGCTTATTATTAAGATGTTTGCACCTCCTTAGATGTCATTTGTAGCTCCATCCACGATCATCTCCCATTTTACATGTTGGGATTGATCGGTCGTTCCTTTGCCAGCAAATTTGGCGACAAAATCTGCTAGAACTTGAGCCTTTATTGCTTTTCTAGGTTCGTACCTCACGTCCCACGACTGGAGCTTGATTGCCCATCCTATCATCTTTCTTTTCAGGTTTGGGGTCTAGAGAACTTTTCTAATCGGCTAACCCGAACGGACCACTATTGTGTGCGCTTCGAAATATTGCCTTAGCTTTCTCGTGCACATCATGAAGGCAATGATGAGTTGCTCGATCGGACCTTTTTTTAACTTTAAGCCCCTAAACACTTAGCTCACATAATAAATGGGTAGCTACTGGGTTTCTTCTTTCCTGACTAGGACACATGCAACAGCTTTACCATAAGTCAACAAGTATAGATATTAATTTTCACCTGAAAGCGGTCGGCTGAGTAGTGGTAGGTTAGTGAGGAACTTTTTTAATTCATTGAAGGCTTGCTGGTAGTCGGCTCCCCAGTTAAAAGCTTCGTTCTTCCTCAATTTCTTGAAAAAGGGAGTATACCGTTTGGCCGAAGAGGATATGAACCTTCCGAGGGCTGTTATTCTTCCATTTAATTTCTTAACATCTTTCACACTGCTTGGAGGTTGCATCTCTAAAATGGCCTTTATTTTGTCAGGATTGGCTTCAATATCTCTTTAGGAGACTATGAAGTCGAGAAATTTTTTCGAAGGCACCTCGAAAATGCATTTCTCGAAATTGAGTTTCATCCGGAACTTATTCAGCGTGTTAAAGACCTTTGCTAGATCGGTAGGATACTCCTCAGGGCTTTTGCTTTTGACGATCATATTATCCACGTAGACTTTCACATTTTGCTCGGTATGATCTTTGAAGATTCTATTTATCAATCGCTGATATGTGGTACCTGCATTCTATAGTCTGAACGGCATGACCTTGTAGCAGAAGGTGCCATCATCTGTAATAAAATGGTCTTTTTCTGATCCAACAACCATATCATAATTTAATGTTATCCAGCATACGCATCGAGGAGGGAGTAGATGGCATGGCGAGCAGTGGCGTCCACCAGTGGTCTATGCTAGGCAGGGGATAGCTCTCTTTCGAACATACTTTGTTAAGATCTGTGAAGTTTACACATATTCGTAGCTTCCCTAACTTCTTTTTTACCAACACGACATTGGCAAGCTATTCCCTCGAACATGCCTTTTTTGGGCCCTGTTAAGCCAAACTACTTAAATTTTTGCTTGAACCACTTGTTCTTCTTACTCATGGCTGTTGAGGCAAACTCGTCTCTCCGTCTCTTTGTGCGACTGTAATTTGGCATGCACATAAAAGATAGATCATCCCCTTTGGATGAGGTGGAGGATCTACAGGGGATATATGTAGAGTCCCTGCTCGAGGACATCATCCCCTTCCCTTTGTTGTATCTGCCTGGGGTTCTGACCCCCGCTCTTCTGTTGTCGTTAACTCGTGGCTCATTTATGGAGATTTCCCTGTTTCTCCTTCTTCCAATGTCTTCGATTTCATACCCTCTTTCAGACGTCCTAGGCATTTTGCCCTTTTTCAGCTTTTGGACGATGCTCTTAGTAAAGTCACTAAGAATGGCGCGTATGTCCTTGATAGTAACAGGGGTATCTTCCGGATACTACATAACTACATCGTTGAAATCTGGGAGGAGGTTACCCCTGGTAGGTGATCTGGGAGATCTCTCTCTTTTCCCTGAGGGTCTAGATCTGCCCTGGCTGTTGCGATCATACGCTTCAGAAGCCATGTGCTCATTGAATTTTGAACCTGCCATATCTCTTAATGAAAGCACCAAAAGATAAAGTATAAAATGACTTTATCTGGGAAAGAGAAATGGCAGCTAGTTCGCCCGGTCGGGTGACTGATCCTGCAAGAAGAAGCGTCCGGTCAGACCAAGTGTTAACATTCCGAAACTTAAGTTAGTAGCTTTCTAAAGAGATAATATTTAGAGATAGAATCTCAGATGTTCAATACTTGGAGCCATTGTTTGTTTGACTATTTATGGGAGATAAAAGGGGAGTACTTGAGTATTTAGAATGTGATAACTGGCAGTTGGAGCTGGTGAGCGACGATATGACAATGAGCAGGTGGAAGATATGAGCGCTAGCTTGTGTCAGTGGACTGACAGGACGTATTATCCCATCAGTCCGATCGGATATCGTGCCTTCCTGTTCTGTCTTCTAGCTCACACTTTATCTTCTTTGTTAATGAATTTTAGACTATGTCAAGTGTTGTTGAACCGACTCGATTGGACCTTGGAAAATGTGTTTTCATAGTTATCAATTAAGTAACTCAATTAATTTTTCCCACATTAAATGGGTCCAATCTAAGGCTATCTGCATTCTACTATAAATAAACACTAAAAGATTAGGCAATGATTTGGGGACCATGATGTACCCAACGATGAATTATTTTATCATGGTGACTTTAATCAACCAAAGGTCGAGTATAATAATGAAATGTTGTTTTTATCTATTGAGCCCTTAACAAGTAATCCAATAAAAAATAAAATCAAATAAAAAAATCTACTGAATCCATTGACAATAGGGATGATCACAGGGCGGGAAATCCCGGTCCCCGGTGGGGACCCGCCCCAAATGGGGCGGGGAATCTCCGAAAAATTTCCCCGTGGGGACGGGGACGGGGGAAAAGTATTCCCCGACTTAGAATTCGGGGCGGGGACGTGAATTGTGGTCCTCGCCCCGGAATTTCCCCGCCCCCGAAATTTAATTATTAAATTTAATTATATTTATATAATTTAGTTTTAAATTATATTTAATTTTAGTTTTATCAATTGTAAAAATTTATATTAGTTTGATTTGTAATTGAATTTATATTTTTAATTATTAAATATTATATTTTTAATTATAATTAATTATTAAATATAATATTTTTGTTATAATTAAATTTTTTTTAAAAATAAAAATATTTTTTATGCGGGGACGGGGATCCCCGCGAGGATGGGGACGGTGAGAATTTTTTCCCCGAAATACTTTCGATCCCCGCCCTTGCGAGGGGCAGTAGGTGGGGAGGCACTCCCTGCCTCCGCCCCGTCCCGCGATCATCCCTAATTGACAATGTGGAAAGTGCCACGAGGCGCCTTGACGTGTGTGTAAATTTTATTCAATCAATCAAAACGGATTAATATTTTATTAGCATTACCTAGCTGTTTGATTCTGCGTTTACCGTGTCAAAACATCATACAATACATGATAATACGTTTTAGCAAGGGAATCATCTATGATTAAAATGACTGAGAATTTAACAATTTTTTTAATTGATCAGCATTCCAATGATATCTTATTATTTTAAAACTATATAATTGTTAAATATGATGATGGATGTCTACTACTTTAGCTATAATTTAGAAAAAAGAATGAAGGAAAATTATGAAAATTGTATGCATGGTTGATATGTTAGAATGTCAAATGGAGTGCTTTACTAATCATATAAATTTATGCGCCTTGAATAAAATAACTAAAACAGAAAAACATAAACAAACACATTTTCCTAGTTGATACAGTGGTGGGTGCACATTTTTTTTTTAATAACTTAGGTCTAAATGATAAATTAATGGAGGGGAAATCAGCCAACCCCACTATTGTATGATCACTTATATTAAAAGAATTAAAATGCATTAAACGCTTATTTTATTGGATCAATTTTATCCATAATTACTGAATTTATATTCAATAATATAAAAATAACTAAATAATTTTTCATGTTAAAATGATCATTGAACTTAATACTATTTTATATAAAAATCATCATAATCGATTTTCGGTAAAGACCAATACTAAAGTGTTGATATGGCATACCACATGTGTACAAATAAACTGACATGGCATGTCACATGTGCATAAATAAGCTGACATGGCATATTACGTGTGAACAAATAGCTGATGTCAGTTGATGAAATGACACGCCACGTCGGCATTTCGGTGATGATTTTAACGAAAAATTATCAGTATGACTTTTGCGCAAAATTGTACAAAGTTCAGTGATAATTTCAATACGAAAAATTATTTAGTTATTTTTGCGCTTTTAGGTGTAAGTTCAATGACCATGGGTTAGTGATAAGCAAATTTCGGTTCAAACCGAAAATTAAATAGATCGATTTTTTAATTTGGTTTGTTTTTTTGTTCTATTTTTTATTTTGAATGTTAGAAAACTTCAATTTTTTTGGTTTGATTTTTGAAAAAAAAAACCGTAAAAAAATTAAACCGAACCGAAATTTTATATAATTATATATATTTTTTATTTTGTAATTGAATAATTATTTTATATATGTAAATTATCTTACTTTGAGTTGTATATTATATGAGTACATTTATCAATTATTAATATCTATTTTTTAGGTGATAATTTAAGATTTTGATGATTAAATTTAAAATCGATTAAATGAAAAAATTTATTTAACGATTTTTTTGTATTATTTATTATATATTTTGGGATTATATCTTTAATTTAAACTTTTATTTTGTACAATTTAGATGTTTTTACTTTAGTATATTGTGATTTATAATTTTTTATAATTTTTATACACAATTTTTTTATTTTTTAAAAAAAAGTTTTAATTTTTGATTTTTCGGTTAATCAAATAAAACCAACCAAACATTTTGGTTCAGTTTGAATTCGATTATTTTATAAATTCAGTTAAATTGATAAAAATATTAAAAATTTAATTTTTGATTAGGTTATTGAACCGAACTGATCGTTGCACAGGACTACCATGGGTGATATTAACCCTTGCTTCATTGGATGTAAAATAGTAATGTAGGATTTAATGACTTTACAATTTAGGATGACGTTTGTTAAATTTGCAAATATTGAAATGGAAATAAAATAGAATTATTTCAATATATTTTACCTCTTAAGCATTTTTTAAAAAATGAAACCTATCAAAAAATAAAAATTATGCGATTTGTTAACTAAATATATATTGAAAAATAAAAATATGTATATCTTATTATAAAGTTAAGATACATGCTTATATTTTATGAGATACGGAAAAAAAATACTAAATTGCCCATTAATCACATAATGTCTCTTTGTTTTCCTCCAATCCAATTTTTGCGTTATTTAGTTCTTCTAAATTTATTATATAAAACAATCCTCAAAGTTTAGGTTGACTTGAAAGCTTGTTTATTTAACATCTTATTTCGGGTTATTGTGCACTGATTTGGCAGTTCTTGAGCTCTGATCTAGTATGGTTTGTCAGGATTGGTTTTCCTGGTCACGGGTTCTTCTCTAGACAATTGGTTTTACTAAGATTTACCGTTTAAATATTAATTAAATTTGATTGGATCTCTTGAGAAATGGATCTCATGTCAGATTATACTCAAGTTGCCATAAGCCCGGCCCACATGGATTACCACAAACTAACAAGTAAAAAAAAGAAGAAAATTAATTTTCTTATCTTAAAAAAATGAAAAAGATGATTAATATAAAACTAATTAGAGGTGATAATATATATGCAAACACGTAAACAAAACGGGAATATAAGTACAAAATGATTTAAGAAATCAGCACTGGAATCACATCTCAATTTGACCCTTCAATTTATATCGATTTGCCAAATCCGCCCTATAGTTTATTGTTTCTCAGTTTAACACTTAAACTTTGCTAAACATAACATAACATAACAAATGCCTTTTGCACATGGCATGTGGTTTTCAAAGTAGCGTGCATAGCTGATGTGCTGACGTGGAAATTTCCATTAGTATCATCAGTGCGCGAATGAAACTTGGCTCATGTTGGCAAAGAAAAAAATAATGAAAAACAGAGGGAGAAAGATAATACTTCCATGGATTTCTCTCTAGTTTCAACCTGTGTTTTGAACTGGTTTGGTTTAACTACAAACCCAATAATTTATAAAAACCCGAGTCAATCTTGAAAATCGGATTGAACCCGATTTTCAATTTCTTTTAAAAAGTGAACTGTAAACTCATTTTAGAACGTGGTAAAAATAAAAAAGAACTTAGTTTAACCCATTGACTGATGGACCCATACGTGTTTTAAAAACTTCAAGAGTCACTTCCTCCCTGCCATTTACGCACAGCATGAATTTTGTTCTTAGTGGCATATATATAAATATTGCGTGAATTAAAAGGGAAAGGGGAAGCCAAATTTATTTTTGACCTTTTGGCAATTATTTTCTAATGCTCAACGGCATCAGGCTTTTCAAACCCGCGATATATTGCCACGTCAGCTTTTATAATGACACATGCCAATGTCAGAAATATTTTGAGAAAAAATCTATAATTTAATTTTCAAACTTTAATATTTTTACATGCTAAATTTTTATAATTTTAAAATTGCACATTTAATTTTTTAAATTTTACGTATTTACATATTAAATTTATATACTATCAAAATTATGTATCGAATTTCTGAACTTATCTATTAGAACACATTAAATCTAAATGGATGTTAAAGATAACAGTATTTCTTTAAAATACATGTAAATTTAACAGAACGTATGTTACATTATCGTTTATACTGTCTATTTTGAACTTAATATTTTTTTAAAAAAAATTCAGGGACTCAATGTATAATTTTAAAAATATAAAGATTCAATATGTAAAAATATTAAAGTTTAAAGACTAAATTATGGATTTTGCCATGATTTTACTATGCTATCTTTAGTCAAGTTTGAGTACTAAATTGGAAAACAATTAATTATAGGGGCCAATTTGGCAAAATAGTGCAAATTGAAGTGCTAATTATGATAATTTGCATAACATATCCTTTCAACTTTATAACTTGTACTGTTAAAATTATTGAATTTTGATTTATAATATTAAAATCGCCTAATTTCAATTATTATAATTAAAAAGTTAATTAATTGATTTTTATTGATTTTTTCAATTAACTGATAATTCTTCATAATGATACAAAAAAAAAATTAAATTGCTCAGTCAGTCAGTATTTTTCTACCATTTGAATGTAAATGTAAGAATTTAAATACTGAGTAAACTCTGATTATAATAGAAAAATTAAAGGTAATGATATATATCATTAGTTAACTGAAAATAACCTATAGAGACCAGTTAATAGGACTTTAATTTTAGTTACAATAATTAAAATTAAGTGATTTTAGTATTAGAAATTCAAGTATAATAATTATAGTGTTATAAGTCACAAAGTTAAGGGACTTATTGTGTAAATTAACCCGAATAATTAACAATTTGTTAGATGAATATAAATAAACAAAGTTTTATACTAGGTGGAAAAAGCGTTGACTTTAATTTTCAGATAAAGGGAATCCGATTTGGGTGGATTATAAATGTTGGGTTGGAATCACTATACCTGTTAGCTAGCAAAATCAATCCAATATCAACTATAAGGAATATGAGGCTTTTGTTGCTTTGATGAAACGAGAAGACCAAAGCATCTTCGTGCTTCAACTCTTCCTGTACTATATGTTACTGTGTCACGTTAAAAGCAAGACCCCTTTGGGTGACTGAAGGGGTCAAGTCCCCCAAAGCATATGTTCCATGCAATCAGTATCCAAATGTTGCAGTTGACAAATCAAAATATATATCTTCTGGAACATTACCTGTAATGATCTGTTGATTTATTCTGCTAAAAGCCTATAAATTAACAAGTAGAAATGAAGAACATAAGATACAGCGCCAAAACAGATAAATATTGTTGAAAGAAAAAGAAGAGAAGCATAGCATGGGGATCAGAGACTAGAGTTGGGGCCAAGGATGAATTGCCCGCAAAAACTTAATAAGTAGAAGCTACCTTCATTCTTGTAGCTTTTGCGGGAATTCAACTTGGTACTGACCGTCTTCTCTTCCTTCTCATGTTAGGACTTCTCTTCTATAATGTTACAACTATTTTTGTTATTAAAATTTCTGTATAGAATACGGTGGACTTGTACTTGTTTACATTTTAAATCCACTGAAATTTTGTGCAGGAATGCGTTTTATTTGTAAGTTTAATTCTTAGGTGCACAGGTGGATGATTCCTTAACTATTAGTATTAGCCAATTGGGGCTTGAATCGAGGTACGTAGATACAGTTTTACAATATTCTTTGAGTTCTTAACTCACCTTTGGTTTATGACAGGGGTGAGCAAAAATCAAAAATATGGTTAACCGTAAAATTGATTTGAAATTGAATTGATTTTTTCGATTGATCGATTCGATGAATTCGGTTACAGTTTTTAATTTTTACATTTTTAGTTAATAATTACGGTTTAAATTCTTAAGTATCGTTTAACTGTTAGTTCACGGTTAACCGATTTATGTGTGTGTGTGTATATATATATATATATATATATATATATATATATATACTTTTTTTATATTTCTCTCTAAAATTACATAAAATAATACTTTATAATATATTTTAATTATATTTTAATTTTTATACCTTAATTTTTTATATTTTTCTATAAAATTTATATAATACTTCATACTAAACGTATATAATTATGTCATTCTCTTTAATTATATAGTAATATTTGTATATAGTTTCGATTAACTTTTATATATGTTATTTTTTTTTATTTTATATTGGTGTTCATATTTTACTTAATAGCATTTAATTACATTTTCTTATATTTTAGAGTTTATGTTATAATATTTAATATTATCCAAAATTTTATTTTACTTATAATCAAATATAGTAATTTCCAATAAATATCAAATTTATTTTATAATATTAGCTATTAATTTATAAAACATGAATTTTGTCTAGTAAATTATATTTGTTTCGTAAATTTTATATTAAATTACTTTACACATTTGAAATTGAATTAAAATTTATCTAATTTTTTATAAAATTTTATTTTATAAATTTTAATGGTTATCCGAAAAATATTGGTTAACCAAATCGAAAAATCAAAATCAATGAACTAGTTAACTGAATGAAATGGACTGGTTAATGGTTAGTGATTTAAAAAAAAACCGATATCAATGAAATGGTTAATTTTTTTGCTCGTGGACTGGTTAACCGGTTCATGTTCACCCTTAAACTTTATGATGAGATTCATATTAATGGATCATTTGAAAAAATATAATAAAATAACCTTCCATTTTAAAAAATTTTCTATTTTATTTTAAATATTTTTTTCAAAAAAAAGTTATATATATATATATATATATATATATATATATATATATATATATATATATATATATATATATATATATATATATATATATATATATATATATATATATATATATATATGTTACTGTAGAATAAAATTCAAATTTTATTTATCTGTTATTTTGAAATTTAAATATAATTTAATTTGCTTTTTCAATTTAATTTTATTTTTAATAAAATTATAATCAATTAGATTTAATAATTTAATTTTAATCGTACAATTTAGTACTAAATTTAAGTATATTTATTATTTTTTAATTATAGTGAAAATAATAAAAATTATAAATAAAAAACGTAGGAAGTATATATTTTATTAAATATTTCTCTTTATTATCGCTATTTAAATTTAATTAAAATTAAATAAAATTTTTAAAAATATAAAAAAATATTTTTATCAATTACTTTTTTTTTTATAAAATTAAAATATTTTAATTATTTTATTAATTACTGTAAACTTTTAAAATGTAAAGGAAACACTACGGAAATCAGGATTTGGTTATCCACATCCTTGTCGGGGCAATAAATGATTGCCACATAATTCCACAATATCCAGTTAACCAGAGAGAGAAAATCCGGAGAAGGGGTGAGAGCAAGAAGCCAATAGCCTGTGCAGTTTCCCAAGATCAAACGCTAGTTTTAGAAGAAATGGGAACAGCTGCACAATCTCTTTGTCAGACAAAGCTTGGTGGCTCTTCAACCTCTGTATCCCCACCCACCTTTCAATCTAAACCCTCTATTTTTGCTCATAATTCTATCCCTTTTCCCTTTCAAAAGACACTTTTCCCTCACCTTCAACTTAAGCCTAAGAAGCTCAGCAATTTCGGGATTGTACTTGCTTCCGACTCTGAATCCACTGTTACTGAAATTCAAGACAGATGGCTTCTTCAACCTGTTGGTCGGTCTTTTTCTTCTTCTCAAATAATGAATACCTTAATTACTTATTGATAATTTAAGAGAAAAACAATAACTGAACAAATATAAAATTATAGGCGATGGAGATTCAAGGCACATAGGGTTTAAGGTTGAAATGCCAAATGCATTCGAAATAATGTCTGTAAGTATGTATATATATGTGTGTGTTGTTATGTGTTAGTTGGATAAGTGGATTAACCAGTTTCTTGAAAAATTGTTTGTATATAAGTAGAGAGAGGTAACGGTGGGGCGTCTTCCTGAGAAGGCAGATATGGTGATTCCAGTTGCCACTGGTATATATTAATTTCTGTCCTTTTAACAATGAGCATAAGAGTTATAATTTCTGGAGCTAAATCGTAAATAAATTGACAGTGTCCGGCGTTCATGCTCGTATTGAAATGAAAGATGGAAATCTAGTGGTTACGGATTTAGATAGTACCAATGGAACATTCATTGATAACAAACAGCTGATGAGGCCTGGTGTTGCTGCCCCTCTATCTTCTGGAAGCTGCATCATTTTTGGTAATATTTTCTCTAATTGTGTTTTCTTTTCACTAATTACTATAAAATTAAATCTAAATTATTGAAGGTTTTGTGTTTGTTACAGGTGATGAACATCTTGCAATGTTTCGTGTCTCAAAAATCGAGAATGGAGAAGCTGTAAGCAAATCCCCAGAATCTGAAGATAAACCAGACACAACTACTCCAACTCAGACGGCTTAATCAAGTTAATTAAACCAACTGCAGGCCACCCATTTGTTAATGCCAGTGAGCTTAATTACAGTGGGTGTTCTTTTAAATTTTGGCTTCTGCAACAATTTGTTGTCCGTAATCGAGCTACTGATGCTTGATGTTTCCTTTTTTTTTTTTTTTTTTTATGAAATCGGCTCCAACTGGGGTTTCGAACGTCAAATCCTGTAGTATTCAAATCCATGGGTAGTTCAAAGAGATTTTACCTAGTGATATTATTAAATTATTGTATTCTAAATGATGTCAAATTCCATTATGTTATGCTCTTACCGTCCCTGTATGTATAGTGTCTTGCTCATTAAAATATCTAAAGCATTAAATTCTGAGATACAAAATAATTTAATTAATTATAAAACACAACAATTCACAACATTAGAGTTATAATTTTTTTTTTAGTTAAAGCGATTTTTTACCACTTAACTTTTCAAATTAGTTAGAAAATGCCCATAATTTTAGTTATTTTTAACATTAAATTTTCAAAAATAGAAGAAAATGACATTATTTCTTATAAGAACCAATCACATAATATCACGTATTACATTTTAATGGTAAAATATCTTCATTTTTATAAGTTTAATAATAAAAATTATCTATTTTAAAAAATATAGCGGTAAAATCCCTTTTTTTTCAATTTTAATGGTAAAAACAACCAAGAAAAAAGTTTAATGACATTTTTTATTCAATTGAAAAGTTTAGTGGAAAAAAATGAATTTATCATTTTTTTTCTTTTTTTTCTAAAATGATTTTTTTCTTAAATATCTCTAAATTACCTATTTAATTCATATTGAATTTTAATTTTCAACAATGAGATAAAGTTATCGTAATATTAAAAATCGGGTATTAAATTGATTTAAAAAAATTGTGCATTAAATTAGTAAAATTTTTAAAAACTCGTAATTGATTTAAGTAAAATAAAATATTAAGGCAAATATTCTACCTGTCACATGGTAAGAGTCACTTTTTAAGATTTATTTTTCTACCTAAACCTTTATTTTATAAAGTTGAGAAACAATTAATTGATTTTTTAAGTTTATCCTTATTATCAATGAAAAAAATGGTAGAAAAGTTAATAGAGAATTAATGATACCATTAGAAAATAGAACATGAAGGAGAGTGTTTTCATTTTTATTTTTTCCATTTAATAATGTTTTTATAAGATTAAAATAATATAATTATTATATCAATATATGTGAAAAATTCAAAAATGATGTTTTTATAATCTTAAAATTGTTTAAGGTGTGTTTGGTAACATTTTTTGTTTTTTATTTTTTATTTTTTAAAAATTCATAAACTGTTTTTAGTTTTTGTTATTTGTTTTTCAAAATCTGTTTAAAAATTATTTTTTATCTATTTTTTATAAAGTATTATAATATCCATTAATATATAGTATACATATATATAATCTAATTATTAATATTAAATAATAAATACTTAATAAAATTTAAAATTTAAAATCTATGACATTAAAAAAAATATCATATGGTGGTGGTAGCAGCAGCGACAGTAGAGATGGCGGTGACGATGGCAGTAGCAATATGGTGGTGGCAGCGACGGTGGTAGCAGCAACGATAGTCTGGTAGTGGTGGCAGCGATAGTAGTAGAGATGGCAGTGCAGTGGCGGTGGTAGCAATGATGGCGATGGCAGTAGTAGTGGTGGTTGTGGCGATAGCGATGGTGGTGGCGATAGCAACAGTGTGGTAGTTGTGGTGGTGTCAGTAGTAGTATGGTGGCAGTAGTGGTGACAAAGATGACAGCGGCAGTGATGGTGGCAGTGGTGGTGACGATAGTGACAGCGTGGTGGTGGTGGTGACAGTAATAATGTGGTAGCGGTGGTGATAGCAAAGATGGCGGCGACATTGATAGCAGCGGTAGTGACAATGTGGTGGTGGTGGTGGCAATGTGGTGGTAGCGGTGATGCGATGGTGTGGCGGTAACATCATAGTAGTGGTGGTGATATGGTAGTGGTGGCGGTGTGGTGGTGATAGTAGTGGTGATAATAACGATGAAATAATTAAATTATTGATAAAAATAAAATCATAAAAATCACATTTTAAAGATTTTTAATTTTTATTTTTATTGCAAAATTACTTCTTAAATTTTTGTAGAAATGAAAATGAAAACAAATTTGCCGAATATATTTTTATTTTATTTTTAAGAAAAAAATCAAAAATAAAATTGTCCCTGAGTACATCCTTGGTTATTTTATTAACGGAAGTGCAAGATTCAAAATTGACTATTATATAGTACCATAAAAAAAATGAATTATTATATAGTCGAGGACAGGGCAAATAAAAAAAACTAAAAAACAGTTAAATCAATTTTAAAAATCGAATTCAAACTAATTTTAACGATTAATCGATTTAATTAAATTTGAATTTAGACTTTCATTACAAAAAAAAATTGATTTTACCGATAGAATTTGACTTTTTATAGACCAAAATGAGCTTTTTCCGACTCAAATGTCCTCATTGGCGAAAATGGTAAAATAAGCTTAAGTATAACTTACTCACAGATTTTCCCATTGGTAACTTATAGAAAATTAATCTATCAGTAATTTTGTTCTAAAATTGGTAGGATATTTCATCTTTTTCGTTTTTTACTGACCGGTTTTGTCGGTAAATTTATTTAATATATTTAATTTATCAAAAAACAACGACAGCATTTTCCGTCAATATTTTGTTGTATCATTAATTCTTCCAAAAATTACTCCATCTCTTTTTTTTTTCAAATACTTTCCCAAATCATATATTTCCTATTTACAAAAAATAAATATAATAAATTCAATACAAAAAAAATCTAAATTTTAAATTAAAGATATATATAAATTAACAAATTCAATATTCATCCTAACTGTTGGTAAATATTGCTAATACCAGTTATAATATTTTTTTAGTGTTGCACAAAAAATTACCTAAAATACTATTCATACAATTATTATGAAAATTACCTGGAGATGAAATAGCACATTTGGCCAAAAAAGTGATGTTGGAACATGTGCTTTTTTGTTGAATTTCTTCTTGACCAAAGGTGCATTTTTGCCTCTTATATTTTTCAAAAAGTGCAACTTTACTCCTAATATTTCAAAAGAGAGATTTTTGCCCTCCATATTAAAACAAATGTGAGATTTTTGTCATTACATTTAATCGCAGTTAATTTTGATCAAACTCCTGTTAGTTGACTGCTAAGGTGTAAAAAATTGGCACGTGGCAGAAATCTATTGGACACATCATCTCCCACATGGCAAGGTAAAAAAAAACCTTTTTACACTTCATCTTCCCCATCTTTGGCTCTCTCTCCCTCCTATACATCTCTAGCTTTCTCTCCATCATCTCCATCAATGTTTAATTAATACAATTTTTGTTTTTCCATATATATGTCTATCATTTTGAATTAGAAAATTTCTTATGAGGTGTTTGTTTCTTCGAAAAATTGGAAACAGGTTAGGATCCACAGGCGATGAAAACAAGGATAAGACAGTGGGCACAGGTGGTTGTTTGTTCGATGCGACAAGGCTCAAGCTCTTTAAGGTAAGTTATGATGAAATCAGGGTAAAGTGGGAAGTTGATTAGGGTTATCACAGTAACCAAACATCAAAATCGAGATTCATCAACTTGATTTATTTGATATTAATGATCGAATATTCTCTTCACTGAATTCTGCATATTTGGCCATTGTTGATATTTCCTAAAAGAATGAAAAAATGGTGAGAGATAAGATAAGAGGAAGAAGAAATGACAATTCATTTCTTTTATAAAGATTTGATGGATTATAAACATTACATTTCTTATATAAATGGAAGATCTCAAACTTAAATGCGGCCACAATTAGCATATTGCTTCTTCCTACTCTTATAGTTGCAACATTTGGAGCAGAGACCTCTGTTTTGATCATCACCTAATTCCTATTATTAATCCAACAAAACATAGCAACCGCAGTTGAATTAAGGAAACACATTTCTAGGTTTTTGCAACCTCAATGGGCCACAAGAAAATAGATTCAAAACTCGATCGTTGTGCCCTTCTCCTGCTTCTATTGATAGGTTCGGTCTCCTATTTTGTGGTCTACCTCTTCTTCTCTACAGTTTTCAAACTTCGTAATTTAATGTTAGATTCAGGAGCCATTAAATTATCCGAGAGCCAAAAAATAGAAGATTGAGATTATTGTAGAGGGATTGAACGTTTATAGTTTTGGGGCAATGCAGTGAAGTGGGGCTTTGATTTCAAGCTCAATTCTTTCAGAGAGTAATGTAAGGCTTACGAGACAATGTGTGTTGGTTTAGATGGACCTTGTTTATGTAATTCTTGGGTGTTTTGTGGAGATTATCAAGAAGCTAATAATTTTGTTATCAAAAGCTATTAATTTTATTAATTGAACATTGATGGGGATGATGGAGAGAAAGCCAGAGATCGAGAGGAGGGAGAGAAAGCCAGAGAAGGAGGGGATGAAGTAAAAAGTTTTGTTAGTTTTTTCACCTTGCCATGTGGGAGATGATGTGTCTAATAAGTTTCTATCACGTGTCAATTTTTTACACCTCAGCAGTCAACCAATGGGAATTTGGTCGAAGTTAACTGTGATTGACGGTAGTGGCAAAAATTTTCTGTTTTTTAAACATGGGGGGGGAGGGGGGGCAAAATCTCCTTTTTGAAATATTAGGAGTAAAATTGCATTTTTTAGAAAATATCAAGAGTAAAAATACACCTTTGGCCTTTCTTCTTTCATTCATGTTTGTGTGGATGTGAAGCTTGAACAAACTCACTCTTTGATATTTTGAAAAACTTTCTTTACGAAAGTTTAGGAGATTGGTAATAATATCGAAAACAAAAGATCTATTGAAATCATATCCATTCCATATCTTTTGTAAACTTCCAAGCGGCTTCTTCTGCTGGAGTTTTGGAGAGCATGTACCAAGCTAATAAAAATGATAACATTTAGTTGAAGATATACATATATGGAAAAAGAAATTATGTCCAACAAGGAAACTGATGTGTATGCTATCAACAAATAAAACATGCTATGCAATAAATCCAAATAAAATTGAGCGAAAAATAGAAAAAACCAACATAGTTTTAGAATAAATCAAGAAAGACCAGATCACATGAATTGCATTCATAAAATACTAGCAAAATCACATGAATTTTTAGAAATCTAAATTATCTAATTTCTAGAAAACCAAGAACTTTAAGATCAAAAAGACCTTAAATGATCTTTAGGCCCCAAAAGACACTTAAGAGAGGGGTGAATGAGGTGTCTTGAAATTTTCTGATCAAATTTCTAATGAAACATAATTGTATGCAAGTGCATATTTCTAAACAAAAAATGTAAAATGCATATAGAATTTATATTAAGATTTATGTAAGTTCTTTTTAAAATTAAACCTCAGTTATATTTCTGAAAAAGTATGCGTTAGATTTTATGTGAATGTTTCAAAAATTCGTTTTACAAAATTTTGAAAATATAAATTTTCAGAATGTAAAATAAAATTGTAGAAGATAGAAAATAGAAAATAGAGCAGAAAAGCATAGCACACACATAATTTATAGTGGTTTGGCTTCAATGTCTACCTCCACTCCTCAAAAATCACTCTTGAGTTTTTCTCTCTACTCTTAATTCTTTTAAGGGCAGAGTCAAAGCCAATATACAAACCTATATATATCTATCCACAATCTTTTTTTCAAATAAAAGATTAAAACACTTACTAGAATTTCTTTCTTAGGTTCTAGCCAACCCAAACTCACAATCTTTTAAAATAATGATTCCTCACAAATAATTACAACAAAAGCTATAATCAATTGATGATAATATGTAAAGATGAAGTGTAAAGATGAAAAGTGAGATTTTAAAGAAGTAAGGTTTCTCTTAAGAGATAAAAAAATCTTTCTAATATGTTCTCTCTAAACTTCTAAAGGGTCTAACTATATGTATTTATATCCATAAACTTAGTTTTAAATGTAGAAACACAAAAATAGTCTTTTTTGACCATTAGAGGATAAAACAGATAATTCTGGATCAAACTAGTTATTAACTAGCCATTATTTTATCCTGTAGTGGGAAATAGACTTTCGATTAGAAAGTTATTCAGATTTCTAATTCAATTTCTAATGACACAAATTCTGACGAACTATTTTCTAAAATATTTTTTAAAAGAAACTAGTTTTAACTAAACAGAATTTATGACTTAAAAATATTTTTATGCAATTTTAAAACTTAGAATATGTATACATGAGAGATAAATTATGTCTCAATTTGACCTTACAATTTCATATTCTAAATTACTATACACTAAAATATTTCAACTTGATCTTTATGAATCCATTCCACAATCTTCATTTTTTATAATTGCATAAGAAAGATATATAGAAAGTCCTATGGAAATAGCTTAGAGTAGAATTCACACTAAAATTTATTTAAGGTTTGATTATCATCAAAATTTGGATATGGCTTTAAGCCAACATTCTTTTCCTTTTTGATAATGACAAAACCTTAATAAACTTCACTTAGAAGTTTATCTAGGTTAGTCTAAAAAGCTCCCCCTGAATATATGCATTGGATATTTACAGAAAAAATAAAATCTGTAAAGTAAGTGTAAATTCCTATAGAACTTTAAATTTTATCAAAATATAAGTATGCCAATGAATTCTGTAAAAATATAACTTGAGATTCTATAAGAAATATTTTTAAAGAAGTCGTGCATCACAATGAATCAAATAGCATTAATGCATCAGCAAATCAAATTTCCAATAAATAAATAATTTTTATTAACAAGAAAATTTTCAAAATTTTAGCAAATCATATAGCCATATAGCAAATTATGCATCCATTTTTCTCCATTTTTAATTATCAATTTCTCTCCAAAGATTTATCCATTTTCTTCTATTTTTCTCCCCCTTTTTGTCATCAATCACAAAAGGGAGAGATAATATAATGTACACGAGATTTAAACAAACAAAAAAGAAATCAAACATCATAAAAAAAATTTAGGCCTAAAAAAATAATCATCCAAAACTAACCAAATTTAATTATATAAAAAATAAGTGAAAGAGAAAAACCTGTCCATCCTCGATTTTTGCTGCAACGTAGTTGACCAAAGTAGATCGTCAAAAAAATTATGGACAATAAGGATGAATAATCCGAAAATTGAGTTTTTCACCTTGGATTTTTCAATTTGGTAAGAATGGATATGAAATTGTGAATTTTGGAGTATAATTTTTGATTTTTTGGCTTGCGATTTTAGGAAATTCGGTTGCGAAACTTGCCAAAAAAATTATATTAACTGGCTGGTTACGGCATATAAGGCGATACCGGTGACTTAGTTCTACCCATAGTGGCAGTAGCTTGAGATTGAAAGGATGAAGAAGATACAAAAATAAAACACAAGAACTTAATTTTTTAAGAAGTTATGTAATGGCCTCAATATCGGGTCAGTCATAAATAGTAATTTTCGAGCATAAAGTGGACAATATCGGCAACCGGCCATCCGGGGATGTTACAAGTTAAAAAAACGTAATGTAGGAATTGTGAAATACAAAATGTGAAATTTTAAAAGATAAAAGCAAAAATGAATGGCATGTTTTTCCAAGAGAAGAAATCATATTTGTATGAAGAATAATAATAAAAAAAACAAAAACTTGATATTTTAAGAATTTTGTAAGAAAAGTTACGTAAGGTATGAAATGTGAAAGGAGGAATTATATATTATTATTATTTTTTAAGATAAAAAGTGAAAAGTGAAAAACATATTTTTCAAGGTTAAAAAGTTAAATTTTTTGAATAATCAAATATCACAATTTTCAAAGTCAAAATATTAACTTTTTAAAAGTAAGGCATATTTTTTCAAAGATAAAAGAATTAACTTTTTAAAAGTAACACATTTTTCAAAAATAACAAGCCACATTTGTAAAGTGAATCACGCTTTGTAAGGACCACACTAATCCACCCAAACTCTTCATTCTATAAGTTCTTTTACATAGGATAATCTATTTTCTTTATAGTCCTGTTGGTTGTTATTATTATATATACATGCATACTTCAATATACTATGAGAAATTATAAAGTATTACATTTAATATTCTATATAATCAATTAAAATATTCTCTTAATTTAGTGTTTCTTTAGTACAACATAATAAATACAAGAAGAAAATAAATTACAAATATAATTGACTCTCTCATATCTCTAGAGTTGGCTTTACATTAGCAGCTCTTGTCCTAACAGAAAACATCTTGACTACAAGTACCTACACGGATAAACACCCATTCTAAGCTATAAAGCTTAGTGGGTAACAATACATATATGAACAACCACTCACAGTGATTGTTCTCAAGCACACAATAAACAATAATAATGGCAAGATTTTATAATCAACATGTAAGAGTTATAATATAACTCAAATAACATAATTAATCATATAATATTATTATATAAAGATGGATCATAAATAACTAATCAAGTACTTATCAATATTACACATATTGTTTAGATCATACAGTGAAATGCCTGCTAAAGTCCTATGGATGTGGATAACGGGTGTTGTGGATACCCGTAGGTATCAATATATAAATACCCGAAGGTATTATTTCTGTGGATACCTGAAGGTATCAAATCTGTAGATTCATTGGGCCAGAACTATGGTCTCATGTAAAGACAAACTGTGGACTTATAAGAGTCAGACTATAGCAGCTGCAACTATAACCCTATAGACATGCCTATCTATCCACAACCAAGTCTTTATGTGCAGGCAAATAATCATATCTCATGTATTATTTGATTCATAGTATACAATTTATCATATGGAATGATAAATCAAACAATAAGATAATATTCTTTAACTATCATGTCACAATCAAAAGCATATGCAGATAATCGATATAAGCCAACCATATTCAAGTAAATACTTTCATATATCAATTACTATACCTTTGTCTTTATATTACTTATACATTTCATATGTTTATGGTTGAACATTATCATATACTTTGTATTTAAGGTAAACTATATGTTTAAAGAAAGAATAGTTAATCTTATGCTTCACAAATTATTTCACAAATATTGCCTTTACATTTCATTTCAATATATAATTTATTTATATGTAAATTGAATGTGGTACATTCTCGTGTTTATCATTCATGTAAACTAGTATTCTGAGGTATACTATGCCCGGTTATAGTAACAACACATGAGGAATAGTCTATTATAGTAGAAAAAGGAGAAAAATAGGCAAATATAGGGGACAAGCATGTGTTGTCCCGCTCGCGGTAGAGGGCGACGGCCCAAACAACACTTCTTCTACTCACAAAATCCTGTAAACTGGTTAAGAATATCAACTTGTACCTCAATTTATGCGTACCAAACAACTTTTTATGAAAAAGTTGTCTTCTACAAAGTTTTAGCCCTATGTTTCTTGTTTCTAAAACATCAAAAATCATCTCAATCAGAAGACTGCTCCTAGTGACAGGGCAGCAGTCAAGACCCGAATTCAATCAAGTTTTTCTCTACCCTACAGTTTGATTCAGGTTTCGTGTTCTGCATAAGAAATGAAGATCTGTGAGTCTAGTTTCATATCCAACTGGAATTTCTCAATTGCACTCACTATAATTCAAGATATCATTAAAATAGTGAAGACTGGTCCAATGAACCCTAAAATAGTTTTTCCCTTATCTTCAACAAAACTTCCCATTTCAGTTTTCAATCAAGTCTAACCTCTATTTTTCATGATATTCACTTAATATAACATCATTTATTACTAATATCACCTCATATTCATAATAAACACATATACAAGTAGGGTTAAGTTCCCATACCTCTTTAAGCTTTAACCATTCAAGCTTTACCTTTCTCTCTCTCTTCTTTATCTTTCTCCTTCATCCTCTCTATCTTTGCTCTTCATATCTTCTTGCTACTAGCCATAAGTTTTTGTAAAAATCCTTCTCTTATACCATTTACAACCTTTACCTTCTTTGGAGAGTCATTTTATTTTCATAGAATTTGAGGAGAATAGAAGAAATTACTAAAGAAGAGAAGAAGAGAAGAAAAACAAAACAAGGGAATTCTTGGCCAAGAATGGCCGGCCACCCAAGTAAAAGAAATCAGATTTTTCCTTCTCTTTTTCATTGCCTCACAAATGTTTATTTTCTATTGGTTGATAACAAAAATCTAGGCAAAGTTCATTTTAGTCCCTTTTTGTATTTTTATTTCTTACTTTAATCTTTAACCTTTCACTTATTACATTTCTACCATAAAACTTTTGCTTTAACTTTTTAATTATATCCTTAATTTACAATTTTTCTTTGATTAGTCACATAATTAACCTCTGTCTTATGCAAAATAATCATCTACCTCTCTTAGGATACCATTAGGGGTATTACACGCTTTGACATAAAAGAGTGGATTTACTTTTTAAATTAAAAAAATAATGTGTTGAAAAATTTTTGACTTGGAATTTGTAAAAGTAAAATATACAATTTTTTAGGTAGTAAAAGGCAATTTTTTGAATTTTAATTAAAAAAAATTAAAATTTTGAAAAAATGTTGCCTTAAACTTTAAAAAAGCGGCATTGAAAATTGTAAATTTGCAAAAATTAAGAAGGTGAAAAATTGTGAAAGTATAAAATGATATTTTTCACCCTATAATTTTTAAATATGCATAAATAGCAATTAGGGATAAAAAAGATAATATGAACACATGCTTTGTAAAGTAAACCATTAAACATATCATATCAATTTAGTGCATGACAGTAGAATGATAAAAAAGTGACCATTGCATATGCAGAAGTAGGCATAAAAATTTACGTACAAATTTCTGAACATACAGTTTTTCTCAATAGAATTTCAAATAGAAAACCACATACATAATTCTAAGAGAAATTTTTTTAACAAAATTTTGATAGCAATGTACCTTTGGATATTTTCAACAAAAAAAAATTGAGCAGCAATATAAATGGTATCTTGAAAAGCCATTTTGAAACTTTTATCTTCAATCTCGAACCGAGAGAAAAAAAACTTCTTCCATATTTGCTTCTCACTATATTATGCGACATTTGGAGCATATTGGAGCAATTCTTCCCAAATTATAATTTTTAGATGGTAACAATGGTTGATTTAAATCATTGAAGCAGTATTTTTTGAAAAACTAAATTTCATTTTTTGGATCAAGATGAGGACGGCTTGGGTATGGGAACTGAAGTGGCTTGGGTGGAATGAGATGTTTGGATCGTAAAAAAAGGTGCCGGTGGTGGTGAAAGAGATCGGAGAGGATGCCGTTTTGCCATCATTTTTTATCAGCCCATTGAGAGTGTGATTTTGGCAAGAGAGAAGGAAAATGAAGATAGAGAAACAAAGGTGGTGGTTTTAGAGAAATGAGCAGCTATTTGGGAATTTTAAGAAATAAATGGTTTTAATCCCAAATGAATGAATTTTTCTTTAACTTAAGCAAAATTTTAAGAAACCATGTCACGTTATAAAAAAATCAATAAAGTGGTTTGACCATTGATAAGCTATGCATGTTCATATAATAATTACACATAGGAGAATTGCACATTTTTAGTTACCAAGATGCGGGAACCTAAAGCAAACCAAAAGGATAGGGATGCCCCTGTATAATTTTAAAACAACACACATAATGCTTAGGGGTAACAAAAACAATTTGCATAAGTCTTGATTATTACCTCATATATTTAACCTTTTCAACATGCAAACATCCCTTCAAAAATAAATTCCAGCAGACCAAAGATAAAAACCATAAAAAATTAAAATTTGCTCTTAACGTACCTTTTTAGAGAGAAAATTAATGCTCAGACACACCTATTTCAAGTCTTATTCTTAGCTAATAAGGTTTGTCTTTCTTCTTCTTCATTGTAGCCTCGAGCCATCATTTCAAGTTTTCTTGCTCATCCAATTTCCTTTTAAACATTTCACAAGACTCATGCATGGCTTTTTCTATCATCATTTTTTTAAAGATCAGCTAATAGATTATATTTGGAATGATACTTGTGAAATCTCCAATCTTTCAGTAATTCTGTTGATTGCACAGCTTGCTGTTCTACCTGAATTTTTGGTATGTTTTCTATTGAATTTTTTACGCTCCTTTCCTGATTGAATTTCGAGTTCATTTTCTGTCGATTTTTCTGGCTCATTTTCTGATTAAATTTTTGGATTGTTTTCCAAGTCGGTACACCTTGCATACATGGTTTTTATCAATCTTCATTTTTGGTATTCCCTTTATCAAATCTTTTCTGACCAACTTTTCTAATACATAAAAGCTTTTATATCCAATTTTCTTGTAGAGATTTTTAAATCTTTACCCTTATAGAATATATTTTTTCATTTCAAAATCTTCTACTCTTTTCTACTATCACCAAAACTGACATAACTACTTTTAGATTTTTTCAATTTAGAGAACTTAGTTCTGTCCTATGTCATATGCCTAGAGCAGCTACTATTTGTATACCACTTTTCTATCTTGGCACTCTTTAGGCAAATATGCAAAGAAATTAAGTATTTTAGGAACCCAATCTTTTTTGGGTCCTTCATGGTTAGTTAACATATTTGTAGAATTTTTAACAACCTATTTATATTTGATAGAATTAGTATTTTTCTTATAATAACAGAATTTCGAAATATATCATTTTCTACAGCAATAAAAGCTGTAGGTTTTTAACAAAATTCTCATTACACGTACAAATATGTTTTCCTTTTACATTGTATTTTTCTTGCAAAGCAATAAATTTACTTTCAAAAATAGAATATTTATTTTTCATTTTAATTTATGTTTCCTTTGCATTTTCATGTTCCACAAGTAATACATCGACATTCTTCTTTACTTCAATATGCATCTTTTTAAGCATACAATATTTATGATGCAAATTTTCAAAATACTCAAGCATTTTCTCATATTCATCGCCATTTTCATCAGAACTTGAATCAGAATCACTTACCTCAGAATTTTTTGAATTATTTTCAGGTAACCTTCTATCATCAGCATCTGAATTAGAATTTTGCTTTTCACGATCAGAAATTGCCATCGGATCAATATCATCATAATTTGCTGATTTTGGTTCGCTTGTGCTTGAATCCTCACTATCGCTCCATGTGGCCTTTATAGCTTTCTTTCTAAACTTTTCTGCTCTCTTTTTAGATTGGGGCAATTAGATTTGATGTGATCAGATTTGTTGCATTCATAGCAAATCACATCTCTACCAGATTTTGATGAATTTTCTACTTTATGATGGGAGAATTTCTGATGCTTCTTTTTGTATGATTTTTTGCCTTTTCTATACAGCTTTTTGAATATTTTTGTAATTAAAGTCATCTCATCATCACCTGTAGAATAATCACTTTCAAATTCTACTTTGAGAGTAATAGCTTTCAATTTTTTATCTTTTTCTTTTCCTGCATCTTGAGACTTAATATAAAGCTCATGAGAAATAAGAGATCTACAAACATTATCAAAATTTAAAGTGCTAAGATTTTTGTCTAACAAAATTAAAGCTTTTGCTTTCCATCTAGGAGTGAAACCTCTAACAAGCTTAGCAATTTTATTTTGTTCATCAAGTTTCTTACCAAAAGCTTTAATTTCATTAATTAATTTAACATACTTGTTGATTACCTCATAAATTAACTCTTTTGGCTTCATTTTGAATATTTCATAGTCTATCATGAGAACATAAAGTTTGGTGTCTTTAACTTGATTCGTTCCTTCATATGTAGCTTCCAGCTTATTCTGGATTTCTTTTGTTGTGTCACATCCAGAAACTCTATTCAATTCATTTGTGTGCAGTGAGCATAAAAGTATACTCATAGCTTTAGAATTTAGCTGCACTCTTCTCTTTTTAGCTTCTGTGAGTTATTTTATAATCTTAGGAAAAGTATCAGATTCTGAAGCTCCTTCTTTATTGGGATACTCATATCCATCTTCAATAATATCCCAACAATCCATATTTTGATATTGGATAAAGTGCCTCATGACAACTTTCTAGAAAGAATAATTTTCATCGCTAAACATAGGAGAATGATGGATAAATGTTCCTCTTTGAATGGAGTAGCAATTTGAGAACTATTTTATTCGGTCATTTTTAGGATCGCTCAAGGGGTTAAGCCTTAGTGAATTAATAACCGCTCTAATACCAAATGTAAGTCTTGAAAGATACTTAAGATGGGATGAATTGGGTATCTTGAAATTTTTTGGCCAAATTTCTAATGAAATAAAATTGTATGCAAGTATAGATTTCTAAACAGAGAATGTAAAATGCAATATAGAATGTATATTTAGATTTATACAAGTTCTTTTTAAAATTAAACCTCAGGTATATTTCTGAAAAAGTATGTGTTAGATTTTATATGAATGTTTCACAAATTTATTTTACAGAATTTTGAAAATATAAATTTTCAGAATATAAAACAGAATTTTAAAAGATAGAAAATATAGCAAAAAAGGATAACACACATAGAATTTATAGTGGTTCAGCTTCAATGCCTACCTCCATTCCTAAAGAATCACTCTTGAGCTTTTCTCTCTACTCTTAACTCTGTTAAGGACAAGAGTCAAAGCCAATATACAAGTCTACATATATCTACCCATAATATTTTTCACAAGTAAAAGATTAAAGTACTTATAGAATTTCTTCCTTAGGTTCTAGCCAACCCAAACTCACAATCTTTCACAAATAATAATTCCTCACAAATAATTACAATAAAAGCTATAATCAATTGAGGATGATATGTAAAGATGAAGTGCAAAGATGAAAAGTGAGATTTTAAAGAAGTAGATTTTCTCTTAAGAGATAGAAAATCTTTCCAATATGTTCTCTCTAAACTTTTAAAGGGTCTTACTATATATATTTATACCCATAAATTTAATTTTAAATTTAGAAATACAAAAATAGTCATTTATGACTGTTGGAGGGCAAAATAGACAATTATGGATCAAACTAGCCGTTATTTTATCCTGTAGTACGAAACAGATTTTTGATCAAAAAGTTGTCCAGATTTCTAATTTAATTTCTAATGACACAAATTCTGATAAATCATTTTCTAAAATATTTTTTGAAAGAAATTAGTTTTAACTAAAAACAGAATTTATGACTTAAAAATATTTTTATGCAATTTTAAGACTTAAAATATGTATGCATAATAGATAAATTATGCCTCAATTTGATCTTACAATTTAATATCCTAAATTCCTATATACTAAGATATTCTTCAACTTTATCTTCATGAATCCATTCCACAATCTTTATTTTTTGATAATTGCATCAGAAATATATATAGAAAGTCCTGCAGAAATAGCTTAGAGTAGAATTCACACTAAAGTTTATTTAAGATTTGATTATCATCAAAATTTGGATATGGCCTTGAGCCAACATTCTTCCACTTTTGATGATGATAAAACCTTAATAAACTTCACTTAGAAGTCTATCTAGGTTTGTCTAAAAAGCTCCCCCTAAATATATGCATGGGGTATTTACAGAAAAAATAAAATATGTAAAGTAAGTGTAAATCCCTGTAGAACTTCAGATTTTATCAAAGTATAAGCATGCCAATGAATTCTGTAAAAATATAACTTGAGATACTATAAGAAATATTTTTAAAGAAGTCGTGCATCACGATAAATCAAATAACATTAATGCATTAGCAAATCAAATTTCCAATAAATAAATAATTTTCCATTAACAAGGAAATTTTTAGAATTTTAGCAAATCATATAGCCATATAGCAAATCATGCACCTATTTTTCTCCATTTTTAATTATCAATTTTTCTCCAAATATTTATCAATTTTCTTCTATTTTTCTCCCCCTTTTTGTCATCAATCACAAAAGGGAGGGATAATATAACGTGCACAAGAGATTTAAACAAACCCCAAAAAAATCAAATATCATAAAAAAATTTACGCATAAAAAATAATCATCCAAAATTAACCAAATTTAATTATATAAAAAATAAGTGAAAGAGAGAAATCTGTCCATCCTTGATTTTTGCTCCAACATGGTCGACCAAAGGAGATTGTCAAAAAAAATTATGGACAATAAGAATGAATAATTCGAAAATTGAGTTTTTCACCTTGGATTTTTCAATTTGGTAAGAATGGATATGAAATTATAAATTTTGGAGTATGATTTTTGATTTTTTGGATTGCGATTTTAGGTGTTTCGGTTGTGAAACTTGCAAAAAAAATTTATCAACTGGTTGGTTACGACATACATGGCGATACCGATGACTTAGTTCTACCCATAGTGGCAGTAGCTTGAGGTTGAAAGGATGAAAAAGATACAAAGATAAAACACAAAAATTTGAGTTTTCAAGAAGTTAAAAAAACGAAATGTAGGAATTGTGAAATATGAAATGTGAGATTTTAAAAGATAAAAAGCAAAAATGAATGTCATGTTTTTTTCAAGAGAAGAAATCAGATTTGTATGAAGAATAATAATAAAAAAATACAAAGATTTGATATTTTAAGAATTTTGAAAGAAAAGCTACGTAAGGTGTGAAATGTGAAGGAAAAATTATATATTATTATTTTTTTTTAAGATAAAAAGTTAAAAGTGAAAAACATATTTTTCAAGGTTAAAAAGTTAAATTTTTGAAATAATCAAATATCATAATTTTCAAAGTAAAAAAATTAACTTTTAAAAAATAAGGCATATTTTTCAAAGATAAAATGAATCACGTTTTGGTATAAAAGAGTGGATTTATTTTTTGAATTAAAAAAATAATAACATGTTGAAAAATGTTTGATTTGAAATTTATAAAAGTAAAGTATATAAATTTTTAGATGGTAAAAAGTAATTTTTTGAATTTTAATTAAAAATATTAAAATTTTGAAAAAGGTGCCTTGAATTCTAAAAAAACTGCATTGGACATTGTAAGTTTACAAAAATAAAAGGAGATATATAAATGTATATTGTATTCTAATGTTACAATTCAAATCCTAAACAACAAACTGAAAATGAAAGATTCGAAGGGAAAAAAAAAACACTTGGACCAGGCTTTCTATGTTGTAGTTATAAATTTATAATTTAAGCAATGAATGTTTATTAAACATGAAAGATGGGAATAATAAGAAACTAAACTCAACAAATTAAATAAATAAGCAATTACAACAAACTCACTAATTTTCTCCTGTTTCTTAGTTTGAATTCCATAATTCCCTCCGGTGACACTTACCTAACTCACTGAAGTAACCTTTTCAACTTCCTCAACCACCAACACATTTTTTTCTCTTGTTTATTTTGCATCCTTATAAATATAAATAAAAATATTTGTCTCTACGTACAAAATATCTTTAAATTTCTCTTCACGAAAAAAGGAAACGGCGAAAGTTAATTCATCAAGAATTATGGCAGACAAGCTTTGTAGGTACCATGCATTGTTAATGGCGATATTGCTGGTTTTGAGCAGCTTTGAAAGTGAATTTAGAATGAATGAAAAGGAGAATATTGACGAAAAGAAAGCTGTATCAAATATGTTCACAATTCTTAAGATGGTTTACTTAATAGAAAGAATGTACAGTGAGGGTCAAGGGAGCATTAACAATTCCATGCCCTTGAGACATTTATTTATTCAGAAATGAAGAATACAGAACAATAAAGTTACTGGCAAAAATACCATTCAGGCCTCAAGAGACAGAGATAATGAACTAGAGAAGGAAAAGAAAAATTAAAGTTCTACGAACTATGATTTTAAAGCCTCAAGAAAATTAAATTTAAATTGTGCTCCCAAAAACTATAGATTATAAAGTTATTTAGGAAATTATTAATTATAACGATGTAGTGTGTTGGAACTACAAACCTAATGACTAGTATAGAAAAAGCCACCTGCAAATATTTATAAGCAATGTAATTGAACAATAAATTAAGAAATTATACACCTAAAGTTCAAGAGCTGGCAGCTAGTTCTACTACATCTCAACCTGCACAATCAAAAACATCTCATAAGCCTAAATCAGTAAAAGAAGAACCCAAGGAGACTGCAAAACTTAGCCAAAATCAAGGCATGCCAGCAAGCAGGAACCCAAAAACATATAGAATAGCAGAATTCTATTTGTTATATTCTTTTAGAAAATTAATCTGAAAAAAAACTGAATTGTAAGGGAATATATATATAAGGATAATTTTTACTCATTTTCTGCTTTAATTTTAGAAACTAAATAAATAATAAATTAATATTTATATAACTTTATTTTAGTTCATTTATATTAAATTTAAATATTTTATATTTAAAATATTTATAATAGATTTTTATATTTTAATTCAATAGGTAGAAATTTTTTTATAAAGTATATATTAATTTTTTTTAACATTTAATCAATGACTAATAGTTAATCATCATATTTAACAGTTAATAGATTATTAATTAATTCGAATTGAATTTTAATTTTGAATATTGTTAGATTGAATTTAAAAAATAAGCTATTAACTAGTTAATTAGTTAATAAGTAGCTAGGTGGGGAAATATTTGTTTTCAGTATTAATTTTTTTCAAAAAATAAAAAATAAAAGGAAGAAGCTAAAATATGTCCCTCAAAACGGCGCGCTTTGGTGTGTCTTGTTCAGTTCCCGGCATTTTTCTTTCGAAAGTTCCTTGGAAAAGGCAGAGCCCAGTAACCTTAAATGGACAAGCAACTATGGAGCTCGTGCCAACACTCTCTGAACACCAATAAGTCTCTATCTCTACAAACCCTAGCTTCAATTAGGTCTCTTATCGTTAATCCTCATACTTCAAATTCCATAATCACTTCAATCCTCGAAACCCTAACTCGCTCTCTCAAGCTAACTACTGACTCATTAACTCACCACCACATTCTCAAGCTACTCACTGACCTCGCTACACATCACGCTCACCTCTCCCCTGCGATATTCCAGTCTGTCCATTCTAACTCGTTCCTTTCTGCCGACTCAGTTCCTGTCGCCACTGAGTCACTCGCCGCACTCTCTTTGATCTCCGAGCGCGATCCCAATTTACTTACCAACCTCGATGATGAGCTATTTTTGTCGCTGTGTTTTGCCCCCTCGGTTTGCGCACGGCTGCGGCTTCTTAGGAATGCTGAGAGATTCGGTGTACGGCCTTATATCTTATTCTCTGTGTTTTTAGGGTTTACTAAAGATCCTTATCCTTATGTAAGGAAAGATGCTTTAGATGGATTAGTTGGTTTGTGCAAATACGCTTTGCTGCTGTGCGCCTGGTAAGTTTGCTGTTGTTATTCTTTCGTCCAATATTTATATTTCAGTTTTCTTGATTGTGAACCTGTGGAGCTTTGAGCCTTTCCTAATAATGTAATTGATCAATACTTGTTATGTAGTTTGCTTCATTTCCTATGTATATGTATTCACTTTGGACACACCTAAAAAAAAATTGTTTATGTATTCATTGTGAATGCAGGTCAGTGAATGGGGTCAAATTCTTATTGCAGCAAATGAAGATGAAAATAAAAGAGATTGGTCCGACTCAGTATTTCTCCAGGTATCCTTCGCAACATTATCAATGCTTGCTAAAAACTTTGATTTCATTTCTGCATTGAATTTGATGCTCTCCATTGCAGCTTTATGTATTTTTGTAAAGAACAAAAATTTTGAGTTAGTTTATTGCTTTTTCTAAACATAGAATCAGCAGTGAAGGGCTTGTTCTATCTGATTTCATCTTCTGTGGTAAATTAGCACCCTTTACTAATACATAGGTGCTGATCACCTATGTACAATTGCTCATTAAGTCTACAGTTTTAGTTGTTTTTGGAAAAACAAAAGTGCTAGGATGTCATTTTACTTTTTCTTTTCACCATTCATAATTCATCAAATTGTATAACTGCTTGTTTTTTTTTACCTGGACACATGTTGTGGTAATTGAACATCAGTGTAGACTATAGCTTAACTGAGTGTTTCAACATCTTGTGGATTAAATATATTTGTGTCTGCTTGTGTTTTGTATTATACTGTGTCAAACTACCAACATGCTTTGCCATTCTAAAACATTTCTCTGCTTGTGTGGTGTATTATACTGTGCAAAATGTTCATCTGCTTGTATCAGCCTTTTGGAATTCATTAGTAGATAATTAATTTCCCCTTAAATTTTGCTTTGTACTTGCAGCTCTGCTCTATGGTAAGAGATATGAATGTGGGAGTCAGGGTTGAAGCTTTTACTGCCCTTGGGAAGATAATAATTGTATCTGAAGACATTTTATTACAAACTATGTCTAAGAAGGTCCTATCGGTCATGAAAGGGAAGAAATCTCACCGTCTATACATAGCTGAAAGGTTTGAAATCTTGACATCAAAGGTTGCTGGAGCTTTTGTGCATGGGCTTGAGGACGAATACTATGAGGTAAATCAGCAATGTAGTATGGTGCTAACTGCAATTATTATGTACTTATATGATGTATCTTTAAGACACCAGTTGCCTTCTCTTTAGGGCTCCATGTAGTTTTCATTGCAACCCACATCGATAACAATAAACAATTATGCTTACTACGCAAGTCTTGTTTATGTGATTATGCATGTAGTTGTTTAAATATCTTGTCCCTCTCTCTCTCCACATATGTATATATAGATGGAAGATATTAATTGTATAATTATGCAATGGGTTAAGGGATTACAAATCTTTTGAGTTATTAGCATAAACAGAGCCAGTGCAAATATACTTTCTAACATTTTATTGTTTGTAATTGTCCTAAAGGTGCGACAATCTGCCTGTCATTCATTGCGTCAGCTCGTTATCCTTTCTGCTGAGTTTGCTGGTCAGGCCTTAAGCCTGTTGATGGACATGCTGAACGATAATTCACTGGTTGTCAGGTTAGAAACTCTGCGTACACTGCTTCACATGGCTGCCTCTGAATGTTTGGACGTGAAAGAGTTATACATGCATATGGTGAGTTTTAATAACGATTTTCAAACTTGTAGAAAACATAAATCCTTAATCTATTAGTTTAGTGCAATAATTCATCTTGACAAAAGTACAATAGTTTAATCATGATATACTGGGATATGAATTCAAATAGCTATTGCTATGCCACATACATACATTATACATACTTGCAATACATATTCTTACACATATATAAATATACATGTGCACATACATGGCATGGATTGACATTATAGTGTTATGTGATTTGTGGTTTGATTCATGATAATTATGCGGTTGATTGAGAAATATGCACCAATTAGATTCTGCACCAATCATAAGGATTTCTTTATTTATTTTGTGTGTGTGTTCCATTCTGAGCATTGAAAATTATTACTTGCATGGACTTTCTTTCTTATCACATGTATAATTACCTGATAACGAAAGCTTTGCTCTATTTTGCAGTTTGTTGGCACTTTAATTGACAATAATGAGCTTATAAGATCTGCTGCTAGAAAAATTTTTAAATTGGTGAAGCTTCGTAGTTTGGAATTGTTTAGACTGTCTGTTGATGGCCTTCTTGAGAATTTGGAGAAATATCCTCAGGTAGGCAGCTTCCCCACCATAGTTCTCCGTCTAACATTCTGCATTATGCAATGATGAGGATGATATTGGAAAGAAAGAGAACAGAGGGGATTATTGGTTAAAAAAAAAAAAATCCTAACATATCCAAATATGAAATTGAGAATTGCTGTTAGTTCATTTAATGCTTTTGGATTGTCTTTATTTCTAGGATGAACCCGATGTGTTCTCTGTTGTATTTCATATGGGTCAAAGCCATGGGAACTTTGCTGCCTGCATTATTGAGGAGGTCTTGCCAGAGGTTAGTGTGGTCCTATTAATGCTATTCAATCTTGAAAGTTTTCTTTAACAGCTGATCTGATAAAATTTATTTGAGACTCCCTCCATCCCACTTTAAGTGATCAATCTCATCACAAAAATTAAGGAAATGATTGAAAATGTTTAATTTTATAAAAATGTATTAGTATTTGATTAAATTGTCCTTTTTAATTTCAAGTACTCCATTTAATTTTTATATGATGAAAGCTAAATTTATCACTTTATTAATTGTGATGGTGTATAATAAATATGAGCAAATATGCAAACTTTCAAATTTCTAAAGAGACACTTAAAGTGGACAAAGCTAAATGGTGAGATTGATCAGTCAAAGTGGGACAAAGGGAGTATATACCCTCTTCTAGATTTGACCAATCAAAATGAGACAAAGGGAGCATAATGCCATCTTCTAGATTGATTTCCTCGAAAGAGTGCTAATATGGCTTTGACAATCATATTACCACATATACCTTGAGGTTTAGTAACTTAGGGAGGAAAGCTTCTTTTCTGCACTCTTCATAAATCAGTTGTTAATAGTAAGAACTGGGCTTCTTCATTCTCCCTTTTCCATCTTTCTATCTGTTTTCACTGCCACCCTTCTTTCTTTTGGCAATTTTTAAATCTCTTTTTTTTTCACATCAAAACTAAAAGGCCTGCACTAATTTATACTTAAATTGGGGTATTCAGACAAATTTCTGACATATGTAGACATATTTCATGTTCATTTTGTTCAGATAGAGCCAGCCTCTGATGGATTTTTAAGCCTGGATAGTGCAAGAGTAGCTGGATATCTTGTACTTTCCATCTCAGTGCCACTTTCATGTGATCAAAATGGTCAGAGTATTCCACCTAGATTATTTTCGTATGCTGTTACATTGCTAGGTCGGATCTCTTCTGCTCTGGGTGGCATCATGGACCAAAATACCCTTTTGGAATATTTAATTCAGTGCAGTAGATCCTGTTCCTCTGCTGAGAAAGTCAACAGGGAAAAGTTGTCTCTCCATGAAGGTAATGCTGACCTCACAATTCTAGCTGGCCTAGATGGAAGTAATCCCCGTGCAATGCCGTTGCTCCAAATAGGTAATGAAAATTCTGAATTTCAGTCCACGATATTACATGAGTCAGTGCGCACAGGGAATTCTCAAGTGGAACACCAGCTGGAAGAGCATGATCAAATAAGGAAATATATGAATCTTGTACTTACAAAAGTCAAAGATATATGGTTGTTGGTGCAATCAGGGTGCATTACTGAAGCATTGAAGGCTTTAAGGTTGTACTAACGTTTGATTCTCTTTTCTGGATTTGTTTTATCTAAAGGATGTCACCAATTGTTAGTTTGTGCAGGTTTTGCAAGGAACGGCTGGCAAAGTTTACTTCTGAATTGCCTGAATCCTCAGGTGCCTTGGCTTTTGCATCACAATACCTTAAGGTAATTAAACTTCTAGCCAAGATATGGGGACAAATTATGTGGAAGGTCCAGTATGAAATTGGAGACTTGGAGATTCTCTTACTGAAATTAGAAAGGACGCTTAGAGAAATAAGATATCGATTTATAGGGTTTTCAAAAGAAGAGGAGTTACATGTTCTGGAGCTTATACTTGGGGCATATGTTTTGAGGTTGTCCAAATTTGAAATTTGCTGCTACTATGCCACTGTGAAAAAACTGTCTGCTACAATCACACACATGGAATTTCTTCACAAGGAAACATCTACCGAACTATCCAATTTTGTAAATGAAGTTAAGCAAACACTGGATGAGATTAACAATTCAGTAGGTGTTCCCTGTAGTCGTTTCATGAAGTTGGTTAGGAACTTCTACATTAAGGAGTTGAGCTTAGGTGGAGAAGTAAAGCATATATATGCAGCACTGGATGTTCCTGATAATGATGCAGTAAAACCTCTTCCTTTTGTTTCGGGCCTACCTGTGGCTATTCCTTTAGAGATTGCCTTGCACAATGTTTTAAGTGAGAGTAGGATATGGATAAGGATCGCAATGAGCGAAGAATTAATTCAATATGTGTTTCTAGATTTAAAAATTGTGGGAGGCTGCAATGATGTCAAGAAATTTAATTTTGTTGCCCCCTTCTACTGGACAAAATCAGTTTCATTCACACTAAAAGTTTGTATAGGAATGGAATGCTTGTTTGAGGATGTTCATTTGGATAAAACCTGTGGAGGTCCAAAACGGCCATTATTGTACCTTTGTCCTGAAAAAGAAGTTTATCTGTATATGGTTAGGACCGAGTGATACTGACACTTTCAACAAATATTCAAATATATAGCAATTTCTGCTTTTAAATAATACTCCTAACAAATATGGTGTTTTTTTTTTTTTTCCAATTTTGTGGTCCTTTTGGTGGTGTTGGCTTAATTTCACAAGGATCTGAGTTATTTGTTGAGAGGTTTCACAAAGAACTTAAGAAGCTTATCATTGTCTGAGGAGATTGATTTTCTTCAAATAGAAGATGCTCTTTGATGTTAGTTCTAAGGATTTTTTTTTTTTTTTTTTTTACCAACAGAAACCTTAGCCTGCTGGTACTTACTCTAAAAGAGCTTCTTGTGATCCAGATTATGATTCCGTGATTATATAACTATGTTCAATTTATATATATAGTCACAATAAAATAATTCAACTAGTATTTTATATCAACAAAGTCATAATTACCGAATTTTAGGAAGTTCTGATCACTTAAAGGATGAACCGATTAGCAAATGCTAATGCCAAAGAAGCTCTTGTTTGTTCTGAGAGAGGCTACCACGGCTTCGTTCCATGCCAAATTGTGTAATGCTTAACTAGGATAAGAGGGCATGAATTCGTTAATCCGTTCACAATTTATTTTTCATATTCAATCCATTAATATCGGTTTTTCAAAACTAAATCCACTGGATTAACAACAGGTTAATTGTCAAGTTAAATGCATACAATTATCTTATGAAGCATAGTGTGCGTGCGTGTGAACCAATTCAGTATTTATGGGTTTGACCTAAATAATGATCTAGTAGGTTGAGTAACATATTTCCTTCTTGAATGATTAAAAGTCAAGTATTTATATGTAACCTTCAGATGATTGCGAAGTTTGAGACCATATCTGAATGAAATTTCTAATACTCCATAAAACATCGCATAGGTTTCCACGATTACAAAGCAATAGCTGACAAGAAGCATCTTTTCCCAAGGGTCTTAGCGGTGTTCTCTATCCATCCCTCTCCCTGCTTGAAATGTTCAACCTGGTACACAAATGGTCAAAAATCAGCTATCTAAATGTTCAATTGAATTGAAGCACTTTACAAAGTAGTAACACATACCGAGTCCACCATATCTTCTCCAGATTTGAGCCCTCCAATTACAAATATATATCCGTCAACCACAGCAGCTGCCGAATACCCTCTTGGATTGTTCATCACCTCCCCTTTCACCCACTGATTAAGACGCGGATCATATATTTCAGTGCTTGGAACCATTGCATCTCCATCAAAACCGCCTAATGCGTACCTGCAAAATAATAAATAAATTGCACGAAACCATTCATTTGAATATGAAAATTTGCAGTTTATTGCACTCAGTTAAGCACCACACTTGATACAACTTTAGAAAATTCTTATGGGTGCCCAATTCATCAGCCTTCAACCTCAAAATACATGTTTCTATCTTCCAATAACTGGAAAGCCAGATCTCTTTTTTACTCGGATTATATCTGACTTCCATTTTCGTAGAAATGGGACACAATTTATTAATGCAAATTATTTCAAACAAAAGAAAAAAACAATCACTTTCCAAAAGTGGATTTTAAACTTCATCCTTACTAAACCTGACAACATACACCAGAGTTCCACAAGCATCTGAATAAAACAAATTAACTTACAATTTTTCATTGAAAACAACCAATGAATGAGAGGCCCTCTTTGTGTTCATCCCCGCAATTCTGGCCCAAGAATATTCTCTAGGGTCAAATCTTTCAGCAGAACTGACAGCCACAAAACTTTTCAATCAGACACTAATATTTTCTATGTCCAAATATATGCCATTTAACTATTCATAATTCCAAAAATGTTGCAGTAACAGAATAACTTATATAGCTACAGAAATCGGTTCTGTGTATGTTTACTGTAATAACCATCTATAAACAAAATACTGCAAACTATAAAACCTTTCTATGTCCAAATACCATGAATTGACTCTCCATAATTCCTAAAATGCTCCAGTAAAAGGATTTCTTGTATAGTTACAAGCTGTGGTTCTATGTATGTATATTGTCATAATCATCTCTAAACAAATTACTGCCAACTGTTAAAAACTAGAAGCCAAGAATATCACAGGAGTCAGAATACTGAAAACCCCACTGACCAGATATTAGTCAGTTAACACCACAGCATTATCAAGAAAAAATTGTTGAACGGCAGGATAAGAAACTCAAGAATTTTCTCATCACTTGCACAGTTGAAACTCAAAAACATTAAAGTCTGCCACAAATGGAAATGCACCTTAGCATTCATTTTGGAAGCTTGACCTATTTGTATTGTATCTCAGCTATCACCAAGGAAATGAATCAATTAATGCAAGTCCATACACAAGTGAAAACCAACATCTATGTTTCAAGATATAATGGAAATGCATAAAGTAATATTCATTCAGAATTCAACTTAAATAGAAGTATTAAACTTCTTTCTGTTGTTAGTATGGATAACTGCCAATTATTAGCTGCTTACTGAATTATTTCATCATCTCATAGATGACTGCTAACCAGAACAGCATCAAATAAGGATTTCAATGTGACAGACTTCACAAACCAATTAATGGACGTAAGAGATTTCTCTGATATGATTGAAACATCCGAGGGATTAAATCAAAACGAATCATGAACCTTCTTAAGATGCCTATTAAACATGTTAATTTCATTAAACTGAGGCTAATAACTGGAAACGTATAAACATTTAGCATTTGAGCATTTGCTTGATTCTTGTCAAAGGTACATATTCCATGCAAATAATGGATGATTAGGAAAAAAAATATTAGACAATAGAAAGAGAGAAAGAAGGGTAATGCGTTTGAAGTTTCAACTTTGAAAAGGGACTCTCTGTTGATTTGACAGCCCCATTAGACGTACTTAATATGGCTACAATGCCAGGTTAATTAAGCAAAATGTCAGTATAACTCTTTCTCAGCAATGCAGACTTTTACATGAAAAGTAAAGTTAAACAGCTGGCAACCATTAGTTGGTCATGTTAAGAAGTATACAATAATGTCTATAAACATAGAAGCATCTAGACATCATAATCAAACACTCAGAAATCCTTCATCAAAGGAATCAAATCTTGATCTGATTTTCTGAGAAAGAAAAGAACAACCAGTAAACAAAAAACTAAATTCAAGCACAGCTGAAGTTTGTTACGTGTATCAACTTGCAATAACTCTGCTCAGAAACAAAAATACACCATCTGATTTATCTCATTTTACGCCTTATGTTCATACATGCGTACTCATTGCACATGTGTGTGTAACTTAGCAGATCTACATGCATACAACAACAAAATGATCTAGCAAGGAAAAAAAAAGGAGCAGCTCAGTATCTTACTTCAAATAATTACTCCCATCAAATCCACCGGTAGCATATAGAGCACCATTAAGTTCCACTGCAGCAAGGGCAAATCGCTGAAAAGAAATTGAAGGAAAAATGTTGTTAAAGAAAGAAGGAAAAAAAAACCCAAGTACTAGATTTTAGTCAGCTATTTCAAACACATAGAGACATGGAGACAATATTAACATTGACGCCATCAAGACATTCCTCAGAAATATTAACATGAAAAATTCATTTTTTCTCTACCAAAGTGAAGAAACCTTAACCACCAGCAATGCCTGGTGAATTGCTTGCAGATAAGGATAATTAACAACATTAAACTACATTTGTACCTTTTATGGAATAAGATTAGCTCTCAAAATATCTACATAATAGAGAATTAGAGATGCCAGCCTTCACACATGATTGTATTGCTTCTTAATGAAATCCCTTCTCACAAACAGTTTTCTGCCATAAGGTTTCAGTATATCTTGTATTGCTTCTTAATGAATCTCTTATCACAAATAATTTTCCGCCATCTTCAGATTATGATAAGGTTGCAGTATCATAGACTTTGAAGCAATGAGGTCAGGAAATAAAAAAATATATTTTCCATATCATATTTCCTATTTTTCTGGATCTTTTAAATAAAGGGAGAGGTCCAAGAACTGCATAGGCATAAACCCACAAGTTTGGCAACTATTCCTAATCATTCCTAGCCTGCTAGGTCCTCACTAACAGCATCGCACATCACCAGTAACAAACATATTATTAAGATTTATTCATGATTGACTCTCTAATTAGACCATTAAGAAAAATCCCCATAGCTCTGAACATGTTCAGTCTTTTTAATCAAAGAAAAACAAATTTTTTAACAGGCATTCCGGGGCAAAAAAACATAGCAAAGAATAAGTTTACCTTTTGCCGCATTGATTTTGTTGGGATCCATTGCCCAATATCTAAATCCAGCATCTCAACATCAGAAAAGCACTCTAACCCATTCCCACCACCAACTGCAAATATTTTGTCATTTAAAGTTGCACCACCTAAACTCCCCTTTCTCCCAATCAAGGGAGGGCACAGAGTCCACTGATCAGTAGCCGGATTGTATGATTCAACTTCAAGAAAAATAACAGCAAAGATTAGCTGAGCAGGTATTAAGATCTTAAAGGTAAAAACACTTGGATAGCTAATACCTGTATCATACCACAAGTAGCCATTGCCACCACCAAAAACGTAAAACTCATCCTTCAATTGCGCAACGGATGCATATGATCGGAAGTTGCTCATTGGACTCAAAGACTTTGAAACATCATGCAAAGGAAAATATAAATCCAAAGTGGATAACCAAGATTCACCATCATATCCCCTGATCAAATATATGGATTTGCTATGATCCAGATCCAGCTCATTACAAGAATCACTTATTGTTTCATTAAAAAGTGGTAAGGGAGGATCAGACTTGGACTCCAACAACATACAATGATATTTCAACCGTTGAATTTGTCCTTCAGCCTCAACCTGAAATTCCATGAGCAACAAATCAGATAAAACAAAAATGAAGCAAGTGACTAAAACAAATAAAATGCTCAATTTTTCATAAATAGTTTATAACCCTAACTATTCAAGAGGATGAAATGGAATAATTAAATCTCAATAATATGAAAATAAATCAGGCATAGACATGAGCAATGATCGAGCCAGGTAAAATCCAACCCACCTAAGAAACACTATAAATGATAGCTACCCCTTTTTTCTTTTTAATATTCTTTTCCTCATTGACCCCTATCTAGCTTTTTTTTTAGGATAATATTACCTTATTTTCTTTATGCTTCTTTCCCATTATATTTGTGAGCCCAGTTGGGGTTTACAACCATACTTTTTGGATTATATTTAAGTATATTAAACATACCAGATGCTGTAAATATATTTAAGTATATTAACCGTACCAGATGCTGTAAATATATTTAAGTATATTAACCGTACCAGATGCTGTAAAGGCAGAGCCAAGTCGGGAAAATTACCATTGCTACAAGTAAATAGTTAACTCAGGTTGAATACTGGATTTTTAAATTAATAAGCACCATGATAATTGATTATAGAAGAACATTTATATCAGCAAACATTTGTATACAAACTAAATAATCAAGATATATTATTGTCCAGTGTCATTGCACACAAGAACTTAACTACTGCTTTCCTGGTCCCTTTCCACTTAGAGATGTGCCAAAGCACTCCTCTATACTGGTTTTAGACACTATACAATTCATTCAAGTTGACAGCACTCCTTTGTTTAACTCATATGAACAAAGCCATAATGAATACTTTTGTTCATGTGCTTTCTAGATGTAGCCGACAACATAAACATCATTGTGCAAATTTCACCCCCAAATAAATCCAAGAAAAAAATTTAAATAAAAAGGTTGTTCAATGATTAGTAAAATCAACTTAGGGCACATGAAAATTAAAGAAATGGCACAAGGAAAATGGTACCAGCTTTTGCTCTAAAGAAGACATCTTCAGAGTTTGTTCTGCTTTAAAAGCTTTGAGCTCCTCCACCTCTTGGACCAACTGCACATAAGGAGAAATGGACAAAAATAAAGAGCAGCTCCAAGACAGTAAAGAATAATTATATGAACAAGAGGCTTCCTTCTCTACCTGACCCATAATTGATTGACAATGAGATGAGGTACAAGGACTCTCATCATTCTTCTCCATTGGGCCCCTTTGTTTCTCTACAGAGCCTTTCCCCTCCAGACAAAAACCACTAATCACAGAAGAATCTTCTAAACATTCCTTGGTGGGCAAATAGTTAGTGCTATGGTGGAGATCCAGTTTCTTCAGTTGCCTGTGAACAACATTATTCTCGTCTTGCTCCACTATGCTCATTTCAAATGGATTTTCTAGATGCCTGCTATCATCATCTAAATAATCTGATTTGCAACTTGAAATGTTTTCAACCTCTGAATCAAGTGCTTTAACACTTTTATCTCTTCTTTCAGACAAAGGAACAGGTCGATGTGCAGTTCTCCACTTTACTTTATTATAAGGTCCAGAAGTACCAGAAGCAACTACTATAGATGCGAATAATGCCAGAAGCTTGCTTGTTTGTGCATGGTCTAGCTCAAACCAGAAATGGTTATGAGTGTAGTAGTTGTCTATGATTACTGATTTAAATATATCTTCAGCCAGTGGATGGCATTGTAGCCGGACACGAATTTGAACCTTATAAAAAGCAGCAGAATATCAGTAGAAGAGACTTCTCTTGCACTTAGCCCATCATGTGCCAGATATAATCATATGACCGAAGAACTTGACCACTAACAGCAAAACTTCATTTAATACCTGTGCAGGATATTGTGTTCTCTGTGAACCATCGGCTGTCCAACCATATGGGTCAATATTCAATTGGCCAGAGCTAGCTGCCTCAAAGACTCCATAAAGTTTCTTATCACTGTAATTGAAGAGAAACAATGGCAAGCCTGGATCGATATTCTTTACGTAGGAGTAGTGCTGAGTTGGTAAACCTGAATCATATTGAAATAAAAACTGTTAGGTCAAACAGACAAAAATAAACCTCAAATAGCTAAAATTTGAAATGAAGGCAGATGACTAACCAAAGAGTTGTTTAGTGAGGCACTCATCAATAGTGTTGTTTGTGCAGCCAAATATGACACCTCCAAGCTGGTTTTTATTCAAATTTCTACTGTATGATGTGCTGCTGGCAAATTTTGGAGGCATAGGTCCACTTGCATTGATTACAAAGATGAGTATTTTCTCCCAGCCCTGATACTGCAGTTAAATGGAATTAGAAAGGCACTCGTTACATTAAAATAAAAGTATTCCTCCACTTCAAAAGAAAAATAGAACTAAAACATGTGACAGAGTGAAAGCTGATGCTTGAGGAAGAGCATTGGTAGAACTAACATTTGATAACAAAATATATCTGCTTCACAAATGTTTTATTATCACTGATCCTCAAGAATGAAGTGGGAAAAAACAGTTTAGTGAAAACTAAAGCAATTCCAGAAGAAGAAATATAATCATTCAGGGGACAAATTACAAAATGAAGGTCGGGTGATAAAACCTGCACCAAGAATTTTCTTCTACCTTTAACATTACATATCTGATAGGCTAAGTAGCAATCATTTGTCAAAGAAGCACAAACTCACTGATACACAATCCCTCAGTCACACATTTAACTTAACGTCCAAAACAAACACTAGTTCTTTCTCCCATTGAAATTCCTTCCGAAAAGCAATAACTCTGTAATGCAAAATTCTGTTAGAGCAACAAGAAAACGAAATCCAAAGTCCAAACAGATTCATATATCATCCGCATAGCATCCTTTTAACTCGGGTTGAAAAAAGAATGAAAAATGATAGTAATCATAGCTAACTTGACTCCAATATAACTGAACAACCATCCAATGAGCAATGAATAAACCCAATCAAACCGAACACAAAGGACAAAATAGCAAGATCATAAAACGAAGCGACCACTCCCATCATAAGGCAAAAGAAACACAGAGAAAAAAGAGAACTAAAAACTAAAAAGCACAAATCTTTCGCAGTATATCAACAGCACTGAACTTACTGAAACCCTAAAATCCCAAAATCTCTATCGTAGAAAATGAAAAAGCATATAAGAGTTCAAGAAAACACGTTTATTAGAACCAAAGAAGCAATGTGATTATAGCAGATGAATAGGACAGATAAAACATTGAAGAGAAATACAGTCAGAATTGCAGAAGAAGATAAATGAGATAGAATCTTACCGGAGCTGGGGGCTTATGGAGACGAAATTTTTATCAGTCTGTCGCACGAAGCGCAAATATAGAAAGTAACTGGCAAAACACAGCATTTTATAATTTCCATTGCGAGCAATAAACGTATGGCGTATTATAGCACACGGAAATTGCCCCGCACCCTTTTTTTAGAAGTTTTACAAAACTATTAAAAAAAAAAACTCGTCTAAAAATATCCCATCTTGTTTTCCTTTTAACATTATTTTTTTAAATTTTAATTTTTAAAAATATTTTTTTGTTAATTTAACACAAACTCTTCATCTCTCTTCTTTCTTCCAGGATTTGAAAGGCATGTTTTACTTCATTAACAACAGCTTGAGAACAGATTTTAAAATTAATCTGTTCAATTCTCTAAAAGTTGAACCAATATCTACTACATAATCGTGAATGACAACTCGAAGATCGTCACTAACTTGGGGGCAAAGGTTAAATGACGTACCTCGCAAAGAATTGAAAGCAAAAGTTGTTTTCAAATTCCTTCATTTTCTAGGAATTAATATAAAGACTTCCAATTAATTATTTGGTGCGTGCATTGCCAACTGACGAGGCAAACGAACTTGCATTGAAGGCAATTAAATAAAAATTGGATTCCAAGGTTTGTTCGAGGGACAGGTTTCATGGATTTTGGCTTTAATTGTGACCATGTTATATATGCTCTGACTATTAAGTCTTTGATCGTTGGAGGAAATTAAATTTTCACAAATTTCAAATTGTATTACTGGTAAAACAGCATGTATACAAACATCGGGCACCTCCTACGTTGACAATTACTAAAAGAAACATCTAAAATTCAAGAAGATTTGGCTGGGAACAGATGATGAATATGCTAAACCTAAAATAATCACTTAAATTAATCTAGGTAGCACTTTCTTTTCTTTTCTTTTCTTTTAATTTTTTGATATTCGGTCCAATTAAAGGATCCTGTGTGTTTCTAAATCTTTTCTCTCTTATCATTTTGATATTCTTACATTACTATCTAAAGGATCCTGCTAATAGTTTTCAGGATTTTGTGAATTTGATATGAGTCTGTAGTGTGTAGCATAAGAGGATAGTCCGCAGTCAGGCCAAGGGGAGTGCCGTTTATTGGACAGTCATAGCTTGCTTATGTTGCATATCATATCAGATTCATAGGTTCACCCTAAACCCTAAACCATGCTATGGATATTTCTTTACCATGTTCATCTGATACTCTTATGATTGTTGCTGATTCTACACAGGTACCTACTTGTGTTCAAATCCCTAAACAGCTCACCAAGGAACAATTGTTGGAGTACTTTCCTCAATCATGGCTAACTAGCTATGAGAAACTTCATCAACAAAATCAGCTAGTGCAATCTACAATCTAAATGGCTCTGATACCAATAGGAAGGAACCTATGAATCTGATATGATCTACAACATAAGCAAGCTGAGATAAGAGGATATGGTGGTAAAGATGGAGGTGTAGGTTTACAAGGTGTTGGTGAAGTGGAAAGTGGAAAAGGGTTTTCATAATGAGGAGGCGGAGTGTATTGAATTTTCAAAATTACTAACCATTAATCAGTTCGTTACATTTGGCTAACCAGTTCATCGGTTTCGATTTTTTGGTTTGGTTAACTAATATTTTTCGGTTAACTATTAAAATTTATAACATAAAATTATATAAAAAAAATTAGATAAAGTTTAATTCAATTTTCAATGTGTAAAGTAATTTAATATAAAAATTACGAAACAAACATAATTTACGAGCAAAAATTCATGTTTTATAAATTAATAGTTAATATTATAAAATATATTTGATATTTATTGAAAATTACTATGTTTGATTCTATGTCAAATAAAATTTTGGATAATAATATAATCAAATGTTATTAAGTAAAATATGAACACCAATATATAATAAATATATATATATATATAAAAGTTAATTGTATACTATATATAAATATTGCTATATAATTAAAAATAATGATGTAATATAAATTTAGTTTAAAGTATTATATAAATTTTATAGAAAAAAATAAAAATTAAGGTATAAAAATAAAAATATATTTTAAAGTATTATTTTATGTAAATTTTACAGAGAAATAGAGAAAAATTGAATATATATATATATATATATATATAAACCGGTTAGCCGTGGACTAACTGTTAACCGGTATTTAAAAACCTAAACCGTAACTATTAACAAAAAATGTAAAATTTAAAAACTGTAACCGAATCCATCGAATCGAACTGATTTAGTTTTATTTTGTAATTTCCAGATGATCAAATTGATTCTTCCTTTTTCTTTTAGAAGCCATCGTATGAAAATATTTACAGTTAGAATCACCCTCTTTTAACCAGAACAATTTTACTCTTTGTTTCCAAAAGATCTCCTATTGATGAAGGGTCTCAAGATACTATTTTCCAACCTTAGAATAACTAACAACCAGTAACCCACACCTTACCTCATGCATCTACCTCTTCAACCCATTTAGTTTTATTTTGTAATTTCCAGAAATATTTCATCCATAATTGGCTAAGGCATCACTACAGCTTTTAATTTATGAGAACAGAGGCAAGCCAACACTAGAACTCCAAGCACTATGCACTACCTCAAGGAAATAGGTATTGTAAATATAAGCATTTTCAAAATGATACAATTTTGAAGGAGACAATTTAGAATAAGGAATTGGATTAAGCAAGAATGAGTTGTGATGAAGTCTGATCAATATTACTAACTCGAAAATGAGCAAAATTCAAGATCTAGTCATTATTAGCTAGAGCTTTATCCAGCCTCTCCTCAAAAAACCCGCTTCTTCATTGCCTTTTAACCATGTAAAAGCATAACCAGACATACCTAAATCCTGCAACCCAACATTTTCAACCGCTGCTTTAAAGCCTTCAATAAGGCGAGAAGGCTGAGGATTACCACCATGTTTTCCCCGCTGCTTTAAGATATCATTAAAATCTCCCACCATATCATTAAAATCTCCCACCACACACCAAGGCAACTACGATTTACCTACAAGCAAATGAAGGAGTGACCAAGAATAGATTCTATGATTTCTGTTAGGCTTACCATAAAACCTAGTGAACCTCCAACCTTTTGCACATTAGGCCTAGACCTCCTCATCAATATGGTTGGTTAAAAATCCAATAAGCTTAGCCTCATTCTTATTTCTCTACAAAAGGGCCAGACCACCATTTCAGCCTATAAGATCCACACAAAACATACCCTCATATCTTAACTACAATCTGACTTTTTCTAATTTTTCTCTACTATATAAGGTCTCCATTAAAAAAATAAAGTTGGGCTTTTTAGATAAGAAAAAGTCTTTAAGGACCCAAATTGCACGTGGGTTGCCCATCCCACAATAATTTCAGCTTAAGTAACTTATAGCGATAGGCAAATTTGTTCTACTAAACCTACCTTTACCAAGTTTTTTTTAATCCAATTGAACCATAATTTTTGGGTTGGATTGAATCCCAATACCATCACCGCTATATAATCTTTCTTTTTCTCTTAGATGTCATTTAAGGTCTACCACTATAATACCTTCTTAATTACCCACCTCACTCATCACCTCACCTCCTTGATTTTTGCCAACCATTATCTCCTTACATGTATCTTTATCTTCTGAATTAGCTTCATTTACAGCCTTAATATTCTCCCCCATAACTCCATGATTCCCGTCCTTTCCTCTTTCATCGTGGTCAACCACCATGGCTTTTCCACTTGTGTTATATCCTTCCTTCACCGCCTGTAACAAAGGTGATTTTTCATGTAACCATTGATTTCCAAAGGAAACTTGTCGTCTTCTATTGGTTGCTCTTATCGAATCATCAAATGGATGACTTAACTCCTCAACAGGTTTGTGATAAAGCTCAAGGCATTATCGATCATTATATCCAAGTATAACACAGATAAAATAAACTATTCATAATCGTTCATATTTGAACTCAATAGTAACCCAATCACCTCCTAACTTCTTAATCTTCATTTCATATTTTAATGGCTGGTTAACATCCAAAGCAACACGTATACTTATAAAATTTCTCCAAGTCCCTAAGAAATTCCTCAAATCAACACTATTGAATTTTCCTATAAATCTACCAATGCTTTGGGCCACCTTAACTGACATGAAACCAATTGGTAGTTTGTAAACTTACACCCAGATGCTAATGTGGTTCAGAGGAACATTTTCTGGTTGTTCATTAATATTAATGTGATTTACCAATAACACTTGGTTATCAAAGGTCCACGTGTCAATTTCGCTGAATGATCCCTCTCAATGAGAGTTCCTTCCATTAAATAAAAATTTCAAATCTTGTATAATCCTAAAAATATGCTTTTTATCCCTAAAAATCTGTTATCCTTAATTGTTAGAATATTCTAGGAATTTACAACATAATTACAAAGATATTTACAACATAAGAAAATATATGCATTTAGGGATGACTAGCCCTCTCTTCCTCTCTGTCATGACTAGTGTCGCATGGGATGACTAGTTCCCTCTTCCTTTCTGTCACGACTAGTGTCTCGTAGGATGACTCATCCCTTCTTCCTCTTTATCATGACTCGTGCCACATGTAATGACTTATCCCCTCTTTCTCTCTATCACGACTCATGCCCTCTTGATCGAGTTGTCATTCCATCTTTTTATTTTTTTCCATTCTAACATCCCCCTTCAAATTGAAGCTGATCGATCAAGAAGCATAAATTTGCCAACAAAAAATTGATGACGTCGTTGAGTCATGGATTTTGTAAAAACATCAGCTATTTGAAGATCACTTTAAACATGTGAAAGAGAGATGAATCCAGAATCCATAGTTTCACGTATATAATGACAGTCTACCTCGATATATTTTGTCGCTCATGGAAAACTAGATTAATAGCAATATGAATAGCACTTGTGTTGTTACCATGCAGAGGCATAGGCTGGTATGAGGGAATTTAAGTTTGGTAAGTAGCCTACATAGCCATGTAATTTTTGAACAAACAACTGATATGGCTCTATATTCAGACTCAGTTGAAGATTTTAATACACGATCTTATTTTTTGCATTTCCAAGATACCAAAAAATCCTCAATAAATATACACCAACCTGTGACATAATGCCCAATGTCAGTTTAGCCTACCTAATCTGCATCATTGAAAGCAGTAAGACGAATTGAAGAACCAGCTAGGAAGAATAACTCACGACTAGTAGATCTTAAAAGATATCATATGATACGACGAGCAGCCACTAGATGTAAATGGCATGGAGCTTGCATGAATTGACTGACTTATTGTACAACAAAGGAGATATCGGGTTATGTAATAGTAAAAAAGTTCAAACTTCCAACCAATTTTTGAAAAGAAGTTGGATCAGGAAGAAGATCTCTTTCATTATGATGATACTTGACATTTAGTTCCAACGGTGTATCAACAGAGGTAGATTCTTGAAGACCGACCAAAGCAATCAAATCTTGAGTATATTTATGTAAATGTAGAAATATATTAGAAGAATCATAGTGAATCTCCAATCCTAAGAAGTATGTAAGAGACCCAAGATCTTTCATATGAAAAAAATTCTTAAGATGTTGCTGGAGACAAGCAATTAATAAAGAATCAATTCATGTAATGACAATGTCATCCACATAGGCAAAAAGAAGAACACATCCAGTAGATATTTTACAAAGAAAGAACGATGAGTCATAGTTGCTCTACTCAAAAGTGAACTAAAGTAAAGTGGATCGAAATTTTTCAAACTAAGCTCTTGGAGCTTATTTCAAGCCATACAAAGACTTATTTAATTTACACACATAGGATTTAGTTGAGGAGCATAAACCTGGTGGAGGAGTCATATAGATATCTTCATTGAGATCGCCATGGAGAAAAGTATTTTTGACATCCATTTGATGAAGAGGTCAGCCTTAAGAAGCAGCAATAGCAATAATAGTTTGCACTGTAGTCATTTTTGCTACAGGAGCAAAGGTATTATTGTAGTCAATATCATACTCTTATATGTTTCCTAGAGCAACCAATCGAGCTTTTTATCAATCTAGAGTTCCATCTGAATGAAGCTTAATTGAATAAATCCATTTACACCCAATGGGCTTCAGTGATGGAGGATAAGATACAATATCCCATGTGTGATTTTCTTTAAGAGCTTGAAGTTCTTCCTGCATTGCTCTTTGCCAACACTCATGCTTTGAAGCTTGTGAGTAACATGTTGGAATAGAAATATTACTCAAAGTAAATGAGTAACCATACCATTTAGGAGGATCAGATACTCTATTAGAGCGACGAATAGTAGGCTCTAAAGGAGTAAGCTTAGGGATAGTTTCATGAGCATTCTCAAGTGGAGGATTGGTCTCGGGTAGGGGCAAAGTTGGTTGATGACACTGAAAGGTTGGCAAATCCTTAAAAATAAAAAGAACAGATGTAGCATTTTGAGGCATAGAATGAGTAAGAAAGAAATACTGATTCTAAAAAAAAATAACATTTCTCAATATATGAAATTTATGAGAACTGGGATCATAACAGATAAAACCTTTGTGTGAAGTAATATATCCCATAAAGACACATTTAGCAAATTGAACAAGAAGTTTATGACTTTTATAGAAGGGCAAATGTACAAAACAAACACAACCAAAAGTATGTAAGTTATGATAGTTAGGATATTTCCCATAAAGACGATAATATGAAGAGTCTAGATTTAACACTTAAGATGACAGTCTATTAATTAAATAAACAGCAGTAGACAAAGCTTCAATCTAATATTTAGATAGAATAGAAGACTCAATCAATAAAGTATAAGTTACATCCAAAAGATGACGATTTTTACACTCAGCAAGCCCATTTTGCTGTGGCATATATGGACATGATAATTCCTTTCTCAAGCAAAAAATTACGAAATTCATGAGACATATATTCCCTGCTAGAATTAGATCTTAACATTTAATACATGTAGAAAATTGGATTTCAACATAAGCCAAAAAGGTCTTGAACACAGAAAAAACCTCAGATTTAAAACGAAAAAAATATACCCAAGTAAACTAACTATAATCATCTATGAACGTCACAAAATACTTGTAATAAGCATAAGAAGGAACAGGAGTGACATTCCAAACATCACTGTGAATAATATCAAAACACTTTGCAGCATGACTACCTATAGAAGAAAAATGAAAAATTTTACTTTTGCCTAACTTACATGTAGAACAATCAAATGAACTATTAGAAAGATAATGTTTATTCCCCTACAAACTAGAATTGGACAGAATATTAAAGTTTGGATGTCCCAAACGTATATGCCACATTACACTTTTATTTTCAATGGTGGAATAAGCAAGAGACAAACAATGTGGAATAGAGAAATGAATAGAAAATAATCTTCCAACTTTAGGTCCCTTAGCGATTATCTTCCTCGAGACCTGATCCTGTACAATATAACTATGGGAAAAAAATTTCACATCACAATTGTTGTCAACCAATTGATCAACTAAAATAAGACTAACAGACAGTTTTGGTGACATAAAGACATTTATGAAAGCTGGAGTAATATCCCCAACTTTAGTAATGGGTAAATTACTACCATTGGCAATTTGAATTTCTAATGAACCATGATACTCACGAACATTTTTAAGTAAGCTAGAAGAGTTGGTCATGTGATTTAAAGCAGCAGAATCAACCAGCCAAAATTGAGATATAGTTTTATTACCTTATAGCCCTAAGGCTGAAAATGCAGAAAATAATCATTTGTTGTAGCATTTCAGGAGTAAGTACAATAGGAGTAGCTACTATAGAAGAATTTGCTAGAGCAGCATATTGGTTGTTTGTGTTATCTAAAATAGGATGATTTATCCCAGCTTGAAAAGCATTAATCTTGCGATTTTGTGGACGTGTAAGGCACTTCTTGATAATGTGTCCTTGTTGCTTACAATAATTGCAAAACTTCTTCCCACAATTGGTAGCAATGTGCCCATAAGTTTTGCAACTATAGCATTGTGCTTTGCTCATATCCTTGTCTCTCCCTTTTCCTTGAGCAATAAAAGCAACATTAGTGATATTCTCTGGTTTAAGAGTGTTCTGAGTGAGAAGACGTTGCTCTTCACGAAGTAATTCTCCAAAGCAAACATCCAATGGAGGAGAAGGTTCACGGTTCATCAAGTTTGAGTGAAGATTCTCAAATTCAGGTCGTAATTTCATCAAAAACTGATCTCACTTACTTTGCTCGTGAACTTCTTGAATCATATAACGAGATTCAGCTGGTATCTTTGCATAAACAATATCAATAAATTCTATCCATAAATTTTGAAATTCAGAAAAATAATCTTGAATTGAGAGACTTTCCTGAGAATAATTAGCTATGTCATGCTCCAATTGGAAATGCCTGGCACTACTATCTTGATTATATGCCTTTTTGAGGTAATCTCACATGGCTTTCGCTGTCTTGTATAACCTTAGATTAAGAACAATGAGAGGATAAACTGACCTTAAAATTCATGTCATCACTCGAGCATCTTTAACCTTCCATTTACGTAACTCTGTAGGATCTATTGGAGCTGGATCACTTCCATCAATATGATCCTACAATTATTTTCCTATAACAAAAAATTGAAAGTGAAACTCCCAGGCAGAGTAATTCTTTCCAGTGAATCGAACATTGAGAGACTCAAACTGATTTGAAGACATCCTCTCAAACCAAAAAAAATGAGACTAAGATCAGAAACAAAAGAATCGAAATCCAAGAGATCTGAACGTTTAGAACCAAAACAAAAATAATATCCGAAAGAAACAGATGAAAATTAATTTTAGAAACCAGTCTCTGATAGCATGTCAATTTTGCTGAATGATCCCTCTTAATGAGAGTTCCTTCCATTAAATAGAAATTTCAAATCTTATATAATCCTAAAAATCTGCTTTTTATCCTTAAAAATCTATTATCCTTAACTGTTATAATATTTTAGGAATTTTCAACATAATTACAAATATATTTACAATATAAGGAAATATATGCATTTGGGTACGACTAGTGTTGTATGGGAAGACTAGTACCCTCTTCCTCTCTATCACGATTAGTGTCTCATGGGATGACTCATCCTCTCTTTCTCTCGGTCACGACTCGTGCCACATGGAATGACTCATCCTTTCTTCATCTCTGTCACGACTCGTGCCCTCTTGATTGAGTCGTCATTCCCTCTTCCTCTTCTTTTCCCATTCTAACACCATGACCCCCCTTCAATCACTCTTTGTAAATCTAGTTCATAAAAAAACTAAAAAATAAACAGATTTGGTCCCAAATTCTTAATAAAACCCCATACCTGGTCTCCACAAGGCTGCCAAAGTCTGTTTCATAGCATGGGCATTAATGATTATTTTGGTCAGAAATCTTCCCACCAGACTCCAACGGAGATCGGTAGTATGTTCAGCACCTTCTTCCTCCTCTATAATAAGTCCCTCATTGTCTTCCTTCTTAACTGCAAGGTTATTGTACTAATCATTAATAGATTCCACATTCGTGGAAAAAGTACTTATGATAAAGAAAGGGAAAGAAACAATAACAGAGTTAAAATTTGCAACAGAGCAAGACAAAAAACCTTGTCATAGAGAGACTGGTCAATCCGTACTGATTATATTTTGAATTATGTTCATGATGAATGTTATAAGTGCATTTTTAGTTATGAAAGAAATAACTTACACCCCATGAAGTCCAATAAGAAAAGTAAATATCATGTGATATATATATATATATATATATATATATATATATATATATATATATATATATATATATATATATATATATATATATATATATATATATATATCCCATGAAGTCCAATAAGAAAAGTAAATATCATGTGATATATATATATATATATATATATATATATATATATATATATATATATATATATATATATATATATATATATATATATATATATATATATATATATATATATATAGCAGCACACAAATTATAAGAGAGGTAAGAACGATTATAATTTTTTTTTTTTGGGTGTACAATGACCGTGGCTATACGCTCAATATTTAAGCTCTTCAACTTTAATATATACTTTTTACTTTTTAGACTTTTGTTGGTTACAATCTATTTATTTAAGTCTCCAACTATTTATTTTAATATATCTTTGATTCAAATAAGAACTTAAAATATAAAAGAAAATTAGATAAAAATAATTAAGCCTGTAGTAATTTTATAAAAAGACATTTAAAATTAATGGTTCAATAAATCAATGCACAATAAATAAATATTATTACTTATTTAAGTTGTTAAAATTGAACCCAATGTTTACCAAATAAAACACATAATGTAATTATAAAAAATATATATAATATTAAGACAGTAAAAATTAAGGAATTTTGTGAAAAAATATGAAATGTAAAAATAGCACACCCGTGATAAACAAAATAACTTGCATATATTAATATTAGGCAAATAGAAAAAGTAAAAATTATTATTTGTGTATATAAAATGCAATGAGTTTATAGCCTGGAGATAAATATGCTTAAAAGAAAAAGAATTATAAACCGATAAAAAAAGAAAGAAAAAGGAATGAAATGAATACATATCTTGAAATCAAATTTTATGGCTTCCGTAGTTTAGCGTTTTGCATGCAAAATACTTTAGTTAATGAGGAATCCTCGTCTAAAACAGATTTTTAAAAAAATTCATGAACCGATTTAATGATAAAATAACGCTTATTCTAAATTAATTGAAAAAAAAAGTGAAATAAAATAACGCTATTTGAAATAGTAGTTAATATATAATAATATAAACGAAGCTGGATTGATGCCTGTGTGCTTCTTTTTTTTTTCTTTTTTTTTTTTTTCCTAATGAAACTCGGCATGAAACAGAATAATCTGCCAAATTTTGGTGGTTTCAAATTTCAATATAAATAATCTTTAGCAGGTGTTCTCAACCGAATTACTCATGAAGGCCCAGCAAGAGGCATCAATGGCTCTAAGAGAACCAAGGCGACTCCGAAGACGTCAAAATGGTGGTTCCAGCCCAGATTGGCCTGCAGCAAATTTTTGGGCCTTTCCATTATGCCATTATGATATTTCGGATTCCCAATATTCTGCCAATTTTACATCCATATAATTGAAACGGTACAATAATTCAAATATTTTCATTTTCAGGTAGATTTTCTTAACCTTGAAAATAGAATTATTACAAACTTTTCGATCTTTACAAGCATTTATTAAAAAATATATATATAACTATCTATATTTTTAAAAATCAAAATATGTATATTTTGACATATGGTCAAAATATATATTCATGTAATTTATCAAATAAGAAACAACTAAAAAAATTTAAAATATATATTTTTAATTCATCCCAAAAATTTTAATAAATAATTAAAAAAAAGTTAGAATATTTTTGAGTTTTATCTTGACTATTTCATATCTTAATCTGAAAAGTATTTCAACTTTATTTTAAAACTTTTTTATATGTGTCGATTTAACAAATACTATTTTAGTAAATATGCATTATAATATTTTAAAATTTTACTAGTGAGTTTTGTAAAAAAAAAAACTCTAGCAGTTAAGTCAGTATTTATAGGAAGAAATAGAAAAAATAATTTGAATATATAAGAATTTAAATAGCTTACCTGATAGATCCGAATATAATTTTTTTATACAATACTTAGTTACAGTTTATTTAATAAATTAAGTCATTAATATTATGTAATGATCAGTTACTAATAGAGTAAGCCATTACCCTTACAATGAATTTTTCATTACTAGTAAGTAGTAACATTCATATTGGAAATCAAATTATGCTCGAATTTAAAGAATTCAAGTTCCGTAGTTCAAATATTATCATTTAACATATTTTTTATTTGCATTTAAATAAAAAAACATACATAAATATTTTGGAGAATGAAAAATAATTTAAATACATCTGAAAGTATAAATTTATATAAGTTTTAACTTTTAAAAATATAGAAAGAAAAAATTTTAGAATGTAAAAATTAATGTGTATGGACTAGCTAACCATGGGCTTTCAGATAATAGTTAAAACTAAAATTCAAACTTGAAACTGATCAACTAATAATTAATTGAAAATTTTAATTCAATTTTTTTTTATTATCCTGATCCTTCCCTCAAAGGCAGGAAATCGGAACCAACGGCTTGAAGATTAGGTTGAAGGCCTTAATCTTGCCTCGAATCAACCTTCAAATCTGTCATGACGATCGAAGTAATATATATATATATATATATATATAGCATTTTTGAAAAGCAAGTGTTGCAAGCCATATGCTATTCCGATTTCAAAGGACAGAAGGAATTTGGACGGCTGGTGCCTGAAAATTTTAAATTTTGCTACGTTCCGATCTACCAAAGATCGGAGGATTGTTGTGCTTGACAAGTTCGAATTAGGACTAGACTATTTGTTGGCAATAAATTTTATTTTGTACTATCCATTGGTTATAAATCTTTTTTAAAAAATAAAATATTAATTTCACATACGATATATAAAAAAAAATTATTAAATAAAATTATTTTCATGATATTTTAATTTATTATTAAATTTGAATATTTGATAATAATCATCAAGTACTATACTCTCTTTTTTGGGATTTTTTTTAAAAATAGTGTAAGAAAAAAACTTATTTAAGAAATGGGGGTTATTTTTTACTATTAGGAAAAATGATGTGTCTCACTCATTTGTGCAACAAAGGATTGCGAAATTAGACACAGGGCCCTCTCTCTCTTTCTCTCTCTCTCACACACACTCTCTCACTCTCCCTCTCATTTTCTCTCTCTTCATATTTTTCAAAATTATTATCATATTTAATTCTATAATTAATTATCTATATAATTTTATAAATAAATAAAAAATATTTTTAAAAATAATATGAGGTAAAAATAAAAGGACTACAAATGAAAATTGCTTCAAAAATAATATTTAAAACAAATTCATAGTTAAAAAGAATGATAGTATGGTGAGAAAAAAGAGTACAGTGGTTGGTGATTTTTATCAAAAAATCAAATTTAACAATAAGTTAAAATATAGTCATTTTTATAATATTTTAACTTATTGTTAGATTTGAATTTTTGATAAAAATCACCAACCAATGTACTCTTTTTTTCTTATTATACTATCATTTTTTTACTATAAATTTGTTTTAAATTTTATTTTTGAAACAATTTTCATTTGTAGTCTTTTTATTTTTACCTCACGTTATTTTTAAAAATATTTTTTATTTTTTTGTAGGATTATATAGATAATTAATTATATAATTAAGTATGTTAACAATTTTGAAAAACATGAAGAAAGAGAAGGCTAGAGGTCTGCAACCTTTTGTTACGATAATGGGTGAGATACACCATTGTCTCAAAAAGTCAAAAAATAACCTCTATTTTCTAAATAAATTTTTTTATTACTCTATTTTTAAAAAAAATTTCCTTTTTTTCTTACTCTACTGTCAATTTTTTTTTTGTAACTATGAGTTTGTTTTAAATTTTATTTTTAAAATAATTTTCACTTGAAGTTTTTTTTTATTTTTACCTCGCATTATTTTCAAAAGTATTTTTTCTTTGTTTGTAGGATTGTACATATAATTAATTATAGAATTAAGTATAATAATAATTTTAGAAAACATAGAGAGAGAGGGAAAGGGCAAAGAGAGGGAGAGAGAGAAAGTGGGGCCTAATCCAATTTCGAAGAAAAAAATTTGGAGAAAGAGAAAAAAATCTCATAGTCTATTCACTTATAGAAAATTACTCCAATTTTTTAGAATTTTTTTTACATAAAATAGAAATTATATTTATTTTAGTCAATTTTCAAAAATAGATAACGAAAAATAAATTTTTTAATTTTTTAAAATTAAAAAAAATAATAAAAAATATTTTTTAAAATTTTTGAATAATTTTAATACATACACATATATGTGTACATACATACATATGTATGTAAGTACATACATACACATACATGCATATATACGTAGGTACATACATACGCATACATACAAATATGTGTATCTATGTACACATATATGTACATACATACATATGTGCATACATACATATAAATATAAATGTATATGTACGTGCATACATATACACATGCATATGCATATACATATATATATATGTGTGTGTGTGCATGCAAACGTTTGCGAGCTCGCGCGCGCGCGTGCGCGCACATACACACACACACATATATATATATATATATATATATATATATATATATGCACATGCATACATATATATACTTGTTTGCATGTGTATACATACATATACATATACATATGTAATTCATATACATATATATGTATGTATACATACATATGTATGCATATATACATACGTATATATGCACCTACACACACATGTGTGTGTGTATATATATATAAATACACATATATATACATATATAATAAATACTTTATTTTTTATTTATTAATAAATAAATATATTTTTTAAATTTTTTTTATAAAAAATAAATATTTTAATTTTATAAAAAAATAAAAAATAATTTTTTATAAATAAATAAATCCTCACATTTTCAAATAGATTTTAAAATATCCAAAACTTTTAATTATTTTTTTAAAATACATTATTATTAAAAAAATCTCCTAATATAATAAAGGCTAAAACTAAATAAAATAACACAATACCGTATAACTACTAGTACTAGATATTTATTTTATTTTTTATCTGTTAATTTTATTATTTTTATTATAATTAAGAAATAATAATTATATTTAAATTTAATATTAAATTATATAATTAAATTAAATTATTAAATTTAATTAATTTTAATTTTATTAAAAAAATTGAATTATAAAAATAGTTATATTATATTTAAAATTTAAAAATAATAAATAAATAAATAAAATATAAATTTTATTAAAAAATAAAAGGTAAAAGAGAATGAAATGATTAAAATAATATGATCAAATTGCTTGATTCTTGGGAACTTGAAATGTGGAAGGACATCAATCAATCGATACATCCATCAATCAATTTCAACTGCTCAGTGAAGTTTGTTATATATATATATATATATATTTTTTTGACCATAGACAGTAAATCTAAATTCTGAGTTTTCGTACAGAGCACTTTGTCATTTCATTATGCATTGGTTGGAGTTGTGGACTTCCAATCATAAGATTCATGGAGTAATTGCCCCAAACTCCTTTCTAATGTAAAATCCACACATCAAAATTAATGCTGGCAAAATTTGAATCAACTCAGGAAAATTCAATTTAATCCCTTTGTAAATCTGGATTCAAATTTTAAGAAATATTAATTATATATTTTTTTACTTTATCCTTATATAAGTATAATAAAATAATTAATATGGCCATAAATATAACTGTAGATAATTAGTAAAATAATATTTTAATAATTTATGATGAATATTTTTTAAAATTAATATAAATTAATTAATTAATTATTTTGATCCTCATGAAGACGAGAAGTGTGGTTGAGTAGGAATAGATGAAGCAATAAATATTTTGGGGAATGAAGATTTTTAAACTAAAAAATAATGTGAAAACCGAGTCATGGTTGTCACACAAACACGCCACCCCTCTTTCATTATGTTTCAGCTTTATAGGAATTTTTGAACAGAGAGTCTTCTGCAATCATTTTTTTATCGCTGTAAGAATTCAAAGTTACTATTTGGATCTGAAATCATCCGGTTAAAATTTTATTTTTTTTCCAGACTTTGGTTATATTTCGAATTTACAATCAGATAATTATAGAAAAGCTTGTTGTTTGATATAAGAAATTTGTGGTTGAGAAAAAGTCAAATTTATTTTTCTTCCCGTAAATTGCTTGAAGATAGTACAGGAACCAATGACCAGTGAGGAGTTTTCAATGAGAAAAAAGATACTGTAAGTTTCTGTCTCGAAATTGTTTAAAGTCAGCAAACCGGTACACAAGTTCACACCGGGAGAGGCGTTGCACTTGCATTGATATATTTTGATTGGTATGCAAATCTAGCCATTTCTCTGGTTATCGATGGAGATAACAGTTAAAAAAAAAATAGCAGGAGTTGCATTTTCTTCTAGCAATGGATAGTTGCATGTTATTTTTGCCTAAATTATGATATAAGATATTATCCAAAGAGTCAGCTCCCATTAATAATTTTTCATCAAGTTATAATGTGCGAAATAATTTCAGGAACTTCAACAACCCTTAATTATGATATAGTGGGTAGAGAGGCTAGTCGACAATGTTGGTCTGTAAGCCTTGTGAGTTACGAGTTTTTGCTTCTTTTAACTCGCAATTATTCTTTACTAACATGGAATTCCAACTACCTGATAAGGATTTGTGATCATGCATGTATAACCAAAACAATGATAAATAAATATTGGGAATTTTTTTTTTAAATAATTCAACTACAATTCAAATTGAAGACAATCTAAGTTTAAAGACAATTAAAACTTGATTTAATATTAGTAATGAAGTTTTAAATTTCAAATTCTATGATTTACTATAAAAGATAAAACTTAATGCGTACCGCTAACTTTATGAATGTTGGAAAATCAAAAAGCTCATCTTAGCCTTTTTGTATATGACATTTCTGAGCTTATATGAGCCGGATCCCTTGTCCCGCTTTTTAAGATTCTTTTCTTTTTTATCTTTTTTTCAACCGAAAATGAAATTTTATGTGGAAGTGTCCGTTACGGTGGAAAGTGTAGAAAGATCATAAGTTTGGAAGAATCTGAATGAGGGCTTTGCTTAAATTTCTGTGATCACTAATTAGCTTCCCATTTTCTTTATATTTTTGTGTCAAAAGCAAATCTATGCACGTACTGCTCGCTTCCTGTTTGTTTAAATGCCTAACTGAGTTTTTGGCAGCTATTTCTACTTTATGATTCATCCACCCTCTGTTGCAAGAGATTCCAGTTATATAACAAAATGCTACTTTTTCTTTCTGGCAAACAAATAGAGAGATCTAACATATATAGACAGTTGTTGTTCAATAATAACCTTGTGTCCATATAAATCTTACTTTAGACTTTGCCACTAAATTGTTACTTAAGAAATTTTACTATTCTTGAACCACCTTTCATTATCTTGAATGTCATTATGGCCATCTCTAATTTCATGAATCTTTGTCATTGTTAGGTTGAAAGGAAATCAATAAAGCAATTGAAATAAATAATTACGTGGATTTCATTTTAATAATAAATAAATATTTTTCATATTCGGAGCTAAAATATGGAATGTAAAATTTGCAAAAATAAATATTTGTTGCTTTGACGAAATGAAAACAAATAAATCCGATAAGTTTTTTGACGAGAGAAAATTCAGATGGTTAAATTAGAATGAAGTTGGTAATAAAAAAAATGGTTATAAGTTGGAATGAAGTTGGTAATAAGAAAATGGTTAAAAGTGCTAAGAGAGAAATAGCTGGAATACAACATCTAGATAGAAATAATATCCTAAACAGGATTCGGATTACTTGTTCGAACAATTTTCAATTGGAAGCAGAGAGCCTATTTAGAAAGACTCCCTTGTTAAATAGGAGAGTAAATATAATCACCTAAATAAAATTTACTTTCTGATAATTTAATTTTGCTAACCCGATATTAATGTCGAAACAAGAGCTCGGATCCAAAGATCCTCTCAACTAAACTATGTTCCAATTATTTTTAAAAAATTATTTTTAAATTAATGACTCTAATAACAAATGAAAAAAAAGCACTTGAATTCGGACTAAATATAGTTTTATTGATTTGATTTTAGTCCTTAAAAAATTCTAAAAAATTAATTTACGATGAATATGAGTACGATGGGAGAGAATATTTAGAAAACGACAGAATTCTCTTAATTAAAGGTGGAAATTTGAAAGCGAGAGGAGACAAAATCCGTATTCGATGGACAAAGAAAATATTTTTTTCTTTTATTTTCTAATTAAAAGTGATTAAAAAAAAGAAATAATTAGCCAGTAGTAACCTTTTTTAAAACGGACGATTAAAGCATAGTTAATCAAGCGAGGGTGATGCAGAAGTCAAAAGGCAAATTCGGTTCAAAGCGAAGAAAAGCAAAAGGGTATGAAGAGATTAAATTATGGCAATTTAATTTAAAAATATTTAATAAAATATTAAACCTTTTATCTTCTTTCTAATTTTTTGTAACCTTCTTCGTCCTTGTACTTTAAAAATGGCCTTTTCTTGATTTGAGTTTGTTTAAATAGCGAAAGCCATAATCAGATTAAATCAATCGCTTTTAAACACTTGGCTCCAAAATAGAAAAATCATGGCAATTTTTTTTTCTCGAAAATGGAAGTAAAAAGCAAAGCTTAAAAAGAGTGGATGAGTGGGTAAAATGATTAGTGGTCCAAAGTAGATGCTTAATTGCATTAGATCCCAAAATATTCTTACAAAATCCTCCTTAATTCGCATTTTCTTAACATCAGAATCCAATGTTCTTCCATTTTCATTTTCTGGCTTTCACTCAAAAGTGGGCCCCAAAGGGTTCCCCCTTCTGTCTGTTTTTTAAGCCTGATTTTTCATACTCCCAGCACAGAAGAAAATAGTTCTCATCTCATGCCCGGTGAACACTACATCCCGTACAATCCATTCATTCGCAGTACTCTGTGCATAAGATCGTCGCCAAAAAATTAGAATTATATTAAAATATAAACAAAATTTGAGCCTTTTTTTAATGTATAATGAGGGTGCGAATCAAATTCTAATAATGTAAATGTGATGCATAACTAAAATTGCACAATAATATGTTAGTATGCATGTAAATTCATGGATGAAACAGGAAATGAAATGATGAAAAATTCAGAAGAAACGGTGATTGTACATCAAAGAGAGAGCGACGGAACATGAACTAGGCCAATCATTTTCAGACATAGATCAATAATGCATCATTGGTTCATGTGAAAGTGATGTTTCTTAATCTTCTTTTGTTTTTCCTATTCTGTTTTGCTCATATGCACCAGGACAGTACATATGTCATCATTTATTATTCACATAATAATGTTTTCGGAAATAGTTGCCTTGCCTTTGCTTTTCAATTTCCGATTTTCATATCAACTTTTTTTAAATTCCTGTACTGTGAGTATATACAAATGTGAAAAATGTATAAAGAAATAAATCAATTAAGTAGGAATTTATGACCCCCCCAAAAAAAAAAGGCGATGTTACCTTAATTTCAATAAGATTTGCCTGCTATCTAAGGTCATAAATGTCTTAATTATAATACAAAAATTACATACATTGAGCATTGAGCAGAAATTGTCTATATATATATATATATATATAATCAACGCTTTGCCAGGGCTTCTTCTCTCGATAATGGCTAGCATTTTATCTTAGCAAGGTAATGGCTATTATTTTTACCTTGTTTATAACAGTAAAGGTAATATGCACCCTTTTTTTTATATATATTTATTGAGTCAATTTAAAAACAACAAGATATTTTTTAATCAAAAAAAAGTTTAAAAATAAATATTTAATGTTTCATATAATTCAATAATTTAATTGACTCTTATCCATAATAAAATAGATTTAAATATTTTTTTAAATAGGTTTGAAAATATTACAAGTATTTATTTTACTAGCCGTATCTATGGAATTCAGATTGGACTGGATACTTCTACTATTCCAAATTTATTCATAATATTAACTACTGATTAATTAAAATTAATATTTATGGATAAAGTTTTATTTTTGATATATTCTATTTTATAATTTATGAATTGTGGGATATACTCCCTTCATTCACTTTGAGTATCCATTTTGAGCTTTTCATCAAAATTAAGAAATGCATTAATTCATTCAGTGATTTACTAAATTAGCTTCCTGTAATATATTGTGCCTTTTAATAGACTAATAACTATTTATTAAAGCAAAGTTAATATAGAAAAATAATGTGCTATCATACCTTATTTTTTAGGCAAACGCTTATTTAGAAATAAAAATAAAATTTAAAGTGGACATTTAAAAAAAATAAATGGAGTAATTTATTAAATATAATAATAGTTTGATTAAATTTTATATGTTAATTGAATATTTAAAAGAATTTGAGATAGATATGGCTAGAATAAAATATTTTTAATTAAGTTGGTTCAAAATTTAGATATCTTTAAATTTAATTGGGTTTGAGTCTTAATGCATTCCCATCAATGCTATCTCTATTTTCCAATATTTTTCCCTCAAACAGAAAGAGACTCTAACTTGAATTAAAATCAAAGAACTAAATTACATAATTGATAATACCCATTTTATTGTACTTGAACTCGATTTAATAATTATATGCAAATTTCAGGTTCAGGTCAAATAGTTTCCTATCAGCTTATCAACCATTTTCGCATAAGATGATTTGATTGCACCTAGAGGTGTGCATCGGTCGGGTTCGGGTGAACCCAATTAACCCGAAATTTACATATTTTTCTCATCCGATCCGATCCTACATAAATATCGGGTCCCTATTCGAACAATTCGATATTTCTCGGGCCTCGATCCGAACAATCCGATTAACCCGAAATTAACTTTTTTTAATTTACATATTTAAATTAAAATCCTAAATTAATACAAATAAATAATATTAAATATCATAAAAAAAATATTTTAAAAATACAGTGTATTAGGTTTGTCAAAAGTTAATTAAATATAATTAAAATTTTTATATATTCATATTTTATTAGCTTTTATCCAAAAATTAATATAGTGTATTATAGCTTTGCAAAACAAAATATATTGTATTTAGATTTCATTTTGAAGTGAATATAATGTATTAACTTTTAGGGAATAATGAATACATTATATTCAGTTTGAGCAAGATTGAACACAGTTTATTACGTTTGTCAAAAGTAAAAACAATGTAATTAAATAATGTATTAGGTTTGTCAAAAGTGAATACAATATGTCATATTTGAGGAAAAATGAAAACATTGTATTTAGTATAAACAAAAGTTAAGAAACATAAGCAGGTAAGAAAAAAAGGTTTTCTTCAATCACATGGTATGCTATAATGGCAATATTTTCATTTAATTGTGAGGTAAACAACCTCAGCATTGCCTTTAACCGCAATAGTCACTGCTATGGACCTTGTAATCCATTAGTTACCAATTCAGACTCTGTACACTTAGCCATATTTCTTGCAGATCGCCTTTAGACCTTTCTAGCTTCACCACTATCCTTACCGATTTCTTTACTAGCAGCTTTCTTCTGAAATTCTCTAGATATCTCTCTTCCCTTCAAATTGCCTTCATGTTGAGGAACTTTATCACATCCCTCCTGACCTTGATCATTTTTAGTTTTACTCTCAGTCATAAAAGAGTTCTCGTCATCAATCTTCGCCCATGAATGAGTAATCCTTGAAACAGTTTTAGTGTTTTCCCTTATTCTCTTCTAATCAACTCTATAAGGAGAATTGCTCTCTCCCAAACCTTTCACCGAAGATCTAGTCAAAGTTTTCCTCCTACTTCTCCTAGGTGACTTCCTATATACTGAAGTTTTATATTCACAGGTTTCAACATCAGGACTGAATCTTACTTTCTTTTTCTTTTTCGGCTCATCGTCGAAATATTTTTCATCATTTTCTTCTTCCGGAATGGAATTGCCTTTTACTTGTGCACAATTTCAAACGCAATGCACACAAATTATTCATAGATCTAGTTGCCCTAAGTGAAAACAAATAGAAAAGAAGAAAAAAAATGAAACCATCAGATCTTCGTATTAATTTTAGATTTATTTTAAAAAAAAAATTCATTAAAAAAGGAAATATGATCGACCATGAAACTCACTGACAGACTTCTTCAAACATATGAGAAAAAATAAATGAAAAGAGAGAACAAACGAAATTAAAACTCATAATTCGAACATTCTGAATCAATATAAACCACAAAACATTGAAAATAAAGAGAATATATATGAACCTTGAGAGCGACAGTCAAAAGATCTGTCATTTGAAGATTGGTTTTATTGCAATTAAGAAATAAAAAAATTAAGTAGATTGAGAGTTGGTGGAAGATGACATACTTCTTACTTCTTAGGTAGTTAAGCTTGTCAAAGGATAACTGGATGAAGGAGGTGATGAGGCGGTAGTGATCATTGACCGGCAATGAGGCGATGGAGGTGGCCAAAAAATCTTAGGGTAGTGAAGATGATCGTGACTTATAGATTTTAGAAGAGGAAATGAAGAAGAAAAATTAGGTTTTTTTATTTATATACTTAGTAAATCGGGTTGGTTTTGAGAGTTTTTACCCGATCTGACCCGAAAATTTCACAAACCTTCTATCCAAACCGACCCTACCAACCCGATTAACTTCACCCGAATATATCGGATTGGATCGGGTTGATCGGATTGTTCGGATCAGATCGATTTTTGCACACCCCTAATTGCACCTACCATTTTGCCTGTCTTATCACATAGCTCACACCTAAACCTATCATCTATGGATATTGAAAATCCGATACTTAAATTTTCTAGTTCTATAGGTTCTAACTATTTAAAAATTTATATATATTGAGAGATATTTTACGAACAAGGTATTGCTTGTACTAATGCTATTTTACTATATTTTATCTCTCTATATCATCTGACTTAGGCATCAGAGTATTTATTGGCTGTAGATTAAGGGTTAATTTTTGTTTGTTTTGCATATCGGATTGCCATATTTAATAGATCGATCCAACCGATTTTCAGTTTATTTCATTTTCTCACGAGTTCTAATAATTCAAAACTTATTAATAATTAAATTGATTTTTTTTAAGAATAAAATTGATTGTTTATTAATCAAAGAATTGAATAATTGGAAATTGCAAGTGAGAGGCAATATGTTTATAAAAAAATAATTTCAAGGATTAACTCAAATCAAAAGTGAATATTAATATTTAAATATAATATTTAACAAAGTACGATAAGCATCGATTGTTATAAAAGCCTAAAAGGAGGATTACTGGTCTTCACTCCTCAGTCTTCAGCACTCAATTGAAAACTGCAATTATTGCTCAATTGTTTCATAATCCTGCTGAGTGTGAACAGCAATCTTTCATTTCTATTAATTACAGTTATAGTTCATGGGATACGTAAAGCAGAAGCAGAATCAGAGCACACAAGCTCCCGCTTAACTCCATCACAAGGATACGCTATCATCCCGACCAATTATTTTCAGGTGTGTAAAAAAATGAATTGGATGGATTATAATTAATTTTTTTTAATTTATTTAAAAATTTAGATGAATTGAATTCAATTAAAACTAATAAGATTGTGAATTAAATTTTTTATATTGAATTGATTGGTTTATGTGGGTTATATGAATTATGTTAATTTTTATATTATATTATAAATTTAAAAATTATTCATATTTATATATTTTTAAATATAAAGTATTAATTTTATTTTTATAAATATTTTTTAAATATCTCATACATATAAATTTACAGTGCCATAAATTTTAAAAATTACATAAAAATTTCATAAAAAAATTAATAGTGTCCTAAAGTTTAAACAATATATGTTCTATTTAAACAATACATCTTTCATTTGCCTTCAACATTAAAAAAATAAAATGAAAGTAATTATATATAAGATATGCATATAGCACAAAAAATGTGTCTATTCTATTTCTACCTAAAACGAGTGATGCGAGTGATGTAGAAATTTATACCTAAGTTAAAAGGGAAATATGAAGTATATTTAATATGTTGTTTCTTATGATATTAAGAATATCGATTTTTTATGATATATGTAAATCAATTTTTATTTAAGGGTTAAATTAACCTTTAATTAATTAATTAATTATATAGTTATATTGTGTTAAACATAATTACAAAATTTAGTTAGTTAGCATACAATGCGGACTCAAAAATGTTTTATTTCATATGAAATTATCAAATTAATGTATTTATGGATGTGTATGGGGAAATTTAAGTTGTTGATTATGCAGAGTATGGTAAAAAGCATATAAATATAAAACCAAAAAAAAAGGGTTCATTGGTTAAGAAAATAGGAGGCTGAACAACATTTGGCCACAACTGAAAAGGTTAGTAAAAATTTAAAACTGAACAACATTAAATATTTTTTGAATCAATATATCCCAGAATTTCATTAAGCCATTGTTGAATCAAATATTCTATACGGCAAGAATATTTAGCAATTCTTTGCAGTGATTGAGATGTTAAAACATGGTCCGGTCCACTTTATAGATTAATTAATTTCTAATCTTACTTTATGTTGCGATTAAATGCAAATAATTAATACAATTACAAGCCAAAATAGACAATCAAGAAAGATAAAAAACAACACAAAAATTTAACATATAATAATGGGTTAGCTGGTTGGGTTATATAATAATCCATAATTCATGAATATTTTTTTAAATTATAAAATGGGTTTTATGGGTTAGATTAGATGGATTTAGTGATTTGAATTTAATTGATTTAGTGGTTTATATCATTTTTGAACAGGCTTAATTATTTACAGGGTCAGATTAGCCTCTCAACTATATAAAATACTATACATTTATCATTAAATTATATTTTAGTTCGGAATTACCTATATCGTTGTTCCCATTTGTCCCACCGATTACGAATCAGGTCATATTTGGTTTTAACATTTGAAGAAATAAGTTGACATTAATTGAACTATATATTAGCGCATTGAAAAATTTACAACAAATGTCAGAAGCATGTAGACATTTAAACAAAATGAAAAGAAACGTCAAGAAATATTTGACAAGAAAAAAAGCTAAAATAATTAAAGTGTGGTTAAGGCATGACAATGACGAAGGAGTATAAATGAGGTAACCTTTTATTGAAATCTGGTTTGATGTTTTTTATTGTTGGCATTATAAAAGCAAAGATTGTCCAATAAAGCATATCATAACCAAAATAAAATTAACAAAAGCAATGCCAGACAGTACCACCGCCACATGCCCCGTATATGCTCACTGCTAGTGCTCGACGAAGGACCACCTCACCAGAAACCACTAAACCAACTTCTCTGTGGTTAAAAACTTCGGACTTACGGTCATCTACTGTTAACATAATTTACCTTTTTCAATTTTAGTTTAAAAGGAGAAGACAAAATAAGGAGAAAAACGCCTCATCTCTATGGGCTTTGTTCTTTTTGGACACTAGTCAACAAAGGTACTGTTGGCGCCCGAACTTCGAGTGAGGGAGGCGTGTAAAGGAGGTTGTGGGTCCACCATTGTAAGAAAAAAATAAGTGGACCCCACTTCTCCCCATTCTGTCTTTAGACTTGTAGACCTCAGCAAACAAGCCTCTCCATCATGGTTATTAAAACCGGACCGGGCGGTCGAACCGGTTTAATCACGAACAGTTGGTTGATTCGATTGGTTCAATGGATAAAAACCGAAAAATACTGTTTTAAACCGCCAAAAACCGGTTGAACCGAGATAAAACCGGATTAAATGATAAAAACGATTTGATTTTAGAAAAATCAACTTTTTGTCCAAAATATTTATACAATATTATTTTTTCTGGAAAAAAATAAAATAAAATTATAAATACAAAATAATTAAAATTCAAACAATTTAATGAATTTTTTATAAATTAAATAAAATTTTATAATTTATATTTGAAGAATTTCTTTAAAAATTTACAATTTTTTACTATATTTATTTTAAATTTTTATTATAAATGTTGAATGACTTGAAAATATAGTTTTATTGTTAATATTTGATGATAAATATATTTTTCTAAATTATTTTTAATTTTTTTATATAGTGATATTTTCATAATATTTATATAAAACTTAAAAAATAATATTTTTTTTAAAAAATAAAAAAAAATCTGATTGAATTTTAAAGAATCGATCAAACCACGAATCCTTAAGCTCTTCGGTTCGTTATCCAGTCCGAGTTTAATAACATTGCTATCCATCAATTATTAGCTGCAACTGCAAGCCTCCTCTTTCTCAGCATAGCTCAGCTCGGCTTTTATCGGCTCAGTTCTTCAAAATTTTACCAGCGCGTGACATCACTCTCCCCAAATTCAAAATTTGTTTTTCTTTTAATCGGCTCCTTCAAAGTTTAAACCAAAATCGCGGCTCATCATCATCGCTTGTTTATCCCTTTTTTTTTTTTCCTGTTTCTCAGTAGTTTTTATCACGCATTGCCTGTTTCCGTTTGTTGTTTCTCTGTAAACAGCGGATTACTTTTTCGCTTTCTTCTTCCCATCTCTTATTAGTATATTCATACCTTTAATCTCTTCTGTTTCTGCTGCTTCTGGGTCTCAATCATGGAAGCTTCGTCGCCTATTTCATTCCAACAAGACCATCTACCAGAGGCTTCTCCAAAGCCTTACAAGAAAAGCTTGGTCACTACTTTAATGGAGGCGGCTACTCTTCGCACTCCGTCTTTTAAAGAAGATACCTATTTTATCTCCCATCTTAAATCTTCAGAGAAGAAAGCGCTTCAAGAACTCAGAGATAAAATCTCAGCCTCATATGGGTCTGATTCTAGCGAATGTTCCATGTGGGGGATTCCTCTTTTAAGAGGCGAAGAAAAGGCTGATGTTATACTCTTGAAGTTTCTGCGAGCCAGAGACTTCAGAGTGGCCGATGCGCTTCACATGTTGGAGAAATGCCTGTGCTGGAGAAAAGAGTTTGGGGCAGACAATATCTGTGATGAAGATTTGGGTTTTAAAGAGCTTGAAGGTGTTGTGGCTTATATGAATGCTTATGATAGAGAAGGACACCCTGTTTGTTATAATGCTTATGGGGTTTTTAGAGATAAAGAAATGTATGAGAGGATCTTTGGGAATGAAGATAAGCTGAAGAAGTTTCTTAGGTGGAGAGTTCAGGTCCTTGAGAGAGGGATTAAGCTTCTGCATTTTAAGCCTGGTGGGATTAATTCCATTATTCAAGTCACTGATCTTAAGGATATGCCCAAAAGAGAGCTTAGAGTTGCTTCTAATCAGATCCTGTCTCTTTTCCAAGATAATTACCCTGAAATGGTAGCTCGAAAGGTAATTTTCTTTTTATCCTTTTTGTGTTTGTTTTTATCTTCTTTAAATATTTTCTTATTTTGTTTTCTTGTTGGGGTTAGATTTTCATCAATGTGCCATGGTACTTCAGTATGCTGTATTCAATGTTCAGTCCGTTCCTCACTCAGCGGACTAAGAGCAAGTTTGTTATCTCCAAGGAAGGACATGTTGCGGAGACGCTCTACAAGTAAGTCTCATGTTTTGTATTTTGATACCCATTATGGGTTTGATTTTCCAATCTACACGTTCTTTGCGTTTGGTTTTTTCTTGGATTTGATACTTAATTAACCCCACTTGCACAATTTTCATTTTTGTCGTCCACCACTTGCTGATTTTCACTTCATCAGATTCATAAGGCCAGAAGACATTCCAGTTCGGTATGGAGGGTTAAGCCGACCCAGCGATTTGCAGAATGGCCCACCTAAACTGGCGTCTGAGTTCCCTGTAAAAGGAGGGGAGAAAGTGAATATTCAGATCGAAGGAATTGAGGTTTCACTTTTAACATAAGCATAAAATCTTTCTTTTTTAGTTTAGTCCAAAATCCAAAACAAAACTAACAACATTGTGTGATGAAAATCAAATAGGGAGGTGCAACAATAACATGGGACATAGTAGTGGGGGGATGGGACTTGGAGTACAGCGCAGAGTTCGTGCCAGATGCAGAAGGGAGCTACACCATTGCTGTGGAGAAAGCTAGAAAGGTGAGTCCCTCGGAAGAAGCAATTCATAACTCTTATACATCAAGAGAAGCAGGGAAAATGGTTCTTTCTGTGGATAACACTGCTTCTAGGCGAAAAAAGGTTGCTGCTTATCGATATTTTGTCCGCAAATCTACTGTTGTTTAGCTTCAATTCGATAGCTTAATTTGCTAATTAACTCTAACAATTAAGTGCGTATTTTTCTTTCAAATTTTTTTTTTTGTTATTTTTGAAAAGCTAGTTGGTTAATGTCTGTGATCTGTCTTTAAGCGTACTTGATAGTGTGTAGTAATGTAATGTATAAAAGGTTGTTGGGGTACTTTTCACATATATAGAAGTAAAATCAATCAATTTGAACTTAAACTTTGCTCCTAATAGGTAGTTGATGTCTCTGACAGACGTCTTATTGTATTATTAGGCTAATATGAAGATGCTACATCTTAGGTATTTTAATAATACTCGCAACTTAAAAATTTACTAATTCGTGAATGTTTGGTCCGGTGTTTGTTCTCTTTTATGAGATATTGGATTTTTAATTTTGGGGGTGCAAGTTGGGGGGAAAATGTGGCAAAAAACAGAGCAGCGAGGTCATGGATGGGTAGTGAAATGAGAGCGTGAGGCATGTTTCGAATCGAAGTATTGGTGCGATGATGACATTAAATCCTCTCCCTGTGACTTGTGTCATTTTGGGAAGTAGGGCTTGAAAATGATGTCCTCCTGGGACTTTTTTTTTTTTTTTTATAAATAGTGTAATTTAAAAAAATATTTAAAATTTTGGATATTTGTAAAATTATTCGGGAAAATAAGTTGTTTTTATTTTCGCAGCTCTATTCTTTCTATTCTCTCTCATACGTTCACTTTCTCACTCTTCTCTTCACCTACTCTCTCATTCTCCCTCTCACCTGCTCTCTCTCTCTCTCTCATCTATTCTTTCACTCTCCCTCTCAACCACTTTCCCTCACATCTTCTCTCTTTTCGTATTTTTTAAGATTATTATTGAAATATTTTTTTAAATAATGTAAATTTAAAAAATATTTACACAATTGAAATTTATCAGAAAAATATAACAGCGGTTTCTTCAAAGGTTGTAGGTGGCGCAAAGAAGCAAAGTTTTATTGAAACAGTTGTACTTGTCAGCAGTTTCATATACAAAATTAGTTTTATCATCTAAAATTTTTTTGATAAAATCGCTACATATAGTAACAGTTTCGTACCAAAATTCTAAATATATAAATAATTTTTGGCACATTCTAAAATTATAAATAATTATTAAAAATGCATTATTAAAAACATCTTTCAATTATTATAATATGTAATTCTACAATTAATTATCTATACAATTTTATAAATAAATAAAAAATATTTTTAAAAATAATGTGAGTTAAAAATAAAAGAATTTCAAGTGAAAATTGTTTTAAAAATAAAATTTAAAGCAACTCAGTAAAAAAATGACATTAGAGTAAAAAAGATTTATTAATTACAGTATTAGTTTTACATACGATATATAAAAAATTCATTAAATAAAGTTATTTTTATGATATTTTAATTTATTGTTAAATTTAAATTTTTGATAAAAATTATCAATCACTATACTCTTTTTTTTATTATACTATCATTTTTTTAACTATGAATTTGTTTTAAATTTTATTTTTAAAGCAATTTTCATTTGAAATCTTTTTATTTTTACCTCACATTATTTTTAAATTTTTTTTATTTATTTGTAAGATTATGTAGATAATTAATTATAAAATTAAGTATGGTCATAATTTTGAAAAATATGAAGAGAGAGAAGGTGAGAGGGAGGGTGTGAGAGAGAGAGAAATAAAGAGGGTGAGTGAGAGAGTGGGAGAGAGAGAGTGAAAGTGGATGTATGAGAGAGAGAGACAGTTTTCCAAATAATTTTACAAATACTCCAAAATTCTAAATATTTTTTTTTAAATATACTATTTTTAAAAAATCCTGTCCTATTATGTATTGTTTTTGTTAGATAAGGTTGTGTATCCATAGCCCTAATCTACCCCATAGTTGCGCCATTTTTATGGGTTCATGCCCTTCACAAATTAAGTTTCTTGCACCACTCTATATAAATGTGATACTTTCTCCATCCCATTTTAAGATATATTTTTTCTTATTTTAGTTTATTCCACTCTAAATATTTTTTTCAAAATTTAACAGATATATTTACATATATACTCTTATTAATTATACAATTTATTAAATATTTCTCTTTTTTATTATTATCTACTTTTAACTAAAATTAAATGAAATTTTTAAAAATATAAAAGGATATTTTTATCGATTACTATAATTTTTTTATGAAATTAAGATATTTTAATAAGTTTTTTCATTTTCATAAAAAATAAAAAAATATCTCTTAAAATTGGAGTGAGATATACAATTACCAGCTTCTCTTCTAGCTGAAGTGTCGACTCTCAACTCACATTGGAATTGAATGGAAATCAGACCGTTAAAACCAAAATTGAATCTTGAACAATGATTTATGGTTCTAAATTGAAACTGTAAAAAGATGATTTTATTATGGTTTTTCATTATAAAAATCAAAATCAATGTTCTTTTTGATTTCAAACCGTAAAATATAATATGTTATGTATATTTATTATTTATTTTCTTAAAATAAAAAATCATTTGTTGTTCAAAAAATGTTTTTATTTTGAAATTTTAATTTTTCAAACTCTATTATTTTAAAATATTTGTATATATTATAAAAATAATAAGGTATTGCTTTAAAATTTTGATTGTTTTGAAATTATTGTTTTAATTTTTCTGAAAAAAATTAGAAATTTGGATAAACTTTTAATTTGTTTTTGCTATTGCCTTGTTTGTCTATGTTAATACAATTTGATACAATGACATCACATGAATAAGTATTCATTTTGACTATCAGAGACTGACTATCAAAGCAATTGTCAATCCTTTGTAATATGATTCTTTTAAAAGATAAAAATAAAATAAGATTTATTTTAATGTTAGATGTTTTTAATTGTGTTGTTTTTTTTCTATTTATTCTATTTAAAATAATTTTAAAATAAAATTTCAATCTGAAATCGAAATTGAAATTAAGAATGTCCTAAATTGAAACCATTTAAAATCATTTCCATTTAGGTTTTGTTCCATTTCCACCATTTATAAAGACAAAACCAGCTCAACCATCTATATAGATAAAGTCTTATTTTTTTCCTTAAAATTTTTAAAATGCATAAATTTTACTCTTAAGTTTTTTTAATCATTTTATAATTTAAATATAGATGACGAAGGGATGTAATCATGATGGATTGGACTATAAATAGCTTAAAAATTTTGCACATTATAAATGGATTGGATTATAAATAAGTTAAATTTTATAATATTAATTTTATTTTATTATTTTCATTAAAAATAAAAAAAATATGAATTTAAATATTTTTATATATTTATATTTATATTATATACAAAATTATAAAATCATATGAATATAAACAAACCATAAATAAATTGGATTATATTAAGATCCATAGACGTTACTATGGATATTGTCCGTGTTTCACATTTTCGATGGTAGGAGGATCGATCGGGCACTGTGAATATTATCTGCTTTGAACCGAAATCCTCATGGCTTTATTTATGTGGTATTGTCCCAAAACACGTCCAGTAGGTACGAGAACCGTTCCTCATTCCCATGAGTGCTTTCGTAGCTCAATGGATATAGCACCAGAGATTATCCTCTTTGGATCCATCTTAGCCGGAGCTCTAGACCCTTAAGATTTTATTCCTGGGGTGCTGCCCCAAAATGCATCCACAGAGAGAAGGTGTCCATGGCCTTATAAGATTCAGTTTCAGCTCATCTCTAACCGATGTGGGATAGGAGATAACGTGCGTTATCACTATTTTCCCTCCTGAAAAGTCTACGGATGGTGCTGCTACTCTTTTCTCTCAACGAAAGCACCAAATGATAGATCGCTCATTGTCTGATTAGGTAGGAGGTCTTCGGATGCTGGGGCCCTCGTCTCGCGTTCTCGATGGTAGGAGGATCAATCGGGGATGAGGATCCGATTGGGCACTGTGGATATTGTCCACTTTGGGCTGGAGTCCTCACGATTTTGTTTATGAGGTGCTGCTCCAAAACGCATCTAGTGGATGTGAGAACCGTTCCTCATTCCCATGAGTGCTTTCGTAGCTCAGTGAGTAGAGCACCAGAGATTGTCCTCTTTGGGTCCGTCTTAGCCGGAGTATTAGACCCTCAAGGTTTTGTTCCTGGGGTGCTGCCCCAGAACGCGTCCATAGGGTATTGATGTCCATGGCCTTATAAGTTACACTTTCAGCTCATATCCAGCTAAAGTGGGACAGGTGATAATCTTGGAAATAATATTTTTCAAGGTCCAGACAGTCGGCCCACTACACCTGGCAGGGCCCAAAGCCTATTAGTAGATAAGCCCAAAGCGCGAGTCACAAGACAAAGATAAGGCCATGTCACGTCCGATTGGATTGATGGGACAGTACGACTCAGTCAATCTACTGACACAAGGCAAAGCTCATGCTCCTCACCTACTCCTTGTTATCTTGTCGCTTACCAATTATGACAGCCAGTTATCACATTACAAGTACTCAAGTGCACCCTTCTTCCTCTTATAAATAGCCCAATACACAATGGCTTCAGATATTGATTTCTTGAGATTCTCTCTCTAAAAGACTACTAACTTAAGCTTTAGAGTGTTTACGCCTGGTCCGACTGGACACTCTTTCTTGCAGGACTCACACATCCGATCGACTCGATCTAGCCAGCCCTCTCTTTTTTCAGATAAAGATATTTCTGGTCTTATCAGTTATAAATGGATCGGATTAAATGAGTCTGATCGAATCATTTTATGGATCAAAATGGATAGGGTTATAAATTAAAAATTTTCAATTATTTTTTTAATTTTCAAAGTGATAGTGATCGCTTGAAATGGATGAACTTAGTAATAGATTTAGAACAGAATTCCTTTGGCCCAGCAGTAGACTAGCTTAAAATTTGAGTTCTCGTCTTTGACGCTCTCTATTTCCTTTCCCATCAACGTTCTATTAATGTTTCAGCCTAATTAAATTCTGATGTGCAAAAACATTAGTTCACTACTATGTAAGCTACAAGAGCTAATCAATTTCGTTTCGGGGATGAGGGTGTGGCCAAACGGTTGAGGCAAGTGGATAGCCTCGTGATAGCAGCATTCCCATTTCCCCCTCCCCCCAAATGACTGTAGGAAAAAGAAGAAAAAAAAAAAATCAATTTGGTTTCACGTAGAAACTCCATATAGTGCGGCAATTGAATTGCCAATAGACTGATGACATAAATCATACCAAGCTAAAACAAAAAAGAGTTGGATAGGATAATTCCTCTGGATTTGCAGTCTAGTTTTTAGTGAAAAGAGAAAAAAGAGAGAAAAAGACACGCAACCCATAATTGTCCTCCTAAACGTCCAATATTCATAAACCCAAAGTCTAAGTAAGCGCCTATTCGCAAGAATCATAGTGTAAGTTCTCCCCTCTCAATCTCTGCTAACCGATCAAAAATTCAATGCCAAGCCAAGCCAAAAAAAGAGGAAATGGCACAGGCAACCTTAACTCCGAGCGGTGAAAAATTAGAGTCATTTACGCTGTTAAGTGGCCACTCCATTCCAGCTGTGGGATTGGGCACATGGAAATCTGGCTCTCTAGCCTCTGCTTCCGTCTTAATTGCTATTGTCGAGGTATTACATAACGTAACAACATTATTAATTCCTTGATTGCTATAATAATTAACTAGATCGATCATTTTGTTGCATTAGATGGATGAAATCAATTTTTATATATAAAATTTTTTCTACCATTATTGTACTGGAAAGAAACTTAATTTTGGTTCTGAAAAGTTCGAACATTTTTGCAGGCAGGATACAGGCACAGATACCGCAATGGAATATGGGGTCCAGGAAGACGTACAATTTGTCAATAAATTTGATTTAATCCTTTTTATTGTAAGAAACGATTGATTTAATTTATACATTTAGGTATTATTAATTAATATCTCCAGGTAGGACAAGCTCTCCAGGCTGCCATGCAGGCAGGAATTGAGACGAAGGATCTCTTTGTCACTTCCAAGCTATGGTATTATTACGCTATCTCTTGAGGTTTTCAATTTTAAAATTAATTAACTTGTCATACATTTTTATGTTATATGTAGGTGTAACGATTTGTCTCCATACAGGGTTAGAAAAGCATTCAACAATACCCTTCAAGAACTGCAGCTTGATTATCTTGATCTTTATCTGGTACGTTTTGCATTTTTTTACTATGATTTTCCTTTTTTTATATCAACTGAAAAAATAAAGTTTTGCTGCAGATCCCCTGGCCGTTCCATCTCAAAGATGGAGCAAGCAGAGCTCCTAAGGCAGGAGATGTATTGGAATGGGACATCGAAGGAGTTTGGAGAGAAATGGAGAAGCTTGTGAAGGAAAATCTTCTTATAGATATTGGTATATGCAATTTCTCAAATAAGAAGCTCAACAAACTTCTGGGCTTTGCCCAAACTATGCCATCTGTGTGTCGGGTTCAATGTCTATCAACTTTTATGTAATTAATCAGACAATTAATTGTGGTAATTAAATTGTCATCATCATTAATTGTTTTTGTTTTAGATGGAGATGCATCCAGGATGGAGGAATGATGAAATGCTCGAGGCTTGCAAGAACAATGGAATCCATGTCACTGTAAGATCTCAAATTTGCTTGTTATGCATTATTTTATTGGGTTAATCTGGATGGAATTTTGCAGGCATACTCTCCATTGGGTTCACAATCAGGAGGCAGAGATTTGATACGTGATAGGACAGTTGAAACAATAACAAATAAGGTGAACAAGACAGCAGGACAGGTGCTAGTGAAATGGGCACTGCAAAGAGGAACCTGTGTCATACCCAAATCAACCCATCCTGAAAGGATCAGAGAGAACATTCTGGTCTCTGGCTGGGAAATCCCTCACCCTGATTTCCAAGCTCTATCTACCCTCTCTCCTCAGGTGCTTTCCTACCATAAGCAACTCTGCTTATATTTCTTGCGCTTTTACCCAATCTGATTGTGGGTTATTAATAACATACATGCAGAGAAGAGTGCTTGAGGGGGAGGATCTATTCGTTAACAAGAACGATGGAACATTCAGGAGTGTAGCCGATCGTTAGGATCATGCGAACTAGTTCCACTTGGAGATTAACAATGGCTTTCACGTTTTCTTTTTGTTAATTATGAGTTTAATTGTAAGAATTATGAGCAAAATTACTAATTCTACACTACATATGCTTAGTAAGTAATTAAAAAAAAACTAATACTTCACTTCTGTGTTTGGATTGCATCTTTCACTCGCATCTGAATGTGACAAAAGAAAATTAAAAGACCACTGAAAAAATCACATCACGCATTCAAAGAATCAGATATAGTGACAAGAACTTGGTCCAAGAGAGCTTGAGAAAAAAGGAAAAAGAATAAAGAAACCAAAAGAAGAAAAATCCTTTAATCACCTAGACCTACTCATACTTGAAGATTCAATGTTACGAGTTAAATCACCGATACTTAATCTCTTATTGAAATTTTTAGGGCTGCTAATTGTTTCTTGGACCACAGCAGCTTGCTGTTGAATAACAAGAACAAGAGCCCTGCAATCAAAATCTGAAGATGCCAACATATCTCCGACTACACCTAATTCCTCGAGCTCCTTCCATTCCGATAGTCCTGATAATAATGTAGAATGAGGATCATGTCTTCTACCCACTAACATCAGCTCAAAATTCTGGCAAATGCCTCTTAGCAGTTTTGCTGTTTCCGATCCTTCTGTTATTTGATACTCCGAGTACTTAACATCATTCAAGCTACTTGCTGTTCGTGCCCGAAACTCATTGATCATGTTGATATCTTTTTTCTTCTCTATCAGATCAGCATCACTGTGATGATGTTGATTTGCCATTAACCTTATCAACGAAAACTTAATGTTAGAATGCATCGCCATTCGTGCCCCATATGCTAGTGTTTCGCGATCATCAGCCCCTCCGAGAAACAGAACACATGCTCTTCTCAGAGTCTGACCTGGCATCATTGATCTTGCTAGTTTCCCACCATCATACAGCAGCCCGACCGAACATGGAGCATGAAAGAGTATGTTTTTATTCACAATCCTTACAGAAGGATCATCTGAATATGTAAAAGGGATGATTACTAAAGAAGTAGTCTTCCCTAATGCCAATGAACATACTGCATCATGTAACACTGGAGTGGGTGCATAGGATGTGAAGCATTGGATCAAGTGAAGCCCTTCGTTTCTTCGTTCGATTTGACAAAAAGCATTGATGATTCTATTGATTTCAACCTTTTTATTGCTCGATTTGGAGGTATTCAATTGGTGTGGGATTAGAAGAGGTACTGTGCCTTCAACAGACTTCTTAAGGTTCACAACATAGACTTCAATCGGTTCAACTTTGGTAGGATTTGAATCTTCAAGGACACTGATAATTGAGGGAAGATTGTCTTGTTGATGAACACAAGCAAGGACTTTTAGCTCGGCGCTAGTTTGTTGAATTGTTCGTCTTTTATATGCTATGTATCTTTTTGAAGGATCATAAACAAGTCTTGCCAACCATGTAAATATAGCTGAATGCAATGCCGAATTGATAACCAGGACTGCAAAGTCTTCATCTGATATCAACTGCAATGAATTCAGTCACAAACTGTCATGTACGCAGATTAATGACATCATAATAACTTTTGCCAATTTAAAGATTCTCTTACCATAACTTTGTTGGCGCGGGAATAGAGCTGAACATCAAACAAACCTTTGCAATTCAAGATGAAACCGAGCGAAATCGCATCAAGAAAAGGTATCTTGAAATAGAGCGCAGGAATAAGAACAGAGAGAAGTCTTGCCAAGCTAGCAACAACCATGATCACCTCTACAACAGCAAATTGTTTGTGTCCTAGTACATACATGTCGGTCCGACGACCAGCATCAATGACATAACAAGGAACCAAAACGGTCTCGACAAAACATTCAATCTTCTCCATTAAGCTTGAAACCATAGGCGGACCATCAGGAATGACCATCCCCAGAAATACAGGAGCAAAATAAAAATGCTGCCCTGTAATTTCTCCGAAAAAAGCAGTAAAAAGAACCATCAAACAGATAGAACAAACAAAGGGCTCTTTTAATCCTTTGCCATCAGGAGTTTTTCTGACCATCCACAAAAGAATAGGACGGAATATGAAAACAATGATCAAAATCGAAACAAGTTTGCTCATTTGAGCAAAAACAACTCCTGCTTCCATACCAACTTGTATATCTTCTTGAACATCAAATAAAATAGCAAGAAACAACCAGCTAATCAACCCACAAATCATTGCAGAAGAGAGAGCGAGGCGGCCTAATTCGGTATTAAGCAGCCTGAGATCCGTGAGAGAGACTAAGATAACATGAAAAGAAGTTGTGGCAACAAGAATGGCTACAGAGGGAAGAGTTTGATAAAGATCGGTATTGTCATGTTCAAAGAATCCTCTTAGATAGATAGCAAAAGATGTGGTTATAATCATAGGAAAAATTAAGCATGATAAGCCTATAACAACTGCCAATTTCCCGCATTTCCTCAACACCATAAAATCTATTCTCATGCTCAGCAAAAAAAGAAGGAACATGAACGCCATTGCTCTAAATATACCAATCATCAATACTCCTTTTGGTGAAAACAATATTTGTTCATAGAAAGCTTCATTTTGTCCAAGAAATGAAGGCCCTATAGCAATTGCACCCTGCATTTATAAAAGAAATACCATCAACTATACGTATAAAATGATCCCAGAAATGAAAAGAATTACAGATTAATAGAAAAGAAATGGTTTTGAAGGATTTACCATAATTTGAGGGACATAAGTCTGCTCTCCAATAGGCTTAATGAGCATTTGAAAAACGAGCTTGAAGGTGTTAACTAAAGCTATTTGCAATGACACAAGTTGCAATGGCCAATTTGTAATATTATTCCCATCTCTAAATTGCATTGTATTTACCAATGTAACTTCCTCGCATAAAACTGTTAAATTTTTTGATGGGTTTCGCCATGAATGCTTCATCTTTGTTTTTCAATTCACCTGGTCAGGGGATGAAAATTTCAAATCCTTCTCTTGAGAAACAAGAAAGAAAGCTGGTTAAGAGCAGTGGAAGAGAATGAATTTTAGAATAGAAAATATGAATGGTGTTTGATAGGAAGAAAAGATCGGAGAAGATTTTTGGGATTCAACAGAAAAGGAAATTAAAAAAAAACAGTTACGCATTCTGTTAATAGAATATTCATACCCACAACCCAAAAAGAAGACCCACATCGCAAATCCCTCATGACAGGACGGAACTTGTTGGCTTGACTAAATTTTGCTTTAGCAATGGCCATTCCAGATAGTCGTAATTTACTTAATTAATATTTATCCTAAAAAAGAAATTAAATTTAAAATGCACGTGTATGATTTTACATTATACTAATATTCAATACGAAAACAAAACAATTCTTAATGTATTTATTTTAATTTATTACTATTCGAATTCAAAAACGTTAGAAAGGCTAATTTGTTATCTAACTCTGTTGCTTAGCTTGACTGAAGAAAACTAATTATGCCATTAATATAGTTAATTATTATATTTAATAGCATTTATTAAATAAAATATTTTTCTTGTTTTCTTATGATTTGAGAAATATTTAATTTGCGGTAGAAAAATAAGTAAACAATTGACAGAATACAAGTTGTCCTCTCATTGTTTTTCACATAAAACCAATTTTCCATTTTACTCGTTAAGGAAATATAATTTCAACATATATATATATATATATATATCAATAGGGAATTAAGTTGTTACAGCTTAAATTCTGACCTCTTATGCTATGCGATATGTAATAAAAAATGTAGAAATTAGCTCATTAAGTAGTTAGAAAACACACAATATTTTGTAGCTCAGGAGCAATTCACATTGACTATTGCTTACTACCAAATTAGTGAATATAATTAACCAACTAACTATATAAGTATAATACATATCTTTTTTTTATACGAAATGTACGAAATATTCTGGATGGACTCCAACTATGGAAGGTATTTTTAAGCCTGTACCACACCCAAACTAATCAATTCATTTATCCATTGACGTAGTTTAATAGGGCTTTCATATATTTTTTCGTTTTTCCTTACCATGGGCTAAAATTATCTTCGAGTTTTCATAGTCAAAGTTTAATCATTAAGCCTTATTAATAGAATAAAAAATGGGAGTTTAGCAAAAAAAAACCCTACTAAAAATATCCTTATATTTTTTTCCCTTTTAACATTATCTTTTTTTTTTTAATTTTTATTTTAAAAATACTCATTTTTTAATTTTACACAAACTTTTCATCTCTTCCTTCATTCTTTTTTGAGTTTTTCCTTCTTCTTCCTATCAGATCTGCACTTTTGACGATTGATGATTTAATCTCGATGCCGGATCTGCACTTTTGTTGTTGGAGATGTTGGGATTCTTCTGGTTCCAGAATTGCAGCCTCAAGAAATGGAATTCTAGGGGGATAATGGTGGAATTTACTGTCCTGATTCAATTCATAGAGTCTTTAATCCTAGTGATACACAGGTAATTGGACTAATAAATAATTATGTTTTAATAGAGGAATTCTTGAATTTTCTTTCCTAAATCTCTTGTATTGTTATATATGAAAGGCAATTAACAACGAAAATCAGCAATTCGTGGGTGGGGTTGGGAGTTCCACTCCATTGGCATCAGAAATTTCAAGTTTGGAAAATTCGACTTACAAAGTTGGAAAACTCTCTGTTGAGCAAAGGAAAGAGAAAATCCATAGGTATATGAAGAAAAGGAATGAAAGAAACTTCAGTAAGAAAATCAAGGTTTTCTCTTTCTTTTTCTTTTTCTCTTATTTTATTTTCAAGATTGTGTATTTTTCAAGATTAATCGTTCAATAAAAAATATTGCAGTATGCATGTAGAAAAACACTGGCAGATAGCAGGCCATGAGTCAGAGGAAGGTTTGCTAAGAATGATGACTTTGGAGATGCTAATAGAGCTGCTTGCAGCAACCATGAAGAAGAAGATGAGGATGATGGAAGATTCTTAATCTCAATTACTTAGATAATTAATTTTTTTAAGAAAAAATTTCTCTAATTAAATTATAATGTTTATGAATGTAGATGGCAGTAAAAGAAGAAGAAGACATGGTTGATTCTTCGGATATCTTTGCTCATATACGTGGTGTAAATTCCTTTAAATGCAACTACTCCATCCAGTCCTGGATTAAATAAAGCTTGCTGAAGAATTAAATATCTATACAATTTTCCAGATTGCTGACCCTATCTCAGCCAAGAATATATCTATCTGGGTTTAATAAAAATAGTAAAATAACAAGTTGGGTCTTTTTACTATACAATAATTAAGAATATAATGTAAAATGCAGCCAAGATAAATTGAGAGGGGAGAATAATTAACAGTGTAATATTTGTAAATAATATTGTATTACTGACTAATATCCCTCAATTTGTACAAAACTTGAGGCAGGACTTCTAGCTTGTCTCTAACAGTTTTTGTTTATTTTGTTTGTACTTCTGTTTGTGTAACATAAAATCTGATTAGTACAGAATAAGATAGTACAATTTTGAGTTAAAAACAGCGATTGAAATTTTCTTTTGGCCTATTTTCATATTAAAATTCAAATTTGAGAAAAATATACTGGCTGGTATACTTGGTATGTCACTCGGTATACTTGATATACTGTCCGGTATACCAAATTTCAGAATATATTTTTATTCTATTTTTTGGTATACCGACCAGTATACCTGATATATCACTCGGTATACCTACTGGTATATAAAATATACCGTCTAATATACCAAAATATAGAACATATTTACACTCTAAAAATTTATATCCCAACTGGCATACTATGTATATTGTATGGTATACCAAATTATATAACATGATTTTCTTTCTTAAATTTGAATTTTAATATTTTTTTATATTTGAGCTCTAACAATATAATAAATGCAAATCCAATAACTGAAATGCAAGTATCAACAATAAATTTTTTATCATTACAACACCAACCGCTTTTAGAATTGGAAAGAAATATTTCTGACATAATGAATTATGTGAGCATATTGAGCAAAGATAATGTTTTGTTCAAGGCACTGTTGATTTCATTTTTGGTAGTGGAAAGTTTCTATATTTTGTAACGATTATGTTGGTTTTGGGATTTATATAGTTTTGATTGTAATTTTGCAACTTTTCCAATGAATAATAATCTCATCTATGAAAACTTTAAATAACCAATCTAGCAAGATGGTACAACATTAAATGCTTTACCAATTCAAATCCACAAACAATAGAAAAGAATTGAAAGGCCTGCATTGGGGCCCCATCCGGTGAAAGAAAAAAATCCTAGTGGTATGCTTCAACAGATAAAAATATGTCTCTGACATATCTTTTCAAAAATATAACATCCAAATTGGCTAAATCACACATTACATCATCCTATTTTTCCCAATTATTTCCTGAGTAGGTTATATTTCAAATTATGAACATGCATTCATTACAAACCCAGAAGTTTCTTTGGGAATTTAAATAATTATCCAAATTTAACTTTCATTTCCAGGCATCCAAGAAGTTTCAGAGAAATTTGGGCAAGCATAATCTCAAGCCTTATTTGATTGAAACACCAAAAACTTTTGTCAGCAAGACCAGCATGATTACATGCCTATAGAAGGCCAAGAAGTGTAACACTATTATGTCTAAAACGAGCAGTTCTCATCTCTTCAAATAAGTCTACTGCATCCTCTCCTTTCCTGTTCTGTACAAAATTGCATATCAAAGCATATTTCTATGAAGAAGTTCACTGAGAGCCAAGAGATCTTCCATGGTTCCACATTTGGCATAAAAGCTGACCAAAGAATTGCCAACAAACACATCAGAGTTACACAAGCATTTAACAGCACATCACAAGCATGAAAACCTTTTCCAATCCCAAGTGTTGCAAGCTGCACTAAAGATGCAAGGAAATTTATACTGAGAAGGTATCAACACTTCTCTTGTAAGCTCAATAAAGAGATTCACAGCCTCTTCATTGTGACCCATTTGACTACAACCCGCAATCATCGCATTCCAAAAGACAACATTTCTTTCGGGAATAGCTGAAGGGCATCCTCTATCCTTCCCTTTTTCAAATACCCATATATCAAAGTCGTGTAATAGATAGCATTTTGGCCTTTGGATATCCTCATAAGCTGTCCGATTTTCTTCAATTGTACTCAACTTGGCAGAGAAATCTAGAATTGCAGTGCCCAAAAAAAACTTAAGAGTGAAGGCCTATTTTCATTGCAGAAGCATGAAATTGATTCCCTAGATAAACGTTCTTCAAAGTAGTTGACGAGTGCATTATTGTTCTGAAAGTGAACTCATTCAGCCTGATATCCAACAAAAGCATTATTGAGAAAAGATAAATAGCATTTCTGTATTGATGCTGCTTAGCAAATCGCCCAAATATGTATATTACAGAAAAAATATCTAACTCAGGCATTTGATCGAACAGTTCATTTGCATAAGCCATTATGTTTAATTTCTAGCAATGAAGAGAGTTTAGGTTTTGCTTCTGGGCATTCGGAGAGAGAGATAAAGGTTGAGGTTTACAGGCATGAATATGCGCTTTATGGGTTTCCTTGCGTGAATTTTGTAACATTGGTTCTGCATTAAAACTAATGACGTTTCTCTAGTATGCTATCAAATGCCTCTTTCAATAATATTATCCCCTGAAAAATTCCTAGTTGCCTTTTTGATATCATCCAATGTGAACTTAACCAGAGTAGTACTGTCACTAATGAACTTCAATCCAGAATTCAAATCCATTTCAAAACCTCCGCCATTGCTACCTCTTTTCTTCTTTCTCCTCAAGGCCCCGTACCTTCACCTCAAAAATCAACAACCGCCAACAATTATCAAAACCCAACGCCCAAAATTACAAAAACCAAGATCAAAGCTTTCTTATTTTTATGACTTGAATTCTTAGGAGCTAAATCAAGCAAAAACAAGCACTTAGCAATACCTCTATCAGTAGGGCCGAACCTATTAAGAAATGCTCCCTCATAAATCCCCGGGTAAGCTTGACAATCCGATAAGTTCCCGAACTAATTCTATTAAGTATGTTTTCATTTTGCGACATCTACAGCTTAATTGTTATTTCTTTCACCAAAAAATTTTATTGGCAGAAAAAATTCAGATAAGGCATAGAATTAAATTAATTATAAATATATAAAAAAGCAAATGTACTGGCTTTGTGAGAAATCCCAACTAATGCCAGGTTTATATATGTTTAGAATTTTTAGGAAGAGAGAGAATAAAAACAATTAGCTTTTTATTCTATATATCAAATTGAAAAAATTATTGCTTTTATACAGGCAAATACAATTAATCTCCTAAATTAATTCAGGTTTTCCTATTTAAAATTCTACCATATAAAATCAAGTAAAAACAAACTAAAAACCAATTCAAATTATAATTTTGACAACTAATTATTTTGAATTATTCTAACACCTTTCCTTAATTCAAAATTAAAAAAAAAAATTCAAGCTTTCGTAGAGCACATCTCTCCATACTTTTCAATTTTTTTATGATGCACTTCTTGTCACAACCGTTTTTGTTGATGCACTCTCTCATTAACTTACTTGGTGCACATCTCACCAATTTGTTTGTTTTTTATTTTTTATTCTGCAATTTTTTCGCAGATGCCCAAATTTCTTACAATTAAACATTGTGTCTTTTCCTTGTACCAATAATCTTTTTCTTTCTCATGAGCTCTTATCTGATTAAGGGTTGAATTATTTCCTAGAGATGACAATTTCCTTTCCTCTTCAACCCATTGCCATAAGCCAAGACTTTTTAGATGAGTTGTCATCTTGACATTCCACACTTGATAGTTTTCATCGTTGAAATTTGGAGGTGAGAGGATTGAAGTATTAGTGGCAGCCATAACTAAAATTCACAGGTCTGTCTAAGATCATGGCTTTGATACCAGCCGTAACTAAAATTTACAATTCTCTTTAAAATCTAAGGCTTTGATATCATGTTGATAATTTTTAGGAAGGGAGAAGAATAAAAACAATTAGCTCTTTATTTCATATATCAAATCGAAAAAATTATTACCTTTATATAGGTAAATACAACTAATCTCCCAAACTAATTCAGAATTTTCTCCTTAAAATCCAAAATCAAATAAAAACAAACTAGACCAATTCAAATTATAATTTTGACAACAAATTATTTTGAATTATTCTAACAATATAGCTGTAAATCAGTTCATACATAGCAATATTAACCCTGAAAACACAAACCCTAATTTAACACGATAAAAGACATAACCACCACAAGACAATGTGCAACTAAATACAACAGCATTTATCTAAGATAACACTATCATGGAAACTAAAAAAATTACTTATATTTGTTATTTAGATATTCAGCTTTTTTTGATATTTTATATGATCCAATAGTGAATTTTAAGTTCAGATTTCCTCGAGTTTAGTTCAGATTTTACAGTTGGGTAGAGTTGCTCAAATCTTAATTGTATAGAGGTAAGGTTGCACCAAAGTGAACTTAATGAATAACTTTGTACATTGTAAAAGTACAGAGTTAATTTTGTCCATTCTGCTTTTTTTAATTTTTTTTTACAGTAAGTTTTTATTCTATTTGTATATTGAATTATTTCATTTTCCAATTTTGGTTACACTTAGTTGTTAATCGAAAAGATCTGAGTATGAAAAAAACTTAGTCGAAAATCTAGCCAATATGACATGACTTAATTCGTCCTTCTTGATCTCCTACCCTATGCACAAGAACGTTGGCGACCAGTGATGAACAGATCATTTGTTTCTAAAAACACTACAATTGACTCATGTCGTTCAAAGTCTGCAGGATTTAGATGGAGGGAGTTTTAAGTATTTCATATTAGATAGTTATACAAATGAAATACTCACGATAAAAATTTGGTCAATTCGTACTTTATAAGCTAACTTTTGGTATTAAGTTAAATTCCAATCCATTTTTTTTTACACGGTATTAGAAAGTTAAAAATTTTTGCACGTACTTGGTCTTGAGCAGGAGCCGATGTGTTAATATGACCTCTATTCCTCATAAAAAGTTTAGGCAATTATCAATATATTAACTTTTGAAATTGAATTAAAACCAAGTGCATTTCTTCGCAAGAGGACACTTAATGATTGTCTGCTACTAGAACATGGAACAAGAACGACAACAACAGTTCTTGGACACCTGGGCTTCAATTGAGCTAGCTGACATGATTGGATCTCTTCCTGGTGGCTTCAATGCTGTTGTTGGATAGTCGGTGGTGAAATACTTGAGATGGTGGTTAGAAAAATCATGATTTTTTACATGACGATATTGATTTATTATTTGAAATATTGACCATGTAGTGCACTCCCATTAATCCTGTCAAATAATTTGATGTAGAATTTTACCAGATCAAAATTCAGACAATTGCAAAAGTACAAAAGAAAAATGTGAATTATCCTGATGGCAAGTCAATCTGATTTTTTTAGAAGATGAACGCAAATTAAATCTGATAATCAAAGTTAAAAGTCACCTTTCCTATTGCTTAAATAAAACTTATGAAGAAAAGAAAAGAAAAGAGGTGCATTTCCACATTTACTATCTGAGAGAGAGATTCGTTGATGCAAATTAAGGATCTGAGCTTTTTTTACATTTGTACAGATAAATTCCCATGAATAAGCGCCAATCTCAACGTTATATAAGTTCTGTAAGATATTTGATGAAGATCATTAAGCAGTATTCATCATTAATCTTCAGCAGCAGGATGAGAATCCTTGGAAGATTTTCGCAATCGAGGACGCTTTACAACTGAATTTGCTCTAATTAATCCTTGAGGATTATTATTTGCAAATTCATGGGCATCATTTTTTGTGTATCTATTCTTTTGATGAGGCACTGCTGCTATTTCGGAGCAATGCATGCTAGCTCTGCTTACTTCTGAATATGCTTCTGCCAATTCTGTGTGATTTGCACTTACTCTACTCACTTCAGAGAATGATCTTGTTAACAATGTTCTACTTTTCAAGAACAAGCATACAACTGCTATGTCGTCTATCCTGGAACCTGGATATTTGTTTTTCCATGCTCGGACCGCATATTTTACTAGTATTTTCGCAGCCATTGATCGTTTCCTAATTGATGCAACTATTCGAATCACATCATTGTTTGATAACACGTCCCATATCTGCACGAAAAAATGTATTAGAAACTTCTTCACCCAATCAATAAAAGGGAAAAGTGCGAGCGAATTACCCCATCAGTCGCCAAGACTACAAATTCATCGTCTTTTGTTATTCTTCGATAAGATACTTCAGGATGCGAAATGAGGCCATATTCTTTGAGGCAGAAATCACCAAAGGCCCTGGCCATGGCTAGACCTGGACAATCTTCATCTGGCATCCATATTCTGAAAACTTCAGGCTCTTCAGGCAGGGCAAAAACTCTGCCATTGCAATTCTTAATACGCTGAGCCTCACCTGATTTTAGACCAAGCTTTAGACTATAAGCATTTTAATAAACAAACAATACTTGTCTAGACACGATCTATGCAATCTTCGAGCAAGTAATGCAAGTGCATGACAATCACAGGCAAGAAATAAAATAACAAAGCGCATACATACTTCTAACGTTAGGCTTCAAATCAACGGTGAGTTGGACAGGAAAAAGTTGACTCTTGTTGCCTCTAGTGCAAAGAACAGCTCGAGAATCGCCTAAATTTGCCATTATCAAGTGGTTTCCCTGAAAATACCAAAACAAAATATGAATGGAATTCAATTAAACATAAAGTGAATTGATCTAAAAACTAGCAATACCTGTTTAACAACAGTAACAGCAGTAGTACCACTGCAGAAACTATCAATGCTTGCATCAAGGCTAAGTTCTTCATCCATATCTTTAAAACACTTAACAAAAGTGGCCTCCCATGAAGATAAAGGCAGAGTCAGACCACCGCCGCTATCATCATCATCACCGTCGCTTTTATTTACATCATCATCACCAGCTTCTTCATCAATAGGATCATCAGCAGAAGTATATTTAACGCTGTTAGCCTGTGATAATTTGATTGACGCTGATAGCCTTATAGGTAATGTGTCACGAACATGGCGAGCAACCTTGTGCCCATACGGACCATGCCCATCAAACACTCCGCAGAAGACCATATCTTGATTCCCAATAAATTTCTGAAACATAAAAAAAAAAATTCATTATTTTGATTATGATTAAATTTAATTATAAACCCGAGAAATGCAGTTTTTGAAAACAAATTTAATTGATTGACAGGAAAAAGAAGAATGTGAATTACCTCCCAGACGGTCATGGCGTCCTGATTAATTCCTTTTTTACCTTGTTGAGAAAACATTGAAATAAGTTTAGAGGCTCCTTGTAATCTAATACGAGCTCCAGATTCGGCAATGGTGACATGATCATCTTCATCAATAACTTCAGATTCTCTTTCTTCAAATCCTTCCGTCTCCAACACCACACTTCTCTCAATCAAATTGCAATCTTTACTACAACAATGTCCCATTTCCTTTTCTTCTCAGAATCCAACAATTTTCCCTGGAAAAATTGCATGGGAAAATGAAGGAAAATTGGAACCTTTTTGGTTGACCCTGATTAATAGGTTCAAATTTTGAAAAGGGTGATGCAGGATAAGATCGGAATATTGGTTTTCAATCAAAATAATAATAATAATTCCACGAAAATAGTAAAAGGATATAATCAGAAAGAGGAAAAAAAATTAGAAAGGAAGATAAAATGTTTTCTGGATTATGGATCTGAATCCTAACTAAATTTTAGGATTGAAAAATAGAAAATGATATGTTGCTGGTTTTGTGTACCTCTGTGTCTGAGGAAAATAAGGAGGCCTTTTCGCCCATATATTGCTAAAATCATATATAATCTAATAACCGTTTGAGCTCACTCATCACTATTTTTCTCTTATTTTAAGGAAGTATAAATTTTTTGAACGTCTTATAATTCCTTGTTCGCTATCCTAAGTTTCCGTATCCTACTTTCATATCTTAAGCTTATTTTGTTGAATTTTCTATTCCCGACTGATGCTGATTACAGGTTAGATATTTAATTCCTGAAATTATTTTTTGATTTCGCTATCATACACATTTAAATTAATTATTAATTACAAAACAACTTTCATTCATCTTAGATAAGATTTGAAAATCAATTGTTGTTAGCTGATGATTCCATCAGGATTTTTTTAAGAGATTCCATTTAAAGGTGTGAAATGGATCCGGTTGAGCAGATTTGGATTAGGTTATAAATGAGACATCATTTATGACTTATAAATGGGCCAATATCTAAACGTACCGGGTGCATTTGAGTCCATCTATAGGTTTGCTATATATTGACCCAGATGGGTTATATGCTGATCCAAATACAAGCATAGTAACTTAAATGGATCACATGATAGCCTTAATAGGAAAAATTATGGGTTAACCCATTTAACTCCTTTTTAATAAAAATTCACATTTAATACAATTACAATACACTAAATGGAATGGGTCGAGTTCAGGCCCAATTTAATCAAAATTTGAATTTATTTTTTTTTTCTGCACAAGTCTATATAAATAAAATACAAGCTTATTCCAAGCTGAGTTAGATTAGATTTGATTCAAAATGGGCTAAGATGAGTCAGGTCTAACAGAAATTTAAAGACTTTTTTTTTACATAAGCCTACATAAATAACATGTAGGCTTACTTTGGGTTGTGTTGGGCTCGACTGAGTTCGGCCGAGTTGGGATAGGCCAAACTCTATTAATTTTGAGCTGAGTCGAGATGGATCGAGCTGGGTTTAATATGAATTTAATTTTTTTTTTGCACAAATTTGTATAAATAAAATTTAGACCCACTTCAGACCGAGCTGAATTCTGACTAAAATGGATCAAGTTCGGGCCGGACCGAATTGGAATTTGATTTTTTTTACACAAGACTGCATAAATAAACAAGCTTATTTCGGATTGGACCGGACTGAATTTGGTACGAGCTGAATTCAAGTCAAATCGAGACTAGATGAAATTCAAATATTTTTTCTGCACAGTTCTAAATAAATAAAATTTAGACCTACTTTGGACTGCATCGATTTTGGACCCGACTTGACTGAGTTCAGGCCAAACTAGATGAGTTGGGTTTAGACCTTGCCTAATTGGAATTTGAATTTTTTTGCATAAAATTGCATGCATAAAATATAAATCTATTTCATGTTGGGCTAGATTGGATTTGCTATAGGCCAAGTTCAGGCCAGACTGGCATCAATCGAGTTCGGATTAGAATGAGTTGAATTCGGATCTAGCCTAAACAAAATTTGAAAATTTTTCTGCACAATCCTACATAAGTAAAATTCTGACTTAATTTGAACTTGCCAAATTCAAGTCAGAATAGGTAGAGTTCGAGCCAAATCTGGATGGATCGGATTTTGGGAGGGCCTAATTAGAATTTAAAAATTATTTTATGCATAAATCTATATAAATAAAAGCCAGGCTTACTTCAGGCTGGGTTGGACCGAATTTGAATCGAGATGGATTGAAATGGGCTAGATCGGATTTGGATCATATCGATTTTGGGCCTGGATGGATTGAGATAGTAGTGAGCATGCTTAGTATAAATACAAAAAATTATAATTGGTATAAATTTGATATATTAATCTATTCAGTACAGTTGATACCCATTGGACCAAATGGAACATGCCCATCTGCCTCAGAATTTAATGAAGTCGATTTCAATTTATTCAAATGGATATACTTCTAAATTGAATTAAATTTGAATCAATTTATTTGAACGGATCCATCAGTTTTAATATATATATATATATATAAGAAAGAGATATTTCATATGAACATTTATCGTTGAAATGCCTTTGGAAAACAATTATTAATTACAATTTTAAATATAAGGAATCGAATCCCATAGAAGCTTTATCAATACAATTTAAGATTTTTTTTTAAAGAAATTGATGGCTGACTTGATTTGATTTTTATTATTTAAACTATATAATTGTTAATTTATTTAGGTTAACATTAACCTCCGAGAAGTTTCTAATGATAAAGTACTAAAAACTCTAAATTATATATATGCTTTTTTGACAAAATAGTATCTTAATTCTTATTTATGTGACAACATATTATCCATTATATTTATTTAACATTATCCTATTTTTTATAGCTATTCTGCTGTTCACAATTTATCCACTATTTGATATTACTGTTACTATATTGTGCTCTTCCAATTTGATTTTTTTTTAAATAATATTTTTTACAGAAAAAATTGTAAATATGGTGTTTGTTAGAAAATATTTAAAAAATTAGATACTCTTTTCATTTTTTTCATCATTTTTATTATTTTTACAAAAATTTAAAATTATTAATTAGATTTAAATTTACTATTAAATTACATTATTTGACTTAGTATTAAATTTATTATTAATTAAAAAATATTAATTAAATCTAAATTTAATATATATAAGACCTAAATTTAGTATAAAATTTGAATTTTGATAAAAAAAAATTACATATAAAGGAACGAAAAAAGTAATTAATTATTCTTTATAGTTCTTTATTAATTTGCTACTCTTCGCATTTATATTCATTGTGCCATAAGGAAGAGTAATGCGGCCACATTTTTCTTTATGGATAACGCAACCTAATACTGTGTTCTCATAAATTGTCAAGCCACGTCAGATAATGCAGTGTCAGACTACATTTTTAAATCGAATAGGGATCACACCATTCTAGCAGTATAACACAGTACAAAGCTGCGTTTTTGTAAAAAATACCAATCTTCTAAATATTTTCTATAAACACTATATTTACAATTTTTTCTTTAAAAAACATTATTTAAAAAAACCGCCAATTTGCTCAATTAAATCATTGTATTTCAAATCTAAAAAATAGATAACCCCACCTTTTTCTAGTAAAACTTTCCGATTTTAATTATTATTCTAAAATTTAGTTTAATTTATTTTTTCTTTTACTAATTGAGAAAAAAATATCACACAAGCTGAAACATTAAAAAAAAAAAAAGAAATGAATAGAATTAAGAATATATAAAAAGATACAAAATAACATAATTTTACTAATAATTCGAATTGTTCGATCATTTTTAAATACTAAATATCAAATCAAAATAACCAAATTTTTATTTCAAAATCAATCAGATTAAATTAAAACCAACCAAACATACTAAATTACTTGCAATTCAATTCTCAATTTCATTCCGATTTTACTTATTCGTGGCTGGAACTGAAGATGCTATCCAAATCCATGCGAAAAAAGAAGTAACTAATCCAAAAGTGGCAGAAAGAGTTGAAACCGAAAACGACTGATTCAACAGAGAACAAAAATGATGGGTGTGCACCATCTTCTAGTATATCTTATGATTGCATTGGAAAAGTCTTAATGCTCCATAAGAAAAATCTAGTCTCCTGCCTTCATCCCCAGTTCATCAATCCCTCCTATAACCGGATTGATCTATTTAAATATCCGTTCTTACTTGTGGAGGAAATTCAAGAATCCATTTTTAATAATCACAAAAATGAAACCTAATTCTAAATTCTCCCTTGGAACCAAAATCTTCAGTTGCCAATGCAATACATAGCAATAGGTAAAGCTCCCACAAGGGCTGAATTCAATTAATCTAAATGGGAGGCATTGCAATTTCATGCTTGGCTCCACGCTTATCACTATTCATATGATTTACATTTCAAATAATTGATTGTATAACCGCATCTGCTCTGCCTCAAAATGAAGTTTAAAAGGAGAAGTAAGAAAGAACAGCATCATCCAGTAAACGTTAATCCTTGCAAAGGGGCACTGCATAGCCTATACCATCGCAAGTTCCTAGAGTCCCTTGCATCTCTAAGATGCACTTTATACAGATTTAGCACTTGGACAAAATTCAGTTAACATGTATTCAAAGTTCTCCTTAGCACAAACATGAAAGTACAATACAGTATCAAATCATTGGCTACTAATACATCTTCCACTATCAATCTCAATGCTTCACAGAAAGACATAAGCAATGATCGTGATAGCAATTTTGACAGTAAACCCCTCGAAATTATTTCTGTATTTGATCACATATTGCTTGATACTGATTTAGGAACATAAAATCTCAGATGTTCAATGATACAAATAAAGAAGAGAGAAATATTGGAACTTTCACTTGCAGAAACATTCTTACAAGAAAAGAAATCTGCTTATAAACGAACAAAAGAATCCTAGAGCAATTTTTAAAAATTCCAGAATAATTTGACCGAGTAATAAGCTGAAGCATTTTTTTTTTCTTCCGCAGAGCATACATAGAAAACCTAAAATGTTACAAGAGACGTATAAAATTACATGAGATGTCCAGGATTGTTACCCGTTACCACCACTGATGAACAAGAACTCCACTCTCTCTGAGAGAAGTAAATAGCTCTAAGCACTGTCCATAAGTTTTCTCAAATTTGGTGCTCCTTTGCCCGGGACAACATCTTTGCCACCTATTGTAATGACATTCGAGAAAAATTTCATCAATCAAGCAAATTGCTCCTGTCTTCAACAATCTAGGTATCAAATCAAATTCAGTCCCTTCCACATCCATTTTCATCACCACAAAATCTTTATCTGTCACAGTCTTCTTCAACCATGCTGCAAAATCAAATCCCTGGATCTCATCCACCTCTCCATCAAAACTCTTATCACCCACCGATGACAATTTTGCAGGCTGAATTCTCCCCATTCCTCTTCCTCTATCCTTGACTTCTTTCCCAGGATCGTGGTTAATTTCAAAAGACAACGTTTCATTCCTCACCCAAGCTGCATAAGGCAACAAAGTAACCCCTTTCTTCAACTTATACTCTGCATGAAAAGTCTTATCAGCCTCAATCGCAAACACATCAAAGGTCCTATTCTGCTTTGGGTATTGCTTCTTGAACCAACTTCCTATACTAGAGCCATAACTCCTAGCTCCAACATCAATGTAGACATATCTATTTTGGAAGCTAACATCAACCATGGATGATAAATACTTTATGTTCTTTATATTCCGTTTTAAAGTAATCCACGGTTTCAATGGCTCCTCTTTAATCAATGGCTCCGCAATACGGATCAATTCCCGTTTATGCTCCGGGACTAAGCACTTATTCAGTGAATTGCCACTGGGCTCTTTACCACCATGGCGAAAAATTCCATACTGTTTTTGAAGAACAATTTCTTTAATGTATGGCAATGAAGAATCAAAACCATCAATATTGTGAGATTTTATCAATTTGCAAGAATTAAACAAATCAAGAAATGAATTGAAACTATACGTATCTTTTGCTTTCACATGGACCACCAAAAAACCTTCGGGTTTCAGCGTCCGGGCAATCTCCGATGCCAGATCCAACGGCCGAGATGATTTGTCGAGGCCTCCCTGGCCGGAGAAAACGAAATCAAAGGTATTATCACCAAACGGTATGCGGCTCGTTTTCCTGGAGATAACCAAAGGCTTAGATGCTTTCTTGAAAATTCCGATCGAGTCCGATAGGCCGATCTCCTTCAAAGCAAATACATCTTGACCGGCCGGCGTATCAACGCAGAGAGATTTTGAGGCCGGAGAGAGGTAGCCTTCTGAGATCAGATCTTGAAACACAGAGGAGTAAAATTGGACGGCTTTGATCCAATCTTTACTGGTGTAGAGATCCATTTGACCGGGACCTGCCGGCCTTAGGGCTTTGTTCACAGTTGAAGCGCCGGCGCCGGCGCCAATAATCACAAAGCTGAGATTTTCCGGCAGAGAGAAAAAGCAGAAGTCACCGAGATTACAGGACTCGCCGGCCATTGTAACAATGTAAGCAAATCGTATGATTATGATTAAAACGCCGAATAAAAGAACCCGTGTCATAATATTCCTCAAAAAGCTAGGTTTTCCAGTTGTAGGTTCCATGACTGTAACTCTATACACCTCCTATGAATTGAAAAATTTTGTATGTTCGATATAAACGAGAAGGAAAACGAAGGCTAAAGCTAGGAAAACGAAGGCTAAAGCTAGAAAAAGAGTAAAGGGTAATAGAAGGAAAATAAATTAACGGGAACAGAAGCGGGCGGAGGTGTGGTTGGCTCCGACGAGCGTTCTCCTATGACAGCGAGTTGGAAAATAGAGCGAAAACGGAGGGGCAAAATTGGAAAACATAATGGGTGAATGGTTTCGATGAGTGAATATAGGAAGAAAGGCGAAAATTTCTCTTTAGGAAGGAGAAAAGAGGGAGGCCATAGGTCGGGTCTTCTGCTGTGAAAGACTGAGTGAGTTGGAGTTTCCCATTGAAAGAAATGAAAATAAAAGGAAAATTTAGGAGGAAGAAGCACGCGGACTGGTGACCGGACTAGCCGGTTCACACTTATTATGCGCAATGGAAGATGATACAGATGGGAGGAAATTGCGTGTGGTGCATGGACTCATATTTTGCCTCTTAATTGCTTCGTAAATTACCAGTTTTACCACTGCTATGGCACCACCCACTATTATATTGTACATCCATGAATCGACATCGTTTCTTCAGTTTTTCTTTTTTCTCCTACTATCACTTGCGAATTTGATATTAAATTAAAAAAATAAATATATACATGATTTTTGCATTTTTCGTATAAATTGACAACAATATAGTTGCCTTTCACTTTCTCCATAAATATTATTTAATTTGTTTTGAATGGAGAAATTTGATTGGCTGTTGGCTCTTGTGATTGTAGGTAGTGCTATAAAATATTCTCCTGACCCATATCAAAGCCAAAATCATATTACAATCATTCTCCCATCCAAATATAAATGGCAAAATCTTGTTCTCTTTTAATTAATGTGAAAAGAAAATGTTTAACAGAAAACTTAATTAAGGTGTTGATGTATATTAAGACGTCTTAAGTCGCAAGTTTTTGCATGACAATTGGTGCGAGTTGCGCCATTTATTCCTCATCCACTCTATTCTAAAGTAGAGCTATTAATTATGCATTTGTTGTAACCCGTCGTTTTCTTAAAGATGCTTAAGTTAATACTCCTTGTCCTTAGATTGCATATCAATTGTCGTTTTTTTTTTTCTTAAAAAGTTATCCTACCTAATTATTTTATCTAAAATTTCATTTTATAAAATTAAAACTAATCCCCATTTGAATCAAATAGAGCCATAAAGACAGTAAAAATCTATCGCATAATATTTAATACAGTTGCATTCTCAAAATACAAACTCGAGACTACTTGTTAAGTTAACAAAAACGTGCTCAGAGGTAAAATTAAGATAATATTTATTATATATATATATCAATATCAAGTATTAGCGCTATATTAATACCTTTATTAATTTTTTTATCTATATTGATTAAATATAAAAGAGAATAATATAATTTTTAAAAAATAATTTTTAATAAATTGAGAAAAAATAGTGATTATTTGAACAAGAAAAAAAAATAAAAATTAACTTGAAAAGACAAATAATTTGATGCTGCGTGATTTTAGGGATAATCAATGTCCATGTTACCATTCTAAAGTTTCTTGCATTAATATGGGAACAAACTCTCAAAACTCAAACCCTCGGCTTCCTCTTCATTCACGTTAACCTTAATCTCTTCAAACTTTTTTTCTACGCTACCTCATGCTCAACTCACTTTCTCCATTAAACTCAACACTACCAATTATCTTACTTGGAAAATCTAATTTACTCCTATCATCAAATGCTACAACCTCTTCAATCATATCAATGATACACCAGCACCCATCTCCATCATAACCAATACAACAACAAATCAACCAGAATTCAGTCCCGATTATTTAAAATGGCTACAGGAAGATCAACTTTTGTTAAGCTAGATTTTATCACGTCTAACTGAAGAGGTTTTTCCCTATGTGACTGGTTTAGACACTGCTCATGAAGCATGAAAGGCTCTCTCGGATGCATTTGGCATAAGTAACGGTGCTAGGCGAGTTCAATTGCACATTGCATTGCAAAACATGTCTCTTGGGGATAAACCAATTGGCCAATTTTTATGTGAAGCTAAAGTTATCGCTAACAAACTTGCTACTGTTGGAACACCCATTTCACCTGATGTCTTCAATGCTACCATCTTCAGATTGCTCCCATCAGAATATCATCTTATCATTGCCACTCTATCTGCAGAAAAATCACAGGTCTCTTTCTCTGATCTCTTTAGTAGACTAATGGCTCATGAGATTCTTTTGCAAACCTCTTCCAAATCAGTCTCTATTGTTGCAAATATTACTCGTCAAAATAAATTTTCTCCACGTCAGTTCACTCCAAATTTGTAAAAAGGTAATAACAAGCACAATGGTACTTCCTCCAATGGCACTAAAAAAATGGTTTTCTCATCCTTGTCAAATTTGTGGTCTCAATAATCTTCAAGAAAAATGGTGTTGCAGATGTTATGATCAAGATAATGCCAAAATCACTACTAATGCAGCCCATGTTCATAACTCTCCCTTTAATGATTGGTTTTCTAATACTGCAGCTTCTCATCACATGACCCCTGATTTATCTGCTCTTGAAATCTTCGAAGAATACAAGGGGCCTCACAAGGTTACCATAGGTAATGGGCATTGTTTGAAAATTACAAATATTGATCACACTTCTTTTCTCTACTAATCATGCACAACTCTATTTGAAAAATGTTTTACATGTGCCCTCTATAAAGCATCAATTATTATTTGTTAACAAGTTTGCAAAAGATAATAACTGTTCATTTGAATTTGACTTTGTTGGATTTACTGTGAAACACAAGGAAAATAACATGGTGTTGTTTAAGGGACCTGTTGAAGATGGAGTTTATAGATTTTCTACTACAGCATTAAAGTGGATAACCAAGAACAACAAAGCATTTCAATCAGTTTGTACCTCCTCACCTGATTGGCATGCTCAACTTGGTCATCCACAACTCTCCACCGTTTCTTTCATTATTAATAAATTCAATTTGCCTAGTCCTTCAATAAAAACACTTTCTTATATTTGTGAAGCATGTTGTTTAGGCAAATATGGTCAGCTTTTTTTTTTTAACTATAACTGGTTCTATTGCTAGTAAACCTCTGGAATTGATTTATGGAGATGCATGGAGGCCTACTTCCAATTTATCATTTTATGGAGACAAGTTATTTGTTCTATTTGTTAATGATTTCTCTCGCTACTGTTGGTTATTTATAATTAAACAAAAAAGTGAGGCGTATTCCATCTTTATTGAGTTTCATAAATTGGTTGAAAGGCAGTTTAATACCAAATTAATTAAATTTCAATAAGATTAGGGAGGTAAATTTTGCATAGTGAATACTTATCTCAAGAACAATAGCATTCATCATCGTATTACTTATCCTCACACACACTAACAAAATGGTACGGTTGAGAGAAAAATTAAATATATTGTGGATACTTGTCTCACTTTGCTTACTCATTCAGCTGTTCCTTCTCGATTTTGGAACTTTGCCATGCACACTGCCACCTATTTGATTAACAAGCTTCCTACTTTTGTTCTTTATCACATTTCACCTTGGGAAAAACTACATGGTTATTTATCGAATTATGATTTTTTCAAAGTTTTTTGTTGTATCATATATCATTTACTGTGCCCTTACAATCAGCATAAATTCTCATATAAAACTTTTACTTATGTGTTTCTTGGATATGCAAAGGATCATTATGGCTATGTATGCTTTAATCCATATGACAATAAAGTTTATCTTAGCATGCATGTTCGAGTTGATGAATCTCATTTTTTCTACAAGGAATCTCAATTTTCTGGTTCTTCCATCCTTGGCAATTCTCCAGAACAATTTGATTTCACTCTTTAGCTTACTTTAATTTCTTTAGCTCTGCCACATCTATCTATTGTCAATTCTTCTTCGGCACACTCCTAGGCTGTTGGTAACATCACCAATAACAATTCAAATTTATATAATTCACCTCCATTTAAACCTATTTTCGTATTGCCACAATCTATTCGATCTCATCACATGGTGTTACGATCCAATCCAAAGAAGAAAACTCTTGCTTTTAAGTCAAATCTTCAGCCCTAAAATTCAATTGCTCTTTTTAAGCCAACCTGTTACTCTAAAGCTCTCAAAATTCCTACTTAGAAGGAAGCCATGAGCAATGAAATAACTACTTTAATTCATCATCAGACATGGAAACTAGTTCCAAAACCATATAATTCCAACATTGTAGGGTGCAAGTGGGCATTTCAAATGAAATATAATCCTAATGGCAGTGTTGAAAGATGTAAAGTGCGTTTAGTTGCTAAAGGCTACAATCAAGTTGAGCGAATCTTTTTGCAGCCACCTTTAGTCCTATCATCAAACCAACAACTATTCATATTTTTCTCTCATTGGCTGTTTCTAATCACTGGGCACTTTAATAATTAGACATCTTTAATGCATTTCTTAATGGCCATTTGGAAGAAATAATTTATATTTCTTAAACCCCTGGATTTATTGATCAACTTTGCCCAAATTATGTGTGCAAATTACGAAAATCCATTTATGGTCTCAAATAAGCCCTATGGGTTTGGTATCATCGGCTTAGTTTTTATCTTTTCAACATTATTTTTGTTGGTTCTCACACTGATTCCACACTCTTTATCAAACAACAGGATGTTGACATTCTCTATATTCTCATATATATCGATGATATTATCATCATTGGCAGCAATAGCAATGTCATTCGTATATGTATCGATCAGTTATCCAAGGAATTCAAGCTGAGAGATCTTGGTCAACTGCATTACTCTCTAGGAATTGAAGTTCAATATCTCAAAAATGGCATTCTTCTTTCTCAACACAAATATCTTCAATATCTCTTTCCTTATAGTCAAATGGATAATGCTACTTCGGTCAAATCTCCTATGGCTAGTATCTGAATTTACAGCTTCACGATGGTGAACTTTTGGCTGATCCTTAAGCTTACAGGCGAATAATTGGTGCATTGCAATATGCTTGTTTAACTCGACCAGATTTAGCCTTTGCTATCAATAAATTAAGTCAGTTCCTATCTGCTCCCACAACTGTTCATTGGACAGCTTGCAAACAGGTTTTTTGTTATGTCAAATATACCATGCATCAAGGACTTTTTATCACTTTCTCAAAAATTTCTCAGCTTTAAGCTTTATATGATATGGAGTGGGCAAGTAACACTGATGATAGATGCTTAACTAGTGGTTTTGCAATTTATTTGGGTCTTAACTTAATCTCCTGATCTGCCAAAAAATAACCCACAGTAGCTTACTTCTCAACTGAAGCTGAATATCGATCAGTTACCAACACCACAACTAAGATAATTTGGCTTCCTTCACTTCTTCAAGAGCTCAAACGACCATTTTATAATCTAACTGGCATTTGGTGTGATAACATTGGTGCCTCCTATCTTTCCATTAATCCATGTTTCAAAACACGTACAAAGCATATTTAAGTGGACTTTCATTTTGTTCAAGAACAAGTCAAGCATGGTTATATTTTTGTTCAGTTTATGTCTTCTATTGATCAATTGGCTAACATCTTCACAAAGCCACTATCCACCAGCCGGTTCAAACTTCTCAAAAGCAAGCTCATAATTTTAGACAAACATTCTTAGCTTGAGGGCAGTTGTTGTTTATTGGATAGCTTGCAAACAGGTTCTTCGTTATGTCAAAGATACCATGCATCAAGGACTTTTTATCACTTTTTCAAAAAGTTCTCAACATCAAGCTTTCTATGATACGGATTGGGCAGGTAACACTGATGATAGATTCTTAATTGGTGGTTTTTTCATTTATTTGGGTCCTAACTTAATCTTCTGGTCTGCCAAGAAACAACCCACAGTAGCTCCGCTTTTTAACTGAAGCTGAATATCGATCAGTTGCCAACACCACAACTAAGATAATTTGGCTTTCTTCACTTCTTTAAGAGCTCAAGCAACCACTTTATAATCCAACTAGCATTTGGTGTGACAACATTGGCGCCTCCTATCTTGCCATTAATCCATGTTTCAAAGCACGTATAAAGCATATTTAAGTGGACTTTCATTTTGTTCAGGAACAAGTCAAAGCTGGTTATATTTTTGTTCAGTTCATCTCTTCCATTGATCAATTAGCTGACATCTTCACAAAGCCACTATCCACCAACCGGTTCAAACTTCTTAAAAGCAAGCTCATAATTTTAGACAAACATTCTTAGCTTGAGGGGGGTTGTTGGAGATAAAGTTTGTTCTTAACAATTGGTAAAACTCATTTTTAACTTTTTCAACTTTTACGTTTTATTTTAAAATTTAAATTTTGAGTTTTTTATTTTTAATTTTGAATACATTAGTTTTTTATTTTTATTTTCTTGAAATTAAATAACTTTATTACTAAAAGTCAGCCAACAGGGTATGAACAATACAAGAAGAGGAGATAAATCGCAAATCATAAGACCTGGTATAAAATATGTAGCTCTTGTTAGAGCATAAGCAGTTGTATTCGCAGATATTTTAGTAAATTCAAAATGGATATTAGGCAAAGAAATACAATGCATTTTATAATCACTAATAATAAGATATAGATCGAAGCAATTACAAGACCTAGATGACAAAGCTGTTAAATTATTTGGGAATCAAAATCAATGATAATGCTGGAAAAATTAATGTTCTTCACCCAGCCTAAAGCTTTATGAATGATTAATATTTCAGCAACATGAGGTTCCAAAACTCCATGAAAGATATTACAACTGTAATGCCCGCTCTTATTACTATTTAAAATACTTATTATTTTATTAAATTACTTGCACAAAAATACATTTATACAACTGGCATATCATGCATTTAAAGTACAATTACAATTTAGTTCATACATACATGTTCAAATCCTTTACAACAACTTGCTGCAATAGAAAAACCCATTATGATCTCGAGCCACAAAAGCCATCCCAATCTTCTGACCCTCTATAAAGATAGTTACATTTGTGTTAATTTTCAAAACATCTATAGTTGATGAACTCCAAAGCTGGACTGAAGGAGTCACTCTAAACAGGTAAGAATTTTCCACCACTCGAGTCAGCTTCCATTCTTTGATCATATTTGCAACCATAGAAGTAACATAACCTGCAGAGAGCTCAACTCCTTTCCAGATGAGATCAGTTTTGGCTTTCCAAATTTCCTAACAAGTCAAAATAACTAGACCATAATTTTTCAGATTAGCTTGATCCAAGAAAAAGACAAACCAGGTGGCAATGTTAGAGCAGTTACCCCTAATATAACCCACTTCAGATGTACTCTATACTTCTCTAGTAAAGAGACAATCAATCAAAATATAAAAGATAGTTTCATTAGCATTGCCACACATTGGAAGATAGTTTCAGTAGCATTGCCACATATTGGACAAACCTGGTTAATATCCACTCCTTTCAAAGATAACAGAGCTCGAATAGGGATGCAAACATGAAGAGTGCACCAGAAAAATTGTTTTATCTTGGATGGGATAACAAAGCTTCATAGTTTCTTCTAGTCCACATTTGCCATATTAGAGAAAGGGAAGATTCTAGTATGAGCAAGCTTTATAAGCACTCTTGATAGAGTAAGTGCCACTGGTCTCTAAACTCTATTGCCATGAGTCTTTCTTTTTTTTTTCCAACTAAGAGGAATGTTGGTAAGGAGGTGGTTATCCCTCTTATTAAAAATAGAGGATATAAGATGTAAGTTCCACTGATTTTTTCCTCCATCCATCAGGTCATACACCTCAAGATTATCCCAAGAGGAATTAAATGAAGAGGAGATAAAAGGATTGGACCTGTTGGGAAGCCAAAGATCCGTAAAGACATTAATGCTACTGCCATTACCCACTATCCATCTATAACCAGATTTAATACTGTCTCTAGCAAAAAGGATACTGTGCTCGGTGTAGCTTGGATTAGCCCTTAGAGTTGCTTCCCAAAAATGGCAATTTGGGTAGTACTTGGCTTTAAGAATTTGAGTTATTAGAGATATCCCATCTGATAGCAATCTCAAGCTTTGTTTCCTAAGCATAGCCAGATTAAAATTTTGAACAGAGCAAAAATCTTGGCCACCCAAATATTTTGTCCAACAAAGCTTATCCCAAGCCATTCAGAAAATACCTTGTTTTGCATTTCTGTTAACGCCCACTAAAAAGAATTGAGCAACTTTTCAATTTTAGTATAAAAACACAAAGGCAACAAGAACATACTTATAGTCTATGTTGCAAGAGATTGCACAACAAATTTGAGGAGGACTTATTTTCCTACTCTAGGGAGAAGTGTGCGGTTCTAGCCGCTAATTTTCCTCTAAATTTTTTGTTCAACTTACGAAAAGGTTTCCTGTTTATTTCTCCCGATCATGGATGGTAGCCCTAGATAATTCTTATGATTGGTATCTGGATCAATAGACAATTTAGAGCACACCTCACTTTTTGAGATATTTGAAGTATTTGAGCTAAATTTCAGAGATGACTTACTAAAATTAATCAGCTGACTAGAATCTGAAGCATAGATGTCTAATATGTTTTTAATAGCATTAGCTTCCTAAGTATTTGCCAGAAAAAGAATATAGTTGTCATCAGCAAAGAATAAGTGTGTTATAGGTGGAGCTTTCCTCGAAACCTTACGACCATAGATCTGTCCTTGCATCTCGGCATTTTTAAACATTGTCGACAACCTTTTTGCACATAAAATGAATAGGTAAGGTGAGAGTGGATTACCTTATCTTAATCCTCGGCTTGATTTAATTAGCCCTAAAAGCTTGTTATTACATAAGATAAAATAAGACAGAGATTCAACACACATTTTGATAAGTTTAACCCATCAAATATTGAAGCTTAGTCTGATAATGATTTCTTCAAAAAGGTGCCATTCCATCTGGTCATAAGCTTTACTTATGTCAAGCTTGAGAGCAGCTATACTCTCTTTCCCTTGAGATTTCCTTTTTAAAAAGTGCATCACCTAAAAAGCCACTAGAAAATTATCAAAAATTAATCAGTTGGGAACAAAAGCATTTTGGTTAAGGGTGATAATAGAAGGCAGAATGGTTTAAAATCTAGAAGTGAGCATTTTATCAATGATTTTATAGATAACACTATATAAAGCTATCGATCTAAGATCAGACATATGCTCAATAAACTGTTTCTTGGGTATAAGCACCACTGTAGTTTCATTCATATCAATAGGCATACTACAATTATTTAGAATTCTAAGACATTCTTGAGTAACATCCTTAGCTATTATACTCCAACATTTTTTTATAGAAAGTAACATTCATTCCGTCCAAACCAGGATCTTTATCTGGATGTATACTAAATACAACTTCCTTCACATCATCTTCAATAAAATTTTGCAATAAAAAATCATTTTGCTCATCAAAAACGCATTTCTCAATATTTGAAGTAGTGATGCCCGTAGTAGAATGAATAGCAGTGAATATATTTTGAAAGTAATCCAGAATTACCACATCTAAACCACCATTCCAAGAACACACTCGACAGGTAGGATCCTTGAGAGAAGAGAACTGATTTTTTTTATTTTCTCTTTGAAGCTACAACATGGAAGTATTTTGAATTAGAGTCCCCATCCTTTAACAAAAAAAGCTTGGCTCTTTGTATCCAAAAAATCTCCTGCTGTCGAAGGGTATCCAGATACATTTTTGAATATCCAATAACTCCATATTAGTAGCTGTTCTAGCATACTTCATTTTAAATCTCAAGTCAGCCAACTTCTCTTTGATATTACCTGTGCTTGCTAACCCTAATTAGAAAGTGCCTTTCTGCATCTTTTGATTTTAAACCCAAAGAAGAGTTAGTGGTTGAGATCCAAGATTCACAAACCACATCAATGAGCCAAGAATCATTCAACCAAGCATTTTGAAATTTGAAACAAGCAGTATTTCAGGAGATGAAGTAGAAACTAGATCAAATTGTGATCAAAAGATGTTTGATTAAGGTTACTAACCTTGTACAATAAGAATTTTGTTATCCATGCACTAATAGCCATTGCCTGATCCAGCCTTTGCTTAATCAACCCACTAGCTTCATTACCCCTTAACCAAGTAAATTTATAATTAGGGGTGTGCAAAACCGAACCAGAATCGAAAACCGAACTGAACGGAATTTGGTCTATTTAATTTGGTTATTTTGGTTTTTGGTTCGATCGATTTTGAATCGAAATTAAAAATTAGTTTGTTTGGTTTGATTTTTAAAATTAAAAAATTGAAAAAATCGAACCGACCGAAATTTTATACATATATATTTTTTTAGTTTTAAAATTTCAAAATATATAGGTGGATGAGTGGTGTGAAACTTGAGAGGAGTCTACAAGGTCCCAAGTTCAAATCCATAGAGAAACATGTTTTGCAGCAGCTTTCTCTTAATTTCTACTTTTATTTTTTTACTTTAATCTTTTTTGTTTTCTCAATTTTTTTTTTAATTTTTTTACTTCAAAATTTATAAACACCATTTTCACCAGTTTTCACTACTTTTGTACATTAATTAAAATGTTAATTATAAGTTTCATAGATAAATACAATCCGAATTATTTTTCACTCCCACAAGAGTGTTTAATGCATGCTAATAAGCCAATAGTAAAGTACTTAGTTTGTGCTTTAAGCTTTACAGGTAGAACCGAGTTCAACATCACACTAACTGAACAACTCTTCTTGTTCAGCTAGTTCATTAAAATCTCAAAGTTACTTTTGTTTAACCAAATATTCATTGCCATTGCCAATCTATCAAAGCAGGATTGTCACACTTTATATACTAAATAGAGCTATGGTTCTTTACATTATTATATTAACTAGGTTCCATTCATCACGTAACCACTAAAATGTACTTAATTTCAAGGTTGAAAAATAAGAAATTAAAATAGTATTTTTACTACTTAGCATTGAACTCATCCAGCATACAATTTTTTTTTCACTGTCAAGTAAAACCTTAGCATTTATACTCATAGTCATGTCATTCAAGAAATTAAACTCAAAACTCAAAAAAAAAAAAATTCATGGTTCGGCAGAACCTATACATTTTAGTTCTAACCAAGTCATAATCAATACAAGTTTATCACACCTTTAAAATTAAATTCATACATCAATTTCACTTTGAAAACTTATAATTAACATTTATCAGATGCACAGATGAAAATTAACACAATTAATAATTTATACTCAAATCTAATTTTAAAGCTATAATTACAAAATAATCCATAAATAATATGAATAATTTATATATATTATTATTTATTACGGAAATAATATGAAAAATTTATGTTATTTTTCTTTTAGTTATTTTAAATAATTTAATTTTATTGGATATAAGTTAATTAAATTTATAGGCTCATATGGGTTAAAAGTTCAATTATAAAAAGCCCATATTAACTCAGAACTGATTGGATCGAACCGAACCGATCGAAATTATTTCGATCCATTCGGTTTTCGATCCTATAAAATTCGATTTCGGTTCGATTCTTATATTTCTCCAACTTTAATTTTCGATTTTTTCGGTTCAGTTCAAAATCGAACCGAATCGATCATTTGCACACCCCTATTTATAACCCACCATACCCGGATCTATTAAATATTTTTATCAATAGAAGTTTGATCGAATTGTAGTAGACCACTGATTTTGAATTATTAACAGTTGTAGTGCTAATAACTTATTGTGAATAAAGAAAAATAAATAAAGTAAAGATTAAAAATAAAATATGAGTGAAAAATTTTCTATTAATTCTTTATCTACTGAATAACTCCATAAAAAGTATTTATAGATATATAATTAAACAGGTAAATTTTAACTAGAATTGAAAAAAGCTATAAAATTCAATAGTCATCTTTCTACTTAGATAGCGTTTATGAAAAGAAATAGAATTATTCTAATTTTTTTGTTTTTCAAACATTTATTAAAAAAAATTACATAATAAAAAAATTAAATTATCTATATCTTAAAAAATCAAGATAAACATATCTTGACACAAAATCAATATATGAATTTTTATACTTTATCAGATAAAAAATAATTAAAAAATTAAATATATATATATATTTTTAATCAATCTAAAAAATTTTAATAAATTATTGAAAAAAATTTCAAAATATTTTTTAATTTTATCTTAATTATTTTATATCTTATTTTAGAAAATATTTCGATTTTATTTTGATCAATTTAATAAATGATAGCTTAATATTTATCGTGATAAAAAGACTAAAAAAAAATCTTTCTCTGATTGATTAATTAGTTTACGTAAGAAATTTTCATTATTTCTTGGGTCTAAGATCTCATCAACATGAATTAAAAAAAAATCCCATCACTTAACAAAACTTACTGTAGCATTCAATGCTTAACATAGTTGCAGATCAATGCCCCTAAACAATTAAGAATCGCGTTTAATTATGCCCTTTCCATAGAGGGAGTTTAAGTTTAGAGGGGAGGTGGGTAAAGTTGACCGGATCAGTAGGTTACAGGACATTGGGAGTTTTAACTTTACAAAGGAGGGATGCCTATAGTCAGTAAATCTGACAGGGTCCGTAGGTCACCCCACGGGCTCCTCTTAGGCCTATCAAATATGAAAAAGCTCTTAGACGGAATCACGCTATCTGTGGGCGCACCTATCGCCGCACTAGCCGTTATTGACCTTTTTTTAGCTGGGCCCGAAAACTCCGGCCCCACACAAAGCAGCTGACAATTGGAAAGACGAGATTACAAAAAATCTTTATGTAGTATAGTTGCCAGAAAGATAATGACACGTGGCACAAGGCCTTGTTTAGTTGTTGGTTGACACTCCACTCACCTGGCTGTGCAAAGCAAATACCCAAACATTTACTATCCAGTTTGCAACCGCTGCTCATTTTTCTTTTTATTTGTTTTATTTTATTTTTTTAAAGTGCGGTAACTGAAAGCGCATTCAACGGCCCAGCGGAGAGGGATTAGATTAGTTGGTTTTACCCATCAATTTGTCTGCTTTTGGGGTCTAATCTGGTAAGACTGTCAGCAACCAACAAGATTTATGTTAAATCTTTGTTGTATATTTTGAAGGACTTAAAAACAAGATGTTTGATAATGAATTTTTTTTAATTATTTTTAATATAGTGATATTTGTACAATGTTTACAAAAATTTTATAAACAATATTATTTAAAAAAAAAAGAGCCAATGGAATGAAGATACTTTTGCCTATCTAATTCTTTATCTAGAGTGGTTTAAATAACATTGATACTTTCTGATGGCAGTCCTATTGTACATAGTGTAAATACATAAAATGATAATCCTATATACCAACTCTCCAAAAAGGTATGGATATGATTGGAAATGAAAGGAAATAGGTTGAGATGAGAAAGGAAAGGAGTGATATTTTGAAAGAACAAAAATGAGGAAATCAAACAAATTAAAGCGATTGGATAAATTTAGAAAGAGTCCCAAGCCCCACAATTTGTCGGATTCTTTTTTGACAATAACAACTTCTACAGAGGGACCCTCTGCCTCAAAACTCAGCATGCACATGTCTTCTTTCCTTTTTAAGAAAGCTGAAATATACACTTAAAATTAATATGGACGTATTTGGATAATTCATTTCATTTTTTACTGGCTATATTCATTAATTATCAATTAGAGATTTCATAAATTGATTTTTATGCTTATCCATACTTCTCTATAAGTTTTCGAAAAAAAAAAAACATCTTTTAACTCATGAACTTCATTAAAATATGCAATTGCAATTTATGTAAGTACATTTAATAGAGTTATAAATTACAACTATTGTTATATCTACTTATATGTCATCTTAGCTCTATAAGAATGACGCAATTAAATTAAACAGAGTCACGGGGCTAATTTATGATTTATTTGAAAGTTTGAGGGTAAAATTGAATAAATTTTAGTTGTGGAGTGTATTTGTGTATTTTCACAAAGCATGAGGGAGGACAGACGCATTTTGCCGAAGCAAGAAATTTCCCCCGATTAAAAATGGGCTGAACATTGAGAATATTTGAATTCAAAAATGGCCCGTGGGTGTATTTTGGACAACTCTAAGATTACTATGGACCGGTTGGTCTCATCTGTTGCAACAGAATCATTGTGTTCCGAACAGAATCAAATATGCTATTGCTAGCTCCTCAAATTTATGATGATGGGTGACCACTGTTTTTACTACAATACTGATAGACAACCGGTGAAAATAAACGTTTATAACTTAAAAGAGTTTAATCGAAATGTTACCCAAATTGAGTTAATTAAAGATAAAATTAGAGGTGGCAAATGGGCGGGGTTGGACGAATTTTGGATTGGATCATAAATGGATGGGTCATAAATGGACGGGTCACAAATGCGCGCAAATAAATAGGTCATAAATGGGCCAATGTCCAAATGGGTTGGACGAATTTGGGCCAACCCATGAATTTAATGCATATTTTTTAAGAAAAATAAATATATAAGAACATGGAATCTTCAGCTTCAGAAAGCAATCAATATCATCACAATAATGCAGACATGAGTAATACCTAACTGCAGAAACCGTAATCGACACATTTCTTATTCCAACTTCATCCTTTGGGAAGGGTCACGTCTGTTCTGACATGCTAAAGTAGAAATGCCTGATAATACCTGATCAGATAAATTTTGCCAGGCCTAAATTTAAGTATGATTTCTAAATAATTCTTTACATAACATAATATAATATAACTAATTCTTTAATTATTTTCAAAAAAAAAAAACTAATTCTTTACATAATTATTAATATAATATTATCATAATCCCTAATAATTAAGTCTTTACATAATTAAGGGAACAATATAATGAAAATTTACCAATAACATATAAAGAAGTAGTTATAACAAAAACTACCAATATAATATAACTAAACTTGCCTTCTGAAGCAAGTTGAGCCATTTTATTTGACAAGGCCCAAGTTAAGAATTCCCCAAGATGTTTGTGGCCATGATTTTTCCTTAGCTTTCATCAACAGAACTCTAGCCCACGCAACCCAGCCCTCATCCTCTTATCCCAGGGACCACCCAACTCCAGAAGTAGTGCAACCCCTCTCTCTGCCACCCTCTCTGCCTCCAAGCTCACCTTAGTATCTAACATACATGGATATCCCTTACGACACCTCTAATGAACGTACATGTCGGGTTCCACTACAGTAACTACTACTTTAAGGTTAGTCAGTCACCGTTCCACCATCCACCCACAAACTACTGCATTTGAGAACGAACTCACACCCTAAACCCATAGCAAACACAAAACTTAGGACTTACTAATTAACCTCCGTGCCACATTTTGTGACAAGTTTGAATACAATTCGACCAAGCACCAAAATGTAGAGAGTAAAATCAATGCCAACAACACGAGAGATCGGATTTCCTCATTTCCAGTCTTCGACAATATTGCAACTGGCCAATCTCACGACAACCGTTGGCAACATCTATTGGGGAATTTTCACATATTGTCAAAGCCAGAACAAAAATAGAGGTAGAGTGAAAAAAAAGGGCTCCAAGTGCATCGTTTTCATGAACAAGTCACAGATAAGTGGACCAACCAAGGATACCATAGACAGAGAACAAACAGAAGTTAAACCCTCTACCAAAAAATAGCGTTCATTATCAGGCATTACAAGCCATTTCCAATTGGTCAACAAAATTAAAAACCATCAAACACTATCAAATTGCGCCTCCCCCAAATATCTGTTTGCAGTTAGCAAAGCCACCTCTGCAACTTTAAGGAGCCCGAATGTGAAAAATAAGTGATATTTGGAATGGGAAATATGATTATTTGCTCTTGTGCATGTATCTATGAGCTACAGCAGGAAAATTCACGATAAAAGGCCTGTGTTGGGATCGAAGATTGCGAGATTGACATAAGAATTGGAGTAAGCAGAGTGGAAAAGGCCACAGAGACAGACAGAGTCAGGAGCTTTCCAAATCTTGAGGATGCGATAGATGTCGATCAGATGATCAAGAAAGCTGCCGTGCTTGTGCCAGCACTCTCCGGCGCCGACAGAACGCAAGACTGCGAGCAGAGAAGGCAGATTGGCGTCGATGAATTGGAGCTCTCCATGAAGAAATGGGCTAGTGGAGGCTAAAAGGGATTGAAGATAATCTGGAATGTGATTTTAAGTTATTGGGTCAGAAAATATTAGTGGATTTAGAGGCTGAGGAAGCCCGTTGGGCATTTTTAGCAGACCCGTTTGGGTCAGTTTTATATGGATAATTATTGGGTTTGGCCTAATGGGCATTTCTTGAATTTGGGTTGGATTTGGGTTAATATTTTTGGGTGGGTTTGGGCGGGGTTCTGGGCTTGGGCAAATTTTGCCAGGCCTAGATAAAATCACAAAAAATATAAATGGCAACATATATCATATTACAATTTTTGCCTGAAAATTTTTCAAATAATAATAGTTATAAAAAATATTTATATTAATAGATCTCGTAAAATTGATCAAAATCCAAAAATCTGTTAAAAAAAGACTCAAATCCAATCCAACCCACAAAAAATACCTATTGAGCTAATTCAAAAATTATCGATTTTATTTTCTAACCCATTGGATCTGTACCAAGTGTCCAATTGGCTTCCCCTCTTCTCTCTCTCAAAATCGTCTGTCCCCTCCACCCTCGTCGCCTGTATTGCCCTGGAACCGCTATTAACATGAATAGTACTTTTCGATGGTGAATAGTGATATCGAAGTTAAATAATATCATTTTGGATCCATTGAAATCCAGAAAAAATTTATGTCATAATTAAAAAGTAAAATTCATGACAAGTTCGATGATATAATTTAAACTGAAATTGAGATTAAACAGTCATTCAAAAGTCAAAAATAAAAATATTAACACAAGAAACGTGTTTAAAAATAATTTAAATATAATAAGTTATAAATTATAGTTTGAAGGTTGGTAAAAATTAATAGATTCTTTTTAATAATATATTTTTGCCATTTCTATCATATTTATTTTAAAGTTCAACTTAATATTTAATATAAAAAATTATATAGATAATAAAAATATTGAAGAATAAGAGATAAAATTTAAAATATACAAAATTGTATTTAAAAGGAAAAGATGTTATTATTCTTAAAGTCGTGAGTATTAAAATATAGAAAACTACAAAATGTATTATACTTTTAAACTGTAAACCTATTTTGGTTCAAGATTTTATCAGCGATATGAATAATTTTTTTGGATATTGAAAAATAATTTTTTTTTGTTAATTACAAATTAAGACCTACACTCAGACTAATTTGAAACCTTACAATGTCAGCTTCCAACTTTGACTTCCCTTTCAATTGAGGGACTCCGTCAATAATTTCGTTAAATGTTAACGGAACTTGTTGACTCAACTAAATAAGTGGGCCCCATATGCTAATTAGGCTACTACATCACCTTCTTCTTCTTCCCCATTTCTTTCTTATGCAGCACTCTCCTCTCTCTCTCTCTCTCTCTCTCTCCAAATCAAAACATCCCTTTCTCTATGAATCTGGGGTTTTGAAGAAAATGAAGCATCCAATCTTTGTTTCTACAAAATATTCTTAAGAGTAACACGATGTTGCTGAAGAGCATAATGCTATGTGTAAAGTAGAGGTGACTATAGCTGAAGCAAAGAGATTTACAGAAGTAGCTATTCTTAAAAGGCACCGTGCTCAGAAGCTTATGGAGAATGCTAATTTGGCAATTTATAGAGCTACAATGACGTTTAGAATTGCAGAAGCTGCCCATTCGTCCAATTCAATAGATGATGTTATCACAAACTTCTTAGATTAAAAGGTCTAGATATATCTGATGCTTTATTTTTGTAAACATAGACCGGATTAGAGCATGATCATAGCTAATAAATTTGAGAAAATTGAACACACAAATTTTACATGAAAACCCCGAGCAAGAGTAGAAAAGTTTTACTATGAGAAACAATAGGAGTTACAACCTCTCTATATTTTATACAAGAAAAATATGAGAAACACTCTCTATTTGATACTAAGATGAGAAATGAGATCTGAAGAATTGGAATTTGAGAATGGAATTTTCTCAAATTGATGCATGGAGCTGAACTGGGGAGGCCAATTTATGAGCCTCTTATACCTGCATGGACAGCTAAAAATAAGTTGTCATGTCAAAAATTGCAGCATTTATTACCTGCAATTTATTGCCCAACCTTTATGTTTGACTTTCTTCTTTTTTTTTTTAAATTATCGAACAATCTCCCACTTGAAGATTTGATTGAGTATCAATCATATTTTAACACCAATTTTTCTATCTTGCCATTTTTCATGTTGCTCACATCTCTATCAAGCCATAAAAGGATCGACAATAAATAAACTTGTCAGTATTGATTGTCTTTGTTATGAAATCTGCTAAGTTATCTTCGGTATGAATTTTCTGGATATCCACAATTCCTCCTTTGACTTTTTTCACAGATGAAGTGGTACTGAATTCGTTTGTGTTTGGTCTTTGAATGAAATGCTGGATTCCTTGCAAGATGCAAGGCATTTTGACTGTCATAAAATAAATAAATTTTATCTTGTTTGTACCTGAGTTCGTCTAAGAGCATTTTTAACCATACTACTTCTTTACTAGCTTGTGTAGCTACTATATATCTCTGCTTTTGTTGTTGACATAGCAACAATTGATTGCAGTTTTGAAACCCAGCTTAGAGTTTCACTAACAAGTTTAAACACATATCCTGTAGTAAATTTGCTTTTGTCAAGATCACCCGTATAATTTGAATCAACATATCCATTGACAATAAAGTTTGATTTTTCATAACATAATGTTACATCTTAGGTTCCCTTAATGTATCTTAGGATCCTCTTAACAAAATTTCAATGCTCTTTATCAAGATTTGCCATATATCGGCTAACCACTTCCACTGCATGTGCTATGAATGGTCTTATACAAATCATAACAATTATTAAACTTTTCACTGCTGATGCACACGGTACTTGAGACATTACTATCCTTTCTTTTTCATTGCTAAGACTCATTTTAGAGGATAACTTGAAATTAATAGAAAGTGTGGCAGAAATTGACTTACAATCTTGTATATTGAAATGTCGTAAGATTTTCTTCAAATAATTCTTTTAAGAAAGCCAAATATTTCTATTATTTCTATCTCTATGAATTTGCATCCCCAGAATTTTATTTGCTGGTCCCAAGTCCTTCATATCAAATTTCTTAGCTAACTAAGCCTTTAACTCCTTGATACGATCCTTATTGGGGTCGGATACCAACATATCATCTACATACAACAGCAAGATAATGAAATCACTTTCACCAAACCTCATGAAATATGTACAAAGGTCTACATTAAGTCTGTTGTATCTAAGGCTCATGATAAAAGAATCAAATCTTTTATACCAATATTTTGGCATATGTTTTAGACCGTACATATATTTGTTCAACCTGCAAATCAAGTTTTTCTTCAAAACCTTTTAGTTGAAGCATATAAATTTTTTCTTCAAAATTTCTATGAAGAAAAGTTATTTTTACATCCAACTCTTCTAGATGTAAATCAAATGGAGCACGTATTGCCAAGACTACTCGAACTATAGTGAGTCAAACCACAAGAGAAAATATTTCATTGAGGTCAATTCTTTTTTTTTTTTTTCTGAGCATAACCTTTCACCACCAATCTTGCATGATATCGCTCCATTTGATCTTCGCCATTTTGCTTAATCTTAAAAACTCATTTATTTCCAATAAGCTTTCTTCCATGTGGTAATGGCACAAGCTCCCAAGTCTTATTCTTATGAAGATCTTCAATTTTTTTCAGGACACAGTAAAAAACCAGAAGTCCAGCAAACAAATAACAAGAAGAAACCCAGAAAAAAAAAACTAAGTAGCAACTTGTCAACCCAAAATACAAACATAATAAAAGCAACTAATCAAAGAGATCAAAATAAAAGCAGCTACTTGATAAAAGCAATTAATCCGACAGTGTCAAACTGTTGAGAATGAAATAAAATTCTTCATCAACTGCAAACTTGTGAATGCTAAGGCCACCCGTGCTATTTCTATTACAAGCCAATAGATGATGAAAAAATTTAAGACACTAGCATTGTAAATCTTTGGCCAATTAATGAACCAATCACTCCTCCAACCGTAATTAGAGAACCAAAAACAAAGAACTCGGACCAACAAGGGAGCAAACAAAGCAAACACCAAAATTAAACTAAAAAAGAAAATCAAATGGCTTTGATTTTATTTCCCAGGTCTCATTTGTTTCACTCATTTTACACTGAGTTTTTTTAATTAAATTATAAACACCTATGCTTTTTTCTCTTATCGCTCCCTGAAGAAGATTCATCACATCTTGTCTTCTCCACTACAGCTTTCAACACTTCTTGGATTGAAATTATACAATACCGTGGTTGATGTTGCTCATTGCTATCATTTGATGAATCTTATTGTCCAGTAAATTTTCCTCTCATCGGTAAAAAAAAAAAAAGCAAAATCAGCTAAAAATCAACTTAATGTCCAATCAAAATTTACTTCAATTCACTAAATAACCTCTTATAATTCCTTCTGTGCAGCCGAATCAACCATGGACACCTCCAATCCCATCGCCACTAAGCGCCGCACAAGCACAGCCGGCGATGGCAACAAAATCGAAGAGTTCTCACGAGAGTAAGCCACGAGGGAGAAACACCAGGAGGAATAGATCTAACCGAGGCATGAATGAAGAAGAAGAAATTGGCAGCCATTGAAGAGAATGAAGTTAAGAATAAGAGTGTTGGGCGGTTACAGATCTAAAGAGAACGGCGGAGAAGAGGAAGAAGGAGCTGAGGGGAATAAAAAAGTCTTTTAACCAACAAGTGTCTGTAATTTGTCAATAAATTGGCAAGTGTCGGTTATTTTAAGAGTGACCTTCACGCGCCACACATGTTATATTTTACCTGAATTTTATGTTTAAAAATATCAAAATTCGAGGGTTTGAGTATTTATATGGCCATTTTCATAGTTTAGGTGGTAAAATAAACTTTGTAAATAAGTTCAATGGGTTGCGGATGGGGTTAATTTCACCGAAGGTCACTCAACTTATCACTAATAGCACAAAAGTAACTGAATTTTTTTTTCTAACTTAAAAGTAACTTAACTTATGACCAATTTGCAAAAAAGTCATCATCACCGGATTCCGGCGAAGTCCTAACCTGAAACGTGACATGGCATGCCATGTCACGTGCCACGTCACACGTGGAACCCAGTAGTTGACAAATCCCTTGATGACGTGTCAAAATTGACACGTCAGCTGACACGTCAGCACCCAAAAAACACATCATATACCAATAAGTTGATGACAGCTCACCACAATTGCCACATCAGCGATCCCTTACATTTGAAATGGATGAATGGGCTCGCGACACGTGGATAAAGTAAGAAACCCGTTTGACTAGATCTTATCACTAAAGAAACCCTATGTTTCTCTCTAATTGAGAAACTTATCAAAGTTGTCGTTCCCAATTTGTTTTTGATCAAGACGAAACCCTCTTTGTTCCGCACTCTAGTCGTTGTTCGTTTTCGTTTCTTTATCTCCATTCGACACTCATACAATTTATCTGTGAGAAAAAAAAGATCGTGAGTGGGGAGACGACGTCCTATTTTGATGCGAAATCAAGGGAAAATCGAGAAGAAATAGAGGTGAAATCGAGGCAAACCCGACATTCATACTCCGATTTCGTTAGATGTGGAGAAGATGATGTCTTTATAGACGTAGAAAAGTAGATCTGGAGAGAGTGCTGTCGTTTTCCTTGCAAAAGTGACAGGTGAAGATGGACCACCCCGTTTTGAGATGGGGTTTCGAAAGTGCTCCTATTTATGGTTAGTGGTTTGATTTTTTTATGGGTTGTATTTATATGGAAGATATCTTAAAATAAATGTCGTTTTTCTTCCTATCACTGTCAGTTGTTTGAAAGCATGTGATTTGTTGAAGGCATGTGGTTTGTTGAAAGCATGTGCGTTTGTTGGTCCCATTTGATTTGTTGTTGAAAGCATGTACGTTTGTTGGTCCCATTTGATTTGTTGTTGAAAGCATGTGGTTTGTTGAAAGCATGTGCGTTGTTTGTTGTCCAAAGCATGTGATTTGTTGGATCTAAAACCCATATGTCTTCATTACGGGGACAACAAACAATAATATCAAATGCAACTATAGTTTAAGGAATGGTTAATAATATATTTATAACAATGTTTCTTCTCTGCTCATATATAGTCCAACCTGCTTTAATTGAAGAAGAAAACAATTGTAGATGAATATATTTTGTTTTTTTCAATATTGTCCTTGTTGTATATTATGGTCCAAATTTACAGTGGAGAGAATCGAAATGGGTAACATGACAAATTATGGGTTACTTATTACCTATATTTTAAACCATTCCTCTCCAATGTCTATTTTTCCATCAAATTCCTTCAAAAAGACTATTTCTTGTTGACCAACAAAACATGGAGACTATCAAATATTAGTAATTTTTAAAATTCATACCAACACGATTTTATGGCATGTATAATGTAGTTAAATGATAGTATTAGGTACTTTTGTCAGTAAATGTTGTTTACCTCGAGGGTTTTTTTTTTGGGTGCATGTGACCTTCAAATAAGACACTGAAGTTTTGGTAATTAATTGAATGAAGTATTATGCTGTGTAAAAATAATTTGTCATGATACGCAGTGGATGGTCCTTCATCGCAGGACAATTACAATCTCATTTATGGATGGAAAAGTATGTTTCTTTTACAAAGGCAAATGGAAAATGAAGGCTAGAATCTAAAATTTAATAATGTATTCATATAATTTTTTACTCTACTATATACTTCAAATTTTTTGCTACTTGTTTCATGTGCTTTTTATTTAGGTTTATCTGTTCTGTTTGTTTAGGAAAAAGGAGCAAATACTTCACAATAAAACTTAATCATAGTGGTTTTCTTCGTGGAAATGGTTATGGAGGTGGACAAGTAGCCATCTGTTATTTCTTCAATGTTCTAGGGTAACCAACCAACCCAAGAAAGTGTTGTCATCAATGAATCTCAGCTGCAATCCCAAGTCAGCGCAACTGATAATCAACCTAATCAAAGGAAGAGGAGAGCATATCAAGTAGAAGAAGCTTCTGCAGTCCCCAAAGTTACTAGGAGAGGAAGACAAATCAAGTCAAGATATTTGGAGGATTATGTTTTACGAAATTTGAAGAAGGCACCAAGAGGACGGGGTACTGGAAAATGAAATATTATTGCATTATGAGAATGCTATTTTGGTTGTTGAATTCTGTAATTATTTTTGGTGGCTTGACAAGGAATTTGCTCTGTCATACCCTCTTTTTTGCTGTTGTAAATGCTAGGGTATGTGCCACATACAACTTTTTATGTTGATGCTGTAAACGTTGGATTTTATGTGCCTTTATGCATATTTTTTTGTTATATTAATGCTGTAAACAGGTGATTTAGCATGTTTAAAATTAGGTATATTAATGTTTGGTTGGCCATTCGTTTTAACAGGTTCATAATTAGCTAACTGACTTTGTTATTCACCTAAATAATAAAATTATGAAAATCACAGGTTGATAGTTACCTAAAAAATTAAATGTGTAAAAAATCAAATGTCAATCGTTTTTGTTTTTGGGCCTAAATGAAGTATAGTGAATATAAGTGGGACACGTGTCACATGATTATTTGTCACCACGTGTCATCAATCTATAGGTACCATGTGTTGCTGATGTGGTGGATGATATGGCAATTTTTAAATTTTGGGTGCTGACGTGTCAATTTTGACACGTCATCAAGGGATTTGTCAACTACTGAATCCCACGTGTGACGTGGCACGTGACATGGCATGCCATGTCACGTTTCCGGTTAAGACTTCGCCGGAATTCGGTGATGATGACTTTTTTGCAAATTGGTCATAAGTTAAGTTACTTTTAAGTTAGAAAAAAAAAGTCGGTTACTTTTGCGCTATTAGTGATAAGTTGAGTGACCTTCGGTGAAATTAACCCGTTGCGGATGGGTTTACCCTTTTAATAATCATAATGGTGACAAGTGTGTTTGTTACAGTTATAATAATTTATTTAGACAGAAGATGCAAATTAGCTCATGTTCCTTACCAAAAAGTGCAATGTAACCATTTTACTTCATTTTGGTGCAATTTAATTCGTATACTTTACAAAACGGTGCAATATAGCCCTTCTGTTAAATAGCTATCTCTCGTTGGACCATAATAGCTGGCATTTGATTCAGAAATTTTATTATACTTTTTTTAGCTAAGTTAATTATATAAATAAAATACCCATAAACAGAAAGAACTTTGTTCTTCCTTTTAAAGAGTTACGTCATTTTTTAAGATTTTTCTTTTCATACATCAGATAATCTATTGAGACGATTAACTCGAGACTCCGAAACAATAATCCCACAAAAACTCAGAGCGAGAGATAGAAGCAAAAGATAATGGCTAACTTAGCATTAGCACCGACGCAGAAGGGAATATTCATGCCAGTTCTAGTTAATGGCCGGCCTAAGGCAGCAATAGATTAATGAAACAAGAGCAGAAACAGCTTAAACTTTACCAACAGGTTAAAGATAACGATGAGGTTAGATTTCTAAAGTTAGCTGGAGTTAAATACAATGGTGACGCAGTTGGAAATATTTTTGGTGATAGATTTAAGGCTGCGAAGGTCTCTATCATCTCCCTTTTGCCCATCCTCAAGGAGAGGGAAAAGTAAAGATCTCAATCCAAGGAAGAATTTTTCTTTGTTTTTAAGTGTATCTGCCGAACAAATTTAAATCATTCTACATAATGGAGTTATATTTTTGGTTTAAAAAATTATGTTCTTGTTCTTCTTTTCACAAATGGATAGAGGCAAAGTAAGAGAACAAGTAGTAATAGTCTGCATGTACCGGTTAATTAGTATCTAATCAATCCAATATCATCAGATTAAGCATTATATTTTGTTAATCATTAAAAACTTCTTAACAGATAAATGTAAAAAATTATGTAAATTACAAAAAAAAAATTATAAACTAAATAAATTTCAAGATAAAATACAAATATAATACCAAATAAATTTTAAAATTAAAACATAATCTATCACATGCAGCTAATTTAAATTTTAGTAGATTTAAATTCTTCATTTTTAAATAAATATATTTTAATTTTTCATTTTTGATTAAATACAAACTCGATTCTTCATATTGCTAGGAACCAAACATTCTTCTTCTATTTACAGTTGATTACATAATTTTTCATTTTTAGGATATATAATCCACTGCATATTGTTAATTTATTGGAAAAATAAATAAAAAAGATGGCAACTTCATCCAATCACTAGGAGCGGACCCATGTGGAGCATAAGGGGGACAATTGGCCCTTATCTTGGCAAAATTTATATTTTACCCTTAAAAAATTCTATAAATTTCAATTAAATACACTTTTAATTTTAACTATTTGCCTCCTTAATATTTATTTCAATTAAATTTACTCCCTTAATATTGATTTCAATCAATTTTGCTTCCCTTAGTCTAAAATCGTAGATCCGCCGTTATTGATCACCATTTGGATTTAATTGCTGGAAAATAATGCAAGGAAAGTGAAGAATATACCAATAAATATTCTTTTCATCGGGGAAAGAAACACCAGAATTAAGATAACATAATAAATTAGTTTACAAATTCAACTAAACAAAATGGTGTTAACACCATGACAACCAGAAAAAAATTAATATTTTGAAGAATATATAATCAGTTAACTGTAGTCGATTATTTTTGAAAGGGTCAAATAATAACTGATAAAATACAAAATTTTATCGCAAAAAAAGAGATCGCCGATTATAGTAAATAAGGTTTTAATAATATGTAAAAAAGAAAACTAGTCCGGTCTTACCAGGCTTTTAAGCTTCGATGCCTAAGTTAGATATTGAAGTATGGAGAGAAAGCTTAAAGGAGAGAGAGTGTTAAAAGTTAGAGAGAGAAAGAGAGCCCCCTCTTGTTATGTATTTACCTCTCATATTTATACCTTTGAGTGTTAGGCTTTATGGACTTCTGATCTTAGGCCTTTTCGTGAGTTTTTAATGGGCCGACCTTATAGTTAATTTTATTTTGGGTGTTATCACTAGTCCTCCTCCATGCAATTCGATCTTTGAGATCGAAGGCTCAATAATTTTGGGAGTTACCCGCTTATAAGGAGTTACCCGTTTGGAGAGCCTTGTCTTTGGGAGTTACCCGCTTATAGGGAGTTATCCGTTTGGAGAATGCCTTGTCTTTGGGAGTTACCCGTTTATGGAGAGTTACCCATTTGGAGAATGTCTTGTCTTTGAGAGTTACCCACTTATGGGGAGTTATCCGTTTAGAGAATACTTTGATCGGGAGTTATCTATTTATGGGGAGTTACCCGTTTTATAATTTTTATCCTGAAAATAATTTTTGTAATTTTATTGTGCAAATAATTTTATAAATATTTACTAACCTGCTTTGCGGTTGCTTATGTTGTCTGAGAGATAATCATATCCGATCTGCTCTTGGCGGTGGAAAAAATCACATCCAATCCGCTCTTGGCGATGGATGGTCTTCTGATTCGATCCCCTCTTGGCGGAGAGATATTATCCATCCGATCCGCTTTTGGCGATGGATGGTCTTCCGATTCGATTCGCTCTTGGCGGAGAAATATTATCCATCCGATCCGCTATTGGCGATGGATGGTCTTTCGATCCGCTCTTGACGGAGAGATAATCACGTCCGATCCGTTCTTAGCGATGGATGGTCTTCAGATCCGATCGATCATTCTTCATCCGATCCGCTCTTGACGATGGATGGTCTTCCGATCCGATCGATCGTTCTCCATCTGATCCGCTCTTGATGATGGATGGTCTTTCGATCCGCTCTTGGTGGAGAGATAACCATGTCCGAGCCTCTTTTGGCGATGGACAGTCTTTCGATCCGACCAATCATTCTCCATCCGATTCGCTCTTGGCGATGGATGGTTTTTCGATCCGCTTTTGGCAGAAAGATAACCACGTCCGATCCGTTTTTGGCGATGGACGGTCTTTCGATTCGATTCGCTCTTGGCAGAGAGATAACCAGTTTGATCTGCCATTGGCGATGGATGATCTTCCGATCCGATCGATCGTTCTCCATCCTATCCGCTCTTGACAATGGATGGTCTTTCGATTCGCTCTTGGTGGAGAGATAATCACGTTCGATCTGCTCTTGGCTATGGACAGTCTTTCGATTCGATTCGCCCTTGGCGATGGACAGTCTTTCGATCCGACCGATCATTCTCCATCCGATCCACTCTTGGCAATGGATGGTCTTTTGATCTGCTCTTGGTGGAGAGATGTTATCCATCCGATCCGCTTTTGGCGGAGAAATAACCACATCCGATTCACTATTGGCGATGAACGGTCTTTCGATTCGATTCGCTCTTGGCGGAGAGATCACCAGTCCGATCCGACCGATCGTTCTCCATTCAATCCGCTCTTGACGATGGATGGTCTTTCGATCCGCTCTTGGTGGAGAGATAATCACGTTCGATCCGCTCTTGGCGATGGACGATCTTTCAATTCGATTTGCTCTTGGCGGAGAGATAACCAGTCCGATTCGCCCTTGGTGATGGATGATCTTCCGATTCGACCAATCGTTCTCCATCCGATCCGCTCTTGGTGGAGAGATAATCACGTTCGATCCGCTCTTGGCGATGGACGATCTTTCAATTCGATTTGCTCTTGGCGGAGAGATAACCAGTCCGATTCGCCCTTGGTGATGGATGATCTTCCGATTCGACCAATCGTTCTCCATCCGATCCGCTCTTGGCGATGGATGGTCTTCCGATCTGCTCTTGGCGAAGAGATGTTATCCATCCGATCCGCTCTTGGCGATGGATGGTTTTTCGATTCGATTGATCGTTCTCCATCCGATCCAATCGATCGTTCTTAAAAGAACAATTAAATAAATTCTTAATATACATACCTGGTGTTGGACCAAAAAGACTTTCAAAATATATCTTTTCAGATCTTTAAAAGGTGTGGTAGGTAATCACATGCTTTTTTGTTGTAGAGGTGTTATTCATCCATCATATCATTCAAGAGATAGAGATGAGTTTGCAATCAATGCTAGTCATCTACGAAATTTGAGCACATGTACTCACTGAAATTTGCTTTTTGCTTTTCGCTTTCCAGCTTTGTTTGTTCTTCATACTGTTTGTTCACCATCACTTTTGTCAGGTGGGGACCTCTCCAGTGAGTTTGGTTGTCACCTTGCTCTATTTTTCATGGAGTCCAACACCCGTATCACTTCTCTCTTCTCCTTTTTTGCAAGATCAAATCCATGATCTTTAGATATGGGCCTTTCCTTTGAAAAGAAACTCAAGATCTTTCAGATTTAAGCTTTTATTGTGAGATCAAGCTCAAGATCTTTCAGATCTGGGACTTAAAGTCGTCCATGACTATCCATTTTCTTCAATTTAAAGCTAAGTAGCTCAGATCCGACGTCAACTTTCAATGAAAGTATCAAATGATAAAACACAAAATTTTACCGTAAAAGAAGAGATCGCCGGCCATGGTGAAAGAGGTTTTAATGACCTGTAAAAAAGGAAACTAGCTCGGTCTTGTCGGGCTTTTGAGCTCTGATGCCTAAGTTAGCTATCGAAGTATGGAGAGAAAGCTTAATGGAGAAAGAGTGTTAAAAGTTAGAGAGAGAGAGCCTCCTTGTTATGTATTTACCTTTCATATTTATACCTTTGAGTGTAGGGTTTTGTGAACTTCGTTGACCTTTAATGGATCGGCCTTATAATTAATTTTATTTTGAATGTTATCAGTAACTATAACAATTATTCAAAAAAATTGTAATATAAAAAATTGATTAACAAAAATGTATTCGGTTCTTAATTGATTTTACATTTATTTATAAAATTGATTTTTTCTACGCGTTTCTAAGAATGTTTGCAAAAAGATGGAGGAAATATTTTTTTAAGAGGAAGAAAACAATTTATAAATAATAAATACTACATTAGTCTCATTTTAAAAAAATTATTTTTTATATTTTATTTTGTTTAATTTTAAATATTTTTTTAAAATTTAAGAGATAAATTTAGATGTATATTCATATTTATTATATATCTTATTAAATATTTTTTTATTATAATTCTTTACTTTTAATTAAAATTAAATAAAATTTTTACAAATATAAAAAATATTATTATCAATAATTATAATTTTTTATAAAATTAAAATATTTTATTTATTTTTTTATTTTTATAAAAATATAAACATACTCAATTTTATTTAAATTTTTTTTATTTTTTTCTTTTTAAAATAAAACGAAAGAAATATCAATGCATTGAATGCGATGAAAATTTGGCTACTTCATGGCTGTACCACGCCATCTGATATTGCTAATCGAGACGACACTCAAGCATCGCAATATTACGTGTACTGTTGGCTACTGCATCTCTAATTTTTTTTCTAAATTACATGACAAAAAATTGATAAATTTAGCTTTAGCCCTCTAAATTCGGGCTTAATAATTATTTTAGTACCTAAATTTTAGCCTTTTTTTAATTTTGATTTTTAAGAATTTTTTTTTTTTACTCTCATGCAGCCAAAGCAATTAAAAATGACAAGAAAAGAATGGTATAGAAGCTTCTTTCCTAGGCCCCGCTCGCAGTCCGCACTCTGCAGGAACTTTTAGCAGGCTTTCTTCTTTCTATCCGGAACTCATTAACCGAAGTTAGTTACAACTCACGATCTTCAACTGATCAAAGATTTTGATATCCTGTGGATCCTCTTCCCCATCTACAAACTATAGCCAATATGACTACACCACGTCATACAAATCTTGCCACTGCGACGTCGTTCTAGTTTGTCAAATTATCATTGGTGGACCAAGTGAAAGCCTGTTTCCAACCCCAAGCTGAGCTGTCAGCTGTCGAACCTCGAACAAGAAAACATTAAAAAAAAAAGAAAAAGAAAAAGAAAAACTAATAGAACCTCCCGTCTCGTCCTTAAAATTTTAGTAATTTCCCCATTTTTATAGAATTGTCGTTCTTGAGTGTCTGAAGTTTCCCTGTTTTCTTGTAAACTAAGCAAGATGTCAAATTCAGAAGATAAAGCACTGGAGAACCAATCTCCAACACCATCAGCTCCGCCGGTGCCCGACACGGAGGCGGGAAACGTCTTCGGAGTGGAGGCGATCACAAGGAGGTGGCAAAGGGCGGAACTTTTGCAGAGGGGATTATTGGGCCTGAGAGGATTGGGTCTTTTATTGTCTTTGCTCGCCTTTATTATCATGGCCAGTAATAAACATGGCGATTGGAAAAATTTTGATAGATATGAAGAATACAGGTAAAATAGAAATCTTAAAGCCATTGTGTAATGATAATTATACCATTACTATAATATTTTTTTTTCATAGGTATTTATTGGGTATATCGATACTTTCGACTTTGTACACGGGAGGACAGGTGTTTCGGCATGTTCACGAGCTTTCCACTGGAAAACTTCTGCTTGATCGTAGGAGGTCTGCCATGGTAGACTTCTTCGGTGATCAGGTTAGAATTTCAATTTTCAGTTTTTGTTTGGTTGCTGAGAAAGGGTCAAACAAAATTTAATCTTCCCCTTTGGGAGCATTAACGGTCAAACAAATATATGGAAAAGAAAATGCACTTACCTTTCAAATCTATAATATATTTTAGATGCCATTATGTTTTTCTCTCTTCCTTTATATTTTACGCATCTTGTGCAAAATCTGACTGGATCGCTAATGGGTATGCACTTATATGATCAGACTTTTATAGGATATTTGGAAAAGAAAAGAAGAAAATTTATCTTCTTGAAGGAAAAGCAATTACAAAATCTGACTGGATCGCTAATGGGTATGCACTTATATGATCAGACATTTATAGGATATTTGGAAAAAAAAAAAAGAAGAAAAATTATCTTCTTGAAGGAAAAGCAATGGCGTTCTCATAAAAGCAATGGTGTTCTCATTCTCCGGCCAAAGATAGGAAAGGTCTTGATTGTGACTTTGGCATACTCGTCTTTCCTGCGCTGTCTTTTTACTTTCTAGAAATTACGTCACTTTGCATATGGGTACAAATTTGAAACCATGTTTTCCATATATAAATGAATCTAATTCCACATAGAAGACATCATATAGTGCATTCAAGATCCTATGATGTACATATATGACGTCTATTTATAAAGACAACTTGGTATAATTGGTACTGGAAGTTTCCATAATTTTTTCAAACATAGGATCACATCATATACTTGACCACATTTTAATTTGTGACCAAAGGAGTTTGCACTTATTTTTATGGTTAATTATGTTGTAAATTTGTAACGTTTTCTCGTTTGGTTTGTTTATTATTCTGTTTCAATGCAGATTATATCCTATCTGTTGATATCTTCAGCATCTACAGCAGTTCCCTTGACGAACAGGATGCGCGAATCAACAGATAACATATTTACAGATTCCTCTGCAGCAGCCATTAGCATGGCATTCTTTGCATTCTTCTTACTGGCATTGTCAGCTCTAATTTCGGGATACAAGTTATCAACTCAATCTTACATATAACAGGCTTGTTTTAATTTTAGTTTTTTCATTCTTTATGTGTCGATTGCTAATATTTTAATGTAAGTAATACATGTTTTCAACAATGGCGTTTTCCTTGTATTGTTTCAATGTTTTATTTTAAGATAACTCCTGAAGAAAAGTCAAAACTTACTTGGTTAAACAAGGCTGCTTACCAAAACGAACATATATTGTTGAAATTATTGTTGTCCTATGACTTTGATACATTGAGGCCTTGTCTGTACTTCTCTGTTTGGCCTAAAAAACAAATGAAATAATTGAAGCTACAACTAAAACTATACTACGAAAATAAAATCTAATTCAACAAGTTTTCCAGAAAATATCCTAACTTCTATTGTAGTTAGCTGTTTTTAACACAGAAAAGAGTCAAGAAATAAGTCATCCTTCGGCTCTTCCTTGGCGCTGGAGAAAACACCTTGTGTGTATTGAGTTTGATTCACGTAGGAGGCAGTTGGCCTAGCGAAACCTGATAATCCGACATTTCCTGTACCCTGCAGCATATCCAGGGTGAATGGTGCTTGAGTTGTTGACGCTGGCAACCTGCTGGATGTGACTGAAGGTCTTATCGGTATAGGCATATTGTTGCTGTTAGCATTTATTGGTGGTCTATTCGATGCATAGCCACTGCCACGGGCAGCTGGAACATCATGGTTGTGCTTCCCCTCGTATGTGGTGATCACTGCCCTCGTATCATGCGACGCTCGTTCCACATGTTTCCGAACAGGACAACCAATTGATGTACACTTGTAGTAGCTCCTGCAGATTATGAAGAATTGCAAAACTTAATACACGAAGCAGATAACATCTTACTAACAAGAGAGCAGCAAACATGTGCATTACTAAGTTACCTCGGATTGGGATTTCCTTTAACTACTTTCTGTCCATATTTCCTCCATCTATACCCGTCATCAAGTATGTCAATATCACTTGTAGTTTGAACTACAATTCTGGGTTCTCGAACAGTTCTGCTCCCAGCGGCCAAAACACTCTCATTTTCACTCTGACCCTTACTGCAAAAAGCCATACTAAAAAGCATTATTATAAACTCATTATCCAATTACAAGAACAGAACAAATCAAATTCATAAATTGAGCATCTTTTTATCATCAGCTTACAGTTTTTTGGCATCAGGTTCATTTTCATCATCATCTGCTCCTGAATGACTTATCGGAGAATTTTGCTCAAATTCATCATCACCAACAGAAATAGAAGAATCATCCTGCATGGTGGCAGACTCCAGTGGAGTAGCCGATTGATCAGAGTATTGAGAGCCGGTAGCAGCAAGTTGGGTAGACTGAGAGGATGATCTTGTAGACTGAGGCTTAGGATGATTATGACTTCCTTTATAGACAATTTCAGTAATCTGTCCATCCAAAGATCTTTCAACCTTTTTCTTTGTTGGGCAATTAGGAAATGTGCACTTGTAATAACTCCGGGGATTCTCGCTTCCTTTGACTTGTTTCTGGCCATACTTTCTCCAGTTGTATCCATCATCTGATCTTCTTTGCTCTCTCATATATGGAGCTGGTTGATTATAGTGATTGTAGTTATTGGGTTGAGAAGTAGGAGCATTACTTAGCATGGTTGTCTGAAGTGGAGCTATTTCTGATGAGAAATTCTGAATTGGTGTAAATTCTGATTTCACTCCTCCCTTTTCTACTGAGAAATCTGTTTGCTTTGAGGGTTTGTTAAAATTCCAACCTCCTTGTTGCCATTTCACTGATTCCTCCTGTTAAGTAGAGTGAAAGGATGTTAGCCAAAGAAACAAATTTTAGAAACACCGAACATTCGTAATTTTTATACGCAAAACATTTTGCTATTCGTACTATTGGATTAGGAATCCAAGTTATAACCATTTGGATGCCAAAACAATAAAGTATTTATATAAAAACAGATTAAAAGATTGGTATCAGAGCAAACGTGTCGAGTTCACTTTAAGTTGACATGTATATGCTCAATTATCCCTTATTAACATCACAACTAAATAGGGTAAATTTAGCATGATTTTAAGAAAAAAAATTCAGTATCTGATCCCACTTCTCAGAATGTAAAGTCACAAAATGGCAAAGCACACAAGATTCGAAGCTGACTCCTCTAGTCATAGCATTCCATCTCACCCGTTAATAATAAAGGCAAAGGGCAAGACAATTTGAAAAAATGGAGCCAAAAACAGGAAGAGAATATCATACCCCAAAGGCAATGTTTGAAGAAGAGTGAATGATGGATGATGATGATGTAGAAGGCCCTGTTTGGGTTTGGAATGAAAAATCAGAGTAATTTTTCTGTTCCTCTCTAACATCACTCTGATTATCATTAGAATTACCCCTCCAATTAAAGGTTTGACCAGCAAATGCCCCAGTAGTTGGCGATGGAACAACCTAAACAAAAACAAACACGAAAACGAACGTAAGATTAATCATAGAACAAAGTCCAAAGCAGGAGGCGTTTTAAGGAGCCAAAATTTAACTCAACTTACATTGGAGGTAGAAAAAAGAGAAGGCGAGTCAAGAAGGTCAGTCGGGCTTAAACCAGGAGGAATAGCTAAATAAGAAGAAGGGGAAACAAGAGGAGGAGAAAGAGGTAAAGAAGAAGCAAAAGACTTAAATTTGGGGATTTCAATGCCAAATCTATCAGTTCCTTGTTCGAAAAGTCCCCAGCCGATATTGTCCATTGAATCACTAGAAACAAGATTTATGAAAGAGGAAGAAGAAGAAGTAGAAGAAGTCATAAGCATGTGGGTTGAGAAAGAGAAATTTGTAAGAGAATTTATAGAATTATTATTATTATTTAAGGAAGAAGAGGAAGCCATAAGAGAAAGGAAATTTAATTTAAGAAGAGAAAGAGAGAGGTTTTTTCATGGGTGACTTGGTGAAGTTTGTACTAAGGTCCTTCTCCACGCTTCTTCTCAGAACCTAAAAGCAAGTTTGACCATTGAAAATTCATATTCTGGGTCAAAGCTTGTGGGTTTGACTGGACTTTTTTGTTTGCCCCTCTCTAACTGCGAATTGGCGGCTCCGTCACCATAAGAACTCAGCTTCCGAAATTGTGAGCCTGGAAGCTCTCTGGCTAGCCACTTGTCCTTAAACCCTTGCCTGTTTAATTTAGGCTTTATCCGTACTAAACAGCCGAGAAGTAACTATTATATCTACCATGGTAATTTAACACACTAGTAGTTCAAGTAATAATTTATTAACAGTTAATAATTTAATAGAAAACTTTTAAACTGTAATTTATTAATATTAGTTACAATCTTTTGGATGCAACTCCCAAATTATTGTTTATGGATCACAATTTATAGGGTTTTGATCACGAGAATCAGTTGTGTTGATGATTGAATGTTATTACTGCCTTTTGTTTTTCCTAAGGTTGTCAAGCAAGCTGCTGCAAGAGCCGCTTTTTGTTGTTTTATTGTTTTTATTACGTTTGCTAAAAGCTTTCGCCGTGCTGTGGCTCACGCTCTGGACTTTGAATCCAGCACCCTGGGTTCGACTCCTAAAACTCTCTCTCTCTATCTCTCTTTTTTTATTTTTTATTTTTTTTAAGTTATTGAAAAAATATGTTTAGTCAAAGAGTTTCTTTATTTAGTGAAATAGATTAGTTTGAGTTTCTATTAAACGGGTATTTTAGTTAAAGCGATCAGTTTAGTTTTATACTATATAATATGAGGTATGCTTAGTGTGTATTTGTTTGGTCGTAGATTTCGATTAATTAATATGGAACACAGTATGTTATAGTATTATTTCAACAATATGATATTTAAAAGGACTATATTATATTATATAATTTTATAAATTTTTTTATTTAACGGTATGATATTTTACTGTTTTATTTTAAAAATAACCTAACTGTCCGTCAATTTTAAAAAATATTAATTGTTTCTATACCTTTTAATATTTTAAGATGATATAAATATTTTTAAAATAATTAAATAAGTATTATTAAATTAAAAAATAAATAAATAATTCAAGAACACTACTAAAAAAAATATATCTATTATCATAATACATGTCATACTAATAAATATTAGGTACTCTATCAAATAAATCAAACAGAGGTTACTTAAATTATCCAAATATATTTTAATATAAAATAGTTTCTACCTTTTTGATTCTATAATTGTTAGACGACATCATCATCAACAGATAACTTTTTTGCCGTTCCGATGGCATTTCAAGCAAGTTTCTCAACTTATTTTCGTTTTCACAAATAAACATATAAGCTTTTTATTCTGAATGGAATCCAAATCCAACCGTGTTACCAATTCCAAAATTTCACTTTCTAGAATATGTGACTTATTGAAGAAGTTGGTAAGCGTATTGGCTACTTTATCCAAATTAATTGCAACAATATCTATTAGTTCCTCCGAGTTAGATACTTTACACCTTTTACTGAAAAAAAAAGTAGGTGTTTCAAATTGAGCATTTGATCTAGGTGTATTAGGAGCCACATGATCATTTTTTCACTTTTATTTTCCTCATTGATACCAAAAAAGGTATCATTTTCAAAACCAACCTCATCATCATCGTGAATGCTTATGGGATTATTTTCTGATTTCATTAGATTGTTTCGAGTAATTATTCTTCTCATTTTCGTTGGAGTCTCAAAATATTAACCTGTAGCTTTATCTTTTCCATAAAGTGTAAGCATTTTGTCATAATTTTTTATTGGCTTGTCTTTCCATTTAGCTGCATCAAGTGTGACCTATATAAATAGAACATATTAATATACTTTGAAATAATATAAAATGGCAATTGAAACATGGAAGATATTAAAATACATATAATTTATCTTAATCAATTCGGCCCACACATCATTTTTTACATGCCATATGCATGTTTGAGAATTCCATCCAAAACCACTCATGCCACCTTAAAAGATATCATAACACTTCATAAAAGTTATTTTAATTGTCCTCATTCTATTATGGACTCTATCCTTAGTTATTGGTTTGTCAGGAAATTTTTCTTTCATCTTTTTTCACAATGTTATCAATTACATGACATATAAAATTTCATTCACTCTATTTTCTTATATATGCTCATGGTAGAAAACATCAATTAACTCATCATCCATGACATTCGACTAACTACAAATGACATGTTGATCTGGAGTAAACCTTTTTGGCATTTATACAAATGACATGTTCATGATAAGCTTTTATGTCTTAATACATTATAATGGCTCTATTGAGCTTGCAATTATCAAAAAAATTTTCTCGAGAACCCTAAATGCTCTTTCAATTGTATTACGCAAATATGCATGTCGATAATTAAATAAGTCTTTAGGATTTCGGGGTGAATATTCTTTTAAGTGATATCATTCCCATCTATAAGGTGTAATGAGTCTAGGTCTCAACATGAAATCCCAATCAACAACATAGTATTTTCCATATGAAATTTTTAATGAATATTCTCTATTTAATAAATCTTTAATGATCGTAGAATCAGATGCTATCCTTTTCAACCCAAGTAAGACATACGTAAATTTTAAGTTAAATGTGCATACAGCTAACACATTTTGGGTGGGATAGTCTTTCCTCTTACAGAACTTTAGTGCTTATTGAATAGGAACTTTAAATTGTATATGTGTCCAATCAATTTCCCCATACAATCTTGACATTAAAGTTTTACAATTAATATGCAAACAAGCATTTTTGGTAGACAAAAATTGATTAAATTATTAAATTTTATCACCTTAAAAAATGGATAGAATCTTTTACCGCCTGCAATTTCAGAAGAAACCTCAGACCTATAAGATTTTTAATGAATTTGTCCTCCAACTCAAAAATGGACCTTAGTATAATGTGAAAACGATGGCTTATAGTCTCACTAGACCGATAAAAAAGCAAAAGATAACTCTCTATTCGTTACATTATTTACTAATAAATACAACGTCTTAGCAACTAATCTTTAACTGTTACATAAATTGTAGGTCTAAAATCACCCTCTCTAACTAACAAATCACATAACTTGGTAAAAACTGAAGGGTTCATTCGTATAATGTTACGACTAAGTTCTGATGAAAATAGATAGCTCATTAGATCATCTCTAACCTTTTCTGCTTTAACCTTTATATAATGCCTAATTGTACGATTATCACTATCAAGCTCACACATATAAATGAAAAACCAAACTAAAACCAAACAACATGCATATATTGTCATAGTGCTTGCTTGTAATATCAATTTATTATCTTGATTATTTTTTAATTTTTAGCACAAATATATTAGTAAAAACAAAACAAATCTCATATGAACTAACACAAACAACAAAATTATACAAACAAAAATAATATTAAAATGGTTTTGGACAAATATAAAATTTTATATTTAAGTTTTAAGATCATAATTTTTTTTATATAGTTCTAGCAATTTTGCATATTTCTAATTTCTTATAGAAAAAAATCATTATAAAATAACACATATACAAATCATATAATAATATACAAAAATAATAAGCTTAAAGATAAAAAAAATAAATTATTTTTTGAGAATCATACCTTGCAAAGGTGAAAAGAGAATTTGACACAAAAATAAAAAAAAAGTTAAAAACAAATCAATGCTAATTAATTAAGAGAGAGAACAAACCTGTGTGAGAAAAATAAAATATAGTAAATAAAAAATGCTAATTATTAAGAAAAAAAAGAAAGGTAGCACACCTATATGAATGAAAAAAATATTGTAAATAAACATGATAATGTAAAAAAAGAAGAAGATAAACTTAAGTGAAAAGAAGAAAATATAGTAAATAAAAAATAACGGTAATTATTACAAAAAATATGGCACACCTATATGAATGACGAAAAAATATTATAAATAAATAAAATAATGCTATAAAAAAAATCAAACCTACATGGAGAATGCAAGAAAGGGAGAATGAAATAAGAGTTATGGTTGTTGAATGTGTTAAATGTAGTTTAAGGTAGATGTAAGGTATTGATAACTACAGAAAAAAATTTTCTAAGGAACAAACGGTCAGTCTAATAGCGCTTGACAGGGCCAAAGCCTGCCAACAAAGAGAACTTTGTGTGAGCTGGCAGACAAGGTACAGGACAATCAACGTTCGATCGAACTAATGGGACAGCATGTTCTATCAGTCTATTGGCACAAGTCATCGCCCATACCTTCCAACTGCTTCCTGTCACATCGTCGCTTACTTGCTCCAAATGACAGTTATCATGACAGTTATCACTTCCAAAACACTCAAGTACCCCTCCTTTATCTCTTATAAATAGCCCAACAAACAGTGGTTCTAGGTATTGAACATCTGAGACTCTCTCTTTCTAAGCTAATAACTTAAGTTTCGGAATGCTTACGCCTGATCCGATTGAGCACACTTTCTTACAGAATCAAGTCACCCAATCGGGAATGACAACTGCCAACTCTCTTTCTCAGATAAAAATATTTTGTGTTTTATCATTTAGTACTCTCGTTGAGAGGCATGGCAGGTTCAAGATCCAATGAGCACACAGCTTTTGAAGAATATGATCGCAACGGCCAGGGCAGATCTAAGGTCGCAGGGAGATGAGAAAGATCTCCCAAATCACCAATCAGGGGTAACCTCCTTCCAGATTTAGATGATGTAATTATGCAACAGCCGAAAGAGACCCCTGTTACTATCAGGGACATGCACACCATCCTTAGTGATTTCACTAAGAGCATCGTCCAAATGCTCAAAAAGGGCAAAATGCCCAGAAATTTTGAAAGAGGCCACAAAATGGACTTCATGACCGAAGACTTTGAAAGAAGGAGAAACAGAGGAATCTCCATCAACGAGCCACGATCTCATGACAGTAGAAGAGCGGGGGTCAAAACCCTAGGCAGGTATGACAAGGGAAAGGGGATAATATCCTTGAGTAAAGACTCTCCATACATCCTCAGTAGATCCTTTACCTTATCCATTAGAGACGATCTATCTTTCATGTGCATGCCAATTTGTAGTCGCACGAAGGGACAGATTGACGAGTTCATCTCAACAGCCATAAGCAGGAAGGAAAAGTGGTTCAAATATAAGCTCAAGCAATTTGGCTTGACGGAGTCCAAAAAAGGCATGTTTGAGGGGAACACCTGCAAAAAACACAACCTTTTCGTTTTGCAGGGAGATCACGGAGTCTGAGCTACCTCCCTGGTGGAGAGATGTGGTAATGGATAAATATACAGGTAAAATTAACATTTCCACTCATCTTGCAGAATATCTAACTAAAGTACAGGTTTACACCTACGATATAAGGATTACTTGCAGGATTTTTCCCACCACCTTGGGATGAGATGCCCTCAACCGGTTTCACGAGCTCCCCCAAGAATCAATCACCTCCTTTTGACAACTTAAAGAGTTGTTTTTCATGCGATTTATTGTGCAGACGAGGGCACCAAAGTCGATGAACGATATGAGCAATCTCTACCAAATAACCTTTGAAAATCTTAGAGACTACATCGACAGGTTCCAAGCCACAATGTCGAAGGTGAGGAATATAAGTGTGGAAATGGCATCCACCATCTTGGCTGAAGGCACCATTGATTGGCCACTATTTGAGTCAATTACAACAAGACTCCCAGTCAATTTTTCCGACCTGATAGAAAGAGCTAGATAACATATCTAGCTGGATGACGCCTTGAGATCCAACCAGGGAAGAAGGAGCAACGTTATGGATAGGCTTCAGCACCCAGATGGATGGTCATTTAATCGAGCTCCTATATCCGAGTGGATAGCAAAAAGCCCTGAAAGAGCCTTTACTTCAAGAAATCTGGGAAAGAAGAAGGAGTCTGAACGAATTTGCTCTGATTGGAGCAGTGGCTAACAAACTCGAACTTTCACTCCGCTCAACACTAATCCAACACAGGTGTTGATGTGGATTAAGGAGAAGAATCAAAGGGTAACTTGGTCCAAGAAACTATTCAAGAGGAGCAAAGCCATCCGAAATCATAACAAGTATTACAAGTTTCACAGAGACGTCGGTCATACAATCGACAAGTGTTACCAACTGAAAGAAGAAATTGAGTGGCTCCTGTAAAGAGGATACCTCAAACAGTTTATGGGCCCAGCTAGAGGGGCAAGTCCCTGTAGACAGCCGAATTTTAAGAAGGATGATTCTGACTCGAACGGCAAGCGAAGAAATCCAAAGAATACGGATCCTCGCAGACCATATGCCGGGATCATAAACATGATCACTGGTGGGTCATCCTATGGAGAGGATCTCTCCAGGAAAAGAAAGGGGAAAGATGTTTACATTTCCTAGATGGCTGAGCGACCAACCCTAGTCACCATATCCAGTGAGGATGCACGAGATATAATGTTCCCCCATGAGGTCGCTCTCATCGTCAGGGTGCGAATCAATAAATTCGATGTAAAAAGGATATTGGTGAACAATGAAAGTGCTGTGAATGTGCTCACTCTCCAAGCTTACAGAGCCATGGGACTGCCAATCGAAAAGCTAAAGCCAAATGCCACATCACTAATTGAGTTTGACAATGCTACCGTTTCGATGGTAGGATTTGTTGAGCTATTCGTCGAACTTGGCCAAAAGGCCCTTGTCCATGCCTGCAAGGTAATATTTATGGTTATTGACATGATTTTTGCCTACAATGTCATTTTTGGTAGGCCTCTACTCTTTCAAACTGGAGCTGTCACTAGCATCCAATATATGATGATGAAAATCCCAATCAGGGGAGGCATCGCCATTCTAAAGGGTGACCAGAAGGCATTCAGAGAACCCTATATCACCATGATCAAGCATCAGAAAGAGGCCATAATGGTGGAGCCAAGGCTAGAGCGAGCTGAGCAGGCGAATGGGTTGAGAAGAGATCCTATGGAAGAGGTCAAGGCAAGGACACTGTTAAAAGGAAAGAGTGTTCAAATAGGCACCAATATGGGTGCAGACATCGAGGAAGCCGTTATACAGGTCTTGATGATCAACCAGGCATCTTTCGCCTGGAAGCTAGAAGACATCCTTGGTATCGATCCCAATATAATCACCCATAAACTTAATATGGATTCAGCCTATTAGCCGGTCAGGCAGAAGTTACGAAGGTATGCTCCCTATCAAAGAAAATTTATTTTTGAGAAAGTGGATAGACTATTAAAAATGAATACGATCCAAAAGGTTGACTACCCGAAATGGCTTGCCAATGTTGTTGTGATGAAAAAAAGGTCAGGAAAGCTGCGGATGTGCGTAGACTTCACAGATATTAACAAAGCATGTTCGAATGACAGCTACCCCCTGCCTAGCATAGATCAATTGGTGGATGCCACTACTTGCCATGCCATCTACTCCCTCCTCGATGTATATGCTGATACCATCAAATTATGATGTGGTTGTTGGATTAGGAAAAAACCAGTTTCATCACAGACGATGGCATCTTCTGCTACAAGTTTGTGCTGTTCGAACTAAAAAATACAGGTGTCACATATCAGCAATTGATGAACAGAGTCTTTAAAGATTAGATTGGGTAGAATGTGGAAGTTTACGTGGATGATATGATCATCAAAAGCAAAAGTCTCGAAGAACATCCTGCCATCTAGCGAAGGTCTTTAACACGTTGAATAAGTTTTGGATGAAGGTCAACCCTGAGAAATGTATTTTCGGGGTGCCCTCAGGAAAAACCTAGGCTTCATAGTCTCCCAAAGAGGCATTGAAGCCAATCCTGAAAAAATAAAGGCTATATTGGAGATGTAACCTCCGAGTAATATGAAAGATATTCAAAAATTGAATGGCAGAATAACAACCCTCGAAAGATTCATCTCCTCTTCGGCTAAGCGGTGCACTCCCTTCTTCAAGAAGTTGAGAAAGAACTAAGCTTTTGGCTGGGGAGCCGACTGCCAGCAAGCCTTTGATGAATTGAAGAAGTTCCTCACTAACCCACCACTACTTAGTAAACCTCTTTCGGGTGAAAATCTATACTTATACTTGTCAACTTTTGGTGAAGCTATTGCAGGTGTCCTAGTCAGGAAAGAAGGAACTCAGCAGCTGCCCATTTATCGTGTGAGCTAAGTGCTTAGGGGCCCGGAGTTGAAGAAAGGTCCAGTTGAGAAATTTATTATTTCCCTCATGATGTGCACGAGAAAGCTAAGGCAGTATTTCGAAGCGCACACAATAGTGGTCCGTTCGGATCAGTCGATCAAAAAAATTCTCCAGACCCCGAACCTGGAAGGAAAAATGGTGGGATGACAATCAAACTTCAGTCGTGGGATGTGAGGTACGAACCCAGAAAAGCAAGGTTGAGTTTGCTGGTGAAGGAGTGACCGATCAGTCCCCGCGTGTAAAATGGAAAATGATCGTGGATGTAGCTATAAATGACACTCGAGAAGGCACGGGCATTGTAATAACAGGCCCCTTAGGCATTGTCATATGGTACCAATAAAAACTCAGCTTCAAAATTTCAAATAATATGGCAGAGTATGAGGCACTTTTGCAAGGCCTAAGATTACTCCATGCCATTCGACCGGAGTCGATCGGCATCAAGAATGACTCCCAGCTTGTAACGAGCCAAGTTTTAGGCACCTTCGAAGCAAGAGAAACCAACATGATTAAGTACCTGGAAAAAGTCAAGACCGCATTCAAGATGTTGGAAGAGTTTGGATCAGAATGGATCCTACAGAAGGTGTCGAAAGATCAAACTATAACTACTGATCGGCTTTCCAAGATGTCTGCCTCCAAGCGAGGGATGATAAAAGAAAATATCACCATTGTCGAGCAACCAACCCCCTCCTTAAAAGAATCAGAGATGATGAAGATTAAGCCAGCTCAAGATACATGGATGAGCTCCATCAAACGGTGCCTGCAAATAAGGCAGCTACCCGAAGATAAAGTGGAAGCCCAAAAGGTATCGCGCAAATCTCTAAATTATTCTATTATTAACGGTCTATACAAAAAAGCTTTCAGTCACCCCTGGCTCAAATACGTGATGGAGGAGGAAGGAGACTACATCCTAAGAGAAATTCATGAAGGTATTTGTGGGGCATACGAAGCTGGTAGGGCCATGGCAAGAAAAATACTCCAAACCGGATATTTTTGGCCAATTATCTTCAAAGATGTCCATAAAAAAGTAAAAAGATGTCAACAATGCCAGATCTATGGAAGAATCATTAGACAACCGACAGAAGAATAACAACTGATCGAAATTGCTTGGTCATTTGAACAATAGGGTATGGACATCCTAGGACCTTTTCCCTAAGGCAAAAGGCAAATGAAGTTTCTCATCGTAGCCATCGACCATTTCTCCAAATGCATCGAAGCAGAGCCTCTAGCAACAATCACAGTAGAAAGGATAAAAAATGGTGCCTGAAAAGATATCATTTGCAGATATGGCTTACCCAATATTTTTATTACAAATAATTGCAAGCAGTTCGATAGTTCGGTCTTCAGGAACTTTTGTCGAGATCTCAAAATCAACCTCAAGTTCACCTCAGTTACCCACCCACAAAGCAATGGGATGAATGAGATCTCCAATTAAATAATTCTTAAAGGGCTGAAGAAATTGCTGGGTGAGGCAAAAGGCAATCGGACTAAAGAACTGCAAAATATCCTATGGTCTTATAGGACTTTTTCAAGAGCTGGTACTCACCAAATGCCATTTTCTCTTGTCTATAGCTCCAAGGCAACAATACCTATGGAGATCGGCCTCCCATCTTATTGGTCCGTATTCTATTTCAATCGGACGAATAATCAAGAAAGATGCCAAGACCTGAACTGGTAGAAGAAAGGAGGGAGGATGCCTATGCCAAAATCGTTGCCTACAAACAAAGGGTTGCCCGATACTACAACACAAAAGTGAGGCCAAGAACCTTCAACGTGGATGACCTGATGCTCAAAAAGGCAGATATAGATTCAGGAAATGCCAGAGTTAGGAAGCTAATTCCAAATTAGGAAGGGCCCTATGAAATTTCTAAGGTTTTAGGCTCCAGTACATATCAACTCAGAACTTTAGAAGGGTCAGACATCCCCCGAAGCTGGAACGCTGAAGTACTGAGGAAGTATCATATGTAACCTTGTATCAAAAGTTTGAATTCAATAAAGAAATTAATTTCCATATTTAATAAAGGTATGCTTATAATGACTAGTTTGTTAGTTTTGATATTTATTTATGGGTTATCTATTTTATTATGATAGACGTTATATCCCGATCGATGTATCTATCTCAGCCATTCTATGGCTAATAGCATAATTCTGATTGACATTGCATCCCAATCATTGTATTACAAATGGCACAGCTTATCCGCTAGGCTCAACGATCATCCCGAGCCTAAAATATGAAAGCTAAAAATTTTATCTAACTCCAAGTCTAGTTCTGGCAGGTACAACTCCCTCAATAGGCTCGATGCTTATCCCGAGCCCAAAATGCAAAATTTTTTCTCTAATATAAGTTCATCTGCTAGGTTTGATGTCATTTTCGAACCAAAAATGCGAGATGCCTTCATTTAATCTCCATCGACTCATTCACTAGGTACTCGGTGTACAAAATCACAAAACTGAAAGGTCAAATCTTCAAGTAAATGCAAGATCGAAAGGTCATTCACTGTGCTTAACTTTCCTTCGACCAACCAATCTTGATATCCGATCGGATAATACTTTAAGTGAATACGGGACTGAAAATTCATTCGCTATGCTTGACGACATGCGCCTAAATTTTAAATCATTACTCATGCCAGATCGACTAATTATATTCTTTAGATTGAATAAGATCGATCACTGGTTTTAAGTCATTGGTTTCGAGTTATTTTATTGCAAAGCTTGCAAAGCATCTTCAATTTCAGGAAGTACTTTGTTTAGCTAATTTTATGATAAATTATTGCATTATAAAGAGAGAAGTTGCAATTGAAAGTAAATCATACTCTTTTATATATATGAAAAATTTGTAAAGTTACACAAAGAAGGAGAAAACTATTACAAAAAAAACCTAAGTCTTAATGTCTATGATTTCTACAATGGTAGGGATCCCCGTTTGGATCAGGCTTTGCGATCTGCTGAATAGTAGGCTCTACCTTTATCTCGGTAGACTACGATGAGGGATAAATGATCGTATCGAAATTATCATTTACCCAACTTGGCCTAATAGCTCCAAATCCATCTTAGGACAAAAGAACCTTATGCCTAAGCCTAGTTCTCTCATTGAATCTGGATATAAAGATATAAGATGGACACATTTATCGAAAAGATAAGGTAGCCCAATCGGACTGCCAGAGCTCGATCTTCAATAAGTCACTGACACATGTCACCATCCTATCCATTAGTCATTTAGTGTCCATCGCCAGATATCTACTTTGATATGTAGATAGATCACTCAAATGGCTCTATAGGTCCTCTATAAATATCAAGCCTTCCCACAGGCACGATAGCTTAAACTCTTTCAATCCCTCTCTCCCTCTTTTACTCTCTTCCAATTTAAGTATCCTTGATTTAAGCTTTAAAGTGCTAATACCCAGTCCATCCGAGCAACCTCTTTCTTTTCTTATAGGACATTCCTCGATCTTATTATGTAGATCATCACAGGAATGATCACTTTAAACACGACCTTCATCTAGTTCCACCACTAGCCTATTTTCTGTTAAATCTCCAAATTTATCAAGACTGATTATTGAATTTTTAAATTATTAAATCAACTTTTAATCTTATTTTTTAAAAATATTAATATATTTCAACAACTTTAAATTTTAAAAATAATATTTTTAAATTCAAAAATTACACACACACACATATATAAGCACTCAAATTTTAATGATTGCAATTTTGAAAAAAGTGAAAGGAGAATATCATATAATTTATGGCAGTATAAATTTTTTTATATATTAAAAAAATAACATAGGTAAAATTGAAATTTTTCAAAAAGAAGTTTAATTGATAACCGAAAAAAAAATTAAAAATAAAATTTTCAAAAGAATTGATTTTAAATCAACCCATTTGAATTATAAGCTGGGTTAAATTCTGATCGAGACATACATCTATTTTTGAAAAATGTACTAAAATATCCTTCATATTAACTTAAAGGGGCTAAAATGCCCTTAAAGTTTTTTTGGAACCAAAATTTCCATGATGTTCTAAAATTGATACTGAAATGGCCCTCCATAAAGCTACGTTAACTTCGAATTAACAATACTTGACATGTGAGAAAATATACCACCTTAGCACCACTTATATTTTTAATCAAAATATAATCAGGGGGATTTTAGAACCATTCAAAAAATTTTAAGGAAATTTAGTATTTTAAAGAAGATATTAAGAGCATTATAGTACCCTAATAAAAGCATTAAGGACATTTTTATATTCTAGAGAAAACATTAAAAATTAATATTTATTAAATTAGATATTAATCAATATTTGTTACATTAATTAATAAATACTTTTTACATAAATGTACGAATAAGAAAAAAATTATAAATAAATTATATATCTCAAGAATATTTATTAATTAATTTTTAATGAATATAATATTAAAATTTGACAACAAAAATGCCTCTAATGTTAAGATTTTAGAAAAAAATGTAATTAGTATTTTTTTAGACTACAAAAATGCCCTTAATATTTTCATTAAGGTATTATAATGCACACATTAAGTTTAAGTGCATTTTGTAGTCAAATTTCAATATTATATCCATTAAAAAAGTTAATTAATAAATATTTTTGAGCTATGTAATTTACTTGTAATTTCTTTTCTTATTCGTACATTCATGTAAAGAGTATTTATTAATTAATGTAACAAATATTTATTTTTAATGTTTTATTTACAGTACAAAATGCTTTTAATATTTTCATTAGGGTATTATAATACCCTTAACATCTTCCTCAAAATACTAAAATGCCCCTAAACTTTTTTAAAGTACTAAAATGCCTCTAAAAATCTTTTTACCGTGCTAAAATATCCTAATATATTTGTATTAAAAGTACATATGGCACTGACATGTTATATTTTGCCATGTGTCAATGTCACATTAACGTCGTTAACTCGGAATTGATGGTAGCTTGATGAAAGAGTATTTTAATATCGATTTTAGAATATTAATGGCATTTTTATTCCAAAAAAATTTAAGGGCATTTTAGTCCCTTTAAAATAATATGAAAAACATTTTGATGCATTTTCCTTTATTTTTTTTTAGATCGGATAGAATTAGGATTGGATTTTGAGTTAAGGTAAAAAATTGAAATATCTAACTATAATTTATTCGTATCTTAAGTTATTTTAAATTGTTTATTTTGGAGTTTTTCTCATCACATGAATAGTCGATAGGCTTTTTATCTTTTTTAAAACTCCATACCCTTTGCTAAATATAAATTATTGCACTCTTAATTTTTTTTACATCAACAAATTATTTATTTATAGTTATAACAATAATAACAAATATTAACATATCATATATATATTAATATTTAAAATTTGGATATAATATTAATTTTAAATGATAAAAATCTATATGTGTTTGATTCTTATCTAACTTTGGCAGTGGATTAGGAAAAAATATGATAAAGATAAAATATGATTTTTTTTATACCCGCATATCCATATTGTAATCTGATAACCGAACTCTATATGTGGACTCCCTCAAGCAGTTCGACTTTCTAGTTATTCAGATTATCCAGGATCTGAGTTGATACCCCAGCGGTATCATCTTAATAAATCATACTTGGATAAGGGTTTGTAGTCATCTAAAAAAGATAAAACTCCTATTTTGGAAGCTTAACTTAGTTTTCTGCTTAGGTTATACATCTTCCTCAATGGAAATCTTGCAAACATTGAGAATCCTAACTAAAATATGAAACTTATCTTATAAATAGATAGAATATCAAGTATTTTCTCTCTCTTAGCAAAATTTACTCTAAACACTCTGATTAGATCTTTTCTAACTTAACCGTAGGAGATTTTTCCCGTCAAAACCTCCATCAAAATTTTGCTATTTTCAAGTACCTTTGGAGCAGTAAAGAACTCTTGGACTCAAGTTGGATCTCGATAACAGCTTGGTAAATTCGAACTGTTATCAGTTGGTACGATGAGCGTAGATCTTTATCCTTAAAAACCATAAACCCTGAAGATGAAAACACCTAAATTGAAAATGACTAGAGCACTACACCACCACCTCCACATATACCTATTTTTTCATCCTTTGAACCAACTCTCTAGGGTGCCCTACCAATCTTTCCATCACTAATCTGCGTCCTGCAAAGAATAATAACCAAATCAAAAACAAACTAAAAAAAATCTTTGACTAACTCAATAAAAGATATTAGACAAATAACACCGTTGTTCCTTGAAAATGACACCAAAAACTTGATCGGTGTCTAGCAAGTGTATTAGATCGGCTAGTAATATAGAAAAATATAGATTAAGACCTCAAATATCGTATCCAAGGAAATATAGATTGCTAAGAAAAATATCTATGTGTCAATTAAATTAATTTGAGATTATTTCTCTAAGTTTTTAATTTAAAGACAAGAATTAAACTAAAATAAAACAAAATAAAAACTAAAATTAAACTAACATAAATTAAAGGCGAAGTAATAACTGAAATTCTCTTGTTAAAGGAACTATCTACCCCAACTTCCATTGCAATAACTTAATAACAAAAGTAAAATAAGTGATTATAGAAAAACTAGATGAATAAAGCCTGATATCTTGAATTAAGAATATATTTCTTAAGTATCAAATTCTCTTTTTAAGAACAATTTAACGCTTAGCATAAAAATCTAGTTTTAACTTTCTAAACATTCATTAAACTCTTTTTCAAGTAAATTCAACTTCAATTTATTTTTAATTCCTCCTTTCTTAGTATTAATCAATATTACCAATACACAATTACTTCAAATCTGGAAAACAATCATACATTGATACTAAAAAATTAATCCAAGAACATACAAATCATCAATTGTGTTTAAACTAATTTTTAGCTATTAAAATAATAAACTAACAACCAATTTTAACATAATCAAAAATAAAAATATATTTAAAATTAATAAATAACCAACTAGTATTTGAATATAAAGCTCAACTTAAGTCATCACAATAAAAAGTTAAGGATTCAAGTATCCTTTAGCAAAAGTAAAAGAATTACTCACTATTCATATTGAAAACTAAAGAAAAATTAAGAACGAGAATAAAAAAATAGAGTATAGAAGCTCTTTTGATTAACGTTTACAAAAAACCAGAGAAAATATCTTGCTCCAAGCTTTTGTTCTTTACAAGCTAAGAAAAAATAACATAAAACTAAATCTGATCTAAATTTTGTGGTTGAGTTGATATCCCCTTTGTTCTGGTGTTTTGATATTTTTTTATAGGCGTTGGAGAGGAATTCTGCCATTTGTAGCTTCCTAAATAGAGTTGGAGAAGAGTTTGTTTTAAATAAAAAATCTTTATTGTGTTTTTCTCATTAATCACTCGAGAGAGTGATTTTATCACTCGGGAGGATGATCCTTTTGCCTTGGGTGAGTGATCTTATCACTGGAGAGAGTGATTTTCTTCTGAACTGTTGAACTTCTTTTCATGGGTGACTGATTTTTCTTTATTGGGTGAGTGACTTTGTCACTCAGGAGAGTAGGCTGCTCACTTAGCCGAGTGATCCTCATCACTCAGTCGAGTAATGAGCCTCTGTACCTCACGCCTAATTAACAACTTTTCCTAAATTTTTGAAAATATCTCAAAACTTTTCATTTCTTCAATTTAACCCTTTTTCTCTTGAATTTAACCCTTCAAAATTTACAATTAACCCTTAAAACATAAATTTGACCAAATTAACCAAAATTCAACTAAATTAACAATAAATAAACTCAATTGAGCACCTAAAAATACACTAAAAATATCATATAATTCACAACTATCAGCTCGATTTGTCAGTGGTTATACCTTAGGCTAAATATTTAGTTCTTTATGTAATGTCATATTTTATTTTATAAAATTAGATTTTCTTTATGTTATTATATTGTTGGCATGTTATATTATAATAATATTTGTAAATAACAATTTAATGTTATTTTGACTATCCTTGGTCATTTATTATTAAAGAAATAATGAAAAATAAAGACTAGTATCAGTTTGATTGATGTTATGCTTTTTCTAGAAGCTTAAATACTGCAAGTATACGGTGTACCGATTATAGTACTTCATATATCGATCCCACGAGGAAATGTTGATTGAAATTATCCACTATTACTACTTAATTTTAATCTTGTTTACGATGTTCATAAGTGGAAATTAAGTCTAACTACTCTAATGCATAAATTAATGAAATCCTAGTTAAACATAATCGAAGAAGACAATGCTTATAATGAAATTAAATAATCATGCACTCGATACCACTATTTTAATTATAAGTTTTAATCTTATTAGTAAGCCAAGTTGGAATATATTTCTAATCCATTCTCTCGACATGAATTAAATTACCTAAAACATGCAATTAAAGTGCTAATTCTCAACTCTCGTTAATGAACTAGTTGATTTTAATTACACATTTTAAGATTAATCACCAACCTATAGCAATTATCTCCACATGTGATCTCTCTAACTATGTTTTGATAATGAATTTTCTATTAACTTTCAATAAGACGTTGCTCTCACTAACTCCCTTATTTATGACCATTTTGTTGATTTTCAGAGAAGGAATTGCACATTTAAGGTCTTCTTCCTTAACCTATAATGATACTAAGATAATTTTAATAGCAAATTCTACACTCAAAGATTAACTAAGTAAATGGAAATAGAAAATTGTCATATATAAACAAATGCAAACATAATATTCATGTAAAAGATTACAAGGAAGAAAAATAAAATTCAGAACAAGAAGAAGGGGATCTCTTAACCCTTTTCCCTTCACACAAGATGTCTTCTCCCTTGCTTTTGCCTCATTCTTCAAGTCATGAAAATAAAAATTAAGTACTAAAAAAAATTATTGTTCTCAAGATCACAAATTAAATTCCAAAATTATTCCTCTCTCAAAAATCTATTCACTTGGCATATATATGCCTCTCTAAAAGATATGACCCTTCAAAGATAACTTTTCACAAAAGTTGTATTTTGTGGGGAAAAATTGCATCTCTTCATAAATTTTAACTGCTCATCTGTCCTGTGCCGTGCTCGCGACAAGACACGCTCATACTTGGCTAGCTCCGCTGGCTGTCGCGAGCTTCCTTCATTATCGCCCTCGCGACAACGTATGCTTCTGGCTGCTGTCCTGACTTTCTTCCCTACTTGCTGTCGCGACCTCGCCTTCGTTGTCACGCTCGTGACAATCCCTTTGTAGCTCAATGGCTCTCTTTCTTCCACTTGACTCCTTTAATCCTTAAATCATCTGCCTTCTCCTATAATACAAATAAAACAACCACAAACACACAAAACACATAAAAGCAACAAAATCTAGATAAAATACGAAACTAATAAACAAAATTCTAAACAAAACTACATATTAAAACATAATATTTATGAGCTTTTCAAGCTCATATCAATTCCCCACAGTTAAACCTTTGCTTGTCCTCAAGAAAAAAATTCAAAATGTAAGAAACCACCAAAGCTCAAATATTTAAATAAAACATAAAACATGGAATATGGAGTTTGTCTTTCTTGAGATTCTTACAAATTAACACATGTAAAGTTTCTTTAACATATTCATTATTGATTCAATGTCAATACATACCAACACAAAATCTTGGATCTATAAGGTATAATACTCACATGCCCCCAATAAGATAAACAAGAAAATGCAAATTACAATTATATAAAGCTCTTAAAAACCTTATCTCTTATAACATGTATTCTAACCTAGCAAGTAATACAAAATGATAGAGCTGGTCTCTCATAAATTATGGCTTACACCACTCAAGTGTTTAGTGGATAGTGTTTAACTCAAATTTCCTCTTGTACCGCCACATACCATAAGCTTGTATTAAATAAAAATCTCCATCACTAGCATAAAATAATGCACAAAATCAAAAGGATCTTTAAAGGGTTATAGCTTGGCTTAGGTTAGGGTAAGAACAATTTTGGGTTAAGTAGCTTATTTATGTGGAAAACATAGCAAATACTCAAACAAGTAAAATTTTGTATTGCAAAAGTTGCACTTAAGCATGATATCTATCTTTACTAATAAAATTTCCATATCCCATTATAATGATTCTTCAATACTCACTAGTTTTCACCTATGCTCAAACTTCAACTAGTTGCTTCTCTTATTTTTATTTTCCTTCTTTTAAAAGCAAACAAGTGTATTAGTTTTCTTCTTCTCTTTTATATCTTTTTTTTAATGGAAATACTAGTGGCTTTAAACTTCAGGGATAAAAAAGGATTCATGCTTATAAAATATCAATACTATATCCTACTCATCAAAGCATTACTACATCTTCCACATAAGGGTTCACAAAGAAAGTTTAATTTATTAGAAATGGGCATAAGGTTAAAAATAAGTTCATGAATAAAATGGTTATAGGCTCAAAATGGCTACCTAAAGTCAAAAAGGGTAGTTGTTTAAGCAAGCTAAAATAGGTTATTTCTAATGTCCTTATCATTTTTCATGCATATTATATACTAAATGTGATCTCAAAAATTATTTAACACAAGTTCTAGAGTAATGAATACAAGAGGAATTCTCTCAACAATAATTCTAATGTGTTTAGGCTTAAAAACTCACCATGGTTATGACAACACTCTACATCATGTAAAACTCACTATTCTAAAGCACATACTTAAAGAAATGAGGCCTAAAAGAGATGTATACCAAAGTACTTTACCTAAACATGCTCATCCATAAAAGCATAATCATATTAAAACTAAAGATCCTTGATTCTAAGTTAGTAGATGCATCTAATAGAATAATAATTAACTATGCAAAGATTATCTACATGTGTTACTAGGCAATAACCTCACAAAGAATAACTCCATAAAACAACATAAAAATTTAAAATTAATCCTATATGCAAACTAACAACTAGCTTCCCCACACTTAAAGGACACAATGTCTTCATTGTGTAAGAAAGACTCCACAAAAACAAGCATACCAAACAACAAAAACATGCAATACAAAGAAACACAAAAACATAAGAAAAACGAAAAAAAAAACATAGGAGAGAGAACATTACTGAGATGGTCCACTTGGGGACCCCGACGGAGAAGGCGTAAAAGGAATATTCTGATGGCGAAAAAGGAGCTTGCAGCTAAGGCTCTTATGACTTTTGTGCATTTGTTTGACAGTCGCCTCAAGGGAATCCATCAGGGCCACCATGCTTTGATTTGCAGCCTCAATGCCATCCAAACGAGACATGACTCGCTGCAATCCAGTATCTTCCTCTTGTGCAGCACCAACACTTAGCTCACCACTATCATCGCATCCAAATCCTGAGTCACTAGCAGGGGCAACTTCATCTTCATCATCAGCACCATCTGAATCATCGGATACTACAGCAGTTGACATTTCAGGTGCTTTCCCTTTCTCCTTGGCACGATTAGGGTCCACTGCCAATATAATATGAACATGTTGGGTCATTTTATGATAAATTAAAATTTGAAATAAAATTTTAAAAGTTAATATTATAAGTCTTATTTTAAATAAGAAATAAAGTATTTCTTATTTTAATAAGAAATATGGGTCCGAAATTTTCTCTTTCTAAATGAGGGTTAGGTCACCTATATAAATCATGATATGTATAGTTTAAACCCTAATAAAACACACATAAAAAAGGTGGCAACCGTCATTTTTAGGAGAGAGAAAAATTTCATTTCTTCTATAACTTAGAGAAAGAACAGAAGATCATACCCTAATAGATAAGGAAGGGAGCTAGTATTCCAGACAATTTTGATAATCCATTTGAGCATGGATATCGGTATATGATGTTAGTTTCGATAGAGGCATCACCTAAAGAATCAATTTCCTACCCTTAAAGAGGTTGGTAATAGTTACATCCTTCTCATTGAATCAATTGGATCGCATGGAACCTGGTGGATTTCTATTTTTTGCTGTGGTTTTATTTTTAATTATTATTTTGAAATCTAACACGATTTTCTTTTTTCTCATTGGCAATGGAGGCATTTGCTTCGACAAGCTTACGAGTAGCTTCCTCAACTGCCTTACGGTTGGCCTCTCCCACCTCTTTGGCCTAGGCCTTAATCTCGAAAGCTTTATCCTTCCAGTCATTGGCTACCTTCTTAACCTCCCTCAAGTTTGAAACATTTCTCTTTTCCTCTCTCAATAAGCTTAAGATTCTATTCACTTTACCGATCATGGCATTTGACAAAACTATATTTGTATAGACAATAAGTTATCACATGAAGAGAAATAAAAAGAAAGTAGCCCGAAACTGATACTTCAACTTAATGCCTCCGTATAGCCGCATATAAGTGATCTACCTGTAAATTCTTAAAAGATGACACTTTATCTAGTATGCAAGTACGCAAGGAGTAAAAGCTATTAAATTTAGGGCTGAAGGAGCTGTAAGCCCGAGGATTTTATAGCCAAAAACCCTAAAATTTTTCTACTGTTTGGCTAAGTTTCTCATTCTAGTTCAAAGGGGAGATGGCCCTTCTTTAGGAGTTCAGGAAAATGATAGCCTGGATACTAATATTGAAGGTCTGCCCACATATGGCAGAGCAAATGGCCTAGCTGCAGGAGATGTAGGGGATGCGTCAGATATGGTAATTACATCAGAAAGGCTATTATTTAGAAAACTGATTATAGGAATATTCGATAACAAACTCCTAGAAGCGGCTACAGAAGCTAGTGCCTGAGTGGGTGTCACACTTGATTATCCAAAGTTTTTCGTGGTTTTGGCTCTAATGGCTTTCAATTTCTTACTAAAAGATTATTTTCCAGTTTTCTTCATGGCTGTAAAATAAAAACACAATCAGAAAACATTACACTTTATTTAAACTAAAAAAAAGTGTTTTCCTTGCTTTTATGGTTTTAAGACAAGCTAGGGTCTAAGTACTCATGATGTCAAGCTTGTCTCTGGTGAGTTCCCTCCAGCGATACAAGACTTCTTCCTCATCATCTAAGAGCACCAAATAATTATCATTTCTATTAATAAATCTTCCCCTAGAAGCTCGGATGGGAAAATAATTATGGCTTTCTAAAATGAAAAAGTGATCTTTTCAATTTTTCAGGAAGTTTGACTTTTCTAAAAATACGTCGTACCCAGCCCGAGATTGAATATAGTTATAGTCCTCTATCATATTTCGAAGCTCAACCATATGAGTTGCTCTAAATAATCAGACTGTAAGATCAATACAGTGTTCGAATGTCCATATCTACAAAGCCAATAAGGTAAGCCAGACATTGGAATGTAATTGGCATATGGTAAGATCATAGTACTTTAAAAAAGATATCTTAAATCTCGTTTGAGGGATGGTAACTCCAGTTCGAATGTCGATCTCATAAAGCACCAATTTATTTTTATCATTGAAATTGGTGTCTACCATAACGTGAGAATTTGGGGCTAAGAGTTTATATTGACTGGGTATCCCTAATTTTATCCTCAGATTAGGGAGTTCATCAGCGAGGATAGTCGAATTGATTTTTGACAGTACATCAAACACTTAAGTTTATATTGACTCTTGGTTGCCTTCTGGTTTTAGGTCTCTCAAAGATTGGAGCTTGAGGTATTGGAACCTCTACTCGAGCACTTTTTATAGGTAAGGTATTTGGCTTATTTTGTATTGGGATTTAGAGCATAAGCAGCTATATTGGTGCACTCTCCGTGGATGCACTATGAGCATAAGTGTTTGATGTACTGTCATCTAAAAGACCATCTGGGATCCTAATCTCACTAGATCTTACTGACCCACTCATTTTGAAAGATAAATAAACGAAAAAAGAAAATACAGAGAGAAAGGGAAGGATCTAAGTTACTAACTTGCAAGGATGAGCGAAGAAACTAGGAAGAAATCAGAGGAGGTAAAAACATAAGAAAATAAGAGAAATGTGTAGAGCAAAATGACATAGGAAATCAAAATGGCAAAGTGAAAAAGGCAGAAATGAGGAAATGATAAATACATTTATAAGAGAATAGTGCCGTTAAATTGAAGGTGCATGTGTGGTTTAGATGCTTTTGGGACTTATGAATTAATTACATTTATGGCAGTTATGCAAGACTCGAGGAAAAGTTATTATTGCAATTACTGTCACTATGTAGATCGAAGGGACATTTTTTGAGTCATTATTAGCATAGAGATTGAAAGAATGCCTCGTTCCGTTCAAATGTCATACTTATCTGGACCTTAACAGGTGCTCGGTTCTATTGACATAAATGTCTATTACTTCGGAGGGGACTTATGATAATCTAAGACTATATATGGCCTCCCTCGAGCAGTTCGATTTCCTAGCTATTCAGATTAGTCAGGATCCGAGTTGATACCTCAGTAGTGTCATCTTAATAAATCATACTTGGATAAGGGTTTGTAGTCATCTAAAGAACATAGAACTCCTATTCTGGAAGCTTAGCTTAGTTTCCTGCTCAGGTTATACATCTTCCTCAATGGAAATCTTATAAACACTGGGAATCCTAGCTAAAATAGGAAACTCATCCTTATAAATATATAGGGCATCATGTATTTTCTCCCTCTTAGCAAAATTTACTCTAACCTCTCTCCTTAGATCTTTTCTGACTTAACCGTCGGAAATTTTCCTATCGAAATCCTCGCTTGAATTTCTCTATTTTTCAGGTATCTTTGGAGCAGCAAAGAATTCCTGAACTCAAATTGGATTTCGGTAACAGCCCAGTAAATCCGAACTTTTATCATAATATATATTAGAATGGAAGCTTTTATGATGGCTTTAGAAGTATTTATCTTTTGAAAAACATTCAACCCATACAATTACCCTATGAAGCGTGTATATATATAAAAGATTCAAACATAAATTTTAAAGGTTTCATATATAGAAGTAAAAATTCATAAATAAAAATACAAGCCATAAAAATTATATATATGTCAATCATTAAAATTATATGTATGTCAATGTATTAAAAAAAATTACTTAAAAGGTTTACATATACGTCAATACAATAAAAAAAATCACTTAAAACAGTTTAATTTATCATGCGATCAATAGTAACAAGTGGTTGATTTTTGATGATACAATATGACTCTTCGAGACAATAAAAAATAATTTAAATTAACATCACTAATATAAGTATGAATAATAAAATAAAAATAAAATAAATGAGTTTGTACCTATTTCAAAAGGGTTTGATACAATGCACGTCTGAACCGGATACGCAACATATTTGGATCATTAGATAAGAATAGCAGTTTAATAATATTTAGATTTTTTTCAACTGTATCAGCTACAATTCAACAAAATGGTAATAACTACGTGTTACATATTTTTAACCACTGGAATTTGAATTGGTGGCCAATATTCATTAAAGATGCATAAGGTTTCAGTTTATATTTCTTCTAACAATATTTTTGTAACTAAATTACATGTCTCTCTTTTATAATAAAAAAGTAAAGCACTTTTTTTTTTTAATTTTTTCTACAGCTTACGTCATAAATTTTTTTATAGTATTTGATATCCGAAATTCACTATTTTAATTATTTTAAATTTACATTGAATAGAACTATTAAAAAATATTTCTTTTTAAATATTTAAAATACTTCATATCTAAAATTTGAACTCAAAATCTCTAAGTAATTAATAAAGAAAAAACTCATACAATTTCATTGCATACGATGCAGGTAACTAACACAATCTTTAAATAACAAGTTGCAAAAGCAAATTCAATTAATCTGTTAATAAACACTAAAACTGAATGACATTAATAACTAATTTAATTGTATTTGTTCCACAAGTTTTTATTTTCTCATTTTCCTAAAAGGTTAGTATATTCGGATCATTAATTAAAGACAATCTACACTCTCTCTTTTGTTAGTCCAGAAAAATATACATTATTTTTGTGAAAAGAAATAGAATTATAAAGCAAGCAACAAAATTCAAAAGATAATATTCACAAATAATAAAAATTACTAATGAGAATTCGGACTCTGTCAGTCAATATTGGCCCCTCGAAGGTGCATGACTTGGTCACACCTCAATTAACTATTTTGGTCGCATCATACAATATTCAAATAGATTTCTGATGCCAAACGTAATAATGCACATTTTGAAAGAGAAAAACTATCCATCAATTATTAAAATTTTCACTTTAACCACTGCATTGAGATTTGACACGTGGGTTTCTTGTATTTTTGCCTTTGAATCAAATGCTCCAATGGATGTTGACATATATATATATATATATTATTGTAACTTTGTAAGCTTGTACTTCGCCAATAAACTTTAAGTTAATGGCACTAATATGATCAAATAAAAAGAAATTGCACTAATATGATAAACTCTGCCATCAGATTTCGGTCAGCATTTTAAAGTCTCAGATTCTGAGTTGCAATCAACCTTTCTTCCCAAAAAGAATTACCTTGTAACTTAGAAAACAAATAGCAATTAGTTTAACCATTGAAACGGATTAACCCAGTATAATGATCAGATAAAAAAAATCGATAGGATTATTTTACTAGAAACCTGTTCTTAGGGCTGGCCAATCTAATCCTCTTAAGATTTTCACGCTTACATCACAAGACAGATGAACTCAACAGAAGGATCCAAAAACAAACAAGAAAGTCAAGATAACACATGACTAAAGAACCAAGAAGAGCCCCACATTTTCAAAAAGAACAAAATTTCCAATCCTTGTGGATTTCATTACACATTCCAAATACAACAAAGCACAGGTGGTTGCCTTTAAGCTCAAAAGGATAACATGATTTTTCCTTTTTATAATGTACAAAAATTCAAATTCAGAGGCCTAACATGGTTACTGCATGAAATTCAAATCTTTGAACAGGCTCCTCTCATGAACCTCGTATTCCAACCTGAGATATGGACTTTTGAAGTCTTTGCAGCTATTAATAAATGTTGCGTTTCATGGAATTATATCTTCCAACTGTAATTTCCAGCACTTGGGATCCAATTCAACCTGCTGTCAATAAACGATCTCTATTAAATCTCCCAAAAATTATTGCTGCTTTTGCACAAACATATTTATCTTTTTTCCTTTATATCCTTTGCAAAGACCTTATTGTTGTCAACAACAAGAAGCATATCTAAAGTTATGTTCAGGCAGAAAAGTTTCAACTATAGTGATGCCGATGATAAGTATCAAACAGAAAATGAGCATACTCATCAAGAGTTAAACAGACATACCTGAAACTCTTTATCCCTCCATTCAAAAAGACAGCCACGTGCTTCTAAATGTTCAATGAGAGGCTGGGGCAGCAGTCCTTTAAAAGATGCATGAAGCTTTACTTTGGTTAGTCCTCCACATGCAAATAAAGCAGCTCCCAATCCACTTGGAGTTAGGCCCTTCAAGTGCAATACTGTCAAGTTTTGAAGGCAGCTGATGCTGGCAAGGGATAAGAGCCCCACATCCGTAACTGAGCTATATGATAAATTAATCTGCACATATAAAAATTAAACATAATTGCAGATATTAGCCTTGTTTAATTTCAGGATGATAAGTTGGCAAAGGCATGAAAACGAGGAGAGTACCTGTCTTAGGTTTTGAGAGAAGTGAGCAAGTGGTAGCATCCCAGCATCATCAATATCGTGACATTTCTTTATGTCTAATTTGACGAGTTGCTTGCACCCCACAGCTATTGCTGCTAGACCTAAAGATGTGATCAGAGGACATCCTCGGCTTTCAAATGTGTTTAATCTCCGGCATTTTGAGAGTGATATCAAAGAACTATCAGTAACATCTTTGCAGTAGGACATATTAATCATCTCAAGGTCATTGCAACTAGAGGCAATTGCAAAAATGCCCAAATCTGTGATTCCCACCGATCTGAACAAACCACCACCAAAAATTTGATAGTCAATTTCCTTATAAGTTACTTGATTCAAAAAAACAAAACTGGAAAAAAAAAAATTTAAGGAAAAATTCTTGGGGGCACATAGTAATAGTTATAATGTTGAATTGAACTTAGATGAATTAACACAAAAAACAAGGACCAACTTCGCCCAGGAGAATAAGAAATAAATACAAAAGATCACGAACTGATACCTGTACAAATCAAGCTCAATAAGTTTTGGGCAATTCATCCCAATATGAGCAAGTCCATCATCACTTATGTTCAAGCAAATTCCCAATTTCAAGCTGCAGAGTTTAGAACATCTAGAAATCGATTTAAGACCTGCAAAGACAGTAGAAATAAGTATGCCAGCTAGGAAATAAGTTGTCATTATGCTAAAGTGGGGTGAAGGAAAAACCTTCATCATCGATCTCGTTGTCTGTTAAATCAAGCTCCTCTAGAAACTCACACCGCTGTCCAATCAAGACAAATGCTTCTCTAGAAACCAGGGTACATGATTCCATTCGTAAACTGGTGAGATTCATGCAAGAGTTTGTAATATGGGCAATGGAAACATCAGTTATCTTGCGACAACAAGTGATGTCCAGCTTCCTCAACTCTCTATGTTTTGTTACGAGACAGGAGAAACCTTCATCTGTCACTCCCATACACTTGCTTAAGCTCAGCTCCCTTAGTGATATACACCAATTCCCGAGGGCATCCAAGCCGGAAGAGGTAACCATGCAACCATCTAGTTTGACAGATTGCAATGCTGAAAGCTTTTTCAGACTGTTAGCAAGCGACTGATTAACCTGAACCAAAATATGATCACCATCAGATTGTAAATATTATGCAGAGAAATAACAAAAAAATGTTGAAACAAAGGAAGAAAACTTACTGGAGAGCCATATGCTAAAATCAGTTGCTCTAAACCTCCAACACCACTGATGAGGGAAGACAAGCCAACATGACTTATGTTGTGACAACTTGACATATTGAGCGTCTGGCAAAAGAATAAAACAATCATCTGATTAGAACCATTATGAATCAAAGTTGAATTCAAGTGAGTGGAAATAACATCTTTCAAGTGTATCTCATGTGTTAACTCACTCAATCCTATAAATCATATAAGGTTTTTGCATCTTATGCTTACAGCACCATATTAAATCTACCGGCTTGATTCAACTTAACAGTACAAAGTTTAGAATATTCTTGCCAGAAAGAAAGTACTTCACAAAATAATTCATTAGCAGTCCCATACGTGCCTAATCAACATGAAGAGAACCTTTAGGCATTTCCAGATAAGCCAAACAAAATATGCAGAGAAAGTAATACGATATTAACTTAATTCCCATTTTAAGCAGAGCCAGATTACCGAGAACAATCAACAAATAAAGAACAGTGAGACAAAACTGGTGGCTGGTTAGGAGCGAATCCCAGATAAACAATAAACACTTAATCGGTTCATCAGTTTTTATTTGGGATTTTGGGACAAGAGATACACAACAATTATACAATCTCAGATGCACTCAATTGCTAATAAAATACCTTCAGTGACTTGCATCCATGTTTGAAGGACGTGAGGCTGTCATCATCAATTCCAAAGCATCCTTCCAGAATCAAATCTTCAAGATATTGTAGCTTCAAAATGGAGGGTAAACACTTATTTGTAATCTGTCAACAAAGATGAAACTTGTCAAAATCTAAAGAAATTTACTGCTGAGCTACCAGTTATGTTCACTTAAAATACAAATTTTTCAAAAATAATCCCTAATAAATAAATATTAAAAAATTCGATTGAAGCCTAAATTGATGGTGATTATAAATGAAATAAACTAAACTGAGGAGCCTAAATTAAGAATCGACTTCACTTGTGTCTGATTCAACGTTAATTTCAAATGCACAAATCTAATTCGCAGAGATAAAAAGCTCCAAGAAAGACAGAGTTAAATGTTTTAAGAACAGTAAATGCTTACAGGTAAAAACGAGAGATCCAAACTCCGAATCTCCTTACACTTAACAGCAATCAAGCCAACCCCCAAATCAGTAACACCTAAACACCATTTCAAGCTAATTAATTTCAGTTTCTTGCAGCCAACCGCTATACACCCAATACCCATATCCGAAATCAACTTGCACCTCCCTAACCAGAGTCTCTCAAGATTCTTGGCCTCCGCCACGGCAGCCGCTGCCGCATCTCTCAGCTCGGCTGTGTTGGACAGGTCAATATCGACCAGATTCTTGCAATTTAAAGCCAAACTAATCAACCCATTATGGGAAAACAAACTAGAGCGGGAAAGATCAACAGACCTGAGTGAATCCTTGCAAGTATTTGAGATAAAAGTTAGAGAATTGTCGTTAATTCGAGGACAAAGAGAGAAATCGAGGTGGATGATCTGTGGATATCTATTGAGGATTCTAGGGAGGTGTTCTTGGCGCAAAGGCTTGATAGATTTCCGGTGCTTAGATTCTAAAGAGTAGAAGGATTTGCAGACTAAAGAGAAGGACTTTCTATCAAATGGGTTCGCGTTAAGAAAGTCTAAGATAGTGAAAACAATCTCTTCAGATAATAGATCAATGAAATTGTTGGTGTTTTCGAATTTTACGCTCTTTTGGGTATTCATGGCTAAGAATTTTCAAGCAAGTAAAAGTGGGTCTGGTTTCTGAGATTTGATGAAGGAGATTTGTAGGAAAGAAAAAATGATGGATTGATATGAGGATCCTTTTCTCTCTGAGAACTTTTTAGGCTTAGAAGTTACCGTAACAGAAATATAATGTGTATTTATGTCTCTGCTCTGGTATGGGTTCGGTTAGTTGGTTGGGGAGGGAGTGAAGAAGAAGGATGTTAAAATTACGCTACTACCCTTATTCAGCTTTCTGAAATGGGAGTTTCCTCTCCTTTCCTTATCTCTTGTAACGACGATACTACCCTCCAATAATCAGCACCTCTTATCAGTTACCACGCGACAAGTAGTCTAATTTCACAAACCCAATAAATTATTACTTTATCAATTTTTTTGAGAGAATATTATTTTACAAAGTTTATTCATAACACTCGAGTCTTTTGCGATAAAAATTTCAAGATTCGTTGCATCAGTAAAAATCAAAGAGTTTGATAAAAAGAATTATAATTCAAATACGCAAAAGTGATGTCATTGAATTTATTATCCTGAAAATTCAAGTGGTTATTATTTGATTATCACAATTAAATTGCATTTATTTTTTTTCAATAGCTGAATCAATGTAACTTTTTCATTGATCTTAACTTGGTTTAACATAAACAAATATATATTTTTTTTCGTTAATCAAACACCTTAGGATTAGAATTTTACAATTTTACAAACTAAACTTAAACTGTATAGGACAATTTTCAATTTTTAAAATAAAAAATTAGTTTATTTAATTAAACACATAAAATATAGTTTGTGATATTTATTTGGCTAATGTCAATTAGAAAATAAAATAAAATAAAATAAACCTGTAGTGTTGTGGAAGAATGTACAAGTACTTGAATTTTCAGTTGGGAGAAAAAAGGAGCGTTTGAAATTTCAGCAAAAGAAACTTGTCCACCCAAAAAGAGAATTTTCAGCAATGAAAAAGGAAAAAGCTAGTGGGGGTAATAGAGTAATTGAAAAAAGAAAGCAAGGTTCCGTACGTAGAAGGACAGTGAGGACAAGTAGTTAAAGAGTAAGAGTTAAAGGAGGGCAGTATAGTAATTTAAAGAGTCGTTGTCGTATCATGAACCAAGAGCATCACATGCGGTGGAGGACTATGTGAGGAAGGACAGATTCAAGTGCAGAGACAGTACGTACAAAATTTGACAATTTTATTTTTATTTTGTAGGGACCACAAATAAACAAATAAAATAGCTGGCCAACTGAATATTAATTAATATTGAAAACTACAAAAAAGAAGCAATTTTTTTCTGGGTAAGAGAGAAAGTGAGCAAAGCTCGCAGCAAAAAAAAAATTAACGAAAATAAGCAACACCTATGGAGTCATGCTCAAGCCAACTCTTCGACCCCGGGGAGGAGAGGACAAAGTGTGAAAGTCTGAAAGGAAGCTATGTCCAAGATGAGTAAGAAAATTCGCTACAAAATTAGCTTCACGATCTATTTGATGAAAAAAAAACTTCAGGAAGACGACAGATAAGCTTAATCAGCGAAGTACAAGCAAATATTCTTTGTTTTCTCTTAACGGAAAGAGGAAAAAAAAAGAGAAAAGGAATAAATAAAGGGAGATATAAGAAATATGCCGTACTTATAGCTGGCCTTACATGACATAGTACCAACCTTTCTCAGATAAGAACGGTATCAGAAACTACCAAACTCCAATATTATTTGGCCTTAAACGTTTCTCGTTGTTTTTGATTCCTTACCCCGCTACTTCAATTTTCATAGCGTCCCATTTAGATTTTGGATTAGATTAGTATCGATATTTCTATTTAGAATCAGTTTGTTCCTTTTTTGCATCTTTTTTTTTTTGAAAAAAAAAAGCAAAAATCACTATTTACATGCCATAAAAATCCATGGTAAAAAAGTATTTACAACAAAGTTAAATATATATTTGGAATGACGTGGAAAAATGATGAAAGCCCGTCGATAGTAGCCAGACGGACTTGAAAGTTAGGAGAAGATAAAGTCTGGTAGAAATTTAGATAGAAAAATCCAAAGCTATTTTGGCCTTTCAAGACAAGGAAAAGGATCTAAATGTTAGGGATAAAGTGCAGCAGAAAAAAAAAACGATATATGGGCAAAAGAATGCCAACAATAAAATAAATATTTTAATATGAAGGTACTGATTTAAACTTTTTTCTCTATCTTTTTTTATACTATTTTTTAAAAAAAAATTAACATTAAATTCTTATACTTTTCAAATCATTCACATTAAAATATAATAATTTAATATAAAAAAATGTTTAAATTCAGTGGCCAAAAATGTATTTTTTCCAAAATAAATTCAAATACATAGAAATCAGCATGATTTAATATCAAATTTAAATCTATAAATGAACGGAGAGAAAAAAAAGAAAATTTACTAATCATGATGAATAATAAATACTGAGAAAAGGAATAAATATAATATGTTACAATATTCAAAATTTAAAAAATACATAAAAGAAATAATATAATTTCAGAAAATTGCAAACTATACGAGAGTTTAAAAATATAAAAAGACTTTACAAAACAGACCGAGTGTTTAGGAATTGGATTCACACAAATCCCTCTTCTAAATTCTTTATAAAATATATGTTATACAGGTAGATATGCAAAGCAATCCATAAAAGAGAAAAAAAAATCTTTTATTTATATTTTAAGCTAAAAAAAAAAAGATTTGCTGAAAAAGAAATGAATACTTAAAATTCTAATCAGGACAGATTCACTTATGCTAAAAATATAGCCAGTTGTCATGAAATAAAAATATTTGGACAGAAGTTGCTAGAGGTGATTATGATTCTTTCTTCTTAATTATGCTTTATTATTTGATTAAAGCGTTGGACAAGTGTTGTGCTAAAAAATAAATTATTAATAATAAAAGTATAGGACAACTGTCTTGGATGAAAGAAAGAAGATATGTAATCTTAAAGACAAAAAAGCGAAAAATTTCACTTTTCTAAGTTCATGTGTTGTGTGATTTCATTTTGATTCTCTTTCTTTATTCTTACCCGGTGAAGGTTCTTTCTGCTCTGATTCCCCATTACTATTACCTACATCATACTTAATTAATCATCACATCATCCATCTATTTATATACACCAATTTAAGCAGTATCAAAAATTTAATTAAACTCAGTCGATTAAATTTGACTCATGTATGTCATCATAATTTATGTAAAGTTTTTGCTTAGAACTTACAAAACCTTCACCAACAAAACTAACAACGATATAACTAATCAACTAGTGGAGTAAGATGCATATAGTAAAATTTGAATAGAATGAGCGAGGTCTGTGGGAAGGGCCTTCTGACTTTTGAATATGCTTATTTTATTTATATAAATATATAAATTTATTGTTTAAAAGGAACAAATAGAATATTAATGGAGGATGGTATAAGGTCAAATTATATATATATATATAATTAAGGAAGTGGTCCACTTAGGAAGTGCATGGCGAGTAGACACGGTTCGTGCGCGGGGGAGGCCGAGCTGCCGAACGTCATGCAGTACTTTTACGGTACCAAAACGTATCATTTTCACTTCTCTTGACAATTTCTTTTTTTCTTCTTTATTTATTTATATTACTGAAAAAGACATGTTTTCATCATTGCATTTGCAACTCTTTTCCCCTTTTACACGAGGGCAGCGTTGTCATTTCATTTCATACTCTTAAAATTCAAAATTGTTAAATTTTACATTACAAGTGTCAAAGCCTTGCCATTTGTTTTGATTATATTGCGCTCATTTTATTTTGATTTATTATCTTATATATTATTTACATTACTAATCATATACTTCATCTATTTTTTTTATCGGTTATTTTTGTCATTTTTATTAAAATTAAAAAATAATAATTAAATTTAAATTTAATATTAAATTACATAATTTAAATTAAATTATTAAATATAATTGATTTTAAATAAATTAATTTTTATTGAAAAAAAATTAATTTGAAAAAAAAATAAATTATATTTAAAATTTAAAAATAATATATAAATAAAATTTAAATATAAATAAAATATAACGGATAGAGTATTTTGTTATATTGCTGTAATTATATTAGAATTTAGCATGAATATCTTTATATATTTTTTTTTATTATTCAATATCAATACATCTCACAATCATAATTATCCACAATGGCATTGATCAGTTGCAGTGGATACTCACAACTATATGACTAATTACACTCAGGTTGATTGATAAGAATAAGGAATTAATGTCTTTTTTTTTTCATATGTATCTTTATGAATGAGTCGGATGTGAGGTGTTAAAATAAACACGTGAAAATTGATCTATTTTCATAAATTTTTAATTGATTGGCAATGAAAGGAAAATTATCATTATATATCATGATAAATTAATGAAAAATAAATATAAATATCTCTCGAAATGAATCATAAATATTGGAATCGTTAACCTTTTTGTGTCACTGGCTTGATTCTCACCAATGCCACAAAATTCTCGAAATGAAAATACTCGTGCCATGAACTAAAAATTCCGACGAACAAGAAAGAAAATGTACGAAAATAATTCGGCAGATATTCGGTATAGCAATTTTCTTCTCTTCCTCAAATGGAAAATTTTAGCCATTATATAGGGCTCCAATTAAAGCAGTATTTAATCTCCTTAATTAGTGCAATTTAAAATTGACAGTTACAATACTTAATAAAAAAAATTATATCAATTATTAATATGTCAGTTACCAAATATAAATAAGGTAATTGATCATATTAATTCCTTCTAATAAAGGCTGATTTCCTAGTTATAGGAAACCCTAATATGGAACTAATTTCATGTACATAATTTCCCATTTCGATATATACTTATTTATATCGAGGCCAATTTATTATATAGTGAGTTATGGTCGTATCCCAAAACTTCATCAATGATGAAACAATTTTCAGTCATTCTCTCATATCATATAGAGAGATAGCTTGTGTAACTGACACACATCGAGAACACTAATGCTATACAACTGTTAGGGATATATAGCATCTCAAGAAATAAGATCTTTTCACAATTGTATGCCAAACATTAGATAGTTTCTCAATTTGTTGTTTTATCTCATAATCTTATAAAAATAAATTTCATGTTCATCATTGTGTCTCTACTTATAAAGACTACAATAAGTTAACCGGCGAACCAAGAAACCACCGAATGTGATCAAAAAATATCTTTTCCTTTTACTATTTTCATCCATTATAGTCCAACTCGCTTTTCTAGTTAAATCTGATGGCCAAAATTTTTTCATGACCCTTCAGAGACTAACTAAGCTAGCCACACTGAACTATACTTCAGGTATAAGTTAAGAGTACTGAGGGTCTAAAAATTAGGATCTTACACTAGAAAAATTTTGAGATCATTCATATAAGATTTCATTCCCTTAGTCAACTTAAGCGCATATGTATGATGCATGTGTTATGGTATTCTCTCCTTAAAGAAGCACATGTCTTATTATTGTTTTAACACCATATAGAAGTATAAGATTACGATGCACCGAAGCATTCATCTTTAGTCCACTTCTTTCAGGACTACTTCTAGCTTTTGGATACAATATGATAGTTATGTTTAACGTACCATCGGATCATTCTTAATCATATTTTGGATCTTAATCCAAAGTACACATTTTCATGTGTGTCTTTATTTTGCACGTTAACAAGATTCATCTTGTAATTTCTGTAAGATGGCATTTTAATTTTGAATATATTCTTGAAATTCACTTTGTGTTAAAAAATTATCTCATATTAGTCTTTGTTAACTCGTTAACAAAATTAATGTAAACATCTGTGTGATTGGGTTACTTCTCTATCCGATATGCTCTATCTTATTACAATAAATGTTCACATATAAACATTCACACTCATGTATTACTAATAATGAACTCAAAATATTATTATCCATAAATAATAATGTCAAGATATTACAGTATAAATCAAATCCTACGTAAACCCAAGACCTAACATGTCTCTTAAACACATCTTTTGATACATGTTTAGTTAAAGGATTTGCTATCATATTATGCATAGAAATATATTGAAAATTCACTTTTCCTTGTGCAACAATATCTTTAGTGTATTGATACTTAATATCGATATGCTTTATCCTACTATAAAATCTTGAATCTTTAATGTAAGCTATCGATGACTAACTGTCACTATAAACTGTCATAGGTTCCTCTGAGCCATTTATATTAGATGGTTCATAAACCGTTTTAACCAAACTATCTCTTGTACTATAACTGAGGAAGCGATAAATTTTGCTTCTATTGTTGAAAGGGCTACACAGGTCTGTTTCTTGCTACTCCATGAAATGACACCCTTATCTAGCAAGAAAATATAACCTGATGTGAATTTTTTCTCATCCACATTTTCTCTCCAATCAACATCCGTATATCCTCTCAATTGCATATCATTTTTTTTGAAAATAAAGAGAATATTCTACGGTAACTTTAAGGTATCTAAGTATCATTTTCATCGCCTTCCAATGTGTTTCATCTGGGTTGGATTGAGATCTACTCATCATGCCCACAGCATAGTATATATCAGATCTGGTACACAATATTGCATACATCAGACTTCCCACAGCACTGACATATGAAACATTTTTCATACGTTCTATCTGCTCTTCTATCTTATGATACATGCTTTTACTAAAAGACTAATTCTTAGCAATTGAGTTATCTATGGGCTTATAATTTTACATGTTAAATCGTTCAAGAATTTTATTAATGTATGTCTCTTGAGACAATGATAATAACCTTTTTGAACGATCCCTTAAAATCTTAACTCCAAAGATATAATCTGCTTGAGCCATATCTTTCATCTCAAAGTTGGATGACAACTAATATTTGATAAGATTTAGGTATTTTTATCATTTTTTGCTATCAGTATGTCATCTACATACAACATTAAAATGACAAACTTATTTCTCAAGCTCTTGGAATAAACACAATGATCTTCATCAATTATGTTAAACTCATCTAACATTATTATTTCATGAAATCTCAAATACCATTATCTCGAAAACTGCTTGAGGCTATAGATTGATCTCATCAATTGACAAACCTTATATTCGCTGTTTTTTTTAATGAAACCTATAGGCTGCTCCATACAGATTTTTTCTTTTAATCCTCCATTAAGAAAAGCAATTTTTACATTCATTTGATGTAGCTCTAGGTCTAAACTAGTCACCAAGGCTAAAATTAACCTTATCAATGTAAATCTAACAACAGATAAAAAAGTCTCCTCATAGTCAATTCCTTCCTATTGTGTAAATACCTTAGCGACTAGCCGAGCATTATATCTTGTGATACTGCCATAAGCTTTTCACTTTATTTTAAGAATTCATTTATTTCCAATTGGCTTGTATCCTTTAGGTAGATCAACTAGTTTCTAAACATGGTTCGGTCTTATAGAAGCCATTTCTTCTTCCATTGTCTTAATCCATTTATCTCTATCTGGGCATGAGATAACTTCTTTTACATTTTTAGGCTCATCATTATCTTGTGGTATAATAAAAAAAACTCATTCACACCTTTGATCTCAAATCGTCGGTGCGAAATACTTTTCCTTTTTTATTTTTACAGTTTCAAATTTTGATAAACATGTCTCATATATTCATCATAGTTTGAAATACTCCCACTGAAATTGAGCTTTATGCTTCCACTTAAATAAGGATCCTGAATATTCATACTTTCATTGGAATTAGGCATGCTCGTTCTTCCATTGGAAGACGGATCATGAACATCCGGATTGTTGAGAAGAAAGTCTTAACCTTTTTCTTAAATTTCTCTCCCACTCAGATGAAGAGATTCAGGTAATTCATCTTCTAAAATTTCATAAAAAGTAAAATCTTGACTTACTTCGTCCAACTTTGAAAACTCATTTTTCAAAAATATGATATCTTGTGATTTAAATTTTGTTACTGAACTATTTGCTTGCTCACTCATGAATACGTATCCTTTTGATATATCAGAGTATCGCGTGAAGATACTCTTTTTACCTTTTGGTTTTAATTTACCAAATTTATTTGAGGTATCATGAACATAAACAAATTAACACCAAGGATGTAAATAACTCAGGTTGGGTTGCTGATCAGTCCACAACTCATAAGGTGTGAAAGCAACAGACTTGGAGAGCATACAATTTAGAATATATATGCTTGTGAATAAAGCATCTCCCCAATAGGAGATGGATAAATTTGCTTGAGCCATCATAAAACGTACCATATCTAAAAGGGTTCTATTCTGTCTTTTCGCAACACCATTTTGTTATGGAGTTCGAGGAATAAACAACTGATATTCAATTTCTTTCTCATCACATAAAACTTTAAACTCATCAAAAAGATATTCTCGACCACGGTCGATTTTTAAAGCTTTGATTTTTTATCCAATTAATTCTCAACAAGAGTCATAAAAGTTTTAAAGTAATTCAATGCTTCAAACTTGTGAGAAATCAAATAGATATGACCATACTTAGTATAGTCATCTATAAAGGTAATGAAATAATAAGCCCCATGCTTTGCCCTAATATTCATTGGACCACAAACATCGAAATGAATTAATTGCAAAGAAATTATGTCTTGGGTTCACTTTCCAAACAATTTTTTAACTAGTTTTTCTTACAAGCAATGCTCATATGTAGGTAATTCAATCTCATTTGAATCACCTAACAAACCTACCTTAGCTAACCGATGCATTCGATCTTGCTCGATATGGTTTAATCTAGCATGCCATAAATTCACATTATCCTCATACGTATTTGAAGAAGAAAAAATTAATGAAAAAATAGCATTATAAGAATAATTAGGATCAACATCCATAACAATAAAATTATCCAAAATAAAACCAGAACCATAAAAAACGTTATCCAACAACAAGTTAACTTTATCATCCTTAAAATGAAGATCAAACCCAAGTTTCATCAAAGCTAAAATAGAAAGTAAATTCCTACGAATATCAGGAGTATCAAGCACATAGTGTAGGAGTAAGGTTCGACCTTCACGTAAGATTAATCTGCATATGCCAATTTCTTAGACTGTCACTTTGGCATTATTGCCTACATAAATCCATTTTTCCCCACTCGACAAAGGCATCTTTATCCCTTGTCATATGGTTCGTTGCTTCTGAATCAACCACCCATAAATGATGAAGTTAAGTTAAAAATATATAACTTGATACACAAATTTCACTCACTCTTGAGTTAGAATAATGTACCTGTTTGGACACAGTGCAATCTTTTGCATAGTGATCCTTCTGCTGGCAGTTGAAGCACTTCACTTTTGAAATATTTACTTTCTTTTTGCCTTTGGATCCCTTTCCATTTTGCTTAACTTTATGCTTTTTAGGCTTTTGAGCCATATCTTTGCCTTTGCCATGTAAGCTTCTTTTCTTGTTTTGGTTTGACTTCTTTTTACCAGAAGTGGAGTGTGCCATATGCATTTTATCATTGACTTTAATTGATGCCAGATAGTCATTTTTCCAACTCCAAATGCCTAGTGACATCCTTAAATGTCTCAATGCTATCAATGCGAGTTAGTTGCATTTTCATTTATTCCCAACTTCTTGGTAAAAAATGGATGATAGCCTAAATATATTACTCGTCAGTTAACTTCTAACCTACATCACCAAGCTCACATATCATATTCTCTATCTCTTGGAGATGTTTTCGCATTGAATGATCATGCCTCTTCTGATAAGTATCAAATTTGATCATTAAAGATCGGAGCCTAGTTAGAGACACTCCTCCAAACTTCTCCCGTAATGCGATCTATAGGTTTATTACATTTCGATATGAGTGAAATTGCACGGTGATATCATCTTCCATCTCACTTAGGAGGATGATTCGAGTAATGGAATTCTTCCTTTTCCATACATAAGCATCTCGGTCCTGCTTATGCTGAGCAGAAGTGCTAGCCTCAAGTTTAGTTATAATCGAACTCAAGATTTCTAGAGCCTCTTACTCCTCAAGTACATACTGGATTTTCATGCTCCAAATTTCATAGTTGTCGCCATTGAAATTCATATCTTTATTCAATTCAGCAACTATCGATTTTGAACCCATTGAGATCTTCTGATCAAAATAGAATACATGTTGCACATTATAAAGGAGAACATGTCAATACATGCTATTTACTATACATCTGAAATTAAAATCTAATAAAATTATCTATTAGGCTCAAAATCAAAAATGTTACTAACTATATCCAATTACTCTCTAAGTCCTAATATTTAACTTTACAGATTAAAATTTTATGCATAGTAAATAAGATTTATTGGAGACTAAGTCCTTAAACTTAATTTAGGATATTATCCGGTATAGATTATAAAGTCTTAACTAAATAATCAAGCAAATATTTTACTCATAAATATTGCATGACCAATAATGGATTCTTTATAATTTTCTCTCCAGTACTCAGCAAATACATCCTGGAGTTTCACATGACGGCTAAATGATTCACACATGATATCAAAAAATACCCTTTGATTCCATCCTCTATCTAAGCCATTAACCCATATACAATCTTACATCTTTCTATGCATTTTGATTATATGATGAATGATTACATCAATGTTATCAATTTTTGCCTTTCTCTTATACCTCATTTGATAGACCTCATGCACTCATGCATGGGCAAAAGCAATTCCCTGAGGAGTCCATGAAATAATATGTGTCCTTATTATCGTCATATCTATTACACATAACATAAAATAAAAGTTGTTAGTACACTCATGTACAAACAAGTGTGATTGAAACTCATTTCAATTAAATATAAGAACAAAATTCACATAATTAATTTTTAAACAAATTTGAAAATTAAAGAAGGCAGAAAATACATTTTCTATGAATTTTCATAATTTTTCAATAAAATAATTCATAAAAAATAATTTTGTAACTCAAAATTTTTTTTAAAAATTACCAAAAAATCAGAAAAATTATGAAAACTAGAATTAAAAAAGTAGGTAAAAATGGTCACGTGAAGCCTGCTTACATGCCTATATGTGCCATAGAAGGTGGGTCTCTTCTGCCCCATGCGCGTCAGACCAACCACGTGCCAGAAATGCCTAAGGGCCACATGGTGTGGCCCCACAAGGTCACATGTCGTGACCTAATTGGACCACATGTAAGCCATGTAGCACCACCTGGATAGTGTGATAGACACGTGGCATGACCTCGGTCTGCCACATAGCAGATAGTCATTAGCCCACGTGGTGTGACTCATCAAGCCACGTGTCTAAACCCACATGCCATATGTCAGCACCATAGGCTACCACGTAGGCGACACGTGGCATGACTCATCAAGCCACTTGGCATGACTCTTACCATATGTAAACACAGAGGCTGCCATATGGTTCCACGTGTCAACTTTTGGTTGATCCACGTGGTGCCATGTGGCACCATGTGGACCCCCATTGCCACATCATCTGACACGTGGCTCTTCACTATAAGGCCACGTATCACCTTCCCACTGGTTCACGTGGTTGAGTGACGTTTCACTCAGCGCGTGTGGGCCTGGTGCATGTTGAAGATGCACCCTCTGGCACTTGCCCAGCACACTGGTGGCGCGTGCAATCCACATGCCGCCTTCTCGGTGGATTTAGGCAGCCGAATTTTTTCTAAAGGGATTTTCGGGATCTGCAAGTTCAATGGTATGGTCAAAAATAAAAAATTCTCATTTAAAATTTTAATTACAAACTTTTAAATAATTATTATATTTTTGATGTCCAAAAAACACAAAAAAATAACTAGTCCAGAATTAAAAATAAAATTCTCATTCATAATAGATCCAACGAGCATGCATAGCCTATAATCATGTTTCGATATTTTCACAAAAATACATATCAACTCGGAACACAAAAAAAGGCTCTGATACCAATGAAAGGAAAATTATCACGACATATCATGATAAATTAATGAGAAGTAGATATAAATACTTCTTGAAATGCGGAATCACAAACATCGAGATCGCCAACCTTTTTGTGTCACCGACCTGGTTCTCGCCTATGCCACAAAATCCACGGGATGAAAATACTCGTGCCACAAACTAAAAACCCCAACGAACAAGAGAGAAAATGTGTGAAAATAATTCGGCAGGAATTCGGTATAGCAATTTTCTCCTCTCCCTCAAATGGAGAATTTTAGCCCTTATATAGGACTCCAATTAAGGCAGTATTTAATCTTCTTAATTAGTGTAATTTAAAATTGACAGTTACAATACTTAATAAAGAAAATTATATCAATCATTAATATGTCAGTTACCAAATATAAATAAGGTAACTGAACATATTAATTCCCTCTAATAAAGGCTGATTTTCTAATTATAGGAAACCCTAATATGGAACTAATTCCATGTACATAATTTTCTGTTCTGATATATACTTATTTATATCGGGATCAAATTATCATTTTTTGAGTTATGAATGTATCCCAAAATTCTATCAGGCAATATTAATCTCATTTTAAAAAAGTTTAAAGGGCAATATTGTACGAAAAGAATTAAACCACACTTTTTGCAAAGCCGGTGTTAAGATCAACTAATGAAAATTTATAAATTTTAATATACCAGTAACAAAGGGATAATATTGCTTCAATTTAAAAAAATAAAAAATAATATTGCACCAAAATAAAATAAAAATACTAAATTCCATTATTGATAAAATAGAGAAAGAGAGTTTTACACCTTCATCTTTTTATTTATATAATTTATTTTGACAACTGTTAAGATGTTTCTTTTGGTCTTTGGATGAACTAACTAAAATGCTTGACAATTTCAAAGCATAATTGTGTATTAACTATTAAGATAACAAATTCGAACGCTCAAAATCTTGAATCAGAAGCTGAAAGTCAAATTTCTTCCACTATATGACCATATCACCCGTATAAACTGTGCGGATACAACTATATAAATAATAATTTTAGTTTTCTTCTATTATTTTCGGCTGATGATTTAAATTTAGTTTTCAAATATCTCCGACTAGAGTCAAGTACTTCTTATTATAAAATTAGGGATTTCTTATTTCTCATTCCCACTCGAGCAATATATCTCTACTCCCTTTTTTTTGTTCTTTTTTATTTATGTATATATATTGCATGCTAACTATATGCATCGATACGTACTGTTAAATTAAAAAATAATATTTTTTTCTTTTTAATTATACGATACATGGAATATAAATAAGTCATTATTTTTAAGGAACATACATTTTCAGATTTTTGAACTACTACATATTTTTACATTGAGTTTTTGCATTTTAAAAATTTAACAATGAATCTTTTTTTTTTTTTTTTAACCTTTTGAGTCACATATATTGAGTTTAAGGTTTTGACAAACGCAACAAGCACACCTGCGGTAAATTTGGCCCATTGGAGACTTCATTATCAAAAATTTATTTTCTCCACAATTAATCTATCAAATTATTTTAAATTGAATTTAAGTATAGATTATTTCATATGTCCTTTTAATTATATCTCATTTTATGATTTTCCTACTTTATGTTTTCTTATTAATTTATTATTTCATTATTTTCGAGCTTATAGGTTTCTATTTATTGAATTATCTTTTTTTAATTAATTTTCCTATTTTATAAAATCTTTTTTATTTTTTAAGATTAAGTATTGGCTATCAAATTAAAGACCAATAATTATAAAATCTTATTAATTTATAACTTAATTAGTTCGTTTATCATTTATTTATCTTTCTAAATTCCTAAACTGTATTTTTTTTTTATTAATTAGGTCAAGTATATAGTTGTAGGTAACAGAAATACAGAAAGATATTTTAGTGGAAAGAAGTTTTCCTCCACATTCTCCTTGCTTATGCAGATAATCTGAACTTCTTGCCCTAATTTTAATTAGGTAAAGAGGCTGATGTATGCTCTTCCACTAAGGGCACTGGGCACCTAATCTATCGCAACCTCCAATTGTAGGCTATATATATATATATATATATATATATATATATATATATATATATATATATATATATTACGCTTCAATATTTATAATTTGATTACGGGCTAAAGCAATCGCTAGTGCTTTCAGTAGAATCACTAATTGCACAAAGCAAACCAAAAATATACGTCATGATTTGGTTTGACCTAACTCCATATATATATAGAGAGATTATGGGTTAATTTCACCCACGGTCACTCAACTTATCACTAATCGCACAAAAGTAACCGACTTTTTTTTTTCCTGATTTAAAAGTAATTGAACTTATTACAAATTTGCATAAAAGTCATAATCACCGGATTCCGGCAAGAACATTTGCTGGATTGATGACATGGCATGCCACGTCATATGCTGGACACACGTGGCACGTTCCACATTTGAGTTAATTTCAGCCACGGTCACTTAACTTATGATTTATCACCCAAAAGTAACTGACTTATTTTTCGTGACTTAAATGTTACTGAACTTATCATATTTTTTCAAAAAAGTCATCTTGACCGGGTTATATGTTTTTATTTTAGTATAATATGATTTATAATTTTGTATAATTTTTAGACACAAATTTTTTTATTTTTTTTTAAAAATAGTTTTCATTTTCAATTTTCGGTTGACCGAACCAAACCGATCGAAATTTTCGATTCAGTTGAATTCGGTTATTCTATAAATTTGGTTCGATTCGGTTGATTAAAATCTTAAAAGTTTGATTTTCGGTTATTTTGATTCGGTTCGATTATTGAACAGAACTTACTGTTGCACATGGCTACATGGAGATGGATTTATCATCACATCATAAGCTATGACACATTAGCTATGAACACACATGGATTGTTGATGTATCAAATATGACACATTAGCTGATAAAGGTGATTTGACAACTGACGTGTCAAATATGAAATATTAGCTTATGATGTGACAATAAATCCATCACTATGAGTATCAGGTTAAGATGACTTTTTTTGGAAAAAAATGATAAGTTCAGTGACATTTAAGTCACGAAAAATAAATTAGTTACTTTTAGGTGATAAATCGTAAGTTCAGTGACCGTAGCTGAAATTGACCCAAACGTAGAACATGCCACGTGTGTCCGGCATATGACGTGGCAAACCATGTCATCAATCCGGCAAGGGTTTTCGCCGGAATCCGGTGATCATGACTTTTTATGCAAATTTGTAATAAGTTCAGTTACTTTTAAGTCAGGAAAAAAAAGTCGGTTACTTTTGCGCAATTAGTGATAAGTTGAGTGACCGTTGGTGAAACTGACCCAGAGATTATTTTTTTTCAATTTGCTTTTCTTCTCGTTCTTTAAGAAAATAAAAAATAAATAAAATAAAATAAACAAATTTATTCTTTTCTCTTAGTTTTTTTTTTAAACAAGTTTTCTTCTCTAAGTTATAGCATTGCTTTCGTTTATGATGTCTTTGGCATCTCTATTTGTTCATTTAGAGAAATTTTGATAGAAATGTGAAAATCAAACAGTATTTAATCCAATTCATACTTCCCACTTAAATGAATTCATGCGAAGCGGCAGTAAAACAGCTGGATATGTATAGCAAATATCGATAATTATCCTACTTATACCAAAGTAATGAAACAATAACAATAAAAAAAATTTATAACGCAAAAAATACTTCAATTTGAAATAATTATCGTAAAAAATCATTTTAATCAGAATTAAATTATAAAAACCACCACTGAAAATTAAAATTGGCACTCAAAATCGACATGAATAATCGTATAAAATCACACGTAACTAATTGAAAAGTATTACCAAACGCTTTTAATGCAAATAATTGATTAAAAAAAACAAATTATCAACTATCTTAAAAAGTTAAACCAAAAAACCCCCTTAAAACATTGCCTTCCAGTATCATCTAATTTAGAAATATGTGTGAAGATACTCCATGTCGACAAACAATAACTTAGTATTTAATTAAATCATAATTGATAATACCTAATATTATCGTATTTGGATCCAGTCTAAGAGTCACAGCTTCAATCCAGGCTTAGGCCCAATCGCTTCCCATTAGTTTAAAGGTCCGTTGATCATTTGCACCGACAAAGTGCTCTGACAGCTCGATCGAGCTCTGCAGTCGATCTATCCGCCCCATCATGCTTATCACATCAGCAAGCCATGCCTTGCAAGTTGTCAAATCAGGCATCCTAAACCTATTAATTGCAAATACATGAGATTTGATACTCAAATAACCTAGCCTCATAGGCTTTAGCCACCTAGAGGCTATAAAAATAGAGAGAGATTTTAGGATCAAGGTACTGCATACATTGCTACTCTCTCACTACACTTCCTCTCTCTAAATCTTCTCTAACTTAGGCATCGGAGTGTTAATTCCCTTCACACCAGGGGTTAACCTTTATCTGTTTTGTAGATCGGCTTGTCAAATTTACAAATATGCCCAGTTGATTCTTGCCTTCATCTTTCTTTTCTTATAAGTTCTAACATCGCATGACTTATCATTTAGTGTTTTCGTTGAGAGATGAAGATGGACAAATCACAAAGGCAAAATAATAAATCCAACAGACAAGAGGAGAATAGAAGAGAAAGATCCCATGCTGATAAAACTCCACAGGAGGTTTTACCTATTTTTGATGATGATGAGCTATTTGATGCTGTTAACCAGCTCAATGATTCTATTCTCATCACTGCTAAGGACCTCAAGGCTTTCTTGAAAGGCTTTAGCAGTAAGTTGCAAGATAAGCTATTGCACTCGATTAAGAAGAATAAATAAGCTCAGGCGCTTATTGAGGATAATGAAGCAAAAAGTAGGCTAAGGAAAGAAGGCAGATCCTAACCTGAAGCAAAGGAAAAGGCATAGTCATTAGCAAAGGAAGGCCTCACTCGGGCACTCGCTCAAACATGCAGGAGCATCAATATTAGGGCAAGGGCAACAGAAGCTTAATTTCCGATGCTCAACCTGAGGATAGTGATAGTGACTCAGAGAAGGATGATGACTATCTCCCCTCACACTCTGGTTGCTAGAAGGCACATGATGATTTATCATTTATATGCATTCCTAAAAGGTATAAATATAGGAATGAAAGTCCCATCGCCAATAAAGACGAGAGATGGTTCCTCCAAACCATAAAAAAAATTTGGCTTAGGTCACCTTAAAAAGCTCAGGTTTAGCAGGAATACTGTCTCTTCATTCTGCTAGGAGATCAGAGAAATCGAGCCTCCATGCTAGTTCAATTAAGTAAGGATGTCAAGATACACCGATAAGATGGACCTGATAAGCTATATATCTGAGTATTTAACTCAGATTCAAATTCACTCCTATAATGATAAAGTATTTTGTAGAGTTTTCCCTATAACATAGGCTGGGGATGCTTTAAACTGGTTTCACAGTCTTTCCTTTAGTTCAATCTTTAATTTTAGGCAACTCCGAGAACTCTTCACTATGAGATTCATTGTTCAAGTGAAGAGCCCTAAAATTATGAATGATTTGATAAATCTGAAATAGAAAAGAGGTAAAAGCCTCAGAGATTATATTGGTAGATTTTCAAGCTGTAGCTTCAAAAATTAAGAATTTACACCTAAAGATGTATGCTACAGCTCTCGTAATGAGTGTTAGAAATCCATCACCATTTTCAATCATTGATGACTAATCCTCGACTAATTTCAATGACTTGATAGATAGGACAAATCAATTTATACAATTAGATGATGCCTTGAGGGCGGATCTATAAGTTTTCGATGAATATAATCTAATCAGATAGGGAAGCCAAGCGTCAAAAATCTCGGATAGAGGTGGAGTTTCAAAAGGCTCAAGTAAGAGAAAGGATTTTGAATGCTTCCAATCTGATCTTTGAGGGAGCACACTAGCCAAAGTTTATACTCCACTCAAGTTGGAGCCCTCGAAAGTGTTGTTATGGATCAAGGGCTATCACAATAAGGTGAACTAGCCCAAAAAGATGTCAGACCGATCTAATTCACATAGGGATAGAATGAAATACTATGAGTTTTAAGGGACATGGGCCACACCACTTACGAGTGCAAGGCACTTAAGGAAAAAATCGAAAGATTGATTAAAAGGGGTTTGCTAAAGAGGTTCATGCTCAGAAGCCGAAGAGCCCCATACCAATCCATTAAAATAAAAAATCTAATGATGAAGATGCAAATAGAAGGAAACAAAGTCTTTCTGACCAATGAAGGCAATGCTTTGGTGTAATTAACGTCATCACTAGGGGATCTACCTACAGAGAAGATCTCAGCAAGCAGAAGAAAGGGTAAAAGGGGATATACTTCTCTGCCCAAGGTGAGAACTTACCCTCTGTCACCATATCCCTATAGGATGCTGGAGACCTCAAATTCCCCTATGAAGACGCTTTGGTGGTACAAGCATCAATCCATAATTTTGAAGTAAAAAAGATCTTAGTGGATAATGGAAATGTTGTTAATGTATTTATTTTAGATGCTTACAAGAAAACGAAGCTGTCAATTGGTGAACTTCGATCGGATTGCATTTGTAATATCCCAAGGGATATATTGGTAATTAATTGTAAATTTGTTAGGGACGTGATCAGAATTAATATAAATGTCAAGAGCAATTTTATAAAATTATCAAGTTAGGGGCAAATATGAATTGTTAGAAAAATAGTGGGGCTTGATTGGAAATTTTAAACTATCTTTATGACAAATGTGAGAATTGAAAAGAGATGAGGGAGTAAAGGGTAAATTTTTAATAACTTGGCAAGTGGCTCAATGAGAAGTGGACATGTGTTATTTTAGAGAAAGGGAGAAGAAACAAGAATAAAGAAAAAGAAAAAAATCTAGTTTTTAATTAAGTTGGCTGGCCACCCTTGAAAAGAACCCACTTCATCCATTTTATCCTCCTTAAAAGGCTTATTCCATCAAAGAAAATTCCCAAAATTCAGCCACATAGCTTAGGAGAGAGAGAAAATTTAGTGATATGTCTTTTAAGGTAATAATTATTTCTCTTGTTTCTCTTATTCTTCTATAAGTTTATAGTGATGGGAATTTAATGATTTGAATGGGTGTTTATATGTGAATGCTCTTATGGAGAAGGAAGAGAAAGATAGAGCAAGAAAAAGATGTAAAAAGAGAAGAGAGTTTAAAGGAAGTAATTGGAACATCAATAAGGTATGGGAGTTATATTATTGTTCTATGTGTTTTTACTTGAAATAAATTGTTATATGTGTTTTAGATGATCTATAGTTGATATATGAGTGAAAAATTGAATGTATAGTGTACGAGAAAGATGATTTGTGCCTTAGGAAGAGATAAGGTGAAAATTTGTTCAAAGTTCACTTGAACCAGTTTCAGTGTAAAGTGCATAACTCTTTTTATAGATGTCTGATTGATGTAATTTCAGTTGGATATGAAATATAAGACATATATCTACAACTTTGTAGAGAAATCGGGATCTAAATCTGTCTCTAGAGTGTCAAAAAATGATCTTGAACTGGACAGACCCTTGCTATTCCGTCACCTTGGAACAATATGTAATATTTTAGTGATATCTTGAGATTTAGAAGTCAGAATTGAGTTATTTTGATGTTTTAGAAACTAGAGACATAGTGGAACAATTTTGTAGAAGAACACTTTCCATTAAAATGATGTTTTATAGGTCAAAAATGGCATATAAGTCGAGCCTAAAAATCTGTCTTTGAGTGGTTTGGGCCTTACGGTTACTAGGTTTTTGGTAGTAACCGTGAGGTACCCCAGTTTTCAGTCTAGACCCTAAAGAAGACCTAACTCACAGTTACTAAGCTTTTCATAGTAACCGTGACCCCTTTAAAAAGTATAGACCATGGTTATTACTCATTTGGTAATGACCATGAGGTAGTGTGTTATAGTCCAGGGCCAAAAGGGCGACCTAGGTCACGGTTACCATGATTTTGGTAGTAACCGTGACCCCTATTTCATGTTTGAGCCACGGTTACTAGGATTTTGATAGTAACCATGACCCTGCCCTATCTTTCTTGAACTTGATTTTAAAGTCTCAAATTGTTATTAAAGCATGTTTAAGCCTTCCTAAATGCTTTTAGAGTGTTTTAAGTGCAAAGCAAGTGTAGTAAGTGATATGTAATAGGTGTAAAACATAATGAATTAATGAAATAAAATACTAAGTTTTAATGCATAAAAATTTGTATAAGTATTGAATGAGAGTGAACATGATAAATGGTAAGTATAATGTTGCTAATTGCATGACAAATAATAATTATATTAATGTTAATGCTAAGTGTATTTGAAGTTTAAGCGAATATGAATTATTTAGTGATTTTGTTATATGTTATAGTTGATGTATTATCTCTATGAATCTAAAAGTATCAAGTGTGATAACTTTGAGTGATTAAAGACTATTTGTAAGCCTGAATTTCACATAGTAGTGGATAGATAGGCATACCTATAAAGGGGATAGTGATCGCAACTGCAAGTCTGTTGTCACCAAAATGTGACTAGTGTAGTGATTGATACCTTTTGGTATCTAGTGAACCGAGACTTTTATGTCTCTAGTATTTGATACTGCTCACTAGTATCTATTGTCTGTACCCGTATCCACCATTTATGAGAATTCAGGCAATGAAAGTGATTTGAATGTTGAATAATGATAAGTGACCAATAGTTTAAGTGTTACAGTACCTCATGATAATGTTAGTGCTTTTCAATTAATATTGAAATGTAAGTGAAAAACTGTATTGTGATTGTTATTGAGTGTATATTGCTATTGAGTGTTATTAATTGCATGTACTGAATAAGAATGACACACGATATTATTGTTATATATTGGCATGCTACATTGCTTGTATTTGGAACTTCGATAAGAAGTCAATTGTATTGTTTACTCTCCACTGAGCCATTGCTCAGCATGGGTGTTTTTTCATGTAGGTACTCAGGTGTGAGAAAGTTCTTTTGCTAGAGTCATCATCTGCAGGCCAGTGGAAGGGTAGCGAGGCAAGGCTAATACTGATAATGTATTACATTGTTGTAAATGTACAATGTATAAAAGATTTGAAATATATGTATAACGAACAAAGTTGTAATTGTACTTTAAGTATATTATATGTGTTTTTGTATAAGCAATTTAATAGAATATATGTAAATAAAAGTTAATAAGAGCGGGCATTACAACATTCCCTTGATTGCCTCAATAATGGTACTATTCCTATCACAGGCTTTATTGATCTTTTTGTTAAGCTCGGAGATGAGGCCATCTTTCATATACGTAACTCCACCTTTATGGTTATTGACATGCCATTTGCCTACAATGCCACCTTTGGCAGATTGTTGCTTTTTGAAACTGGTGTAATTACTAGCATTAGATATATGATGATGAAAGTTCTTACCGAAGGAGGGGTAGCTATATTAAGAGCCAATCAAAAGGCTGCAAGATAACCTTATATAGCTCTGTTGAAAGAAGGTAGATAAGCCTCTTATGTAGTGAGAGCAGAAGGATAAAGGGAAAGCAAAAATGCATGCTACCGAAGACTTAATCCATTATAAGCTGGTTCCTGGAAAGAACGTTGTAATCGAATTAGGTCCGGATGGGAGAACATGAGCAGATATTTCCTAGATGTTGATGATCAATCAAGCCTTCTTTACATGGTCACCATAAGATATCCCTAGCATCGACTCAAATATTATTGTGCACAAGCTTAATGTGGATCCCAGGTTTCCACCTGTTAAGCAAAATTGAGGAGGCATGCACCTGAAAGAAATAAATTTATTGTTGAAGAGGTGGATAGGCTCCTTGAAGCTCGAGTTATTTGAGAAGTGCAATATCTTAACTGCTTTACAAACATGGTGTTGGTAAAAAAGGAACGGCAAGCTGAGAATTTGTGTGAACTTTACAGATCTAAATTGGGCATACCCCAAGGATAGTTATCCTTCCCAACGTGGATTAGCTTGTTGACACGACATCCTGTCATGAAATCTATTCACTTCTTAATGTATATGTAGGATACCACCAAATTCTAATGTGGCTATTAGACCAAGAGGAGACAAGCTTCATCACCAATGAAGGCAAATATTGCTATAATATGATGCCTTTTGGTTTGAAAAATACATGTGCAACTTACCAAAGGCTAATGAATAAAATATTCAAAGATCAAATAAGCCAAAATCTAGAAGTCTATGTAGATGACATGATAGTCAAAAGCAGAAACCGATCTAATCATGCAACATATCTAGCTAAAGTATTTGCCACCTTGAACCAATATAAGATGAAGCTTAATCTTGAAAAGTGCATATTTGGTATATCTTTTAGTAACAGCCCAACATATGTGTGCTCTAAATTACATGTGATAGTTCAACATTAATTAAATGAATTAAATTTATAAAAATACAAAAAAAAATCTGAACAATCATGAAAATCAAATTTAAAATAAAAAATCTCAAATATAAGTATATTGAAACCAAAACACACACAAAAAAAAAACTAAATACAAATAAAAAATAAAAATAAAATTTCAAATTTATACCAATCTGAAAATTATTATAGATAGATTTAAAAAAATTAAAAAATACAACTATAAATTTAATAAAATAGCAAGATGAAAGAGGAGAGAGATTATCACCCGTAAATGAACCGATGGCATTTTCAAAATTTGATAAAGAAATAAAGATTTTTGAAATTCAGAAAGAAAATAAGCTATATGTTTTAGTAAAGGCTACAGAAAAGTTGATTGATACTAGTTAAATTGAAAAAAAAAAATAAAGAGAGAAGAAAACGAATGCTAAAATCCATGCATATCCTTTCTTATTATTTATTGAATACGAGGCGTTAAGACCAACAAAAATGGTTAATTCCAAGTACTAGTAAATAAAACTTAAAACTGGATCATAATGAATATGCATTTAGATCAGGTGATACTATCATCATTTTGACCAACACAAACAGCTTTTCGAAATGGAAGAGGTGCTTCCTAACTCTGTAAAGATGAATGCTGTAAAGTAATGCTGCCATTGTTGCTCCGGAAAAGGACATTATAATCAACTTCCAGAAATCCTGTTCCGTTACATATGCACCCAAGTTAAGTAGCTGATTGATTTTGTTTATATTTTAAAACCTCAAAGCAATACCTGATTTAATTAATTTACAACATTAAATTATTACCTGAGGATTTGAGATGATTATTCCCATAACATAACCCAAAAAGTCCATCGTAGATTGAAGAGAGTTCTGAACGCCTCCCACTATACAACGATCTGATTCCGGAACTTGATCCTGCCTCATCACCATTAATGTTAAAAGATTAAGGCAGTTGTCAGCTACTTACAAGGTAGGTAGGCCTGATAGATCTTATAGCCATTCGAAGTTGGTACGTTTAGTCATTTGAATACTTTTTAACTTTTTCAAAGGTCAATTGTCTGATTATTAAACACTTTTTGCTGATGCGATACTAAAATGACAATGCATATCAATTGCAAGAACTGGGACTACGTCAACAAATTGTCTATTGTGATGTTTGTGGCTTTAAAAAAGTGCAAGGATTTTAAACAATATGAAACGTGCATAAGCTAGTTAGAGACGAAGAAGATTTTATGTTCGATTTTTGTTGCTGCCAGCTGAGAAAAGGAACAAATTTAGCTTATACAGACATAAGATAGAGAAGAAAATGCTGAAACTTTTGAGTTACCGCATCGCAATAGTATATACTACAATTCATGAATTTTTTTGTTCTAAAACTATTTTTACATATAGGATCTACTCATTGATCATAATGTGGTAGTTGACATAACACATATCGTGGCAAGCTGATTTGATGGTTTATATATCATATATTTTGATAAAATGGATGATGTGGCATGCTAACAAGTATTTAGATTCTTCCCTTTAATCGATGAAAGTTATTTTTTAAAAATATTTCTCTAAATTTAAATATTTTTTGCTAAAAATTTATTTTCGTGACTTTTTGATAAAAAATGAAATAATTCAAATAAGTGTCAAGGGAGGGAATTGACCCATTATAAGCCAAACCTGCATTTGTTGGATGACTGATAAGTCAAACATCCACAGGCCTAGCCGAGATGTCGCCACTCCAGCCATGAGCATGTAAGCTGATAAAACATTATTTTGAATCCACATTGAACCCATACATACCAAAAGGCAGCACCACTGCATCAACAACACACAATTGCATAAAGCTATCTGTTTTCTTCATATCTTACTCATAACATTACTCTATGTTTTCATCAATCAGTACGAATGAATACCTGAGACCAAATTGACCAAAGCCCGGTTCGGAGAGTTAAAATCCGAGATTGCAAAATTGGATACACAACTGTTGCAGCTATTCCAACCAAAGCACTTATTCCACGCGCAATTCCGATAATGAAAGCAGGTATACCTTCCCATTCTAAGGTTGCTGTCATCAACGTGCCAAAGCTGCAGGAGCATCAATAAATTCACTTTTGATTGTTTAGGAGATAAAGCATTACAAAAACAGAACTTGAAGGTATCTGGTTTTTACTAAATTAACAAATGAAAAAGGCCATCACCTTAAGACTGTGAAATATAATAAAGCAAGAGCTACTCCAGGAAGCACAACATCCTGCTGTAAATAGACATTCCAGGCGCTGACACAAGGCGCCCTGAAAACCCACTCTGTTAGCTTCCTTCTCCATCCATTTTCCTTTGATACAGGATTTTTGTCATTTGAAGAAAGTAAGCTCGCTCTTTCGCTTCCCTCTTCAATATCTGTTGGTGGAATTCTGGAATTTTTTCTTCGGCTGCTTACACCTAAAGCTGGAATCCCTTTATATACAGATGTTAAAAGCCAGTACTCTATCCACACTGCCGTAGAATTCCATATACCTAAAGCCATAGCAGAGGCTTTAACAGATACAAAGCTGATTATGAGGCCACTAGCAACTGGAGCAAGAAGCTTGCAGGTTAAATCGATTCGTCTAATGGTCGAATTCATCTTTGTTAGCAAACTTGGAGGATGGCTTTCTGATATCACCACCACCCTGTACAATGAAAATGACCCTAATCTTTGTTAGGAATTAATATTCTTTCCAAGCGATCCATTGCAATAGGTTAAGTATGCAATTTTAGAAATCACCATTCTCTTTCTATTAAGATTGTCCCAGCTAGAGTGGAAAGCACACCAATAGCTCCAGAAATGTTGGTTAGTATCACTAGTAGGATGAATGCTGGGAAATTTGTAGACTTCAAGGTTGAAAATATTATAAGTGCAACTACTGTGCAGCCAGCAGTTATAAAGGAAAGGTTCTGAGTCACCAACCAAATTCTAAGTACCTTTCAATAAGAGAAAAAGAATATATTTTTCATCAAAACATCAATAGCACCAGTTTCTGCTATGCAATTAAAGAAACATTTTATCGATAATTTAATACTCATGACCAAACCTTAACATATGATAACCGCTCCACCCATTGTCCGATGATGGGGCCAAATAATGCGGTAGAGGCAGATTCAATGGCTCCGTAAATAGCAGCAAGGACTAAAGAATCTGGCCACAGAGTGATCATGTACAGACCAACAGAGAATTCCCACATTCTGCAGACAACATACAAGCTTTGCAATGAATAAAATCCCAATCAGAATCACTAATTCACTATAAGTAGTTTAAAATTGTCCCTGATTTTATTTTGCAAAAAATAATTCAGCTAAATATCGGATTGATATCCTCTTAGACGTCTCCAAAAAGAAAAATTAAAATCAGAATTCGAACAGAACATGGGAAGAGTCATAATAAAGTGAAATCAATTAAAGAGTAACGCATGTAGAACTTTCTTTTTTTTTCTTTGAAATGAAGCAGAAAGCAAATGAAGAAAATTGGGAGAGAAAGGGAGATAACCTGGCGTCCCATCTTGCAAGGAAGTGGCCAATATACAAATATCTGATAACATATGTAGGGAGAGACGAATCTTGATTAGAAGAAGAAGATGAAGAATCAGAAGCGGAAATTTCTTCTTGTTCTTGCTGTGAATCAAGCAGTGCCTCCCTCACCATTGTTCTGTTCCAATGGCTATCGAAGCAATGTGTGTATGATTATAATGGTTAACTTTACGAATTAATTTTTTTTTTAATTGAAATTCATATCAAAGATTTGCAAATGCTAAAATGATGCAAATATTAAGAGGAACGGTCCCCACTATCGAACCAAGTTACTGATGAGATTAACCTACTTTGGTCTTATTATTATTATTATAATTGAAGAGCAGGTAAAAAACCTGGCTGCACTCTGAAGCTTATGTGCATGCATTTGACCCCATCCAACTACTATTCAAACTTGTATACAATCAGCAGTGGAACATATTGTGTACGTTGTAGTTGTAAACCAATAGAATAACGACATGTCAGCTAGTGGTTTTACCCCCTGTATATAATTTGATTACATTGGAAGGAAAGAAAGAGAGAGAAACTTATTTGATTAGCTAATGTCTTGCTATTGGTCCATTAAGTCAAAGAAGATGCTAATCTTATAATGAACAACATGCACAAAGCAAAACACATTCAAGATTTCTTTAGGGATCTGATCCGGACAATGTTGTTATATATCTCTATCGTTGTGTAACCAATTGCAGTTACTTTGTTTTGTTTTTTCTTCAAAAGAGTGGCGCAAATTTACAAAGTTGAGTTGACTAAAATTGATTAAATTTGTAGGCCAAGAGAGTTTAGACTGTACTATATATATATATATATATATATATATATATATATATATATATATATATATATATATATATATATATATATATATATATATATATATATATATGTATTCTTTTTTCATTTTTTTTTATTCAATCAGGATGCCACATGCTACAACCACAATTAAACAACAATAAATTATCCCTACTAAACATCATCTACTTTTTAATGTTTGTCGATCACCACAAAGATTAACAATGGATCCATCCCATAGAGAGTTAAAACAAAAGAATTACACATTGAACAGCTTTAATTGCTCATCAAAAACTATATGCTATAAAAGATAAAATAAGAAGGAAAAAAAGGCACTAAACATAATGTGCAAGATAAAGCAAGTGACCCAGAAATTGCTGCAAAATTTCTCCCTCAAAAAGGACCTTCCTAAAGTGCAAAAATCATTTAGAATTAGCTTGCAAAATATAAACAATTAGCCGAGATATTTTCCGGTGATGAAGCAAGCCAAACCACGTACAAAGTACAAAACAGCACATGTCCAGGTGAAGTTTTAACCCATTTCACCAACATTTTAACTTCTCAAAGTGGAAGAGGTGCTTTCGAACACGGAATAGAAGGATGCTATAGATTAATGCAGCTAATGTTACCGCCAAAAATGACAATAAAGTCAATTCCCAGAAATCCTACACATCATTCACAGCAAAGAAACTGAATTAAACTTGGATGTAGAATGATTATCGAATCCATAGGCAAGAAGCGAATCTATATCTACATGCCTAACTGAACAACGAGATGGGAAAATTGAAGTTGCCACAGCTAAAGTAAATCCTAATGAATAATTACCTGTGAATTGGAAATGATTATTCCCATCACATAACCTAGTAAGTCAAGAATAGATTGAAGAGAATTCTGGACACCTCCAACAACACAACGATCAGATTCAGCAACTTGATCCTGCCTCAGCCAAAAAAAAAAAGTAGTTTAGAATAATCTTTTTAAAATAAATAAATGGGAAAAGGACAAGGAAACATGACTTCATCTAAATGCTAGAGCTTTATAATAAAAGATCAGTATCATTATCACAATCGGTTATTCTCACCTGCATTTGCTGAATAACGGATAAGTCAAACATCCACAAGCCAAGTCGAGATGTTGCCACTCCAGCCATCAGCATATACGCTGACAGATGCCGATGCTGAACCCATGTTGAACTGACACACACTAAGAGGCAGCTCCACTGCATGAGGATAAACAATTTTGAAAGTAGTGAAAAGTTTGGATAAGGAGGTAGCTTAAGGAGCCAACTAGGGCAGCAGGCACCGATTACTCAACTCTACCTACCTGAGACCAGATTGACCAGAGTCCCGTTCTCAGGGCTGAAATACGAGAATGCAAGATTGGGTATGCAACAGTTGCAGCAATTCCAATTACAGCGCTTATTCCACGTCCTATACCAATTACAAATGTTGGTACACCTTCCCATTTCAATGTAGCCGTCATCAAGGTGCCAAAGCTGGAAGATGAAATCAACTGAAATTAAATTTACGCTACTAGAGCATCTTTAAGTTCCTAGTTCTAATTTGCTTTGGAAGTAACACGAAGTAAAGGCACTGTCTTAGGAAGTCTACTCTCCTACCAAGGATAGCAAACTGAAAAGACAAATGTCAACTTAAATTGCAATCTCAATCTCATTTTTCATTTTAAGACAAGGTAGACTTCTGCAACAAAAAAACATTTTAAATAGATTGTCAAAGTCAAGAGTTTCCTAGATGTGCTATTCAACGCCCTTTGAACGATCCTTACTTGCACAGTTATAGAGTTTCATGGATAGAGCATCACCTGACAACTGTGAAATACAATAAAGCTAGAGATACTCCGGGAAGCACAACATCTTGTCTTAAGTACACATGCCAAGCATCAACAAAAGAAGCCCTTTAAATGCATTCAGTTAATCTCATTCTCCATTGCTTTTCCGCTAATGCTGAATTTTCCCCATTTTGAGGATGGAAGTTCTCCGGTTCTGTAGCACTAGGCACGCCATCTACCATATTCTTTGTTGAATGTCTTAATATTCTCTTTCCGCTACTTTCACGTAAAGCTGGAGTCCCTTTGTATAGAGATGTAAAAAGCCAATACTCCAGCCATACTGCTATAGTGTTCCAGAGAGCTAAAGTCATAGCAGAGGCTTTAACCGACACAAAGCAAATCATGAACCCAGCAACTACTGGAGCAAGAAGCTTGCAGGTTAAATCAATTCGTCTGATGATTCAATTCATCTTTGTTAATACATTTGGAGGATGGCCCTCTGATATAACCACTACCATGTAGTTTAAATTATAGTCAGCCATTATTACACATGACAAATTTTGGCAAGTATTAGTCTAGTACTGTGCTCTGAATTAAGGTTAACCATCATCATATTGATAAATCCTGGCAAGTATTAGTCTAGTACTCTGATCAACCTGATAAGAAAATCTCGCTCCAATAAAATAGATTAAAGTCCTATGTCAACGTTTGCCCTCATCAAGGCAGGTGAAGTTCATAATTACCATTCTTTTTCTATCAAGATGGTGCCAGCAAGAGTGAAAAGCACACCAACAGCTCCAGCAATGTTAGTTAGTGCTACAAGCAAGATGAATACTGTGAAATTGGTTGATTTTAAGGTTGAAAAGACTAGTAGTACAATTACTGAGCATCCAGCAATTATATAGGACAGATTCTGGGTCACCAACCATATTCGAAGAACCTGCAAATCAGAATACATATACAAGAGAGTAAACTTTAAATAGACATCGACTCCTGGGAAAGTATAGAAGGACGACCTATTGACTATTGTGGAACTTACAATACATCAGTCACTACTTGAGCACAGAATATGCTTTTTACCTTATATAGCAACATAAACACAAATTGCTAGTTGCCCTTGTTGGTAGAGCATTGTATAACTATTACTAGTTTTATGGTCTGTCTATCCCCAAAAGGTCCAATCACTCATTAAACAGTTTCATTTTAATCTGTGGCCTCCTTTTTAATCTCTTTTGTTATCACTTATTGAATTACCATAACAAAGCTTAGTTGAGTTGTCACTTGCTGACTTATCATAACAAAGCTTAATACGATTATAATCTATCGCCTAGCTATTTTGGCGTGCTTTCCTCCATTTATGTGTGAATTGGTCAAGGTATTTCATAAGGGGAACATAAGAGAAACTTAAGACATTTTCATTGTGAAGCTCACAAACTGGAACTTATTTGTTATTTGATTTTAATATTCGATTTTATTTGGTGAAGCCACCAAAATGACAAGCCTCAAACAAACCTTAACATAAGTCCAGTGCTCAGACAATTTTCCAACCATCGGACCAAACAAAGCAGTAGAGGCAGATTCAATAGCTCCATAGACAGCAGCGAGGATTAAAGAATTTGGCCAGAGAGATAGTATACAGACCAACAGAGAATTCCCACATTCTGCAACCAACCAAATTATTGATGAGAAATCAAATCTCCCATTAACATAGTTGTATCAACTAGCAATTTTTTTAACTAAAAGATTCATTCATTCAACCCCAAAAGTCAGTTCAACCCATACTTAATAAGCCTAAAATCCAATCACGTGAGAGATGGTAAGCCTACTTGGCATTAAGAAAGACAGCAAATTTAAAATAAATAAATAACAAACTTCTAACAGTAATAAGGGATGGCTTTGGAATTAATCATAACCCTTTTGGGGAAATTAGCCAAAAGCAATTGGAAAAAAAATAATTAAATATAAGAGGGTCGAATTGTCTAAGTTGCAGACCCAAGAAAGAGAATAAAAAATTTCTATTCCACTATGCCTAACTACGAGTAATGAAGCGTTAAAGAAGACATTAACTTTGAATATCGGTAAACGGGACCCAATATAACTAATTCAATCATAACCTGTACGAGAGAAAAGAAAAGAGAAAACAGAAAGAGAGAACCTGGCATCCCATCTTGCTAGGAATTGAGCAATATATAAATATCTAATCAGAGATTTAGAGAGAGGAGGAGGAGGCTGTTCTGAAGAAGAAGAAGATGGTTCTTGCTGTTGTTGTGGTTGGTTAACAGGTAGGTGAGGCTCTGCATCCATTATCTTTCTCTCTTGATTACGCCAATGTTTTTCATTTACTCTGCATCCATTATCTCTCTCTTTATTATGTCGATGTTTCTTCATTTATTACCTTTAGCGGCCAAAAAGCTTTAAATCTTTAGGTTTTGCCCAAGATTAAAATGCAGATGTGATCGTTACGATGACCTTCGAATCGATTCATGACAGATAACTCAAGAGGACACTGCTTTGCGTGATACACCATGTTCGGATTGTGAATTTGTATTTTTCGGCTATGTTTGGATGGCAGCATTGTTAGCTGAGCAAATGAGAGTAAAGTAAATAACTTTCATCCACCTTTAGTGTTAAGCAAATTTAACATAAATATAGACTAAGTGAGACTAACTATTTAAAATTAAGAGTAAATATAAAGTTGTTCATATTTACTCTTAAATTGAAAGTAACTATTTTTGGGATAGAGAGTAATCAATTACTTTCATCCATTTTTACTTATTTTACAGTTTTTACAAAATAAATAGAGTAATTGAATTACTTTCACTTTACTCTAATATACTCTTATCCAAACAAAGGCTTATTAAAGCGAACTTATTATCTTTTAAAAGTTTAATAGGTAATTTTGCCATTGAAGCTTCTCAAAATAAGCAATATTATTTTTAAAATTTACTTGCATGTAATATTATTTCTGAAATTTGAAAAAAAGAGCAAAATTATCCCTGACCTAATGGTGTCATTTCTTTGACTGAAAGCCGTTTGTTGACCGTTCATGTGTACATACGTAGGACGACACGCGACACAAATGCGACATGTAGGATGACACATGGCGAATACGTGCCTTGCACATGATCCGTGTTTAACCCAATTTCATCCTTCTGTTTCTCTCTTTTGATCAAAACCAACTTCTTCTTCTTCTTCTTCTTCTTCTTCTTCTTTTTCTCCTCTATCTTTCCACGATCTCTTCAAAAGCAGAGCAACAAATTCTGCAACTTCAACCACTTTAACATGCAATTCTGCATTCTGATTAATGACATCATTTACAAGGTCAGTTTGTCCAATTTCATATATAGATGGCATTTGCTTTTTACCCTTTGCATTAATTTTGTGAATATTTTTTCGATCGTTTCAACAAACTTCATCCATGACAATGAAAATCAATACAAACGCTCAAAAGAAACGCACCCACACAACCACCATTAACGCTGTCTTTTCTTCCATTCCCCTACTCCAAATTCCAAAGAAGCTCAAGAGACTTCCTCACGTGTTTGCCAAAGTGCTCGATTTTCCCTTCAACTTCGACGTCGATGTCTTTGTCCAAGAGACTCCAAATTCTTTCCGTTTTCTTACGGATAAAGCCATCATCGACCATTTTCAGACACGTGTAATCAAGATTTTGCCAGGGGTGACAAAGATCGAAGTGAGGGGAGGGAATGGTGACTGTTCGTTGGAGGAATTCGATATTGATAGCTGGCGCTTCCTGCTGCCATCGACTATGCTCCATGAGATGGAAACGACAGTGTGTATCGGCAGTAAGTTAGTCATCACTATCCCTAAAGATATGAATTCTAAAGATGGCGATTGTGATTATAAAGAATGGGAAAAGGAGATTTTGGATGATGATAATGGAAAGGAAAATATGTTTGTTTTGCAGTGAAAAGTGAATTATGGCAATGTGCATTAGTTGGTTTTGATTGTATTTGGTATGTGATTTAGCGAGAGTTTGATTAATTGGATCAGGTGACCTATAATTGGGTTCCTATAAAGTAAAGTTCTATACAAACACTTGCATTTCTATAAGACACTTGTGAAATTAATTTCATCTGGAACTAGATTTAATAAAAATGCATCTTGATTTTGTTTTTTTCAATAAAAGAAAATGGGATCTAAAATTACCCTACTTCTCTTCCATGTCATGGGTTTCCTTCGCCTATTCATACATTTTGAAGTTGCAGAATTGCATGTTAAATTGTGGTTAAAGTTGCAAGATTTGTTGCTCTGCTTTTGAAAAAATTGTGGAAAGAGAGAGAAGAGAAGAAGAAGAAGAAGAAGAAGAAGAAGAAGAAGAAGAAGAAAAAGAAGAAGAAGTTGGTTTTGATCAAAATGGAGAGAAACAGAAGGATGAAATTAGGTAAAACACAGTCACGTGTTTGCCATGTGTCATCTTACGTGTCGCATTTGTGCCACGTGTTGTTATACGTGTGCACACATGGACGATCAACAATCGGTTTTCAATATGGTTATTAAAATTGGATCGATCGGTTGAATCGCAAATTGGCAGGCCAGCTTGTTGGTTTAACTGCTTAAAATCGAATTGGCAAAAAATCGGATTGAACCGAAAAACCAGAGAACTTGATAAAACCGAATTTTTGGCTAAAAATTATAAAAAATCATAATTTTTTGTATATTTTCACCCCCCCTCACACACACGAGCACGCGCGCGCGTGCACGCACACACACACATATATATATATATATAATTTGAAAAATTAGAATTTTAAATTCTAAATATGTCACTTAATAATTTAATATACTTATTATATATTTGATTCATTGTAATCAAATATTTATATTAAATTTTTATTATTTATTTATTTAAAAAATTAATATTTTAAATTTTGAAGATGTCACTTAATAATTTAATATACTTATTATCTATTTGATTCATTATAATCAAATATATATATAATTTAATATACTTATATATATATATATATATATATATATATATATATATATATATATATATACAATGAACCAAATAGATAATAAGTAAATTAAATTATTAAGTGTCATTTTTAGAATTTAAAATACTAATTTTTTTAAATAAATAAATAATGAAAATTTAAAATATTTATATATATATATATATATATTAAATTTTTATTATTTATTTTTTTAAATTGGTATTTTAAATTCTAAAGATGTCACTCAATAATTTAATATATTTATTATCTATTTGAATTTATTGTAATTAAATATAATTATACTCATATATGCAAGGTTAATGTTTTCTGTGTTTGCTTCATTAGTACTCCATCTAAACAATAAAATTTTTTCATGATATGATTGTATTTTTATGTTTCTAATATATGATATTCAAAAATTCATAATTAATCACTTGTTATAATAAAATTGAAATTATGTTTTGTAACTTACTATTAGGATATTTGTGACATATATTAATGTTTGATAAATATTTTTTTTTAATTTTTATACAATAGTATTTATAAAATTATAATAATTGATAATATTTTAAAAATATAAAAAAATCCGGTCGAACGACGAACCTCCAGCCTCGTCGGTTCTTTATCCGGTCCGATTTTAATAACATTGGTTTTCGATCAAAGAGACGACACTTTTAGTTCAAGGGCAACATTGCTCTTTTTTTCAAACTTCAGGGGTAACATTGCATACAAGTAAATTTTAAGAATAACATTACTCTTTGTGGCAAACTTCAAGGGCAAAATTGACTATTAAGCCTCTTTTGAACTTATCTACTCTTAATTTTATTTTTAATTTTACCTAAAATATTTGGAAAATTGATACATTTTTTTTAAGCAGAGGGAATGTGATTTGGGGCACATACCGCAAGTATACTAAATTACTACTTTTGGAGAAATAACAATGTTGGAATGTATACTAATACAGTATAAGTATAGATGAAAATATTTGTACATATTTAAATTGTAGTATTGTATTGGTCTGTATAATGATAATTTAAGTAATATTAACATGTATAATATCAGTCTGTATTATTTATCTTGTATTTATTATGTAACTTTTTTTGTTGAAAGCTGTATTAATTTGTAATATTTTATATTATTTTATTTTGTTATACAATATGTTTATTGATTATGGTATACATCATTAATTAATGAGTATCAATCTTTACTAATTATAAAGTTTAAATGTAATGTGCAATACTTAACATTTTTTAGAAGTCATTATTTTATCCTTAACATTATTTTAAAATGGTTGTTTTACCTTTAATGCACATCTAATATTCTATTATTTTTTAAAAGTAATATTATATTTTATAGTTAATTTTAACATTTAATTTTTTTCATATATATTCGAATTTTTAAAAAGTTACTTATATATATATATATACCTTCAAAATATATTATATGTGTGTGTGTCATATTATATTGATAATATACCCTATTGTTAATATTTCCATCTCAATTTTGATATAAAAATTAAATTGAATTACAAAAAGATAAATGTTTATTTTTTAAAAAATTTTGAGCAATAAATAAAAAAAATTCAAATGGAATCCATCTAGGGCTAAGTAAAATAAATCGAAAAAATGATTAACCGAAAAATCGATCCAAAATCAAATCGATTTTTCGGTTAATTGAATCCGATGGTTACTGTTTATGTTAGTAAATTTGAGATATTTTGATTTTCGGTTCGATCCACGATCTAAAAAAATTGTCGATTTCGGTTAATTGATCGGTTTAATTATTTTTTTAATATATATATATATATATATTTTTTTTTATTTTTATATCTTAATTTTTTATATTTTTCTATAAAATTTATATAATGTTTTAAATTAAATTTTTATTATGTCATTCTCTTTAATTATATAGTAATATTTATAAATATATGTTATTTTTTATCATATATTGGTGTTCAGATTTTACTTAATAGCATTTAATTACATTTTCTTATATTTTAGAGTTTATGTTATAATATTTAATATTATCCAAAATTTTATTTGACTTAAAATTAAATATATTAATTTTCAACAAATATCAAATCTATTTTATAATATTAGTTATTAATTTATAGAACATAATTTTTGCTAGTAAATTATATTTATTTCATAATTTTTATATTAAATTACTTTGCACATTTGAAATTGAACTGAATTTTATCTAATTTTTTTTATAATTTTATTTTATAAATTTTAATGATTAACCAAACTGATGGAATAATTAATTGAATGTAACGGACTAGTTAATAGTTAGTGATTTTAAAAAATCGATATTAATGAACTGATTAATTTTTTTGCTCATAGACTGATTAACCAATCCATAATCATTCTTAGATCCATCAAAGTTACTTATATAACGTTTTTTTAAGTGTTAGAATTTTTTAATCACTATTTCATTAATGGCTCATAATTTTTTTTCTACGCAGAAAAATCTTTTCTATTCAATTAAACCAATATATAATTCATCATATAAATTGATTGATTGATTTTTTAGGTATCCTGAATCAACTTTGATTAAAGATCAATTTTAAACACAGTCAAATATATCACTATTTATTGCAAAAGTGTAATTCAAATGTTAATTTAAATTTTTAACACTTTAAATAAAATCATAACTATGGTCATGCTTCCTATAAAAGACAATTTAACATTTTTAACAAATTTAAAATAATATAACACTAGTGTGACATTTTTAATAAATTTCAAAATAACAAATTTACAATAAGATAGCTATTATGAGACTAATTTAAGCAAAAACATATATAGTATAAATAGAGAATTTTTTTTTTATTAATTGTTCCTACTGAATAACCATAGTAGGATATTTATATGTATAAAATAGAAGAAGTAGAATTCTACTAAAATTGCTAGAAGGATGAGTTTGATATTCATTAATATACTTCATAATTATTACAATACTTCCTCTTAGATCACTATGCACTATGAATATGTCTTGTTAAAATCTTGTTAAAAAAAATCCAATGCGATAAAAATTTGGCGAAGAAAAAAAAGTACAGTATTCATAGGCTATATACTGTCCCTCAAAAATACAATAATTATAATATTTTCTTGAACTGAAGTATCATAATATTGCTTACATACCTTCTAAAAATCGAAGTTGATAGAATTTTGATGAACATATCAACTGATTTGCTGCTTGAAAAAATTTTATGATTTTGTTCATACTTCAATATTGTTGGTCGTTATTCTTGAACAATAGTCTACACATTACTTTATTGTATCGAATTAGGACTTTTAACTTTATGAACTTTCAACTAACTTAATAAATAGCCAACATTGAATAATTCAATAATCACTACTCTTATAGCTAAAATATTTGACATCTTTTGGTGTCTAAACTTCTAATCCAAATATTTTGTATAAGTCTAATTAGAATGGATTGCATCTTTCCTTTTTGGTGATCATCTTGATATCGACTTTTGATAATTAAATACTCATACTCATTACATTATCAACAACAATTATCATCCATTTCATATAATTTATATAGTTTACCATTAATAGAACCACTTCTGGTGTTATTTTTATAGAAATATGGCGTTATTGATTGGTATTGCTTTTTATCTCTTCTAAAGTATCATTTTGGAAATTTTTATTTCGTTTTCTTTTTAAGATTGATATCTTTCCCATTAAAAGATTTATTATGCTTCTAGCGGATTTTAAAATCATTGATAATGTTACAAAACGTCCTGCATGGACAATAATTATTTGCTTTTTCCATTTGATAAGTTATGTTATCAATTTTAAGGGGTTATGGACATTCATAATCATGAAATTTATAGTATACACTTCCCCTTGAATATCCATTAATACATATTATGCCTCATTAAAATTCTATTAGAAAAAATTCTATGGGATAAAAATTTAATAAAGGAAAAAAGAATACACAATATTTTTAATACACATCATAAGTTATCTCATTAAAAATCTTAACAGAAAAATCCAATGAAAAAAAGCCTTAGTTAAGGAAAAAAAAGTACAATGTGTATTTTTCCTCCTCTTATTATAATATCAGTACACAACTTTAAATTTGTGCATGCAAAATTTCGATACGTAATATTATAAAGTTTTTTTTTTAAATGAACCGAATATTTTTTGGATATGCTTATCATATATTTTCTGGATATATTATGTATGAACTAAAAAATAACAACTAAAACTTATTTTATAAAATTACATGTTGTACATTTACAATCATATACAAATTCATTTATACATTTTTCATTTCTTTAATATGAGATATTTTATAAAATTTAATAATATAGTCATACATAAAATAGGTACATGACCAATGTACTTTTTTATAAATAAGTTATTCATTCTCAAATGATTTTCTTAACTATTTATATTATTTCTCTTAATTATCAATTACTTCTGATAGTAAAAATTAATCATACAATAGTAATAATTTTCATTTCTTGAACATACCATTTTTATGGCCATAATTCTAAAATGTTTCATTCACTTCAAAGAATAAAATAGGTTTAATAAAATAATTTTATGACATGTATACAATATAATCATATAATAGCTATAATAAATGAATGCATTTAGTAATTTAATTCAAATATTTCTAAATAATTACTTAAAGATAATAAAATTATCCAAATAAAATATATATATTATTATATAGAGAACTAAAATCTTTAAAATAATATATAATTTTAAGTAACAATTTGATAATTATCATGTAATGCACAATTGCATAATGCATCAATAGCAATAATATATAGTTATAAAAATATATTGTATCTAGTAACTTTACAACTATTGAAGTACTTAATGGAAGATAATATATAAACATATAATCACATTATAAAAAATTTTTCTTTCAATCAAATAGTACTCGATATTTAAATTGAAATAAAATTTAGTTTACAAAATTTGTTAAATCATTTTGAACTCTTCAAGAGTTTCAGTAATTAAAATTATAAATAAATCATGACAATAGGTAAACTATAACATTTCAAAATCATATGCATAAAATTCAATTCATATATTGGAATAAAATTTTTCAGAAATATTTATATGCTTCAGGCATGATAAATCTTTCGAAAATTATATGTAATTTTATTATCAAACAGATAAATAATATCAATTAGTTACATACTAATATATTACTAACTTAGCAAACAGTAAAAATTTATTACATTCATTATAAGAAAATATGTATTTTTACAATCAAAGCCAATCCATTGCAATAAATACTATAAAATAAATCATATTTTACGACTTCATTATGTATTGCATAAATATAAATTGTATTCTTTTGGCATCATTTTTTTCATATTTTGAAGTGCAGATCCAAAAATTCATATTAAATGCAATTAATATATGTATTTTTCAATATATTTAATTTTAACATCCTCATTATATTGAAAATATCAATATTAATATTTTTATACAGAAATATTATCGTTAACTTTATCCTTTTTGGTTCATTTTAATAACGAATGATATATTGAGATCTGTTATTTAATTTCAAGTATCTGAATCACTTATGGAACTTAAAAATTAGTTATATCATAGATCTTTTCAAGAGTATCTGTCTCTATAATATGACCATATAGATTTATTTGCTCCTTTCCATTTATAAATTTTATTTTTATTTGGTATCGAATAGTGTATCCTATAAGATAAATTTTTCTACTAGGACATTGTTATGAATTGGAGCATTTGCAGCTAATATAAATGAGATTTGATAAATCTTTACACACTAACAAATATATTGATATCATAATTAACTAATCTTTTGAATTTCAGGTTCACGATATGATGATCTAAATTGCACACAATATATTTATTATTTTATTTATTTTTAGTTGTTTTCTTTCCCTAACATTAGAAAATTTATTAATCAAAATGCATTTTTCAACTAAAAATTGCTTCGGAGAAATTTTATATTTTTTATTGGTATAATGCATGTAAGTATTGCTTACTTCAATATTATGTATCCACATATACAAATAATACTTATTTTTTCATAAAAATATCTAGCAATTAATCGGAGGTATTTAGTAAAATTTTTTCCTAGACCTTGAATTATGAACATGTACAAGAAATTTATAACAAACTTTTACCCAAGACATATGATCACTAGTATTATTAAGAAAAATATCTTGATTGTATAATTTAGAAATTGTGCACTTAATTTGAATAATCTCATAAAATACAGGTTGTGAGTTGATAATAAACACACATGTGACCATTTTATTGATGCATCTTTCAAAAATTATAAATCATTTAAATGGTTCACATGGTGGATAGTGGATCCACATATATTATCTTTATTGATTCTATAATGAATGGAATTCAATCCGTTTATTAGCTAGTAATATTTTAATAATATTTCTTGATAACAAATAAATTACGAGAATTTCTTAAGTTAAATCAAAGAAACTTCTGATTCTCTAATAAATATACGAATTCTTAATAATTTATGCATTATAATCGATCCGGTATGATCAAATCAGTCATGCTAAGTAATTAATTGTTAATTAGTAACCTTCAGATTTACTATTTGTATTATATCAATATTTATATCAATTGATAAATATCAAGTTTCTTATTATTATCAACAAACAATTAGTAAACTTCAGGTTTACTAATATTTGTGACAGTAGATAAATTACACTTTTATTAGTATTTGTATCAATTTTCAAGTTTATTATAATTAATAAACTTCAAGTTTCAACAAATTTCTAGTTTATTAACATTTGAATACTTAGTCAACTGCAGATTACTAATATTTGTATAACAGTTAGAAAATTTTATGTTTACTAATATTTGTATCAAAATCAAATTAAATCATTTTTAAAAAAATATTACTTATCTTATACAAAATGGATCTCGAGTATATATATCTTATTCATTTTAGAGAATATCTTTTAAAAATAAATTTCTGCGGAACATATTGGAGAAATAATATATTTTATAATAAATTGTATGTGAATAATTGCATTATAACGCTTTAAAAAAATCTTCAAATAATTGTATTATACATAACAAAAATATACATATAATAAATTAAAAATTAATAGAGGCTATTATGCTGATAATATATTGTAAAATTAATTTAAATAAAGACATATATATAGTATAAATAGAGAATTTTCTCTTATAAATTATTCTTACTAAATAATCATAATAGGGTATTTATAAGTATAAAATAAAAGAGATAAACCTCTACTAAAATTGATAGAATGATGAATTTAATAGTCATCCATATATTTCATAATTATTATAATAATAGCACTATTATTACTTTGCACAAACACATAAATTAAATAAATTGTTACAATTAAAATACCTTCTTTTTTTAAAGGTAAAAGCCAAACTTATTTTTAAAATATTAAAAATGATACATATTTATTCTTAAAATATATTTTTGTCAAATTTATCTTTGAAATAAATACACTTTTGCAGTTAAATATATTCTTAAACCAAATTTATCCTCGCTATTACGTAACTAATTAAATTTTGCCACTAAAACACAAAACTATAAATAAATAAATAAAAATAGACATGTTAGACCGTTTGAAGTGATCTAAACTTGCTATAAATATATTGTAAATTACTAATTATTTTAACTTTTAAAAAATATTAAAATTTCTTTGCATCCAACAATTTGAATAGAATCTCAATATTTTGACAAATTTAACATAAAAAATTCTAACTATTTTTTTGAAAGTTAAATAAAATGTCAATTTACAATATATATGTAGCAAATCTATATGACTTCAATCAATCAGCTATGTATTTTTTAAAATTTACTCATCCAAAATTCTATTATTTTTAATGGCAATTTTGAACTAAAACAAGATATATAATAACAAGGATAGACAAATATATATTCTTTTCAATAATTCAGCGTTTTTAATCATAGATTAGCCACATCACAGGTAAAAAAAAAAAATAATAATATTAAAGGTCAAGGCCAAAGTTTAACACATATTTTCCTATGAAGTGTAACTGACAAGTTCTGTTATGTTATTGTACAAGCATGAAAAGAAACTTACGGGTGATGGAAACTAAATCAAATAAAGCAAAGGATAAAAGGAAAAACGAAGGGGGTAAAAAGAATTCAGATTGTTACGAGCGCGAAATTGCTGGGGAAGAAATCAAATCCAATCACCATACCTACACTCACAAGAAAATATCAATAAGTTTACTCCAATAAAAAGTGCTTAATCAACACATAAAATGCCAAGAGTTTCCCTAATGACAGGTAATATGGATGCAGGACATCAATAAGACGATTCTATGATGTAACAGCACCAGTACTAAACGCAGAGCACCTTAATTGGATCACGTTCAGTATAGCCATACTAACAATCCCAGATAATTGCTTTACAACATCAACCAATGCCTTTCACTTTCAAGATTGGATTTGGCTAACAATTACTTATGAGCTGGATATCTTCTTTATACGAATGCATATTCACCTACCCAAGTATTTTAACAGTCTCGTTTAACTAGCATCTTCATTTTCTTGTCTGTTGAATTTCTTGGCATCACCTACCAAGAACTAGGAACATACCAGCAACATCACATGCTACAATTAAGAGTATCTCAGTCCTAATTTCTATGTTTACAATCACACAGCAGATATCAAGTCTGCTGAGGCAACAGACCCATTCTGAATTGCATAGTATGCATTAGAATAACTCGGTTACTATTTACCTGAATATAAAGAAAAATGAATTTTAAATATATACAAAATAAGAATGTATCAATGAATAAAATAAAAACCAGTGCTCATACTTGGGAACAAACATCAGAGAAGGGTGCCAACTACTGACATTACTAAAAAAGGAAAGTTCAAATGAAATTCGTTTCACAAGTATCCCCTATCAAGGTAACAATTCAACTCATTATTTTCCAAATAAATAAGTAGCTTCTTATAAGAACCTAGAAGGTGTTCCTTATATTATATATCAGGATCATAGAGTAGAGTTAAATATGCTTATTTATTAGTATACCCGTTATAAAAAGTGCCTAGAGTTCCAAATTTCAAACAAGGCAAGTGGAAAATTTTAAAAGAACTACAACTGAGAGGGAAAAGTCGATTTCCCTTTCTCACAATGCTCCCCAACGACACATTCTCCTTACAAAACACATTGAACTTTCAAACAAATGGACGAAAGTAATAATCTGTTACAACCAGCTGCAACCAATAGGTAGTCTGAAGTTCTACTTCCAATTGCAGATATATGTGTGCAAGCAAATATCCTGGAAGTGTATCAGTCAATTTACATCGATTTTGTATGTCAATTCATGCAGACTATTTGACAAATTGCCACCACTTATCGTCTGTGGTCAGCATTAGAAGTTGAACAGTGTCATGTCCAAGAATGCCAATCACTAGATTGTGTTGAGACGACAGAAGTCCAGTTTATGGTAATGGTAAACCTCCCACTAAATAACTTACAACAGCTTCCATAGAAATGCTAAAGAAATAACATCAATATATACCACCATGCGTAGCCATAAACTTGTACTTAGTTATGATTTATCAAAGAATCACAAAAGCAAAAAGAAATGGCCGCTTAGATCACACCTAAGATATTTCAAAAAAACAGAATAGCTAAACAGAATAATGGACCAGCAACATGCAATAAAATGCAAATTAAGCACAAAAGGCCCAGAAAAAGATGAAATGTCAGCTCACTTTCAATTGCTTCCAGGGACGAAAATTCAAATATGGTCTAAGAATTATCCTTCATTTCATCCGAGTCTGAATCACTAGCATTATAGCCTAACAAAGAATCACCAATTAAAGGCAAGACAATCATTATAGTATTAATCCAAGCAAATAACAATAATGATGTTACAGACATAAGTATACCTGGATGCTTATCACTGACTTTCCAAACAGAAGACCGAGTCCTTGATGCTTTTGTCATCCAAACTCTCCCCTGTAATCCAAAAATGAATAATTCTATAAATCTCTCAACAACTACAAATTCTCACCCAAAATCGCAAAAGGAAAGGAACAAAAACCAACTAATTATATCAATCTCTCAGTAACCAATGATAAGAAAATCAAGAGGCAAGAAGAATAAGAATGAAGAATATAGTAATGGCATATGAACAGAAACTACATATACCATCCAATATAACTAAAGAAAATGAAAGTACAGCACACTCGGATCCATCACAACATTTTATTCCAAGCAAAAGTATATCAAAATCCTTGAGACAAATAAAATCCACAAAGTAATTTAGTCACAATCAGAGGAGCACAAATAGAAACAGGCAAAAACCATCGAAAATCCATCAAATTTGAAAGGAGATGGAGAAAAGAAGCATTAATCATAAAGATTCAGAAAATAAAGAAGAAGAAAAAGAAAAGTTACCTTCTGGGCATCTCTAGGGATGCCATAGCCGCTATAATACATTTGACCGACCAAGACCTGCATATTAATATCCCCAGCTTTGGCTTCTTTAAGGGTGTCTTTAAACCATCTCTTCACGCAATCCGATACGACCTCCGATAGCGGCACGCGAGTTACGATACTGCTGCTGCTGCTGCTATTGCCGTTACTGCTCATATTGACGTTCTCAATACCTTCCATCTTCTTCTTCGACTTCTCCTCTTCCCATAAAAGCTAAATTCGTGAGGTGGGTTTTGCGTGTCTCGAGGGTTTTAGATGCTTCGCGAGATTGTGAATCCTGATTGTAGCGGCAACCGATTTTCCCATAAAAATCGAAAAAACTCGCAATCGAATTTTTACATACAAAAATATAACACGACAAAGTTTTTATTGTTTGCTTTTGTTTTTAAAAAATCTTACCTTTTCTTTATCTACTACTGACTGTTTTAATTGAGTGTGTGTTGCTGCCGAGAGATGTGATTTGAGAATTAAGGAGGGTTTACAAAGGCAACGGAGCTTACAAAGCAGCTTTTCCTTTTCTTTCTTTTTTTTTTTTTTCCGCGAGGTAGGGAAGAAAGAACGAGGGCAAAGTTGACATTGCAGAGAAAAAACGGTGTCGTTTGGTGTTTTGGAAGCATTAGGCTCTGGGCCTTTAGACTTGCAACAAAGGATCTTTCCATGGTTTGACTTTTGAAAAATCAGGTGACCTAATTGCTAATGTTTGTGGTTGTCCACAATTTCTGATAGTGGATTCTTTGAGATTTAAATACCACATCTTAATTTAATGACCAGATTAACATGTCTAGTTGATTAGGATTGGAAGCCAATCTCAATATCAAGTTCTCTAAACGGATATTTCAACGGTTAATAGCATAGAGAGATATTAAGTTTTAATTCTAATTTTTTCTTTCTTATCACTAAAAGAAAAAAAAATCTATATTTTAGATCGAGGAAAGTTACTCGATAAGCCACTAAGAAAATGACACATTATTTGGGCACATTATTCCAGTATTTGCAAAATATTATCCTAATAATAGCAATGCCTATTCACGTACAACCATGCATATATCCAAGTATTTCATCTTTTTGTTTTCTTTCCTATAGATAATTTATGTCATAATCCAATATAAAATAGTCTACAAAAGAGATGAATGGAAAGTCAAATTATGCCATCTGCATACATAGGCTTGAATACAGACCGAAATAAATTAAAACCATAAATCTATGAATTTTGGATGATGGAGAAGTGGCATGACACTCAAAAATTGTGGACAAACCTGGGAGTAATTGATACTTAAATTTTACCAATAGTCATTGCATGAGCAAGAGCCTTCAGAAAAATAATGAAATCGATTATTATTCCTCACAATTATATCCCTTCCTGTAATTCTAGAAATTAGCTTTACGAACTCGTGACAATCACTACAAACACGCAGGTTTTTTACTACTCTAATGGTGTTCTTTGAAGCTGTGCTTATCAGACCAAAAGCTATAGCTAGTTTCTCACTATGACAGCCAAGAAAATGTTCCTCCTCCTCCTCTTATACATAAAACAGCACATTATCAGTTGTTGGCAAGTAGCCAGCTGCTCTTAGGTCCTTACCTAATTCATCAAGTTTTACATATGTTTTCTCAGATAAAGTGACCGATGTCTAACAAGTGTACTAGATCTGCTAGTAATATAGGAAAATATAGATTAAAACCCCAAATATCGTATTGAAGGGAACATGGATTGCTAAGAAAAATATCTATGTATGAATTAAATTAACTCGAGATTGTTTTTCAAATATTTTTGATTTAAAGGCAAAAATTAAACTAAATAAACAATTAAACAAGATAAAAACTAAAATTAAACTAACATAAATTACAAACAAAACAATAACTGAAATTCTCTTGCTAAAAGAATTATCCACCTTAACTTTTATTGAAATGACTTAAATTCAATAGAAATACCAGTTATTATGAAAAAACTAGTAATAAAGTCAAATATCTTTATTCAAATATATCATTCTTAATATTAAACTCATAGACAAATCTAATACTTAGCATACAAATTCAGTTTTAACTTCCTAAACTTTCATTGAACTCTTCTTCAAGTAATTCAATTCCAATTTATTCTTAGTTCCTCCTCTCTTAGTATTAATCAATAAAATTAACACATAATTACCTCATATTTCAGAAAATAATCATGCATAAATATTAAAAAGTTAATATAAGAACATGCAAATCAATGACGGTGTCTAAATCAACTCTTAGTTATTTATTCAATAAACCAACAATCAATCTCAACACAATCAAATATAAGAATATGCTTAAAACCAAAAAAATAATCAACTAATATTGAAATTAAGCTCAAAAGTCATAACAATAAAAATATAAGTTTTTAAATATCCATTAGCAAAAGAAGAAAAACTACTTCAAAAACATGTTTAAAAACGAAATAAAGTTGAACAGAAGAAAAACTACGTAAAAACCTAAAACTAATGAACTCTACTAGTTTATTCTACTTGATTCTTTTAATTGATGATCGATCTTTGGTGTTTGAGTCTTTTATTTATAGGCAAAATAAGTTGTAAAACCCTTCTAAACCTCCAGAATTAAAGTAGGAAGTAAATTCTTCTTAAACGGAAAAATTGAAAATCCTTCGCTTGCATGGGAGTGTGAAAAACACGGCCGCTTAATTTTTTCCTTCATTGGATGCACTGCCGTGTATCCTTCCTTGTAGGGATACACGGCCAAGCAAGGTCTCTTTGAAAAGTCACACACAGCCAAGCAAGGACAAAATGATACACGGCCAATTAAAGATGCAAGCAATGAATCACACGGCCAATTATGAGTGTTCTGGACTCCACGAATATTTATTGACATAACTTTTTCATATTCACAGTTTTGGCCCAAATTTTCTTGTTTTTTTGCAATTAAGTCCTTTTTCTTACAAAATAATCATGAAAAATAGAAAAACTTACAATTAACTCCAAAAATATAAAATTAACCAATTAAACTCAAATTCAACCTAATTAACACAAAATTAACTCAATTAAATACCTAAAAACATACTAAAAACATTACATAAATCACCATTATCATAAAAGATGAAACCTATCATCGACAAGAAATTCATTAACAACTCCTTCCACTTTAATCAAACATTCCAGGTAGTTTCTGCATCCCTTTTTCAGCCATTATTGACCTCATTTTTGCTGCCTCATCCCATTTATGTGCTCTAGAATATATATTTGACAACTGGACATAATTTACTGAGGTTTATGATTCTAATGCTATAAGTTGTTTAAGTACATGTTCAACCAACTGGATATCTCAATGTAGTCTACATCCACACAGCAATGCTCCCCAAACGATGGCATTGATCTCTATAGGCATACTTTTGATCAGCTGATAAGCTTTATCTAATAAACCTGCACGATCGAGAAGATCCACCATGCAAGCATAATGCTTAATTGTTGGAGTAAAGGAATAAATACGACCCATATTATCGAAATATTTATGTCCCTCGTCGACTAGACTAGCATGAGTACAACCACAGAGCAGGCCAACGAAAGTGTTCTCATCTAGTTGAATCCCGTAGTTCTTCATTTGGCCAAATAGTCCAAATGTAGCTTTCATATGTCCATTCATGGCGAGACCCGAAATATCAGCATTGCAAACTACTCTATCTTTCTCCTTCATTCCTCTGAAAACATCCCAAGCTTTAGCCATGCTTCCACATTTTGCATACATATCAATTAATGCAGTACCCAACACTAGATTTGCCAAGAACTCATTTCTATTAATCAAATTTTTAGCCTTGTCCCCTAACTCTAATGCTCCTAACCTGGCATAAGCACAGAGAAAACCAATCATAGAATAACAATAAAGTTGGAGACCCCCATTCAACATATTAAAGAAAATGTTCACTACTTCTTTAGGCAACCCATTTGAAGCATAACCTTGAATCATGGAACTCCAAGAAACAATATCCTTCTCTCCCATCCCATCGAACACAATACGTGCTTTTTTCATATTTCCACATTTAGCATACAAGTCCACCAAAGAAGTAGCCACAAAGGCATTCCTTACCATGCCAATATCTGCTATATATATATAATTTTTAGCAGGCTGGCCCAGGCTAACCCGAGCCTAGCCAATGATAGGCCCGCATTTCAATTATGCAAACTATGCTGAGCCAAGTAAGAGCTAGTCAAATCCAAAAATGAGCAGGTCTAATTAAAAAGCAAAAAGAAAATAATTTCGTGAATTATAATGTGTGTATTTTTTTTCTTGAAAAAATAATAAAAGGTGTATGTTCAGCTCCACTTAAATTGTTTTTAGATTCGCCCCTCCATTTAAGGTTGATATACCCAATATTGGGTATCAATTTAGAAAATAGGTGAAAATTGCACCTATTTTTGTAATTAACCCTAAATTATATAATTTATTAATATTATGTCAGGATTGTAATTAAATTGATTTATATACTTCATGGTTAAAATACAAAAAATTTCTCCAAATATATTAAACGGAAAATCTAGATTAATTACACCGGTGGTTACTAAAATTTGTCAATTGTAACACGATGATTACTTTATTTCGATTTATAATGAAAAAATCATTTAGCTTTTTTTTGTAACATATAAGTCATTTGGATCGGAATTATAAAAATCAGACTACTGGCGCATGTAATACATGCCTAAAATTAGTACACATCAACAAAAAGTGACACATTATCAGCTTACTCACTGCTTACGTGGCATAAAATTAAAAAAAAATTACAATCAAATTTTTTTTAACTCATCTCGACCCTTTCTTTCTCCTCTCCCCCTCTATTAATCTCCATTGTGTTGATCTCTCCTCTTTCTATCTCTATCTGAAATCTAACAAAGCCGTCGATCTCTCCTTTCCCCATCTCTGTCACAAATCTAACAAACCCCTCTCTCTCTCTCTATTGTTATTCGAAAATAAGTTCTCTAACTCCCTCACGATCCAATCTTCTATTAGATCACTTGCTTTTTGAAGATCTCATCTCTTGTTCCTTATCTTATCTTACTCATCCTCTTCTCTTATTTCATGGCTACTCATTCTTTTTCATCTGAAATTAATTCATATTATAGTAACATTAAAGGAAGAGGTCCTATTACTCCTTACTGTGGTTGCTAAGTTCAAGCCGTAATGAAAACTTCCAAGATCGTAGATAATCCAATGAGAAGATTTTTCACTTGTTATCTTACTTAAGTAAGATTAAAATTGAGATTTAAACTAGGGGTTTAATTTTCTGTAATTTATATGGTTACTCTCTGTTATAGGAAAATGGAGGATGTGTATTTTTTAGATGGTATGATACATCATTACCAAATAGGGCAAATCGTATAATAAATGATTTGCTAAGAAAAATTACACGTTTGGAGAATGAGTTGCCTACGAAGAATAAGAGAGGATGAGAGAAGGAGTTAGCTACAAAGAATCGGAGGGGACATAGGAAGTGCAGGGGATGCTCTTGTATCTGCTGGAGCATTATTGCTATTTTTTTGTAATAATTTTCATGTAGTACTGGAACAATAGAAAATTTTGATGAGTATTATATGTAATATGTATAGTTTATAATTCAGAAATTTGACTTAGAGCAATGTAGTTACTTTGTTATTTTTTGGATTTTCCTTGGCTGGTGTGATGATAAAAAAATTATGACCGAGTATGCTTGAGTCAACAACTGTGCAAAGAAATATTACAATTTTTAAATAAGTTATTTTCAAAATAAACAAAGTAAATATGCATGTAATATCAAATCAAATACTGCAAAAATATCAACTGGTAAATAGAAGTTGATATGAATTCATTGATGTCAATGTTAAATGTACACCATCTGCAGAAAATTCCAAACACAGCCGCAAAATTTCAAAGCAAAGAGAAATTCCAAAAATTGTGTGCACGGCTACATCATTTAACTTTTGTATTTAACACAAAAAGCATCTCAAAAAGCAGTAGATCAAGTCCATAAACATCATTGTGCAACATATTTACAGCAGTTCAAGTCAAACAAAATGAAAATGATAAACTTCAAAGGAGAGCCTTCATGTTGGAGAGTCTTCATGTGCAGAATTCTAATGATGAGTTGAACTTTGTCCTTTGTATCTTGATGGAACAACCCTGACCTTCTTCATTTGCTTGGGTTTAATTGGTTTCAATTTCCTCTTCTTTCAAGAGTTTATTGTATGCATTTAAAATAACACTTGAATGTGTTGGTTGATTCTCAATTTCGTATAGCAAATAGAAGCAATTGGTTTGGTTATAACAAGCTGCACCATTAAAATAAATAAAAAATTGAACATTGAACAAACATTTTAACTTAATTAACTGAGTACTAACATTGGATTTAGGCTGTTTATTTTGATCATGCGATGAGTTCTTAGTTTAAAAATCATATCTTCTAGCATCATGTCCAACCTCATCACATACCCTACACTTAACGCTGATGATTTCCTTTTTGGATAATTTTTAGGTTCCACCAGATTCAGTTGTATTCACATATTTTCTTTGCTTGGCTTTTTTCTCTCTCATTTGCTCAAATTCCTCAGGTTGCATACACATTGATTTTAACTTCAAAGGTTGAGGAATAAAAGGATAACCTAAAGGTTAATTAATCAATTACCACTCTAAAAACTCTCTCCCTCTCTCTTATCTTTTTCTCTAGCATACTGTTCTTGACTTCCTTTCTTGGATTTTGTTAAGCAGTGCAGTTTATACTTTGTGTACTTGGATCCGATTCACACAACAACAAAGTAAGCAAACAAATACACCAACACAAAGAAAATTACAAATAAAATCATCTGTCATTCGTTAAATTATTGATATAAAACAAAAAATTATAACTTAAATAATAAAATTAAAAACATTAAATACCATATTTTGGGGGTCCCATGTCTTCACTTCTCCGAATAGGATGGACCATCTTCAACAATCAGACAAAGACAATATGGTGCTTTTAAAGTTTCGAAAGATTCTGCTTTTTTTTTTAGGGGGGGGTGTTTGTTCACACAAAATAGAGCGAAAATTTAAGGGAAAATTCTCTCTCCAACTTGTTTTGGGACTTTCTCTTTTTTTGGGATTTTATAACATTTCAAAGAAAATATAAAAATGAGAGAGAGAAAGACATGTCAAACAGAGAGTATCGAAGACAAAAAGATCAATGAGAAATAGATCAAAGAAAAAAAGTGAAGAAAGAGGGACCGAAAACGGAAAATGGTAGATCGGAATCGGAGTGACACACCATCCGAATCGAAGAGAGAGATGGGGAGAGATAGAAGAGGAGATGAGATCTTCAGACAACGAAAAGAGAGATCGAGAGGCTGAAGATCGATAGAGGGGGTGAAGAGAGAGAAAGGGTGGGATGAGTTAAAAAGTAAATTTTGATTGTGATTTTTTTTATATTATGCCACATAGACAGTGAGTAAGCTGATGATATATCACTTTTTGCTGATATGTACTTATGTTAAACATGTAATTCATGCGCCGATAGTTTTATTTTCATTATTTAGGTCTAAATAATTTGTATGTTACAAAATAACATTTAAGTGATTTTTTCGATACAAATCGAAATTAAGTAACCGCATCTTTATAATTGACAAACTTTAATAACCACCGATAAAATTAAATTCGGAAAACCCGTTAAATGCGATTTAAATTTAATCATTAAACAGATCTATGAAATGCAAATTTGTTAATAATATGATATTATTATATAAAACTTCCACTCAATTAATAAAATTACCCACTTCAATCCCAATTAACGCTCGACGAAACCTGTCTTATGACTATCTTCAACAATTCTTTGAACAGGCCAAGTTTAAAAACCATAATTTTAATAGAACAGCATCTATCCAACAAATATTAATTTTGTTTCCAGATTTTCCCATTTGATTTCATACGTGATCAAAGGCAACAATGTTGCCATGGTGTTTCAATGCGCATAAGCTCAGACCAAAGCGAATCCCCCCATGCGAACACGCAACAGACTTCCATCCATTGCATAGCCAAGTTTCAATACAATCAACTCCCTACACAAACCAAAAACCACACTTTCCAATCCAAACTTTCTACTGCACAAAATTCAATTACCAGTATAAGAATAAATGATATCAATACATCCACACCCATAGTAGAGAATCATGACATTGTAAATGGGCAGAGAGAGGTGCGTATCATGTAATTGCTACATACAGTATTACAAAAATTGTTTAGATGTGCGCTACAGCTCAAACTATATACCACTCCAACACAATTTACAACTGCCAACATACTACTGCAAAATAATACGTACAATTTGATTAGAAAAGCGCTTGCACGCTAAGCCATTCTCGTAGATAAGCATTTCACCCTTGTGTCTGGTTACCGAGGATCGACCTGGGTCGACTTACCCCACCAATATCTTCAACGAATGTGTGTGTTGCAAGAAAATAAAAGAGAATATTATACATGAATGGTGTAGAGGAAAAATTAGAAAACTGTAGATGTCGCCTTCACTTATAAGACAATAAATGTGTATCTACAGCATTCAAGGCATTAACCACCTCAGAGAAATGCTGCACGTAAACAAATTTTCTTAAGAATCACTCCAGCTGTCTGTATCTTCGTCTTCATCACTTCCAGCCAATGCCTATTTTCAGAAAAATTTCAACATTACACATTTTAATCCCCCACATAAATGCAAGGCGTAAGAACGCATCAAAACACACACAAGAGAGAGAGACCTGGCGAATAGCATTTGCCTTCTCCAAGATGGCAGCAACCTTCAAGTTAGTTTTTGGACCTTGAATACCCTGAATACTAGGCCTGGTCGCTGCTGTAGGCTTCAGATTAAAGGACTGCAGAATTATCCATAAGTTATGAAAAACGAGATTCAAAATTTCGATACACTGAAAAAGAATAAATATACAAGTAATAAGACATTGACAAAAGTAGGTCTAACCTTGGCTCTAATCTGTTCTAGCAGTGAATCTCTTTCCTCTGGCTTTGGTCCAGCCAAAGGCTGAACTCGTTCTGTTACCTTTCTCAACTGCATATGGGTTCAAGCAAATTAAAAGACAGTTCTTGCAGGCAGAGGATCTGGATCAACAGGTTTTAAAAAAGACTCAACAAATCACCATTACCTTGCTTTTATCATGTGCAGCAACAGCATCAATGAGAGGATTGCGAGGACGAGGAAGCTTGCTCCCATTCGGCTTTCCAACTTCATAATTTGGTGGCAGAGCTAAAGCACTCGGTGACCATGTTTCCTCATGCAAGGTTACTAAATCATGCTGAGGTTGGTCTATCATTGGAGATGGTGGCAAGACAAACTTGTCTGAAAAGTTTTTTTCAACTTCTGCACTTCGCAAAGAGTGTTCAGATAACTTTGCCTCTGAAGTTGATTCAGGTGTCACTTGCTCCAATGGCTTGGTTTCAGAGCCATGTGAGGGTACAGCGTCATGTTCAGTGGGTTGATCTTCCACAGTTGCCACTTGTGATAATGGGTCTGGACTAGACTTTAATGAATTTCCTCCTGATGCATGGACACTATCCTCAGGCTTCTCATTCGCTGTTTCTGGTAAATTCAAGAATGGATTCGAGGATTGTGTTGCATCTAATGGAAGAAAATCCTGCTGATTGTTTGAATCTCTAACAGAAGTTGGCATCCCCAACGAGAGTGGAGCTGGCTGCATGTAATTTTCCTCTAACTCAGTAGATGGGTGTCGCAACTTCTGAATATCTGCAGAAGTAACAGGCAAAAATGGGTTTGGAGCACCCTCAAAGTCTACACCTACTGAAAGAGAATCGGACTGAGATTTCTCAGGCTGCATTGGCAAACATGTGTCCTGACCATAACCAACCCATTCTCCCTGTGAAGCTAGTGAAGATGGTTGAAACTTTCCCATTCTCCACTGCATGGGAGGTAGAGGTGGCAGCGGTGGCATCTCTTCCGAATTCTTAGGGAGCAGACCAAAGCTAGGAAAGCCACAATCAAAAGGATTCTTTGACAGTGTAGTACTACTAAGTTTATGACCTGCTGATTGCACTAAAAATTCTTGGCTAGGAACTTCTTGTTGAGAAGTAGCATCAAGGCATCTCTCCTGACCTATGTCCCCCGCAGTATGTATCCGTTCAGACTGCAGGTCTAATGACCTGGAAGTTGTTTCATCTACTTGCAAGCATCCCAAGTCAAGTTGACCAGATGGCAAATCAACTGACTGATCTGAAGGAATTCCAGAATCTGCAAAGCTACAAGGAGGTGAATGCTGCAGATTCGATGACTTAGAAATTGCTTTATGCATGATTGCAGATGGAGATTCAGCAAAAAATTGATCAGCTTGCTGTTCCACTGGGTGCTCTAAAGGGGTTTGCACACTTTGGAGATATGAGGTACGTGAACGTGCAGCATCTTCACAAGCATCCCCAGAATGATTCAAGTAGGCATGTTTTGATTCCACGTCCTGGTTGCTCAGTGGAGATGCAGCAGCTTCACTGACATAAGAGCTGTTTTCTGCTTGATAAGTGAGAGCTGACTTGTGAATATATTCAAGCACTTCTAGACTACCCCAGCCATCAGAGACTGATCCACATACACTGGACTTAAACTCTGTGTAAGCAACTTCCAGTTGTTTAACTTCCATTTGTTCCTTAGGTTCTATACAACATTCTGATGAAACTCCCTTGGTAGCGTCCAGCCCATTCTGATGCACATCCTCATTTGTAGAAGGTGATTCTTGAATATTTATAAAATCAATAGATTTAGAGCAAACCAAATCTGGAGGAAGACAGCTAGCATCATTAAAATGATCCTCAGCACCAGTGGTAACATCAACAATAACCACGGATGAATCCATATCTCCAGCTAAGTTCACATGATCAAGGCCTGATTTATCTGCACAACTGACTGGACGCTCAAGAGAAACAGAACCTTCTCCCTCAATATCCACCTTGCCAGTGCATCCAACCATTTCCTCACCATCAGAGGCCCCAGAAATCTCTTCAACTCTCATTATATTCTCTTTAGAATATATTACCTCTCCTCTCAAATCATTTTCAATTTCTGAACTATTAACTGCTATATCAGAGCATTGATCCTCCTTAATGCTATCAAGCACAGGAGTCAACACCAAGTCCAATAAATTTTCTGAATTAACTCCTGTAGCTGCACTAATGTCATCAGCTTCAGAAATTATTTGAACAGGCTTTAAAACATTCAAACTATCAGATGCTAGAGTAACACCTGAATCCACATCAGCTTTTGGCAAAACTGAGAAGGGATGCTGCTCCTTTGATGGTGAAACTATGAGGTGCGGAGAGCCACTTTCCCCTTCAACCAAATCTTTATCAGAAATTTTACCCACATATTCTTTTTGACACTCTTCATAAACAAGACCTGGTGAAATTACGGAGTGTGGGGTGATAATCTTCCCTTCAACCAAATTCCTATCACAAAGTCCACCTGCATAGTCTGTTTGAAGCACACCAGTCACAGAACCATCATCTCCTTCCTTTTCCAGATCTGAAATGTTTGCCGTATGCACAAGCATATCATTCACAGAACCATCATCCACTTCCTTTTCCAGATCTGAAAAGTTTGCCATGTGCACAAGCACATTTGAATCTTCATGATCCACCTCTTCCACAAGACAATCTTCAGAAGAAACTGCAAGAGAATTATTACTCACTGTCTGGGAAGGAACATCAGATATAAATCCAGAAGAATCAGATAAAGCTGTACCATTTTGGTCAGTGTTTGATGCTTTAGAACCAAGTTCAGTATAGACTGAGGGCATTTCATCTAATTTGGTTTCTGATGAGGAAATTACAATCAAATTCGTAGTTGAAACAGAGGGTGTAGGCAAAATGTTTGAATCTGAAACATGTGAAGAACAAGATGCTTTGCCAGCATTTGAGGTTGTGTCTTCCACAACACATATAAGAACACTGGAGTCATTCCCTTGATCCTCCATATGAACAGATGGATGATCCATTGGTGAATCCATAGTCTCTGCAGCAAAATTTTCAGAAGAGAACAATTTCCCTGCCACTCCATTGTCAGATGTATTCTCAGCCACATTGCTTAGAGAATCAGTGTAGGAAAAACTAGACATCCCTTTATTATATGAACTTTTCCCATCATAAGACATGGAGGAGTTTCCAAATGAATGAGAATCAGAAAGATTAGCTTGTACATCCATATGCTCTTCATTTGAAGAAGAATCTGTCCCTTGTTTCCCTATCATCAAGGAACCAATATCGCTTTTAGGTTTATACTCGTTACCTGTTTCCATTTCTGACTCCATTGTAGTAAGAGCATCCATGTAATTGTCTACCTCACTCATTAAATCATCAGAATGGTCCCCATCTAGACTTCCCTCAGATTTTCTTTCTTCATCAACTGCCACTTCATCTTCACTTGCCATCTTATGAATGATACAAGGAGATTCATCAGCCTCACCACCAGAAACTGGGTCAGGGACTTTTACAATTTCTCTATTAATAGCCTCCTCACTCAGTTCAGGTGTAACGGGTTTTATTACAACTTCTTGCGTGGTAGGAGATGAACATTTGCTTTCTCTTCCATGCAAAGACTTCTTTGGAGGACTTACAGTACCAATATCAATCATTTCAGGCCCTGACTCACTAGAATAATCCAATGTCAATCTCAACAGTGGTGGATTGACAGAAACTTCATGAACTTCTTTATTTTCTGGTGAAGGAGTGCCCAAGAATTTCTCCATGTAACTTTTTCCAGGTTTAGGATCAAATGGAAATCCATTAAGTTGCCTTCTCTTCAGTTTCACAAGACGGGCCGGGTCAGAATGACTATTCTCAACAAGCTCCTCCAAAAATAACTGATGCAATCTGCACTATTTGGCAGTAAATGATGTCACCAATCCACCGGATAAGTATTTGGCAACTTAAGCAAAAATGACATGATGAACAAACTTAGGGATAAAAGCCTCACTTGGCATGTGAAGTTGGCATAACTTCTGGGGTTTCTCCATTCCTCCACCACGCTCCTTTCTTCTGCAAAAGATGAAGGACTAAAAGTCAAACCTCCAGCATTATCAAGACACTATAATGATCACACAGCATTAAAGATAAGCATGAGCACATGCCTGGCCTAGGCATTGCCATTGCTCTGCTATAACTGACAGATGAAAATGTGTTACCTTTTCTCTATCAAAGCTGGACAATGGTTTATAACTTATCTTAACATAAAAAACCTACAGCTTCTGAATTACACTTCTTAAATGGAATAAATCAAACTTCAAAGCTTGAAGCCTCTGCTTTCATTTAATTGATCAACACTCCGATGAAGACCACAACATCTATATTATGCTTATCATTAAATACAGCCACCATTCACATGAAAGGCTATATTGAATAAATGGAAAATGTGATTTAAATAGAGGACTATGTTGAGAATCACAAATAAATCAAACATACCCCAAGGTTAAGCCTAGGAGTTATCTCATTACCAAGACTTGCAGATATCTAGAAAAAATAAAAAAAATAAATAAAAAATAAAGAGAAGAGAAGAGAAGAGAAGAGAAGAGATGACAACGAAGAAAAGAAGACTATTCTAACAGAGATTATAAAGGCCATCGGTTCTATCTATCCTATTCTCAAGGTTTTCCATTAGAATTAAGTTAAAAGATGGGACTACTTGATGGACTGTATCAACGCAGTACAGTTATGCCTCCCAAATGCCTGTTTAAGATATGATGTGGTAACAAGAGATTACAACTTCACTGCCACAATGTCCACTCTGGGTTGATTCTCCACGCAATAGTTAACAAGTTTCGCAGGAATGCAGCAAAAACAGTCCAATTGCTCAAACAAAAGTCTATCAGAATCATTATCTTGACAACAAGATTTTCTGACCAATACACTAATCTGTTGTCTGCACATACCTTCAACTTTCGGTTTTTCTTCTCTCTCTGAACTTCAGCTGTAGGTACTCCAAAGGTTACTGATTCAACTTTAAAAAATGATGGATCAGTATAACGCTTCAAACATGCTCCAGCCCCAGCAACATCAAACCTGTCAGGATCCAGACGAGAATGAATCTTACCAGTACCTAGAAAGCTATGCCTCCTACCAACATCAAGATTGAAAAACAAAAAATTGAGGAAAAAGAAAAATCTAAACTCGTACTTATCCAGAAGGAATAATTGTGGGGGACCCCGACATTCCTCACATGAATCCATTACAAAACGAGGTAAGTCTCCACGAGTGATCATATTTTGTTCCATGCGTAAATTAGGATGCCAATCAACTCCTACAGAATAATTATGCATGTGAAGGCATTAGATTGGGAATTCAAATGTTAGTTTCTTTTTCTCTCTCTCTCTCTCTCTCTCTCTTTTAATTGCATACAAGAATCCTAAAATTTCCAGAAGAGAAAATCACTCATGCAGATACATATGGTACTAATAAACCATTTGAATGGAAGGAATCAGACAAAATACAATATGATGTTTTAACATGTGCCCACTGTAAAACAATCAAAGATCATTTGGATCACCATGAGAATATGAAATACCTCTTTTTGACACATGACAACGATTGAAGAAGAGAGAGAGAGAGAGAGAGAGAGAGAAGAAGAAGAAGCTGAAAACCTTGAGAATAAACACAAGGATGATTTGAACAAAAAGGCTAACAACCTTGAGAATAAACAAATGGACACTGTTGTAGGCAGGAAAAATTGCACTCCAGTGATAGAAACAAGTAATATTACTATTCATAGCAAAACAATTTGAAAAAGAAATGATTTTAGATATATGGTAAATGGATGTAAATTTACATGTAAACTGTAGTAGAAAGACAAAGGCAGATACCATGTAAACATCTTTAAGAAGAAGAAGAAAAGAAATGGCCTTATAGGGTCATTAGCACCCAAACTGTCTAACACAAATACGAATATGTTGCTGATTTCTCAACTTTTAGCAATATCAAATTACTGCAGGCACTAAAAAGGAAAAAGTTAATATTCCTGGATGCTCAGGTAAATGTTTCCAAAAATTCCTACAGATGCTTCTTTCAGTCCAATTAATTTCATGAATTAGCCAGCAGGAAACAGAAAGGACCTTATACAAAAATGAACCGGTACAAATTCTCTAACCTGCATTAGTAAAAAATGGGGTCTGATCAGTTTGAGTGAGAAACGCCTTCTCAATTGAAGGAACTTCAGCCTCAAGCTGCTGAACACGAGCCATTAGGCCATGGCCTCTAGCCGCTGTTGCCATCACTTCTTCATGCAAGTCATGAAATACCTCAGCAGCAAACCTTTAAGAGCCACAAGCAAAAAAAAAATCTCATATTGTGTGATTCCAAAGTCCCAAGTGGACAAGGATCAAAACCTGTGGCATTGTCTACAAGAGCTAAGGCATAAAGTAAAAGTAATAGAAATCATTTTCACAAATGCAAGGCTTGCAATAGTAAGATCTGGCTAGGAAGACCGATGGTCAAATTTTGTTTCAAGGTTTTAAACATCATGATATTTAGATAAACAATACATACAAGCAAGCATAATCAACTACGTTCTCAAAAAAATAAATGGAAGTAGAACACATGAAAAAATTAAATGCCATGAATCTTAAACGCAAGCGACCGCATCCAGAATAACAGAATGTTAATTCCTAAAGTCCATTGAAAACATGCTCGTTCAATTACCAAGTAGAACCAAATTTAACCAGAACCTCAGCGAGCATTCCGAACTCAAATCATATTTCCCTTCTTCTCACTTAAAACCGTCGCTAGAACATGATAGACCAATTTCAAACACAAAATTTAACAGATAAATTTAGCTGATTAAAAAGCTCAGACTTCGATTGTAATTCTCCATATTTGATTCGCATTACTAAATTCAGAGAGAGAAAAAATAGTAATTCCATATTCAAAAATGCGACAGAAGTAGAATCCAAACTACATTCCTAAGCATCCAACACTTTGTCGTTTATAACAATTCAAAATCAATAAGTATAAAAGAAATTGTAAATCACACAACCAAAATCAACACAAACTCACACTCCAAACAGAACTGAAAATTCAGCTCACAGCTCTGCCTAACAAGCATTCCACTAAAACATGAAAATCCATCCTCAAACCAAACCAAATCTCTAAGCTATAAACAAAAAGGAAGAGAGAGAGAGAGAGAGAGAGAGAGGAAGAGACTGACTCAGCAAGGTCGCCAAGCTGGCGCAAGACTCCAACAAGGCCAGCCATGGCAACACCTTCAAGTAGAGCTTCTGGATCATCTTTATCGGCAGCTCTATACAGCTCCGGGTCGGCCAAACCGTACTCGTTTCTTATCTGATATCTGGTCAGAGGCATTTTTCACGATTCGTAACTGAGGCTTCAGACCCAAAAAAATTCTTAATCTTACTCCGTTTCTTGGATTATTTTACATGAAGAGGAATTTCCTGGGGCTTGGAGAAAGGAAATGAACGAATTTACAGAGACCAGACAAGACTTGGAGAGAGTCTTGGGAGAGTGCGTGAGAGAGATAGAGGAAGACAGTTTTTTTTTTTAATTTTAGCTAATAATCAAATAGTAGTAATAATAAAAAAACTAATTAATTAATTGAATGAGAATTTTTGAAGAGAATGAGTGAAACGGTGCGGGGATTGTAAAAGGCTGTGTCGTTTTAATCGGCGCATATCGTGCCGCTCGTGACGCGCTGCTTGTATGGGATCATGTTATAACTCTCACGCGTATCTTTATTGTCTGGGTGGGTTTTAATTCCCTGGTTTCGAGATCACGGAAGCAGTAGAGCTGTGTATTTTAGATCTTTTAAATCATTATGTGGTGGGGATTAATTAGATGTACAAATTTTAAAGTTAAGTGGCTTCGAAATTAAGCAAAGGAACTTTCAATTTCATAATCATCAAGTGTTTACATTGAAAATTAAATGGAGAACATGAATAAGAGAAAAACATGTCAAAAGAAAATTAATAATAATAGTAATAAATTAGGCTCTATCACACTCAAGTGTAATAATAGAGTAAGCATTAGGTGAAAGGCATTTTGCATAATTATCTACTTGTATCTTTTGCTTTAACTCAAAGATCATTTTGAGATGGAATTTACAAAATAAAATACCGGAGTGGTTATATTATTATTGTTAGGTAGGGTTAGAAACATTTTGACTATAATTGTGATGAATATGAACAAGTTCTTGTATTTTTAAAAGAAGCATGGAGTATGGACATTTTTCAACTTCATCTGTTTACCATCAATGCCTCACCAAGTCTCATAGCTCCCTTGTTTCTCAATCTATTTCATAACCAACAAAAATATACAAAATTATATATTAACCCGTAATAAGGTGCGTATACATTTATATTTATATATTTATTTTTTTAATAAAATATATTAAAAATAATTGAATAATGTTAAAAGACATGTCTCGTTTTTTAATGTATGATTAAACCATCAAATTGTAAGTGTTTTGATAATGTAAGGTCATAAATGTGCATGCTTACCTTCCATAATATAAGCTTCCTATAAAGAAAAAAGAGAAAAGTACACCTAGAAGAAGAAATGCCAAAAATTATGGATTATTATTGTTAATTAATAACATCCTTGACGGTGACGGTGGGCCAGCTAGGAGTGAGCAAAAACCGAACCAAATCAAAAAATCGAATCGATTGATTTTTTTTTTTAAATTTGGTTTGGTTTTTAATTTTAAGAAATTTTAATTCGGTTTTTGAAGGAAAAAACCGCATAAAAATCGAACCGAACCGAAATTTATATAATTATATAATTTTTTTAATTTTTTATTGAATAATTATTTTATACATGTAAATTATTTTATTTTTAGTTGTAAATTATATGAGTACATTTATCAATTATTAATATCTATTTTTTAGGTGATAATTTAGAATTTTGACGATTAAATTGAAAATCGATTAAATAAAAAAATTTATTTAATGATTTTGTTGTATTATTTATTATATATTTTGGGATTATTTCTTTAATTTGAACATTTATTTGTATAATTTTGATATTTTTACTTTAATATATTATGATTTATAATTTTTAGACACAATATTTTTTATTTTCTTAAAAAATAATTTTAAATTTTGGTTTTTTGATTAACCGAACCAAACCGATTGAAAATTTTGATTCAGTTTAAATTAATTATTTTAAAACTTTGATTCGGTTCGATTGATAAAAATAATAAAACTTTAATTTTTGATTATTTTAGTTCGATTTAATTATTGAACCAAACCAACCGTTGCTTTTCCAGGGCCAGCAGGAAGACTCCGAAAAAAAAAAAGTCTAGAAATAACAGAGTTTTGGTTTGATGCTGCAATGGCTATGGTCCCCATGTAAGTACGTATTCTCAATATGAGTATAGAGTAATACTTATACATAAAATAATTATAAAATATTAGCTACATTAGCATCGACGTGGTTGATTCATACGCACATGCTAAAAAATATACTCGTGGTTTTCAGGTGGAGGCCAGGGATGGCAAGACATGGCAATCGATCACCCATCGCCTGGATGAGTCTTGTTATAAAATATTCCGAAAAGCCTAATTACAAGGGGATTAGCTTTTCTTTATATATCAAAGGGGGTTGGTTTAATTAGCTGATGTTAGGCCATCTTTTGTTGCAAATATTAATAGGTGACGCACATCAGAATCAACGGAACCCAAACTTTGTTATGTTGTAATCAATCAATGGATAACTTTTTATAATATTTTATTTCTTATTTGATATTTGCTTAGGTTTAATTAGGTACGATTTACCCCTCACCATTTCCCATTTAGCCTTCATTGTTTTGATTTATTCCATTAAGCTTTGCTACCGAGGAAAAAACTAAAATTCGATTTAAACATTTCATTCAATTTTGTGACTTAGAATTATAAAATTCATGAAGCTTTTTTTTCTCCTTTCTTTATCCTTTTGAAGGCTCACAAAACTAAAAATGTAAGTAAGGCAAATAAAAAAAAATCATAATTCGATGTTACGAGTGTGAATTCATAAAGCTGTATTGGTACCCACATGAAACTTATTTTAATGTACAAGTAAGTTCTTGATAAAAAAAAATTAAGCTAGCTAAAGTTTAGAAAAAAAAATGGTGAAAATGTGATTTGGTGTATACACATTTAAATTATTATTAGGTCAACATAATGCATGCAATTTGACAGTGTATGCGCACTAAATTACTATTCTAAGGATTAGGTGGAAAGATTTGACAAATAGTGCTTACAATTTTTTTTCTTTTGATTATTGTAAATTTTTTTTAAATAAAATGCCTATAAATGTTCAGTTCATACTTTGTAGTGTTTTTACTGTGGGTGTGCAATGTTATGCATGTGCATGCATTGGCGGATCAACATAAAACAATTTCATTTTATTTTTCATACGATTGTATGCTGCATATACGTGTGAACTATAATCGGTTCCGTATTCTGCTCAATGTTGGAAAAATATTAAAAACATCTAAATTTTAAAATAAATAAATGATTTAATAAAAAAGTTAAAAATTGAGTAGCTTGAAAATTTCATATGAAAATTCAAGTAATAACGCATGTGTTATGCTATAAATAGATAAAATAATGTAGTAGAACCACCGGGAGTTGGCAAATTTCTCGTATCCTGGTACTAGCTTTCAATTCATGTTTGTTTGATCTTTCTCGTGTAGTTGTTATATTTAGGTTTCGCCATTTATAAGATTTGGTTTATTTATTTGGTATTAGTGGCCGTTTTCACCTTTTTCTTAATTTGTTTTAATTTTTTGTTTTTGTATTTTTCTTTTGTCCCTGTGGAATTTAATTATTTCCTTCACAGACCAACTTCCCAACTGTAATGCTACGCCATATTCACATGACCCATCCATCTCCCCAACCTGGCCGATTATTAATTATCCAATTGGAACAAATTTCAGTACAACTATTTCTTTTTTGGAAAAACTTATGAAACAAATAATGTTACTATATTTTTATATTAAATTTCAAATATATTTTTACCTTTTTAATCAAAATATATTTTTTAGCTGAATGGCAGAGGTAAAGAAAAAAAAAAGAAGAAAAAATAACTTTTAAAGAATTGTAGATTCCATTGTGATTAATTGAATGCTGCATTACCTTAATAAATCATAAAGTTCTTTTTACTGGACTTTATAAATAAATAAATCATGATACGTGTTAGTGATTTTGGTAATTAAATGGCTATTTTTAAATATAATTATACGACCATGGCATCTTTTTAATTCCAAATCTTTTATTTTTCCAGAAATAAATGGAGAATAAATCATATAAATTAGCTCCGAATATAGACGTTATGTAAATGCACATGTAATCTAAACAGCTACGGTGTTGATCAACCAAGAAAAATAAATTTAGTAGATATTTATTGTATGTCTATTGCCAAGATTCAACTTGAAAGGGCTTCCATACCACCGGTAGGACCATTTCCAGTACATCAATTATCCCTCTTCAATAAACAGTAATGTACTAAGTGTTTTTTTTTCTTTTTCTTTTTCTAAATATAAAAAATTCTAAACTGAACGATTAAAGTTGTTACATTAATTAATTTTCTTTTCAGATTATATATATATATACTACACTGGTTTCACTCTACTTACCAATTTTCCGTTTATCATAAGGATAAAAAAAAACATCAATTAACAAAAATTCCATAAAATTTTTATTAATAATTTATTAAAATATCATTTTATCAATTATTTAAATATATATTCTCATTTTATTAATTATCTATTTGTAAATGCATTTATAAGGGCGAAATAAAAAAAAATGCAACTAATGCTTCTTAAAATTTGCAAATTGTCACTTTGATAGTGTAAAAAAAAAAAAAAAACTTAAGAATTATCAAGCTGAATGATACGAATATAGTATGATTCTATGTATTCCGCTTCAATTATTGCTTTTCAAACCTTAAGAAGTAGTTATTGCATATTTTTCTAAACTATCCTCGTATTAATACAAAAAATGAGCTAATTAATAAAGTGGGAAAATACAGTTTTAATGAATTGATAATGTGGTAGTATATATTTATTGATTATAATGAGTTTTTTTTTTAAATTGATAGGTAAAAATAAAGTAAAAAACGATATTGACATGAAACTAAGAAAGTAGCAGCGATTAATACTAAGTATATATTATGAGTAAAGAATAAAGAAAATTATTATTAGGTATAGTTTTATAGAGTATTGAGTTCGAATGTATTCAGCAAATTCTCGGATTTAAATTTATAAAAATGGTAACGATTGAATTAAATTTTAATAACTGAGGGATGATTATATTTGAAAGATAAGACAAAGAAAAATTAATGGAACAGTAAATGATTGGAAAAACATCGGAGAAATTAATGGTATAGAAGGGAATATTTGGTGTAAAAAGAAGAGAAAGAGATAATGGGGTAGGATGAGAATGTATAAGCTTGGATGTGAAATAATAATGTAATCTTTACTTTAAAGAATGGGTTGATGTAGTGGAGATAAAGTGATACACATAGGAGCAATCAAAGCGGCAATTTCCTAATTTCTAACGAACTCCGAGGGACAACGTGCTCATTAATGCAAGGAAAGTCCAATGATTAAATTGTCGGCTCAGCAGCATTTCCACCACTTCAGTTAAGCTTCAATACTCAATCTAATCCTTCTTTTAAATTTTCTATGTTCCTAAGCAAAGCTTGTCTCCATTTTCGTGGCTTTAGTTGTGGATTATATATATATAGAGAGAGTATAGAATAAGAGTTCAAAAAAGTATATATTTAAAAATAAGCAATAAAATTTTATAGTGTATGTATGGCTTTGTAGAAAAGAAGTTAATATCAATCTGTCACTTAGCTTCACATCACCTATATGACTAACATACTTAATTCTTCCATCAGGTAAGTGAACGGGTGTACATTTTCCAACAGGTTTAGGATGTGAAATGAGATGCAATTGAGTGCACATGTGATTTGAAGCACATGTGTCAATTATCCAAGAACCATGTGCAATAAAATCAAGATAACTTAAGCCAAAATTCAAATTGCTACTTGCAAAATCTTCAAAATGAATGAAATTAATTGCATTCTCATCAACACTTCCTTGTTTTCCCTTTCCTTTCAAGAACTTCTCAATTCCTTGCTGAATCATGTTAGCCATATCTTCTTTCCAACCAGCAATATCATTCCCTCGACAATCAAGAGGCGAATCAGCCATGTTCGCAGTGATTTTGCCTCCTTCTTCAAACTTCCTATCCTTTGCTCCTTTATACCATTCAGGATATCCACGTATCTTAAAACATGTATCTCTTGTATGCCTTCTCACCTTGCATAGATCACAATACAGATCATCTTTGTTAATCTGTTTTTTTTTTTGCTTCCTTTAATTGCTGCCTTCATACCTTGATTCATTTGAGACCTGACCAGCATTGCACCTTCAGTGCTTTCTACATAACTCACATTTACCTCCCTTTGTTTTTCTACTCTTAACATCATTGAATAGGCTTTGTTAACATTTGGTAATGGATCCATGACAAGTATCTGATTTCTAACTACCTCATACGCATCATCCAATCCCATGAGAAGCTGCATTAATTTGTCATTAGAATCTGGATTTGCCATTTTCTTTGAAGCTCCACAACTACATTGCGGAATAGGAGCCAAACAATATATTTCATCCCAAAGCTGTTTAAGCTTTGTAAAATATTTCATCACAGACATACTTCCTTGAGAGATTGAACATATCTCTCTTTTAATTTGATACAGAAGTAGGCCATTGCATTCACTAAATCGTTCTTCTAACTCCTTTTAAAGATCCTTTGCAGAATCCGTATATAAAAATACCTCGAAAATTTCTTTTGAAATAGAATTCAAGATCCAAGAAGTGACCATACAGTTAACTCTACATCAGTGATCATATTTCGAAGAAGTTTCTTCTGGTTTCTGGCATCTTCCATCAATGAATCCTAGCTTTACTTTAGCACCCAATGCTATCTTCATTGCTCTGCTCCATGACAAGTAATTATTTCCATTAAGAGGCGTGGTAACCAGTATCATTCTTAGATGATCAAAATTTTGTAAGTACATAGCATCTCCATCACTGCTACGTCTTATTTCTTAGCTAGCTTCAGTCTGCGTAGCTGAACCTCTTGGAACTTCCGCCATTTTCAGAGATTAAGAAGATTTGAGCAAAGACTAAGATCCTAAAGAAGATCAAACTTTCAAACCTTCTCTGACACCATGAAGAAAAGCTCTATTAACAGAGCTTGAAAGAAGAAAGGAAAATTATCAAGTATTTCATTATTTTATTGAACGAATACAAGACTGTATATATACACGAGTAAACAAGTAACCGCCTCTCTAATAGAAATATCACGTAAGCAAAAATAAGAAATACGTGAAGTAAACACATGAAGAAGCTGGAAAACAGAGATGAACAGAGCACAGAAAAGTAATTGAAAAATTAATTAACGAATAAACCAACTAATATATTTTACATCCCCTCCTCAAGGTGGTGTTTGATGCCAATCGCACAAGCCCAACTTGGACAAAAGAGATGCAAAGAGAGGAGCAGATAAGACCTTAGTAAAAAGGTCGGCAGGTTGTTGTTTAGAAGGAATGTATTGAGATTGAACAAAGCCTTGCTTCTACTTGTCCCGAACTAAATGACAGTCTATTTTCAAGTGTTTAGTTCTTTCATGAAACACCGGGTTAGCAGTAATATGGAGAGCGGCTTGGTTGTCACAACTCAGAGAAATAGGAAGTGAAATTTGCAAATGAAGATCCTGTAAGATATAATAAATCCACTGTAATTCACAAATAGTGGTAGATATACTGCGATATTTAGCTTCAGCTGAAGAACGAGAGACAGTAGTTTGCTTTTTAGTCTTCCATGAAATAAGAGCATTACCCAAGAAAACACAATAACCTGTAAGTGAACGTCTACTAAAAGGACAAGCCACCCAATCAGCATCACAATAACCATGAAGAAGAAAATCATTATTTGCTGGAAAAAACAATCCCATCGAAGGGGAAGACTTCAAATAACGAAGCACATGTAAGGCAGCAGCCCAATGTTGCTCAGTAAGATGTTGAACAAATTGGCTAAGTTGTTGAGTGGCATGTGCAATATCAAGACATGTGAATCCAAGATACAGTAACCGACCTATTAACCCAGCATCTTCAATAAGATCGAGAGTATATTTGCATTGATTGACATAAGCACCTGTGTCAGATCTAGCTAATTCAAGCCCAAGGAAATACTTAGTTGGACCAATATTTTTAATGGTAAATTGCTGATGTAAGAAATCCTTCACCAGTTGGATATCTTGCTCGGTTGGCCCAGTAATAAGAACATCATCCACATACACTGAGAGAGCAATATACCCTTCTGATAAAGTTTTAACAAATAAGCAAGAATCATGGTTGGATTGTTTGAAACCTATACTCTACAATTTTGAAGTAAATTCATGATTTCGCTGTCTAGAAGCCTGTTTTAACCCATATAATGATCGTCTGAGCTTGCAAACTTGATGAGTACGTGCCTTAGCATAACCCTCTGGAGGCAACATATATAATTCTTCATCTATGTGACCATGAAGAAATGCATTGTTTATATCTAATTGATGCAACGACCAATTCTTAGCTGCAGTAACAGCAAGTAAAACACGGACAATCACCATTTTTGCAACTGGAGAGAAACTTTTTGTGTAGTCAACACCCTCAATCTGAGTGTATCCTTTGGCCACTAAACGTGCTTTGTATCTATGCACACTACCATCCGGATTGAGTTTAAGTTTGTAAACCCACTTAGAGCCAATATCTCTTTTACCATTTGGTAACTCTGTAAGCTCCCAAGTTTCATTAGCGTCTAGAGCTTGCAATTCATCTTGCATAGCTTTTATCCAATTGGGATCAGTTCTAGCTTGATTAAAAGAACACGGTTCCTTAATATTTGAAAAATTTGCTAAAAAAGACATATAGCTGGGGGTGATATGAGGAGAAACAACAAACGGAAAAGTATTTAGAGTATAAGAAGATGATTTCTGTGAATGTCTAACAAATGAAGCAGTAACAGTGGACTGTACACTATTGGATACAAAGTCATTTAACCAAAATGGTTTGTGTGTATGTCTTTGACTCTTTCTAATAGGAGCAGCAGATAAGGGATGAGCGACTTCGGTTTGAGAAGAAGAAGAAGAAGAAGAAGAAGAAGAAGAAGAAGAAGATGGAGTATTTATGGGAAGAGATGTCAAAGAAGACATATTCATTTGTAATGGCAAAGTGGGATTTGTGAAATCACTAATTGACACAGGAATAGGAATGGAAGGAGAACTCTTATGAGAAATACGTTGAAAAGGGAAATGACTCTCATAAAAAACAACATCTCTAGAAGTGAAGACCTTGTGAGTTGAAAGGTTATATAACTTGTAAGCTTTTTGACCAGATGGATAACCAATGAAAATTGACTTAAAAGCACGTGATTCGAACTTGTCTTTGTGTGGTGTAGTGTTAGAAGCAAAGCACAAGCAACCAAAAATTTTCATAAATTGGTAATCGAATTTCTTGTGAAACAAAATCTCAAAAGGAGATTGCCATTTAAGAATAGATGAAGGAAGTCTGTTTATGATGTAAGTAGCAGTAAGAAAAGCATCTCCCCAGAAATATTTTGGCAAATGGGATTGAAACATAATTGCTCTCTCGCTACTTGTAAAAGATGCATGTGCTTCCTCTCTACAATTCCATTTTTCTGAGGGGTATAAACACAAGTCTTTTGATGAATAATACCAAGGCTAGAAAATAGGTTTTGACAAGCACGATTTGTGAATTATGTGTCATTATCAGTTCTAATGGTTTTAATAGGTAGTTGAAACTAAGTTTGAATCATTTTAATGAATGTGTATATGAATGAAGGTGTTTGAGTTTTGCATTTTAACAAGTAAGTCCACGTGCTTCTGCTATAGTCATCCACTATGGTCAAAATAAAATGAGCTCCATTTAAAGAAGGTTGTCTATATGGACCCCACAAATCCATATGCAACAACTCAAAACAAGTTTTGGAATGAATGGTGCTCATAGGAAAAGTAAGACGTGTTTGTTTAGATTCATGACAAACATCACAAGGTTGATCAAAAACATAAATGTCCATATTATTTGCTTGAGAACTCAACTGTCTGGATACAATAGCAGAAGGATGGCCCAATCTCTGGTGCCACAAATCAGAAAAACTAGCTTGATAACAACGAGCTAGTGTATTTGGATTTTTAGACATTTGATTGGAAACTGTACAAATGACATCTGGATCAAATGAGTTATTATCCAATATATACAGTCCAGCTGTGACCTTTCCAACTGCTAAAATATGATCATTCACAAGGTCCTGTAAAACACATAAATCTTCAAGAAAAATGAATTTTATTTGAGCAGTACGGGTTAGTTTATTAACAGACAAGAGATTGAATTTGAAGGAAGGAATATGTAGAGAATTACAGTATGTCTAACACTGTTTGTGAATTACAGTGAATTTATTATATCTTACAGGATCTTCATTTGCAAATTCCACTTCCTATTTCTCTGAGTTGTGACAACCAAGCTGCTCTCCATATTACTGCTAACCCAGTGTTTCATGAAAGAACTAAGCACTTGAAAATAGACTGTCATTTAGTTCGGGACAAGTATAAGCAAGGCTTTGTTCAACCTCAATACATTCCTTCTAAACAGCAACCTGCCGACCTTTTTACTAAGGTCTTATCTGCTCCTCTCTTTGCATCTCTTTTGTCCAAGTTGGGCTTGTGCAATTGGCATCAAGCACCACCTTGAGGAGGGAATGTAGAATATATTGGTTTATTCGTTAATTAGTTTTTCAGTTACTTTTCTGTGCTCTGTTCATCTCTGTTTTCCAGCTTCTTCGTGTGTTTACTTCACGTGTTTCTTATTTTTGCTTATGTGACATTTCTGTTAAAGAGGCGGTTACTTATTTACTCGTGTATATATACAGTCTTGTATTCGTTCAATAAAATAACGAAATACTTGATAATTTTCCTTTCTTCTTTCAAGCTCTGTTAACAGAGCTTTTCTTCAGGCTTGCACGTAATTCTAATCACTAATAAAGACTATACCCTCAAATCCACGAACTATAACATTTTCCCTTTTTAGTCTCTCAAATTTTACCTTTTTTTTTTAATGGTGAACATTTATTTTAAGACGTAATGTGAGCAATTGGAGTAAACAGCAAGATATAGATTCGATTTTCTTTGTTATAATTATTAGATGTGCATATCAGCAATAAATTACCAAGGACGAAGTGGACAATGTGCCATAAAACTGCCTTCAAACCCCCAAAAACAAAAATAATAAAAAAAAATAAATCTTTTATTTAAACAAAAATATTTCATAGTTAGACTCGATTTCCAATCATTGACTACTAAACAATTAAATTGTTCTACGTAAGCTCAATTAACAAATCCTTTGAAAACAATATTTTAAGGTTGAAAGGGTAAATATGTTTTCCAAATTTATATTGATAGTGAATTAAGTCATTCACATTTCCATTTGCCGGATTTTACTTTTAAAAAATTAAAATTAGATGAAATAACTATTGAAGCAAATTTAATAAGGTGAACTTGTCCTTTTTCTTTTTATGCATTTTCTTATACTCCATCTGTTACACTTTAAAAGATAATTTTTTCTTTTTCAAGAAAATTAAAAAAAATAATTAAAATATCTAAATTTCATGCAAAAGTTATTGTAATTGACAAATACTTTTTTATATTTTTAAAAATTTTATTTAATTTTAGTTAGAAGTAAATTTTATTTGATTTTAATTAAAAGTAAAGTGTAATATATATATATATATATATAACTTTATCCTCCAAATTTTAAAGCCGTCTCATATAAATTTTGGCATTCTTGGAAACGGAAATACTGGTGCGGGATGAACCCACAATTTTATGGTTGACTGTTGATAACTTGATAGTTGATACAGCTATAAAAAGATAAAACAGAAATTGCAAGTTCGGAAAGAAGCCGTAAATGTGGGCTGAAATATAGCCCAATGAGGCGCAATGATAGATATGATGGGCTTTGGTAATCCACGTTGGGGAATTCAGAATTGTTACATTACAATAAGCAAAATGTCTTTTGAATTTTTAATTTTGTAGTTTTGCCCTTTCAATTTTTTTTTTTTTTTGAATTCAGATTAGAAGAGATAGATAGAATGCTTAAACATACAAAATCTACCCCAAAATTCTTAGCTAAATAGCCAGAAGAAGACCAGGAAGTGAAAGCCTAAAAAGATCTCTAGGATGGCTTTGCCACAAGGTATGCTTATCATGTCCAATTTTCCATTGATGTGGCCTGATATTTTTCACAGTTAGCCATGTATTAAAATACTCTCTAAACTGTGTAATAAGCCCATCTTTCAATGTCCATACATGAACCCAATACACATTAGCACCTTCCCATCCTTCTGCAATCACGCAATCACCTATGCTCTCTAAGCTTTTCGGCTTGAACTGAAATTCATTTTGGCTCGCCTCCCCCATAAGCACCCTCATCATGTGTTGGCATTGCGGCGGTCCATGGAACCACCACTCTAAGTCGCTTGCTAGGAACTTGGCCACCCCTTCCATTTTACCTTGTCCTAATGCCTTGTACAGTGCATCAACTATACCCTTGTTCTTCATTTCTCCAAGATTACCGGATTCCAGTACTGGAGATTCCATGTCGTTGGTTGGCATTTTATCACAAAATTGGAAGCTAATTTAGTGAAATAAGGTTTAAGAAAATTGGAGTTAGAAGTGTAGAAAATGGAAATGGCTTGTGCATGGTGTATGGTTGAGTTGAGCCTATTTATAGCAAAAATTATAAAGATATGTCACTAATTACCAATTAGGGGGACCCTTTTATGACTTATTGTGATAGAGATTGGTTATCAACTTCTTATTTTGATGATATGCCAAATCAATGGTCTACATTTTCCTACGGCTTAGGAATATTCATTATTTGCTTTTTTTTTATGTATATTTATATTAGAATTTTAGTTAGGGTTATGCAGAACCGAACCGAAACCGAAAATCGAACCAAATTGAATTTAGTCTATTTGGTTAGATTATTTTAATTTTCGATTCGTTCGATTCTGAACCGAAATTAAAAATCGGTTTATTCGGTTTGATTCGGTTCTTGAAATTGAAAAATCGAAGGAACCGAACCGATCGAAATTTTATACATATATATTTTATAGTATTAATGTTTCATAGATGATAAGTTGGATTGATGGTGATTGATTGTGCAGAAAGAAACAAAATCCTCAAGGTTCCGTGTTTGTATTTTTTTTACTTCAATTTTTTTTTTCAATGTGCTTTCTGTGGGGGGAATTTTTTGTTTGTTTCCTTTCTACTGTCTTATTATTTATTATCGTTATTCTTATTTAGGAATATTTATCGACTATTTTCTTTTATTGATATTATTATTGTAAATCTTTAAAAAATTCTGGTTAGTTGTTTTATTGTTGCAATAGGAGTGATAGTAATGAATTAATTTTTCTTTCACAAGACATTAAATTTGAGTGCTTAACTTCTACATCTAGCTTATAAATTTATAATTATTGTTTCCTGTTACGAAAGTAGTTTAATACATAATAATTAATAAGGTTATGGTTTCTTACTTTCTTACCTAAATTTTACTTTACTCGTATTAACCATCTAATAAGTTTTTTTATATATAAGCCATTTTTTTTTGAAACCTTATAGAAGCCATCTTAATTTTGGATGTTTCTATAATAATAATAATAATAATAATAATAATAATAATTTTGGTTGAAATTCACTTAGGATTTATATTTGATGGACAACGCATTTTATTTTTTTTCTAAACTTAAAAGTACAAATTTGCTTTTGATATTAGATAAAAATGATAATTTCAATTTTAATGTCTCGGCTGCTATAATAGTATCATTTATATTTTAAAATTGAAAAAATTTGTCTCTCCCACCTATCTAGTTGTTTTAATATCACGAATCAAAAGTCATATTGTATAAATATGGATACACATATCTATATCGATAAATATATGGATACGAAATACGACAATACTTAAAAAGAATTAAGTAAAGATAAGCGATATATAATTATTATTAAAAAATTATAGATGATTAATGCTCAGATTTTACAACTACAAAATTAAATATAAATATAGAAACTATAAAAATGACTCCAAATAATGACAATGGCAGATAAATATCAAATTAAAGTAATATATGATAATAAATATTTAATTTATTCATAATTTGTTGTCAATATTTGTATGTTCTGCTCGTGCTATGCAATCTCTATTTTTTTTTCTTAAAAACACAAAAAACTTCATTGAAAATATTCTATCCCCTACAAAATCGATGGTTATAATATACAATTAATTACTAATAGTTCACCAATTATATCATTCATGCATAATTATTATTTTAAAATAATTAGTATTAATACATAATATTCAAAATGTAAATAACCTTTTTAAATTTTAATAGCATATAATAGAGAAAGTTAAAAATAGTCAATAAATATCACGTAATTTTAAATTTTATTTAAAAATGATATAAATTATTGAATGCAATGCTGTGGACTATTAATAAAGTAAATGAAATTAGACTTGATTTATATACAAAGTAAATGAAATTATACTTCACTTTTGAGTTCTTAATTTCTTATCTCTTTGGTTTGTTATCTGATAATAAGACGATGAATCATAGACTGCAAATTTGATTTTTCTTGTAAGAAAATTGTTCGTATTTTCTCTTCCTTTAATTCAAAATCCATCGGAACAGGAAAATTGAAGAAAAAAATAACTCTATCAACTCATTATATTTATTTTATTTTATTAATATTTTAATAGATTCATAATCATTTTAAATTAAATTAATTAATTAATTTCACGTGACTTGCTCGGTAACCCAAAACTCGTTTTTTCTATAAATTTCCGTGATTTAATTAAATATTTTTCCATAACTTTGCATGACCAAATTGAACTTAAGGATCATTAATTAATTAAAATTCTAATCACATATAATAATAAAAAATGCAGATAATTGTTGCAAGTTGCAGTAATTTGTAGGCAGTGTAGTTTAGTTTATAACGTAACTAATTTTTTTTATTAGTTTATTATGCCTAATCCATACTTTGAATGTATTTTTTAAAATATTATTTTGGTAGTATATTTTTTTAATATAATTTTGATTAGTATTTATTATAGACATAATATAATAAATTTATGTATATTATTTTAATTTTAGTTATTTTAAATGAATTTATTTTGTTGAATATAAATTAATTTAATTTATAGATCCATATAGGTTAAAAGTTCAATTAAAAAAAGCCTAAATATGACTCAGAACCGATTGAACCGAACCGACCAAAATTATTTCGGTTCATTCGATTCTCGATTCTACAGAGTTCGATTTCAGTTCGATTCTTATATTTTTTGAAATTTGGTTTTTGGTTCAATCAGTTCGGTCCAAAACCGAACCGAACCAACCGAATGCTCACCCCTAATTTTAGTTATGCAAACAAGTAAAGAAATATATAATTCCAAAAGTTGAATTTAGTGCATTTCTGGGGACAAACGATAGGGTTATTGTATTATAGATTGAAGCAGAAGCAGATGGGTACAAATAATCACTTCATGATGGCTAATCTGCCCTTTAATTTGTCATTGTTTCACTGAAATAGAGGAATATTTCTTATGCTTCCGTTTTTAACTTGACATTGACCCATTTCCAATAATTTGATTAGTTGGTAAATGTGGACAAAAAAATAAAAATAAAAAGCTAATGAAAATTTTATTTGATAGTATATATTTGGGAGCAGAAAAAAGTGAAATTCAAACTTTAGTCAATTAAAAGAGTAGTTAGACTTTTAAATTTAAATGGCAGGTGATTTCGAAAGATTAATGAATTTATACATTATATGTTTAGTTTTCTTAAATTGGACCTTTTGTTTTACCTTTGTATATATATATATACCAAGGTATATCACCATCTGAGTTAGAAATTAATTATAAAATTTAATAATTTCAACATGATCCTGCCAGATGTGACAAATGTGGCATTAATCTCATAACAAATTGCATGTTTAAAGCTTTACCTAATTGTTTTTATATATAAATGGAAATCACCCATTCACTTTTAATTTAATCGGTTAAAAGTCTCGTAATTTTTGAAATTGATTAAAATTTAATTCTTGCTTATGCTCTCATCATATATATATATAATATTTTCTCATACCAAATATGTAAATATAAAAAAGAATTGTCTAAAATGTTTCGATTAGTAGTATTTATGGTTGCCACATCTCAATCCGAACAACTCATAATAAATGGCAAAAAAGAAGCCCACGAATGATGGAGTCCCACTGACCATTCAAACATATAGTTTGATGGTAGATGAATGGACTCGAAAGCGAATGGTTGCCAATTGTCATCTACTTTTCCGCGTTTTTTATTCATATAAATTATGTTCCAATTTAAGTATTTATTAATAATAAACCAAACTGAAATTATTTCACCCTCTTCAACTAAACCACTACCTAATCACCAAATCTGGTAATAACCTTTTCAAAAACCTTAGTAAGACGGTCGAATTTCACCAACTTTAGTTCACAATTCAGGCTGATTTCCAAACTTCAAATACAATGCGAGGGCCAATTATGTGGTACATGTGTCGTGCTTAGTTTAATCAAATTAGTCGAAGAAATTTAAGTTGTAAGACTATTGAAGATCAGTTATGAAAATTATCTCACTAACATGCATGGTATGTTTAATTTATGATTAATTATGCAATTCCTAAAATGGGATGGACTTTCCAACGAATGGAGTAAGTAATTTATATAACTCAACCTTTATCTCCAAAGCCATTAAAGAGTATATCTTCATAATGTTTAAAAAGGTACAAATCTTGTCTTATAATGCTTGGAGAACCCGTTGCTAAATCCAAGTTCTTCTGTGACTGTTTTCCCTATTTGTATCTCTTTTAGCTTTTTTTTTTTTTTTGCAGGTTTTGAATGAAATTATAATTTATCTTTAACAAAAATAAATAAATAAATAAACGGAGGGATGTTAGAATACTTAATAGAGTTATATATTAATTAATCCACTTATTCCTATAGCCTAAGACTAATGAGAAGTGACCCACAAGCAACTGACTTTTATTTAACCAAGTTGTATTTTTTTTAAAAAAAAAACTAAATATCCATTAAAAAGAACAGATAATTCAAAAATTACTACAATATATTGAAATAGAAATATAATGATGGATGATAGAGGTAGAGCCCACGTAATTAAAACCCAGTTGGATCCAACCAGGAACCCCTCGTGCACATGAGTTTGGACATCCTCCGAAACCCCACCAAACTGACATCTGAAAGCCCCACATTGATTGCATTTCTTTCTTCTTCTAATCATTCACCCATTTATTGAGTCTTGCTGTCTCTTCTGCTCTTACACATATAATTCAGTATGCATTTATGGCACCAATCTTTTACTCCATTTCTTAGCCACTAAATGTTTAGCTCTCTCATAACATACTTGTCCTCACCAGGAGAAGGATCTTTAGGAGGAGAAGGATCGTTGTCATGCATTTGATTTTCCTTTTAGTGTTATAATTGGTAGGTTTTCTCTTGTCAATATCGTATTCAAACCAGCTCATCTATGCAGCAACTATAGTTTACGCGTGTCCATATTACATGCTGAATTCAATTCAATTGTACTATCATAAAACTATATATATGCTGAACTTAATGGTCAAAATTTTGTTCTCTTGATCTTAAAATTCTATAGTATAAATTGTATAAATGAAATTATTTGGCTGCAAATTTCAGATGAAAAATAATAATATTAGTAAATATATCATCCGGTTGAAATAACATTATTTTGGCTCTCTCTCTCTATATATATATGCATTAAGGTTTGGGCCCCCAAAACTTAGAGGAAGGAATGGTAATTGATATGAGGAAGGCAGCGTTAGGTGGCAGGCACTAAGGGCCAATCCAAAGGGATTGTTAGGGCTGATGTTTTTGTTTGGCAATTGGTCAAATTAGAGTTTTTGGAAAACTTATCACGTGCTATTCATCCGAATTATCACACTCGTATCTTATCCGCCCACCCTCATTAATTTACCTATTATTGTGCCAGTTGCCCCATCAGATTTTTATTCCTTTAAACAAGGGAAAAGGGGCGAATTTACCACTCAAGGTTGTTAGGTGGTTCAAATATGCCACCCAAGTATTTTTTTTTGTAAAAAAATACCATTATTATTATACAATTGATCCAATTTTGCCATTATAGTCCACATCATCGAAAAAAAATATGAGTTGGCAACAATTTAATCAACACTTCAGCAATAAATGTACACGTGACAATGAAGTTAACCAGATTCAAATTAAATTAAACCGAATTAAAATCTTAAACCAAGTTAAATCAAATTTAAATTAAAACAAATTAACCAATCAAATTAAAATCTTAAACCTAATTAAAACAAGTTAACCAAACTATTCTCAGGATCTGTGATTGTCGGCAAAAACTCAAATTAAAACAAATTAAATAAGAAGGTGAGGCGAATAATATTATTAATGATAGAAGGAACCAGCCCTCACTTCAGTACCATGAGACGCTGATAATATGAATGATGCAAGGAACCAGCCCTCGCTCCAGTACCATGAGACGTTGATAACATCAACAAATAACCAACTGGTGCTATTTTTATTCATGGTCCATTCTTATTTCATTCAGAATTTCATGACAACAAATCTAACAGCAGAATAATACAATCAGCATTTTGTTCATTCTTAATTCTAGCAGAAATGCAGATTAATAGAACAACAAAGGAATATATAATTCCAACAAAGTAATACAATAGCAAAAGAATGTTTTAATTCAAGTGTCAATATCCAACATGAAGTAGCAAAATACAACATTTATTCCAGCTTAGTTTGCAGTAAAATCATCAATAAATTCCAGCTTAATCAGCAAATTCAATCTTTTGCCGAACAATCACTGCACCACCCTTTGAGCTCAACCAAACCCTATCCAAAATTAACGACCAAATTAAATACAAAATTCCAAAATGATCACCAGATGCAGCAGCATCTATTTTTTCCTCTTTGACAGTCTTCTCCACAACTGTCACCACAAAGAGCCTAGTTACCAGATGCAGCATCATCTATTTCAATGTGTACTATAACTTCATCATTTGTCTGTGCCGCTTGCTTTCAATTGAACAAAATCCAAAGGGATAAACAGGTTACAACCAAATTTTTTCTTAAAATGTTCCACATATTAATTCGAAATTGCACAAATCACCGTTCAAGAAATAACACGCAACATATCAAGCTGAAGAACATGTTAAAACTCTGAATTTAAAAGGAACCCGCTTGCCTATTAATAATCCAATAAACCCCATGAAATCAATTCAATACGAACTGAAATTTTGTCAAACCATGATCTCAGAATCTATACACTACCAATCGTAATCAGAGACCCAACAATTACCATATCCAAAAATCACTCCAATTCAAAACTCATCATTCATCTCTCCAAATAACACAAAACAGAAGATAAAGTCCATTAAAATGCTAGCCCCAAGTCCCCAGCAATCAAAATGAAACAGAACAGAAATCTTAAAAAATAAATAAAAAGCTCGAAGATTGGAGTATTAAGAGACCCAACTTGACCGAGACAAAATCAACCGGGAAGCAGAAAAAAAAACTTAGAAACAAATTTGAGACCGTCGTTCAATGCCATCAAGGTTATGTCGCCGACTCCGCCACAAATGAAAATGATTTGAACTATTTCTTGCCTTGTGAGATGGAATCACCTAGCTCCACCCACCAAGCACACCGCAATCCCCAAATTTGAGTGAATATGAGAACAATCAATAATAAAAATATGAGAAGAGACCAGAATTTAAACTGAACAGAGACTGACATTGAGTGATTAGTGCGAGAATAGGAGATTGGTGACAACGGGTCAGTGAGAGAAGCAAGAAATAAGTGGTTGATTAGAGTGATTTGGTTAGTTTGGTTTAATATTTTAATTCGGGTTGGTTTAATTTACGTTTGATTAACTTCAATGCCATTTGTTCATTTATTTGCAGTTGTGTTTATTAAATTATTTCCAACTCATATTATTTTTTGCTGATGTGGACTAGAGTGGCAAAATTGCATCAATTGTATAAAAATAATTGCATTTTTTTACAAAAAAAAATATTTGAACCAATTGACAAACTTGAGTGGCAAATTTGCCCCTTTTCCCTTTAAACAAACAAAAAGCCTGAGAGGCACCATATGATATTCCATTTAATGAAAAAACAAAAAATCCGACCTGCTGGATTCGAACCAGCGACCTAAGGATTATCTGTGGGAGCTTTTAGGGGTGTGCAAAAACCGACCCGAACCGATCAACCTGATTAATCCGAACCGAACCGATAAAATTGGGTGTGGTTAATCGAATTATAAGGGTTGGGTCGGGGAGAGTTTTGTGAAAATTTCGGGTTTGGGTCGGATCGGGTAAAAACCATATAAAAATCGGTCCGACCGACTAACCCGACCAACCACCCACTATATAAATCAAAAAACCCTAATTTCCTTTCATTCTCTCTCCATCTCCTCTAAAAATCCCTACTTTCATTCCTTCGGTCCCTCCTCTCTGTTGCCCTAAGATTGTTTGGCGGCCGCCGTCGCCGGAGCTCTCTCTTTTCCCGGGAATATTTCCTGTTGAATCTTGTGTTTAATGGGTAATTAAACATAAATCAAAAAGCTACATCATATGAGAATCTTATAAACGAGTCATAACCGACAAGATCGGTTTTTTCTTCTATGTAATAAGTTCTAGTTGTTTATTTTACCGAATAATATTTGATAATTTTGATATTTTTCTCTATGAAATTTCCGTTCATAGTTAGCTGGTTTGGAGTTCTGTTTTCAGAATAATATATTAAAATTAGAAACTACTCCAACATAATTAGTAGTTATGGTTATACGAGCGTATTTATTGGCTCACTAATTGCTAGGAAGTTACAGTTTTAGGACTCAGGAGACTAAATAAATTGGAAACTGAAAATTTGTGGCCCTAAGATTTATTGTTTTTTTGTATATTTGAAAATTCAAATTTCATGGCTGTCAGAGTTTCCAGGGCGCTGCCCACTGTGCTTTTTGTATTCTATTGCAAAAACTGGTTTATTTTGATTATTTGATGTTGTAATGCAGTCATTTGTCGGTTCAACTTCAACTCATTAGAGACGATTACTCTTGCAAATAAAGAAATTTTGGGTGAACAGAGTAAAAAATCCCTGGATGATGTAGCTTTTTGAGATGCTCGTCTTGATGTATTAGCCCATTTTATGCATATTGTAATAACATCATTCCTAAAGTATTCAGTGCAGTTGCTGTATTTTAGTCCTTCCCTATGTTATCTTTGTGAAACTATCAGTTGTATGTAAGAAATATCGTTTATATTTATTCTACTGAGTACTGAGTTTCAATTTATTTGGTTATTAATTTTATAATTAATTATTTTCCATATTTTATAATTTAGGATGATATGAAGAAATTCAAGAGCGGAAATGATGGTGGCGTTTTTAATACATGCTTGTTATTGATGGATGTTATATGTTAGTTATTGTTGGATGTTTAATTTAATTTTTTATGTTATTTTAATTATTGTTAGTGTTATTTGTGAATGTTTATTTTTATTATTGTTTTAGTGATTATTTATTATGCAATATATGTTTGTTGTAATTTTATAATTGTTTTGTTATAGTTTTATAATATATTTTATGGTATTTAATTGTATTTTACTTAAAATTTCAGTTTAATCAATTAAAATAAAATTAATAATCGGATGGTTCGGGTTGGGTTCGAAATTACTCGGGTTAATCGGGTAGGGCTCCGACTGTTTAGTAGGATCGGTTCGGGTGAAAGTATTCCTAAAATTTTGGATCTCGGGTTATTCGGGTTCTGATTGATCCGAACCCGATCGATGCACACCCCTAGGAGCTTTTCTATTCCAGTCCTACGCTCTACCAACTGAGCTAATTTCGGTTGCCGCCTTTTGGCGATAAAACTTTTATATTTTCCTTTTAATAATATTGTTAACATAATTTTGGGCTTCGAACTTTAAAGACGTGACATATCCTAAAACATTCGTGTTAGTGTTTACTGGACCCTGTTCGAATGTGGAGGCCATCTTTCTTAGAGATCTGGGCTGGATATATATATAAAATAGATATTTTTACCCTCTAAAAATTTTATTTTCATTCCCTTTTACTCAACTTATATTTTTTTAAGATTAAACATAATTTATATTTTTATCCCCTTTAATTATAAATTTTAGATTTTCCGCTGAATTTCATGTACTTATTTTATCTAATTACTGAAGGATAACGAAGAAAATAAATTATAAAAGGAAATTTCCATTGAAAATTCATGATTTTTATTTATACAATGAGATAATCACAAAAAACCATATTACAAAATTGGAAATCTTTCTAAAGAACAAAAAAATTCATATGGCCCTATATGAATTATTTCAATTTTTCATGTAATAATTAATTTGACAGCCAACCCATATATAATATCCATGTAATTTCCAACAATAAATAAATAAAAATAGTATTAGTGTTGTATACTAATAAGAAAATGCAGCAGATATACAGTTGGTAATGTAGACTTTATTTGTTGGATTCAACTCAAATATGTTGAATGTTGTTGACCTGACTTTTGTTTTCTTTTGTTTTTTTTCATAAGACATAAACTAGTTTCAGCTTTCATCTTGTTACTCCATCAGTCTCAAAATATATGACGTTAGAGCAGAATGCACAGTATTTAAAAATAGTAATTATTTCATAACTAAAAGATTTTATTACCTTATATTAATTGTGCAGTATAATTAATATAGGTTGAAAATAACTTTTGTAAAAGCAACTTAAATATGGATATATTTGATAAAAATCAATTAATGCGTTCTAATTATATAAAAATGTCATATATTATAAAATAAAATTTTATTTTTTAAATAACATATATTTTGAAACAGAGAAAGTACATTGAAAACAGCATGTTGTCAAATGCATATTCTATTTGCAAACTAAGAATACTAAGAAAATATTATTTAGGAGGGACAGATTAATTAATTTCTAGCACTCAGCCCAAAAAAGAAAAAAAAAATTACAGCCATGCTTGACTGCCCTCCAACATGCCGGGGGATGCAGCCTTTCCTTAAAAAATGGGCACAAGTTGTGCAACATCACATGCTCCCAGCTCTGATACTGTTATTACTAGCTTGGCCTGTCTCTTTCTTTTATTCACACTCGATCCGTGAATTTAGATTAGCATGTCCACTGATTCTGTTAATGCAATCCAACTAAAGAAGTTTGATAGGTGAAGTTTAATCATTAAGACAAAATTTACTTTTAAAAAAGAAAAAAAAAGACAAAAATATGTAGTGAAGATCAAGAATAAAAGTTTTTTTTAAAAAGTAAATCATAGTAATTATTTCCTTGATTTTGTGAAAAGGACATTAAAGAAGACTTGTTGAATGAATTCCAAGGTTTGATTGAGCTGTCCAGACAAAACATAACTCTAATTTCTAAATGCACGCCAGCTCCAACGCAGAATTTGGTTGCTAGGGTTTTCAGAGGAATAAAATATTCTTTTAATAGTATATATCAATACTACTGTAGCTGCTTGGACTCTTCAAATGACAAATTGGATTTAATTAGATAAATAAATTTTAGATAAATGAGCTTTTCTAACATAATTAATTTCCGCTTTACATGCATTTCGATAATTTTTTTTATTATTTTTTTAACAATTGATTAAGTGATTGTTTTATATGTAAAAGATATTCAGTAATGCATATTATTATTAAGTATTTTTTAGCATTAAATTAATGAAGTAAAATCTTTTTTCATGCTAGAGATGGAAAGTATCCATATTTATTTGGACCGCTCCGCGTAACAATATCGCAAAAGATTATTTTTGTACCAAATAATTATTTGAATAAAAAAAAAATTAAAAGAGATATCATTTTGATCTGAAAAATAGGATAAAATCACTAAAAAATTATAGTTGAAATATAATTGGTCCAGCCGATTTGTATGTCATTAGGCTGGACTTTGAGCTATTGTTTGGACCTTTCATGGGTTTAGGTCCATTAAAATATAATTGGACATTATCACTTATTATGGAGGATTAAATAGAGTTTAATAAAAATTTAAATAAATTATTAAATACAGTTTCTTAAGAAATAGCCAGTCTTAATCAGTCCTGTTACGGTCCAGTTCGGAGCCTAAAAGGATATCATCTAAATGAGTGGACGCCCACGCTCATCTATATATATTGCTTATATGTTAAATAAGTAAGAAAAATCAAATTTCAGCAATCAAGCAAATTAGTAGTTTTGAAGGTTAAATAGGACAATTAATTAGGTGGCATAAAGTAGAAATATAATAATAAGTCACAGTTGAAATGTTCGAAAACGATACAGTATTTGTGTACTAACTGGAAAATTTAATCCCTAGTTTTGAAATTAGCTAGATTGGATTACAGTCATCGTTTGGATTTTGTCCTAATTAGCATTCTTGGCTGTATTAAATTGACTATTCTTCAAATCATAATTCCAACACCGCTCCAAGAATCCATGCCTTTTGTTCAATTTAATGCTTAATTAATCAAGTACTAGTTCTTATATTATATTTTGAACAGGTTTAAATTTTCTAAAATTTCGCAATAATTTTTGCGCTAACAACTACTCCTGTCATTTTTTTATGTTTGACGTTTAATATAGTTTGCTAAAACCAATAATCTATTAAATACATTGTATAAATAACTAATTTACCTTTATTAATTTTTTCTTAAAACTCTATTTTTCACACTAACATTCTTTCTCTTCTTAATTACTCAATTCGTTCTTTTATATATATTAGTCACTTTTGTTGTTTTTATTAGGATTAAAAAATAATAAATAGACTTAAATTTTGTATTAAATTACGTGCTTAAAATTAAATTATCAAATTTAATTGGTTCTGACTTTATTAAGAAAGAAAAATAAATTGAAAAAGCAAATTAAATTACATTAAAAATCTAAAAGTGACAGATAAATAGAATTTGAATTTTACTCAAAAGTAACAGATAAAAAAGAACGGATGAAGTATATGGTTTAATTAAATAAAGGTAAATATGTGACAAACTAACAAAAAATGCATCAAAAATTTAAAAATTCATTCATAATTTTTTTTAATAACTCCTAAACGTTAAACATATAAAAACGGAGGGAGTATATATCTATCATTTTAAATTAATACTCCTACAATATTTATTTATTTTTTTTTAAGAATGATATGTTTGTAAATTGAACATCCATCGTTAACTTCAAAAATCATGAAAACCATTAATATTTCTATTATTACTAAAGATTTATTCTGTTACTAAATTACTAATAAGTGTCTAATGATACTATGGTATTTTCAATTGCAATGACAACCCAAATTTGAAAAGTATCAAATTTTTAGTATAAATTATAATTTATTAATTTAATTGATTCGAATTTATATTAAATAGATACATTAAAAAAATTAAAATTCTAATTCAGTAAAAAAAGCGACCAATGATCTTCATTTCTTTTTGCATAATCCTCAACAACTCGATCATATATATATATATATAACCATTTGCAATTAAATTAATTATTTGATGTTCATAAGTCGACACAATTGCACGTGGAAAGCAGTCCTGGTAGTGGTGTTTGACCTTTACTAATGCACTGTACACCAAAAGAAAATGGAAACTTAACGCAATAAAATTCAACGATCAGCCCTTGTCAATTTTAAGATTGACAATACACTAATCACATGCCGTTGATTTTTCGAATTTTAATACTTCAAAAGAAAAAAATAAATCATAACATTAGGAAAAGAAAAACTAATAAAATAGAGAGGTGATTTTGCATTTTGAATGACAAACAAAGGCAGGAAAGAAGAAAAAAAATAAAGACTAAAAGTACATGCATCATGAATCCTATTTACAACCCAATACAATTTCTTGAAGTGGTAACTCCACCATCTACAACAAGATTATGACCGCTCACATACTTTGATTCATCACTAGCAAGATAAAGAGCAGCCTCAGCTATGTCTTTAGACCTTAGTGTTGGTCCTTTTAGATTAGCCAATCCTCTAACAAACTCTTCCATTTTCTCCACTTCTTGTTCGCAAGGCAACCCGATATTTATATTTTCTTCATCATCTTCTTCTTCACTGCCACTACTTCTCCACGCATTAATAAGCATACAAGTAGCTACCCCAAATGGAGAAATGCAATTAACTCTAATCCCATATCGACCGAGCTCGCAAGCTGTGTTCTTTGTTAGGCCAACAATGGCATGTTTTGAAGCTGTATAAGCATGAGGACCAAGACCACCCATAACACCAGCAACACTTGCTGTTGAAATTATGCACCCAATTCCTCTTGGAATCATCACTCGAGCCGCATGTTTCATTCCTAGAGCCACTCCTCTCACATTGACTCTCATTACTCTGTCGAACTCATCGGCGTCGAAATCAAGAATGCTCTTGTTCTTTGGTTGGTTTCCAAGAACTCCCGCGTTGTTGAGCAGAATGTCCAGCTTGCCATAATAACTAACTGTTGAGTTTATTAAGTTCTCAATGTCCTCTTCTCGTGTGACATCACAATGAACATATGTTGCATTAGGAGACAAGGAATTAGCAAGAATGTTCCCAACTTTATCTTCAACATCAGCAATCACTACTTTAGCACCATGTTTGGCAAATAATCTTACTGTTGCCTCCCCAATCCCTCTAGCACCTCCTGTCACTATTGCCACTTTCCCTTCCAACCTGCAAAATAGCACTCACTTTCTAAGTTCCAACACCTTTACACTAAAAAATAAAAGCATTTAACCAATTATTACTAATAAAGGTCTCTACCAGAGCAAATATGTAAAATTTAATGAGGAAAATAATAAAAACTCATAGCTATCTAGAATCAAAAGTTTTTATTATTTCTATGTAATGGGAGATTCTTTCCAACATTCTGAAATTTGTCGTGTTTGGAAATTTAAAGCCATTTAAAAAAAAAATGACAAGGTCTTAAAAGAGAAGAAGAAAGTTACCTTCTTGGAGAGGGAGGATTGTTTTCTCCGCCTAAAACATGAATACCATGAAGGGCTTTCTCTGGCATAACTTGAGCAGGCATTGTTTTATTAATATTGAGAGACAGAGAGAGATAGAGAGATGTTGAAGCTAAAAGGGTATACTGCTGTTGAGAAAGGTCTGAGAGTTTATATAGACATAGAGGATTAACGTGGTGTCATCACTATTTACGAAGGCAACTTCTGAACTTCCTTTCTTTTTTCTTTTTGCTTTTACGTATTGGGTACCTATAACGCACAGTATTATATTTTTATTTAACAGTATATTCGATATATCTGATTTAGTAAATTAATTTTCATTTTTTCTAATTTAAGTGAAGAAAAAAAAAGGGAAAAAGAAAAATTCTAATATTATGCTTGTCCCGTAGGACAAGATTCCACACGGTAAGACGCCTTAATGTTTTCCACTATGAGGTATACTACTTAATTGACCAAAGTCTACTGCCGCAGATTCCACGAAGCATTCAAACATTTATGTATTAGAATTCAAAACAATTTTTGTTTATTTATTTGGGGTCAAAGTTAAATGTACAACTCTATGAACTGTCTTACCTTTATACAAAGTTTATTTGTCAATTTGTCAACTTTCAACGGTTGAAAGTTATGCAAAAGTGTCAAGATCCATCAATTTACATGTGTAATGGTCATACTTTGGAATTCCCTCTTTTTCCTTTATATATAATTTGATTTTATTTTGTAAAATTCATTTCTTCAAGTATGATCTATAGTTCATCCCCTTGAGTAGAATTTATATTTATAGCTGATCAAAATTAAAAATGGAGCAGGCCCATACTGGGGGATTACATACAAATATAATACTCCAACATAGGTTAATTGCCAGCCTTTTGAGAAAGATTAAGCAACCATAAGCAAATCCAAATTAAATTTGATGAAGATTTGTCCATCCAATTCTACTAATATAATATTTGCTAAAACCCAGTAATATATGATAGAGCAACCAAAAAGGATCACTTGGAAACAAATTACAGAAATAATTATAAAAATTGGCATTAATTCTTAGTATGGAAGTTATTGCTCTTATCATTTGCACATGATTCATGAATTACGGTTTTAAATCTCCTACCTTGTTTTTTTTATCTGGAGATACCGCACCCTCTGGACTTTTAATTGGCCTCAAACAAAATCACTTTTTTTTTTCTTTATTTCTGTCCCAAATCTAATAATTTATGATAAAAAGTTGACAAATTGTTGTTTAAAATAAGGGAATAGATCAATAAGTTTTAAAATACACATACTAATTCTAATTGGTTATTAAATTTATTGCTGTAAAGGGATAGAAAATAAAATAAAAAAATGAAATGAGATAAGGTTAATGAAGAAAAAAAAGAAAAACAAATAGAAAAAATGTATAAGTGTGCTACTTTAATTAATTAATTAATCAATTAATAATAATAATAATAATAATAATAATAATAATAATAATAATAATAATAATAATAATAATAATAATAATAATAATAATAATAATAATAATAATAGCTTTCCTTAACCAGGGCCACGTGGCCTTTTAATGATAAAGAAATCAAAAATTGTGTAAGCTTGGATGTTTTGCTGAATTCTTCCACGGCCATTGACAATGACATAAGAAACTATATTGGTTAACATTTTTTGATTAAAAAAAAACGTTTGGATTATTTTATAATTAAAAAAATAACATTTAAAAATTAAATATACTAATTGAATGGTTAACATTTTAGAAGCATTTCAATTAAATTGATCTATCCATAATTCCATTAAAACTGATCGAAAAACTATTTTTTTTAGAACTAATTTTATAAATTTTTACTCGATCATTCAAAATTAATAATAATTTTTATTATTTTTAATAATTACAGTGGAACAGTTTTTAAAAATTTTTCCAACTGAAATTAAATTAATTTGAATATTCAAATGTTAAATTGAAAAATAATAGCTTAAAAATATAGAATTTATGTTTAAAATATGTTTAAATATTTGCATATATTTATTTATATTCTATTTCATTAATTGAGATCAAATGAAATTATTTTTAAAAAATAATATAAAATTTTAAAATAAGATTTAAATTAAATATTTTTCAATTAAAATTTTATTGTTATTTTAATTTGTTAGATTAGATAAACAAAAGTATTTTTAAAAATAAAAATTATTTGATTTTATCAAAAAATTTAATTTCCAGTGACTTTTAAAGTTAATAGTTACATTTATTGTAAGAAAATATATATATCATGATATATTGCGAGAAGTAGATATAAATACATCTCGAAACAAAGATCGTTGAAGCGGAAGCAAAAATCAATTATTTCACGTTACCAGCAAAACCTATCATCCACGTATCACAAACTACGGAATAAAAGCATAGATCCACAAACTAAAAGCTCCTTAGATAAAAAGAATATGCGAGGAGACAAACTGACAGAGTTTCGGTATCTCTAAGTATTCTCCTCTCTCCCTCAAATGAAGAAACTAAGCCCTTATATAAGGCTCTAATTAAGGAATACTTAATTTTCTTAATAATGATGAATTAAATTGGCAGTTAAAATATTAATAAGGAAATAATAAATATAGCAGTTATGAAATTAATATGTAACTACCAATATTAATGCACACATAAATGGTAGATTCCCTAATTAAGGGAAAAACCAATATGGAATTAATTCCATATAAATTATTTTCTGTTCCGATATTATCTCTATTATATCGGGGCCAATTTATCATCTCGTGAGTCATGTAAGTATCTCAAACTTCTTCATCTCCCACTCATACATGACGGAATAATTTTCAGTCATTCTCTCCTATCATACAGGCGGATAGCTCGCGTGACCGGCATACGTCGAGAACACTAATGCTATACACTTATTAGGGATATATAGTGTTTCTAGAAATAAGATATTCTCACAATTGTATGCCAAACCCTAGATAGTTTTCTTACATTCGTTGTTTTATCTCATGATCTCATAAAAATAATTTTTGTGTTCACTATTGTATCTCTACTTATAAAGACTACAATAAGTATACCGGTGAACCACAAAACTACCGAATGTGATCAAAAAATATCTTTTCCTTTTTCTATATACCTTCCATCATAGTCCAACTCGCTTTTCTAGTTAGATTCGTCGGGTCAAAATTTTTTCATAACCCTTTGGAGACTAATTAAACTAGCTACACTGAACTATACTTCAGGTATATGTTAAGAGTCCTGAGGGTCAAAAAAATTAGGGTCTCACACTAGGAAAAATTTGAGATCATTCACATAAAATTCCCTTCCCTTGATCAACTCAAGCACACATGGTATGATGCATGTGTTATGCTGTTCTTTTCTTTCTCTTAAAGGAACGCATATCTTATCATTATTTAACACCATACAGAAGTATAAGATTGCAATACACCGAAGCATTCAACTTTAGTTCTCCCACTTTAGAACTACTTCTGGCTTTTAAGACAAAATATAATAGTTACATTTAACTTATCATAAGATTACACTTAATCCAATTTAGATCTCAATCCAAAGCATACAACCATATGTATGTCTTTATGTTGCACCTTAACAAGACTCATCTTGTAATTTCTGTAAGATGGCACTTTTATTTTGAACAGGTTCTCGAAATTCACTTCGTGTTCAAAAATCGCCTCATCTTAGTCTTTGTCAACTCATTATCAAAACTAAGGTAAACACTCGTGTGAGTAGGCTACTTCTCTGTCCGATATGCTTAATCATATAATAAATAATAGTAAATATTTACATATAAACATTCACACTCATGTATTGCCAAATAATGAACTTTATTATTATTTATAAATAATAATGTTAAGTGATCACATAAACAGTACAAGTCAAATCCTACGCAACCTTTAAGATCTAATGTGTCTCTCAAAATACATCTCTCAATACTAGTTTTGTTTATAGATCTGCAATCACATCCAGCGAGGAAATATACTGTAAGTTCAGTTCTCCTAGTACAACAATATCTTTGATTTATTGATACTTAATGTTGATACATCCATCAAAGACTGACTGTCACCATAGACTGTCACCGGTTCCTCTAAGGCAGTTAATCCCAAATGATTCACAAATCGTTTCAACCAAAATTGCCTCTTATACTGTAACTGAGAAAGCAACAAATTCAGCTTTTAATATTGATGGGGTACAAAGATTTATTTCTTACTATTTCACTAAATGACACCCTTGCCAAGTAAGAATACATAACCTGAAGTGAATTTTCACTCATCCACATCACTTTTCCAATCAACATTTGAATATTCTCTCAATTGCAGATCATTTCATTAAAAACAGAGAGAATAAGTTGCAGTACCTCTGAGGTATCTAAGTATTCTTTTGACTACTTTTCAATGTGCTTTGTTTGGGTTAGACTGATATCTATTTACTGTGCCCACAACATAGCATATATCAATTCTGGTATACAATATTGTGTACATTAGACTACCCATGGCACTAGCATAGTGAACATTCCTCATATATTCAATATGCTCATTTGTCTTAGGACACATACTTTTGCTAAGAAACTGATTCTTAGTAATGTGGTTGTCAATGGGTTTATAATTTTACATATTAAATCGTTCAAGAACTTTGTTAATGTATGTCTCTTAAGACAATGACAACAACTTTCTCAAGCGATCTTTTGAATCTTAACTCCAAAGATATAATCTGCTTGATCCATATCTTTAAACTCAAAGTTGCATCACAACCAATCTTTGATAAGATTTGCGTACTTTATGTCATTTTTTAGTATTAGTATGTCGTTTACATACCAAGTCAGCTTTTGTGATAAACACAATGGTCTTCATCAATCATGTTGAACTCATTTGACATGATCGCTTTATGAAATCTCAAATACTATTGTCTCAAAAACTATTTTAGGCTATAAATTGATCTCATCAATCGGCAAAATCTTATGTTCGTTGCCTTTTTTAATGAGAAAAGTAGTCTTTACATCTATTTGATGTAGCTCTAGGTCCAAACTCACTGTCAAGGTTAAAATTAACCTTATCGATGTAAATCTAACAACAGGTGAAAAAGTCTTCTCATAGTCAATTCCTTCCTGTTGTGTAAACCCCTTAGCGACTAGCCGAGCCTTGTATCTTTCGATATTGCCATAAGCTTTTCAATTTATTTTGAGAATCTATTTATTCCCAATTGGTTTGTGTCCTTCAGGTAGATCAACTAGTTCCTAAATATGGTACGATCTCATGGAAGCCATTACTTCTTCCATTGCCTTAATCCATTTATCTTTTGTTGGGCATTCTTGTGGGATAATTAAAAAATCATCGACATGGAACACTTTTCCTTTTAGATTTTTTGTAATTCCAATTCTTGATAAACATATCTCATATATTCATCATAGTTCGAAATGCTCCCCCTAAAATTAAGCTCTACTCTCCCACTCAAATAAATATCCTGAATATCCATACTCCTACTGGAGTTAGCTTGACCTTCTTCTTCAATTTTCCTCCCACTCAAATAAATTAACCTCATGGTCCGTATTTACCAAATTTATTTGAGGTATTATGGATATAAGCAACATAACCCTAAGGTCATCAATATCTTAGGTCGAATTACCAACCAATCCACAACTCATAATAAGTGAAAGCAACAAATTTGGAGGGCACACAGTTTAGAACACCATTTTATTATGGAGTTCGAGGAATAGACAATCGATTTCCACTCCCTTTTTCATCACATAAAGCTTTAAATTCATCAGAAAGATATCCTCAACCACGGTCGGTTCTTAAAGCTTTAATTTTCTTATCTAATTAATTCTCAATAAGATTTATAAAAGTTTTAAAGCAACTAAATGCTTCAGACTTGTGAGAAATCAAATGGACATGACCATACCTAATATAGTCATCTATATTAGTAATGAATAATAATGGGCTCATGTCTTACTGTAAGATTCATTAAATCACAGACATCTGAATGGATAAATTGCAATGGATTTTTGGTTCTAGTTCCCCTCTTCTGAACGGTTTCCTTACTAGTTTTCTTTTCGGGAAATGCTCATAGGTAGGTAATTCAAGCTTATTCAAATCACCGATCAATCATACTTTGGCTAATTGACTCATTCAGTTTTGGATAATATGGTATTATCTAGCATGCCATAATTTTACATTATCATAACAATGTGAAATAGAGGAAGAAATTAACGAAAAATTAGTAGTATTTTAATAATCAGGATCAATATCCATGATAATGAAAATGTTCAAAATAAAACCAGAACCACATTAAGTATCATCTAAACATAAGTGTGCGTTGTTATCCTTAAAATATAAATGAAACTTAGTTTCATTAAAGCAAAAATAGAAACTAACCAGACAAAATAATTTTGATCCTTTTTGTCACAAGGTCCATTACTTCTGGATCTATCACCCACAAAGAATGAAATTTAGTAAAAAGACATGACTAGATACATAAATATCACTTACTCATAAGTCAAGATAGTGTACCTATTGGGACACATTAAAGTCTCTTACACAGTGATCCTTTTATTGGCAACTGAAGAAATATTTCACTCTTGAAATATTTATCCTTTTATTACCTTTGGACCTTATGTGATTCTATTTTATCTTTTGCCTTTTAGGCTCTCGAGCCTTTCCTTTACCCTTACCACTAAAGCTTTATTATTATTCTTGTTAGAACTTATTCTACTAGAACATAACTATGCCATGTGCACTACGACATTGATTTTAATCACTACCATACAGTCCTTTTCAAGCTCAAAATGACAAGCAACATTCCTAAATATCTTAATCTTATCCATATGAGTTAGTTGCATCTTCATATGCTCCCAACTTTAGGATAAAGAATGGATAATAACTTGTACCTATTGCTCATTGATAATTTTATGATCAGATTCACTAAGCTCACATATCATCTTATCCATCTCTTATATGTTCCCACATTATATGATCAGACTCTTCTGATTAGTATTAAAATTTGATCACTAATGATCGAAACTGAGTCAGAAATGTATCCTCGAATTTTTCTACAAAGTGATCCATAGATCCATTGCATTTTGACACTTACAAAATTTTCTTAGCAATATCATCATCCATTTGCACTTAGTAATATGATGCGAGCAGTGGAACATCTCTTTTCTATGCCACATAGGCATCTTGGTCCTGCTTATTCTAGACTATGGTGCTATACTTAGATTCAATCATAATCAAACTTAAGGTTTCTAAAACCTCTTGCTCTTCAAGCACATATTGGATTTACATATTTCATTTGGATGCTCTGACCACTAATGAAGTAATTATTGCTGTCGCACCCTTCTCGAAATAGTCTTTTTCGAAGCAAAACTTAGCCGAAATTGGTACATTTTTTTTTCATCGAATAATTCGAAACACTTAAAATACTTTTTTTTATTAATTCTAGAATCATACGACAGTCTTATAAACAGTTAAAACAAATACAAAAATAGTTTCATGCCAAAATCTTACATCAGACATTTATCCATCAATAACATAAATACAATCAAACCACAATTCAGTCTTTTACCTTAATAATCTAAGTATATACATGCCAAAAACTTACATCAACTGATACAAAAATCTTCTCTTCCGATTTGGACCCACCATGTATTGTGCTCTCGCAACACTTTAAAACCTACATGTAGTAAACTCTACGTGCTGAGCATTAAATATGTCCAGTGGTGACTACTAATCTAAGAATTTCCCAAAATAAAGCATAATTTCATAATTTATGCTACTATTATTCTTATTTCATTAAACATTTTCTTTTACTTCGGTTAGCATTAGTCATGTTATTAACTCGTATTTTGGTAATCATAGTTCTTTTATTTTCAAATTTTCAACTTTACTTTACAGTATCTTCTTAGGTGAATCGATATCAGATTTACTTTTTACCTTTAAATTAATCTTTACTATAACTTTTACTTTTTATCATTACTTTCGTTTCATCTTTTAGCCACAGCGATTTAATTATCATCTCGTTTAGCACTATGTATTGGTACTCATATATTTAATAGTACCAAAATAAGCTAATTTTAATTCTTAATTTACTGTTCAGTTACTCAATCTGTATTTTAATTACACTTCTCGTTATTTATTCCTTTATTTTACTTTAACTATTAACTAATAAATACATCACTATTTAAAGGCTTTTAAGCTTTATTGCAAAGTGATACAGCTATTTGGGACACTTTGCAGTTAAATCCTCTTTCCTTCTTTTATACATTTATTTATGTTCAAATATTTGTTTTAAAACTCACGTCTTTTACTTTTCATTTAACTTTTCTTTCAGAAATACCTTAATTAAACATTAAGTTTTACTTAATGTCATTACTATCACCTTTTTAACTTTAAATAGGAAATTAATATTATTTTCTAAACTTATCACTATTCACGATAGTAGTTAGTACAGGAAATACCGATTAGTTAAATTTATCTTTCTCATGTAAAACAAAATACATTTTAAACCCCTTTTTCATTATAAAAGCTTAACTAAACATTGATTTAATATTTTATTCTTATAAAACCTTTTTTTTCTTTTCTTTTTAAAAACATTTTTTGGAAACCTTTATAGATTTATTTCAACTTTGCATTTTCTTTCAAACAAAATATTTTTCGTTATAACTTTTATATTCAATGCAATTAAATAGTACCAATTTATTCATTTCGATGCGTCCCTAGTGTAATATAACAGGATTCTCAAAAAGATACTCGGGACTGGACCCAAAAATCCCACTGAACAGATAGAGAAATGATCTCGAAAGATCAAGTCTCACAGAGCAGAAACAAATACACTTTCACTTTCACTGAAGCTATGGAGATCAAAGATTCCACCCATAGCAAAGCAAGTTGTCATGACTTGCACTGCGGTACAGAAGTGTCCCTATGGCTAGCCAATTATATCCAAACAAGAATAACAACACCTGCTTATTGCTAAGGGAAAAATAATCAATCACATTTGCAATCGTTTTTAAACATTTAAAAATCTTTAATTTCTTTCTTTTATTTATTACTATATTTTATTATGATCAAATGTACTCTTTTGTGCCTTTGACTATTCAATAACTTTTTGTCCTTTTATTCACTTTCTCTTTTTCAGTCACTTTTGTGAATTATTATTCGATAATTCACTCAGATACTTAAACTTTTCAGTCTTTTATACAGATTATAAATTATGAATTATGGCATTATAATTCACAATTTTTTTTCTTTTTATATAATTCTTTGCAAATTATTTTTCAATACTTCTAAGCTTGACTGTTACACTTTGTTTTTCTTTTTGTCCAAAACTTTTTAATTATTCGCTAAGTCAACTTTTATTTTGCCAGCAAAATATTTTATAGTCTTTCACTCTTTTACTATTTTTTATTGACTAATTTATCACCTTTATTTTAATACTTTTTACACAATTAGAAATTCTATTGGTATGATTTACTACTTAATGCCTCGAAAAATGCATAATTTGACTTTTTCTATTGGATTATTCATTTCAAATACATAATTACAATTTTACCATTATAATCATTTATTTTCATTTTTTTATTATACAATTTCTTCCACTATTCATCATTTATTCTTTATTTTACATTTTCGGGTAAAATTATATTTTAATCCCCATACCATGAAAACTTTATCTTTTGACACTGTTAGGTCTCCAAAATTACCATTTTTGCCCTTGTTAATTATTTCTTATTTATTTTGACTCATTAATTACCTACTTTGGCAAAATTATCATTTTGCCTCAAAACTTTTATATTTCTTTCATTTGAGTCCTTTTTTTCATTTAAAACTTCACTTTATCTTTCTTTTTACTTACTTATCAATTTATTTCCATTATTTTCACTCATTTTATGAATTATTTACCAATACTTCATTATTCTTGTTATTTTTATGACTTAATATTAATTTCAAAAAATTCATCGATTGACTTTTTACTTCTTTTCGTTGACATTAATTTAATTTCATATTAATTCATCGCTTTAGTCATTTTGATACAATTATACATTAATATTTCAATTATTTTCATTATACATATTCATATGAAAATTTTAATAAAATTCCAATGAATTCAATAAATTTCAATAAAATTTATTTATGCATTATTTATTGGTCATAGTCATTTTTCCATCAAAATAGTCACTTTAATCACTATAAATCACAATTTTCATTCAATACATTATATATAATCTTAAAAATTCTCAAATAATTTCTAAATATTCTCTAAAAATTCATAGGCTTCAATTATCATGTCTATTATTATTTTAAGCTAACATACATTAATCTCATGCATTTTTCTTACCATTTCTTCTCACTAAATATTTCGGCCACCATTCTTTTTCTACCCTAAAATTTTCTTTCTTTCATTTTCACTTTCTATTTACCTTTTCTCTAGACCAATTATAATTACCCTAACATAATTACATCAATTAGATACTTAAAATATTTTTACCTTAATTACATAATTAATAAAAAATCACATTAATAGGGAAATTAAAGAATTTTATAGTCACTTACAATTTTCTCAAGCTTTAGCTTCCTTAAACTTCACTTTTCTTCACTTGGCACAAAACACAACTTCATCCTTCAACCATCATCATCCTTGGCCGAATTTTCCTTTCAACAAACCACCATGATTTCATTTTATTTAGCTTAAAGCAACACCAAATCCAACCTCTATACACCAAAAACTACAAGAAAACACTAAAGAACCAATTAAAATTACTTAATTCCTTAATGTCCATCTTACCTCTTTTTCTTTTTTCACTTGATTTATTATCTTTCCTTGATCAAATCACTTGCTTAAGGCTACTAGGGTGACCTAGAGAGATAGAACTTCATCTTATATGTTGGGGTTTATGGGAGATTTGGAGTGAAAGAAAAAGAAATCAAAGTGAGAAAGAAGAAGATGATGGTTCGGCCACCATAGAGGGAGAAGAGGCTGGAGGTTTCTAGAGCAAATCTCCAAAGTTTTAGGTCTATAAATACTCTCTTGATGGGCCAAAATTGGGCTTAAATGAGTGGGCTTTGCCCACTTAAACATTAAGGCCCATTTTAGGCCTTTTAAGATCCAATCCAATTTATCTCTCTTCGTCACTTCAAATCACTTCAAAAATAATTCCATTATTCTTAAAACATCGAAAATAGCCAGTACGCAAATTTTTGGTTCAATCGGAATCCGTTATCAGTCTGATTCAAACTTATTGGTCCAATTCGACAACTGCCTGTGTCACCGAAAAAGTCAATTCTTATTACCAAAATATTCTACATAAAAATTCATATGGGCACGTAAAATATGACAATATTCTAATTTCATTTACTATTTTTAATTTATTATGCAATATTAAGTCCCCTTGCCTATTAGGGAAATTGACTCGTTACCTTTTTCGTATTTTTGACTTTTGGAGGTTCATTTGACCTCAAATTCACTTCAAATTTCAACCCTAGGCTCACCATGACTATTCCTTTCAAATGATCTAATAAAATATTTTTGACTTTCGGGTGTCCTTTCGGTTCCTGAAAATACTATTTACTGCCGAAAAGTACTATTCATAGCTGACCCAGTGTTGAGACCATTACAGTTGCACAATATTAACGAGATCAAGCAATACATGTTATTTACTATGCATATGAAAAATTAACCTAATAAAGTTGTCTATTAGGTCCAAATTTGAAAATGTTACTTAAAGTTTCCAATTACCCTCTAAGTCCTAATATATAACCTTATTGGTTAAAATTTTATGTATAGTAAATGTTGATTGTTAGGCATTAAGTTCTTAAACTTAATTCAGGATATTATATATAAGATAATATAAGTCTTAACTTAATTATCATACAATCATTTTACTTATAAAATATTACTAATCAATTAACAATAAAATAAACACATTCATAATAAATGTTAAATGCCAATATACTATCCAAAAGATAAATAAACTCATTTATTTAATCAATCATTAAATATCCAACAATCTCAAAAAAAATGAAACATTTAAAATAAGATAAAAACACAATTGTCTTTAATCTAGTAATAGGAAATATAAATTCTAACCACAAATTCGTTAATCATTAATAACTTAATACTCATGTCAATAACTCAGAGAACCTAGAATGTGACAAAACTAGTCTCGTCACTGAAAATAATTTTTCGACCTTTTCGAACAAATTGAGATGTATGCCATAAAATCGATGATGAAGCCATGGACGATACACACAACGTCTGCTTCTGAGCACCATCTTAGATCTAATGTTGCTTCTCAACACTCATCTTTTGGTCACCAAATACAAAAACTGGATAATGATTTTGTTATAAATTCCATTTTTCTTGATCCAGGCATCAACCAACCAATTTCTCCTATTTGGATGGCGATTAAAAATGTCTTTCATCACTTTAAACAAGGTCCTGTCAACACCTCCTCAGTCTAGGCCATCAGTCCAAATGAACGCTTACATCTTTTCATGCATACACAGAATATGATGCACTATTGCATCAATGTCATCAGCTCGAACCTTATTATGCATCCTCATTTTGAAAAACGTTTACACTTTTGCTTCGATTTCTACAATTCCTTGATAAATTTGTGAACATCTAGGAGTCTTTATCTTCACCATTTCTATCACACATAACAGAAAATTAAATAGTAAGTACACTCATGCACAAATATGTATGATTGAAACTCATTTCAATCCAAAAGATAAAGATAAACGGTTACTCATAACATAATATAAATAGTCAATACACTCATGTACAAACAAACATATGATTGAAACTCATTTCAATCAATAAATAAAGCGATATCCACAAAATATAATTTTCAAATAAATTTAAAAATTTAAGAAGGCAGAAAAAATAATTTTCTCAATTTTTATCAATTTTAAAATAATTTTTATAGGAATAAAATCCAAAAAATATTTTCTGGTCCTCAAAAATTTTTTAAAAAATGACCAAACAAATCAAAAAAATTGAGAAAATTAGATTAAAAAATTTTTTGAGCTGATTTGGAGGTCGGAGGAGGCTGCACGTGCCATCATGCACCGGCGAGGGTGGACCTCACGTGCCACATGCAAGACAGATGCACCACATGCCAGCTAAGGCACTCTGCCATATGGCGCGTCCTGACTGGGCCACATGGCACTGACTGGCATGACCCACTGCCACATGGCAGTTACTAACTAGACCTCGTGGATCCTACGTGGCGCCAACTGGACTGACAAAATTGACACATGACATGACCATGATCTGCCATGTGTCAGTCAGTCATTGGCACACGTGTCGACACATGGTATGACTCAATAAGCCATGTGTCAGCACCAACAAGCCACGTGTTAGCACCGCATGCTGCCACGTGGATGCCAGGCGGCATGACATGTCATGCCACATGGTAAGATTCCCCATGCCACGTATCAGCCCCACAGGCTGCCACGTGGTAACACGTGTCATCATGTGGTTGGTCCACGTGGTTCCACGTGGCATCATGTGGACCCTATTGACACGTCAGCTGACATGTGGCACTTCACCATAAGGCCACGTGTCGTTTTCCCAAATGACCATATGGCTGAATGACGTTTCACTCAGCGCGCATGGCCAAACGCGTACTGGAGACACTCCTTCTGGCACACACCCAGCACACTGATGGCGTGTGCAAGCAATGCACCACCTTCCCGGTGGTTTCAGGCTGCCGAATTTTTTCTAAGATAGGGTTTTCGAGGTCCTTGAGTTCAATGGTATGGTCAAAAATAAAAAAATTTCCACTCAAAATTTAAATTACGGATTTTTTAAATAATTATTTAATTTCGGTGTCCAAAAATCACAAAAAAAAAATTTCAGACCAGAATTAAAAAAAACATATAAAACATATCTAATATGCATACCAATTCAGCCTATAAACATATCTGAATTCTCACAAAAAATTAGATCTACATTATAGATATGTCAAAACGTAAAAATATGGCTCTAATACCAATGTAAGAAAAATATATATATCATGATATATTGCGAAAAGTAGACATAAATATACCTCTCGAAGCGCAGATCATTGAAGCAAAAGCAGAAATCAATAGCTTCATGTTATCAGCAAAGCCTATCACCAATATATCACGAACTACGGGATGAAAGCATATACCCATGAACTAAAAGCCCCTTAGACAAAGAGAATATGCGAGGAGACAAACCGACAGAGTTTCAGTATCTTTAAGTATTCTCCTCTCTCCCTCAAATGAAGAAACTAAGCCCTTATATAGGGCTCTAATTAAGGAATACTTAATTTTCTTAATAATGATGAATTAAATTGAAAGTTACAATATTAATAAGGAAATAATAAATATGACAGTTACGAAATTAATATGTAACTGTCCATATTAATGCACACATAAATGGTAGATTCCTTAATTAAGGAAAAAACCAATATGGAACTAATTTCATATAAATTATTTCCTATTCCGATATTATCTCTATTATATCAGGGCCAATTTATCATTTCGTGAGTCATGGGCGTATTTCAAACTTCTTTATTTATGATTTAATTTTAATTTAAATTATAATTAAAAATTATTATCAAAATGATTAATAACATAAATTATTTTTACTATATATTACGAAAAAAAGAGCAAAATTGAAAAAAGTAATCATATTAAGAATTATTAAGAAATATTATTAATTTTTAACTATATTAGATATTAAAAAAAAGTTAAAAAGTTATTCTTTTGAATGTGTGTTAATTGTGGATGGGATAAATTGAAATGCTTGTAAAACATTAGGGTTATGTTTGTTTTCCTGTATTATGGAGGGGATAGTATTATATAGTACACACTAATTCTTATACGGTATTTGGTTAATTATTTTAAAAAATAATACAGGGATAATATAATGCAGGAGAGGGGCTATTATCCTTAATATGTTGGATAAAATAATGTGCCACAACCTTTTGGATTTATTTAATACGGTAAACACAGTATTATTGTATTTGTCTCTGCTGTTCTCTAAACTCCGGTGGTTGTTACTGTCACCGATAGCATTTGTGTCTCAACTCTGGTGACTCTCTTCACTCTAATAGGTATTTATTTCCTTTTCCTTTTCCTTTGCTTTTAATTCAATTTCTTTTGTTTTCAACGAGTTTTTCTTGTTTCTTTTTCTTATTCAATCGAACAATTTCTAGAGTTAAATTTTCGTTCATCTCCCTCTATTTTTTCATCCAGCTACCACTAGAGTTTCATCAGTCGACCACTAATCAAAGCTTTCGTCACCGATTTGGGATTTTTATTTTCTAGTTAGTTTGTTCCTATCTCTAATCATGGCAAATCTTAATTTTTCCTGGTGTTTTTTTTTTGTCTTATTCTTGCGCCCAAGTTTTGGTTTCATACTGGTATGGTGGATGTTAAATGCTTTGTCTTGCTTGGGTTTTGGTTCTATTTCTTGCCTTAGGGTCCTGACTGCTCTTATTTGTTGCCATCTTCATTGGCTATTTTTTGAGGCGATATCTTCTTATTTCCTGTATTTTGTTTGGTAAATTATGCTGTAGTTAGGGATTTGGGCTCTTTTTCTTCTTTACTGCATAATGGGCTCTGCTGTTGGTTTGCTGGAATTTTTTGGAATATCTGATGTTTGAGGTCCTCTTTGGTTGTCAGTGACCTAATCCTTTTGAATCCAGTGTCTTTATCTCTTTAGTATGATGTTTTGTTAGTTTTTGGATTTGTTTTCCCTATTTAATTTGCTGAGGAATTGTCAGGTATTATTGATTTTGTCCTTTGTTTATGAGTGGTATTTTGAATTGACTAGTAATTTTTATTAGAAGTTGACACATTATTTAACTGGAGTTTCTTTGACTTAATTATTCCTTCCTCATTTCACTTTCTACAACTCTTTTAAGGCTCAAGAATATGTAATCATATGTGTTGTAGAGATCATGAAAACATTACTTATGGCTGCCATAATAGCAGATGTTGGCCAATTAATAAGATTGAAACTACTACATATAATTTCTAGCTTTGAATATCTTAAGAACTTGACAAAAACTCAATATATATACTTTGAAATTTTTAATCATTGAATGTAAACATGATGGCTTTAGGTGTAGCTTTTGCATGAAATTACTTTTCAGTGAACTAGTAGTCTAATAAATAAAAATTAGGACATGAACAATTAAGCTTGATCGTGCAGATATCGTCCCAGCCACCAAGTGAATAAGTACAGGCTTAAAATTTATATTAAAAAATAGCAAAATCCAAGTTTGATCGTTTGTTTATTTACTGATCAATTAATTAGTTAAACTTGAAACTCTACCTATCCAGTACTTGTCTACCTACAAGATTTAGTTTTTCCATTTCTCTTTTTATATTCTCGATAGTGAGATCAGCTTTGGTGTTTGATGTGAAATACTTCTGGTTTGTTTGGCTTAATTTTTGCTCTTAATAAATTCATGTTAGGACAACAATGAGCATCTGCTAATTTTGGTTTTACACCAGATGAAGAAAACATGAAAAAGTACGGGAATTTATATACCTACTTCTAGCCGAGTCTTCATATTCATGGGATGTGCTATTTTTGTTCAATCATGCTTTGCTTTTATGGGGTCAATTTGATTTTACCTGCTCTGTACAAGCTTAGCTGAGCTAGAACATTGTACATAATGCATAATATCCTTCCTAAAGAAAGTTAATTGTTTATGATTAGAACAAAAAAGATTTTTTCCAATTAACCAATAAATTAACTGGTTAGGTTAATCGATAAATTGTTTGTTCATAGGGAGTTTGACTATAATGTAGAGTAGGGCTAATTTGGTTAGGAGATTCCAATACTTGAGAGTCAATACAGAACATGTAGTAGTGTTTTGTGGCATTTGATGATCACTAATGCTTAAATAGATGAACAAACAAAATGAGTTTACACATATTGATGTGTTCCCATTTGAGATATTCACTAAAACTGATCAACAGTTTTCTCACATTATCTTAATTTTCCAAGGCAGCTTGAAAAAAAAAACAGAAATTGCATGTGAGGAATTTAGGGCATTTCATTTTTATTTAATGATTCGTATATCTAGTAATGTAATGTTTTCATTTTTGCTTCCTCCGTTATATGTGCATTTAACATGCATTTCTTTATTTACATTATCTGCTTATTGATCTTATTTATTTATTTATTTATTATGTCTAATGGTTCTTATTTTTTGATTATTTGATCCGTTAGAGCAAACAATAGAAAATTTAGATAATGATGAAGAAAATCATGGGATTGATTTTTTAAGTACAGTTGAATCATCTGATCAATCGACTGCTTGGAGGACTAATTTAGCTATGAGGATGTATGATGAGTGGAGAGCACGTAGACAACATTAATCATGCTTTATAAATTTATTACATTGATTTATGTACTATCATTTTGTAATTTTGATGATTAAAATATATATTTTAATTGAATGGATTATGTTTTTGTTTAATTGAATATTTGTTATGTGTTTATATTAGAATATTTTACCTCTAATTCTTTTTGTGCATGCATTATATATATAACATCTGTTGTTAAAAATTCTTAAAGAAATATTGGTAATGGTGGTAAATGTAAAAATGGTACATTCAGATCTGAAACCATAAAAGCCATTGAAAAAAGATGCAAGAGTTGCATCCAAATTATGGATTAAAAATTAATCTCCATATAGATTCAAGTATGAGAAAATAGAAAAAAATTATGCAATAGTCTATGATATGATGAACAAGAGTATGTATAAAATTATTAATAATAGCGCATTTGTTAATATATGTCAGCTATATAATTAAATGCTATTAATTAAACTCTTCATTTAATTGTTAATTTATCTACTAATATATATTTATATTTCAAGAGATTTATGATTTTTTTAAAAAAAATCGATTAATGTATGAAAATTGTAATTTATAATTAATACTTTTACCTAAATCGGTAACATTAAAAATAATATAATTTTATATAATTTTTAATTTTTTAAAAAATAATATAGTACAATATTATACACAAATACAGTATAAAATAGTACATGCTAATATAATTGTGTACCAAATACTGTATAATATAATACAAGCTAATACAATACAGGCTAATACTGTACAGGCTAATACCATACAGAATAATACTATGCAGGTTAATACTATACAGTAAACCAAACATAGCCTAAAAGTCCAATCATTATGTTTTAAACAATAGAATTTTAATTGTAAATTGCTTCAAAAGTTAGAAATTTCCTTTTCTTTTTTTCAGTTACCCAACTATATACTTAAACATGATTAGGCCCCCATATCCTAAAGATTGCATCCTTGATTAAGCCAGGCAGGGTATTAGAAACTAACAATACTTTGCATTAATTAACCTAATAATGGTGTACGTAGATGTATATATAGGACAAATGCTAAAGATTAGGGTCAAAATTAAGGATATAATCTAATTTCCCTAGCCATTAACAAAAGAGCAAATGGACACTTAAAGTATATGTGATCATGGGGATGATCTTGTAATGAATTGTTTTTAAGATGCTATTGCAGATTTTCCTATGAACAAATATTAAATTTTTAGAAAAATCATTCTCTCTACACAATTATTATTATTATTATTATTATTATTATTATTATTATTATTATTATTATTATTATTATTATTATTATTATTATTATTATTTCGGGCATCTACAGCAGCCACTACATTGGCAGCTGTTTTCTTCGTTGCCTCTTCAGCCCTTCTCTACGCAGCCTCATTTATTGGTGCTGTCCTCTTCTGAGTGGCCCCCCTTGGGCCTAAAGATGGTTACACCTCTTCGTCGTCGAATTTGTCCCTCAGCTGCAATCGCCTGAGTGGGCATTGTGCCCCGTGATCAAATAAGGGGCTGCAGGATTCGTAATGATCAGAGGAGGACTAGAGATGGGAATGATTGAATTAGCGGTAGCAATGAAGGAGGGAGCAGCTGCAGTGGCAGGAGGAGCAGGAGCACTCTTTGAACTTTTGAAAGCATGAACTTTTGAAGCGGGTAAGATCCTCCTCTTCTTAGTCTTTCTCTTCTCCTTTGCGGCCCACTCAGCCTCCCTATTTGCCTTAGCCCGTTCGGCTAGCTTCTTAGCAACATCATCTCCTTTAGCCATTATGCCTGCAACTGCATCACAGAGATGAAACGAGATAAGTATATTTTTCACTTGATTTATATTTAATGTACATGCAATGCGTGATTGTCAATTTATGCCTTCCCCCTCACTCCCATTATAATGCTCATGTTCTGTGTCTTTGTTGGTATCAGAGCTTGAGGATCCCAACAATGTTCCCAAGAAAAAGTTGCAGCCGTAGGATTGTTATCGCCTTGCCAAAGTGTCCATCAATTTTTGATGTCGCTTTCATATAGAAACTGATCGGCAGCCTGATCTTTTAGAACGGTGGATCCTTTCGATCAGATGAGTGGTACTCCAAACCTATCGGTCATCCCCACCAAGAAGTATCTCTCCTTGAAGCCCTTCATTGAAGATGGAACAGTAAAGAGTTTTCTCTGCAATCGACTAGTAAAATAATACTCCATCCCATCACTCCGACTGGCAATATAGAAGAAGTGGGTAAACAGATCTAGAGTGGGAGCCACTGCCTCTATCTTGCAAAGGATCTTGAAGCAAGCCACCATTCTCCATCCGTTCGGATGTAGTTGATTCGAGACAATTCCGTAACCCCTAAGAATTACTACCTCAAATGCATCGAGAGGAAGCCTCATTCTTACGTACAAGCTCCAAAGATGGCAAATAAACCATTCATTTTTCTAGTGGCCGAAAGGCCCCTCTGTCATCACCATGAAATTTGGGCAGGCCATCATGAATACCTCTGCCGTGAAGAAATTTTAGCCACTTCTTCTTCCGTTAATTTTGAATGATGAACGAGAGGTTCTCGATTCTTGTATTCCTGGATAAAGCTCCTGTCTATTGATTGGCTGCTGCTAGAAGCCATCTTCGGTGGAGGGGAAAAAGTAAAGGGTGTGATGAATGAGAAGAAAACAAAGGCAGGTAAACATATATTATTTACTTACTTGGGTAATCTCGCAGAACCTCTAAGAAATCTTTAGTATCTGAAAGCGAAGAATTGTTGCTAGAGTTTCAAAGAACAAAGGTTCACGAAGAAAATTTGGCAGAATTTTGATAAGAATCACTGAAAAATGAAGAAAAATCGCCCTGAACTTATCTATTTATAGGCAGAAAACTTATAGAATACTCCAAATGTCTCTCCACGGGATGGCCTCCACGTGTCATCAAACCATTATTACATTACGAAGAACGAAGAGCCACCCTCGGCGCGCGCGCACAACATTGAATGTAGAGACAACTATCTCAATTGGACAGATACATCTCTTTAGATGAGTGCCTCCTAAAATTCAAAAATCCCATCGAAAAATAAAATTTGCCCGATCGAATTCTTTGGAGGGCGGACAAGTGATAACCAAGGAAAAAATATTTTTCAAGGCCCAAACAGTCGGCCCAATAGCACTTGCACTACAAAAAAACTACAGATTAGCGACGAAAAATTCCGTCGCTAAATACCAATTTATCGTTGCTAATTAAAATTAGCGATGCCGCGACGAACAGTGGCTAATAGGCCAGTAGCAAATATATTAGCGACGGATTTCAAATTCAGTCGCTAATTTAGCGACGAAATATTTCGTTGCAAATTTTTTTTGTCACTAATTTATATTCCTAATTAGTCGTTGAATTATAATAATAATATTTAGCGACTAAAGTTTCCGTCGCTAAATAAAAATTTAGTGTAAAATTTAGCGATAAAATATGTGTCGCTAATTATTTTTGAAATTATAAATTTTACATATTAGTGACAGTTTTATGTCATAAATCCGTCGCTAAATTATTAATTGAATTTTTATTTTGCTGTATTTTAAAATTTTAACCCTGTATACAAAGATCTTTATTTATTTATTTTCAACCTGTAAATAGCAATGATCTCACAGATATAAATATATATTGATTCCAAATCAAAATATGTTCCAAAATACACATATATAGATAATAATTTTAAACATTACATAATATTATCCTTAATCTGTCATAAAACAATAAAATAACAAATATTATTGAAAATAATTGCAATGGAAAGTTACAAATTAGAACCCGAAAAGAACAATATATCATTGCTTACACCATCTAAATTCCTTATGTCCTTCATTGCTCCATCTGGATCAATAAGGGCCTTAACAACTGGACTCAAGGCAAGTGCCAGAGCATTTTTTGCTTTATCATATGTCTGCAGTTTAACAACAATGAAGAGAGAATGAAACAAAACATTGCAATGAAAAAAGAAATCAGGCACTAATTCAAACATTGTAATTAGAAAAAGAAAGTGAAAAAATAATTTTCACTTTTGCACTTTTCGCTATTGATGCAAAGTTAAAAGCCAAAACTATGATCTGTAGGCTCCAATTCATTATGTGGACATATCGGTATGTATAAGTTACCAATGTATGGGTGATAGAGTCAAACGAAGAAGCAACATATAGCTCAGCCTTAATGGCAAGAACTAGCAAGTGATTAGGAAAAAATTGATGATATTGATAGCAATACAGCAATTATCATGTGAGTAATGGCCAAGAAGGAGATGTTTATGCCAGTTACTTGGTATGAACTGAGCTGAAGGATAGAAATATTTAGCATCTGGTGGATGTTGGTACATTGATAATTAAGTGAATACTGAAGTCAACCAAATCCCAACCTAGTAGAGGTCACAGTACGAAAGGACATATTGATAAAAATTAAGGACAGTCTGGATATAGGCAGAATTACCTTAAGCTGATTTGTAGACAAAAATGCTTGAATCCCATGCAAAGGAGCTCCAATTGGAAACCTGAAATCAAGCTCTGCAATAAAATGAAACTTATTCAGCAATTTAACAATACTGAAACATAATTTGACTATGAGAAAAGGAGAGAATAAAAGAGAGAATGCTTTTAAATCAATAAGGAGAAAATATCTCAAGCAATGGCACAAAAATATTGTAAAACATAATGTAATCATATAACAAAATCAAGAATTAAACCATACCACCAAGATCACCCCCCTTGTTCACAAATGTGCGAGTATGATGCTTCACAAGTAGATTCTTATCCGTACCTACCTACATTCATGCAAATATTTGAAAAAGAGGGATATTATACACCATATAAATCCCAGCAAATAAAGACAGATATTAAAATTTCAAAAATCAATAAAGGATGGGACCTTATCAAACATGAACTCTCAGAAGAAAATGTGATAGAATGACATCAGAGGAACTCTTGATTCAACACATCAACTATTCATAGATAGAAACAAATATATTTTTTTTACAAATCAGATAAAAGAGACAATTAGCCAACAAGACATGGAAAGATAATCCAGTTATATTATGACAGTAATTTATCTAATAGTCTTTATAACACATATTACACAATAAGCAAAACTACCATGCCCATACACTATTATACACACACACACACAGAGCAGCAACATAATATTAGGCAGCATTAAACAAATAATTTAGAAAAGGTTCATAAGCACAATAAGGAATAAATTAAGTGCCTCAGCTCCTAACTGAAGCAAGTCAATCAGGATAACAAAGTCACAAATTTCTCATCTTATATCATGACAACATGGCACTTTCATCAGCTGTCTAAGTGGAAAACGAGCAAAGTCAAGAAACAAGAGCTTTCAAGTTAAATTCATTCCAATAAGTCATATGCAACCAATGAAACATTCTTCACCTTCTTCATCAAACGAAAAAGATTATTGTAGCAGCCAAAGAAAACATGAAGTCCCATTTCAATGTGATTTCCACGTCTATCAACAAATGAACCCACTTTACCATCGATAAAAGTCCTTGATTCATATATATCCACCTGAGAAAAAACAAACAAACAAACAAAAATTTTCATGCTCAAATTACTGAACTGGACCAACTTCTGAGTAGAATAAAATTATGGAAGCAGATTTTAATGCTGGCTTGTAAGAAATGGAAAATGCTTAAATATGTTTATGCTATGTATTGTAAGAACTCTAATTTAATTTCAATAAATCAAGATAACAGATTTAGAAAGAAAGAAAGAAGAGATAATCACTAATATCAGAAGGCCACAGAGAGCAAGATAACTCTAATGTAAGAACTCTAATTTAATTTCTCCACTTATAAAAGAGGAAATAACATCTCATGTTTGGAAACTTCAATCAAAACCAGAAACTGAAATAGCTATTCTGTCAATAATCAGACAACAATTCAGTAGGTTATCTCAAAGCCTAAAGTCACAGACAACTCCACTTAAAGACCTAAGTACAAGGGAATGGATTACTGAAATATTATGCAAATCTAGTTTGAAAATCCACTGTTTATTAATCTAACTATTATAAAAAATATTAATCTAACTAAGAAATTCTCATGTATACAACAACAATCTTAAAAAAAATAAAAAAACTAATAGCTAATCCACTTCCACGATAACACCGTTTTGTGAAAGAAAACAGGTAATACTTTCTCCATATTTTTGTTTTTCCTTTTTGAATTTTTTTTTACTACTGCCACTGGGAAAACAAAAAATATATGCATAGAAACAAAATGAATTTGAAATTATCATTATCTAATGGGCATAATCTGCATCAGCTTTAAATCTAAATTGAGCAACAAATAAATTAAAAATCATGATGACCATACAAAAATTTAATCATTCTAACAGAGCAACAAACAAATTAAAAATCATTGGAAACATAAGATTTTTAAATTCACTTAGCTTATAATCTCAGTATCAAAGTGCAGGGTAGATATCAAATTCTCAGTATCAAAGTGCAGGGCAGATATCAAATCCCTACAGAAGAAAATCAATTCATAAATTATGCAGAACAACCACTTCAGTCCAGAATTATTACATGAAAAGCTGATAACTTGATAAACCAAATGACCTAATTATGCTAATAAAGAAATAAATAAATGCAGCAAAAGATACAACACACCTTTTTGGTCCTGAAACACACAGTTCAACATCAGCTAGGTCCAAATGCAGATAGGAGGTATACAGTCTCTCTTGTTGAGGTTGTGCCAAAAACCTAGCTCCATAAAATACCCTACTTTAAATATAATTTTTCAGTAGTGAAATAAAGAAAGAATAGTACCTTATTCTAATTTTCCCTCAAATTCCAAAATCCACAAAAATTCCTCAACAATTAATGAGTAATTCAACAAATTAAAACTATTTTAGGCAATTAATCAACTAGATATTCATCTAATTACCATAAATTAAACTTTCCCCAAATTAGTAAAAATCCCTAGATCTAAAATTATGCAAGCTTTCCTCCAATTATCACCATCATCCATTGATTAGAGGCAAGGAGAAGCTTACCCAACTCATGGAGAGGAAGCTTAGCACCAAGGGAGGCCGGAGGAGAGAGAACCGAGCTAAAGACGAGGAGAGAAAAAGGGTTGCTGCTGCTGCTGTGAGGAGGAGGAGGAGGAGGAGGAGAAGAAGAAGAAGAAGAAGAAAGGGGCAGTGGCTGTTGGCGGCACCGGCGAGGGAGGCGGCGGCGGTGGCCGGACCGAGCAAAGAAGAAGAAAAAGAAGGAGGAGGAGGGAGGGGCTATCGGGTTCACTTGGCAGAAAAATAAAGGAACCAACTGGTTCCTTAAATTAAAAGAGAAGACATTGGCCAAAACTACATAGTTTTGGTTAATGTCCAAATTAGTCCCCCAAGTTTGCTCTATTTACAAATTAACCCCAAATCTTTTCAATTCTTTTCAATAATATCCAATTTCAATTATAATTTCACCCATAATTATTTTATACTTATAATATCATCAACTATCTATATATACTTCGGGTTAAATGAAAAATCGAGGTGTTACAATTAAATTTTTCAGAATTATTTTAAATGAGATAATATATTTTATATTATTATTTTACAAATCTTTATTTTTATTAATCTGTATAATGTAATTATAAAATAAATATAACAATTAATTTATTATTATTATTATTAAAAATAAATATAACAATTAATTTATTATTATTATTAAAAATAAATATAAAAATCTTATTCACCTTCTTCTTTTCACATATTGAACTCACTTCAAATTTCTCTCGATTATGCTCTACTGAAAAATACATCATTGGTATAATAATCCATGTTTTAGATTAACAAAAATTCAATAACCTCTTTTTTTTGCAACAAAAACTGAACTTACAGACCTTAAAAACTAATATTCACCGTTCAAAATTAACAACAAGGAGTTTTGAACGTACTCACAAAAAATTAGGCCGATCTAATGGCAAATAATTTTTCGATCGTCTTCACATACAAAATTGGTCATCATGTAAAAAATTCAGAAAATAGCCTTTTTTTTGCAACAAAAACTGAACTTACAGATCTTAAAAACTAATCTTCGCTGTTAAAAATTAACAACAAGGAGTTTTAAATGTACTCACCAAATATCAAATCAATCTAACGGCAAATGATTTTTCGATCGTCTTCGTATACAAAATTGGTCATTACTTAAAAAATCCAGAAAATATCCTATTTTTTGCAACAAAAACTGAACTTACATACCTTAAAAACTAATCTTCACCGTTCAAAATTAACAACAAGGATTTTTGAACGTACTCACCAAAAATCATGCCGATCTAATGGCAAATGATTTTTTGATCGTCTTCACATACAAAATTGGTCATTATGTAGTAAATCCAGAAAATAGCATCTTTTTTGCAACAAAAACTGCACTTACAGATCTTAAAAACTAATCTTCACCATCCAAAATTAACAACAAGGAGTTTCGAATGTACTCACCAAAAATCAGGCCAATCTAACGGTAAATAATTTTCCGATCATTTTCGTATACAAAACTGGTTATTACGTAAAAAATTCAGAAAATAGCCTTTTTTTTACAATAAAAACTAAACTTACAGACCTTAAAAACTAATCTTCACTGTTCAAAATTAACAACAAGGAGTTTCAAACGTGCTCACCAAAAATCAGGCCGATCTAACGGCAAATACTTAACCATTGAATCTTTACTTACACTATTCCGTATAAAAAGCTGTTCAATTTGTATTTGAAGATCCAACGAAACCGTAAACATGCAGATTCAAATGGACTATATATTTGGATTTATTAGATAATATCTTAACTTATTTATTAATCTGGCCATGTTTAGAATTTTAAAGCCATTTCTTTTTTTTTTCAAATCAGTAAGTTTTCTCAGTCTTCCATACCACTTAATTAGGTAACCGCGGTAGTGAAGTTAAATGGTAAAAATGAGTTTAGATGGAGCTTTGAATATTTAGAAAAATAATAGAAATAAAATTGAAAAGTGTGTGTGTGTGTATATATATATTAGAAAATTTATTCATTTAGAAAAATAATAGAAATTAAATTGAAGAAATTAAATTAGAAAATTTATTCATTTTGACTTGTATGAGTTTAAGTCTTGGATTGAACTCTATTGTCTTATTCAACTAAATAATAAATTAAACTTAAAATCATATACACATTAAATTGAAACGGTAGAGAGAAGTGAGGAAAGAAAAAATGTTATTTTATATGTAGGGTAAATTTTTAAAATTACTAAAATGTCCCTACCAAATTTCATCATTTTATCCTTGTATTCAAAGATAATTTTATAAATATATATTTTAAATTTTTTAATAATTTAAAATTTGCTCAAAATTTTAACAAAATAAAAATAAATTATAAATTTTTCATAATCATTTTAAATGAAATAATAAACTTTATATTATTATTATATAAATATTTATATTTATTATTTTTCATAATATGACTATATAATACTTATAATAATTACTTTATTATTATTATTCAAATGTAATTTTTTTAAATAAATAAGTTTATATTTGGGGATAATTGATAAAGAAATCAATAGAATTTCTAATAATTTAATATTTGATTTAAATTTTATAAAATAAAAATTAATTACAAATTTTTTTATTATTATTTTGAATGAAATAATAAATTTTATATTACTATTTTATAAATATTTATTTTTTAACCTTGAACACGCAAATATATAATAATCGTAATAATTAATTTATTATTATTATTAAAAATATAAATTTTCTAAATAAATAACTTTAGATTTTGGTATAATTGATAAAAAATTATTATCAACTTATAAAATAATTTATAATTTTCTATTACAAAATAAAATATTTATTTCATATGGTCTATATTAAAATTACTTAAAACTATACATAAATCATGTGAGTGAAATTAAAAAAAAATATTTCTTAAATTTATTTGCGACGGATTAGCGACTAAATACCTCCGTCACTAATTGAATTACTGTAACAAATTACTATTAGCGACAGAAGAATTTCCGTCGCTACCCGTCGCAAAAAAGGCACTATATTTTCCCTCCAAAAATAGCGACTAAAACGTTCGTCGCTAAATGTTCTGGAACTAATTTCATGAATAAAAATTATAAAAGTTAGCAACAGAAATATCTGTCGCTAATTCTGTCGCAAAAAATTGCTTGTATGCTTCCCGACAATAATTAGCGATTGTTTATTATTTTCGTCGCTATTTCGTCGCAAAAATAGAAAATATCCTTTCCACGACGAAATTGTAAAACAGTCGGGAATCCGTCGCTAAATTTGCGATGAAGATGATGCCGTCGCTAATTGACAGTTTTTTTGTAGTGTTAGTAGAGCCCAAAGCCCATTAGGAAGGATAACCAAGCGTGAACTGGAAGATAAGACAGGGGCTATATGACTTCTGATCGGACTGATGGGACAACTCTTCCTATCATTCCATTGACACAAGTTAGCGCCCATGTCTTTCATCTGCTCCCTATCACTTCAATTACTCCATGTCACTTCGTCACTCACCTGCTCCAACTGCCATTTATCACGTACTAAGTACTCAAATACCCTTCATTTATCTCCTATAAATAGCCTAACGCACTGTGGCTTCAGGTATTGAACTTCTGAGATTCTCTCTCTAAGTACTCTCTCTAAAAAACTACTAACTTAAGCTTTAGATTACTTACGCCTGCATTTCTGGTCGTATCAATTATTATTATTATTATTATTATTATTATTATTATTATTATTATTATTATTATTATTATTATTATTATTATTATTATTATTATTATTATTATTATTATTATTATAGAATGAGAATTGTGTATTGCATGGATTTGCATTATTGATATCATAACAAATTTATTGGCAGTGGAAAGCGAGCACTATATATAATATTGAAAGTAACCAAAGAACGGCTGGGAGGCTTCCAATTAGAATAATAATGAGTATGAGATGTGGTGGTTGAAGGAATTTTATTTTATAGGATATTGATTAGAGCAACTTAATTAATTGATCAGTTTTATAATAAGATTAGACAATAATTAAACATTTTTATTAAATTTAAGAAAAGCATTTGAGATAAGAGAAGTGCCATGGACCCCCAAATGCTGGCAATATATGAGCCTTTAACTTGTAAGTATTTATTAATTAAGTTTTCTTACATTACATTCTATAGCAACCTGGCTCATTAACTTCTAAATAACTGCATTTTCATCTTTCTTTTTGAGGTGAATGGAGAAAGGAACATGCGATTCCTTATATATATATTATTTCTATTAATGTTTTTTCTTTTTGCCATAGTAAATTCTAAAAAGACAATCTCTTCATGCTTTTGTTTGTCGAATAGCTAATTTTTCAAAGTGGTCAACCGTCAAAACCCTGGCTCCTTTGGGTGGATTGGATTGCATACACTGCCTTTCAACAACCATTCATTGCTTTCCAACCCATAACTTGGAAGAAAACAAGTCCACCTGCTCTTAAACTCCTCTGTAGTCAAACTATCGGATACAGCTTTGAGGCTGACAGGCAATTTAGTCAGTATATGCAATGCTATATGCATAATGTGGGGGCTGAATTTGCAAATTGCTGATCGACCTTGTACTCTCACATTGGTCGCTAAGTTTGGAGGGAAATATTGGAACGATTCAATCGTAGCTTGCAAATCCATTACATTAAATGTCATCTTTCGAGGGAAAAAATATTTACTATAAACAGATATATGGAGCCAAAATGTGTCAAGGGCATTACGGTCCATTCCAAAGGTTTGTACACTGTATATATATATATATATATATATATATATATATATATATATATATATATATATATATATATATATATATATTCTGGGAGAGGTGGAATTAATATAGAAGTTAACTTTACCTTAACCTGAAAGAAGAAAGAGCAAATCAATAAAAGGTTTGCTAAAAGACACCAAAGCAATTAAAATAAGGCCTATCAACCATCAAATAACAATAAAATTTTCCATTTACAATAAACTTTTTAACATATTTTATTCTACGATCAAGTTTTTATTAGATAATGATGTGCCCATTATTTTTTTAATACAAATTAAATTTGTATTAATAATGCAAAAGATACATATCTAACGTACAGATAAAATAATAAAATTTTTAAAAATATAATGCATGCAACTAATAAAATTACTAAAAAATATATCTGAACTTTTTCTACTAAAATAATAAATAATGGTAAAACTGTTGGTAATCTGGCTTACAACAAATTTAAGGACATTTTTCATTCAATGAGGTCAATGGCCATTAATGAAAAATAATTAGGGAATTCGATATCACAATTTATTCATTGAATTATTAGTTTTTAAGATATCTAACACTAAATAAAAATTAAAAACTTCCCGATAATCTTTCTCTTTTCATCAGGTGGTATTAGAACCAATATTTGTGCACATTCTGCAGTCAACAATAGACAATATACATTGAAATTAAAAGATGTGCAAAGTAATAAAAATTTATTTGAATTTGATGGTTGGAATTCTAGTCAATAATAGAAAAAAAATATATAAAATTTCTTACAGATTATAAATTAATTTCAAATTTAATAGAAAAAATTATTTGAAATGGTCCTGAAAAATGGGTCAGAATTAGAATCTGATTATTATTGAGGTGGCCCATCAAGATACGAGAGAGTTGTTGTGATAGTAGGGTACAGCCATTTCATAAAACTTTAGAGCTAATAGTGCAAATGGGCCCTCAATGTCTAAATTCCCAGAATAAATAAATAAATAAATAAATAAAGGCAATTACATCATATACCCTCGTTTTACGTTCATTTTTAAAAATACTATATAGTTTATTTTTATTTTTTATTTATACATTTTTATTTCAAAAATATCCATTTTTTTATATATATAAAAAAGCTCCTAATTTATTATATACCATATCTTACTTTCTTCTTTCTTTCGACAAAGCATGAAAATTATACTGCTTGATCAAGAAAATAAAAATACAGCAAAAAAACAACAAAAGCAAATATACACATCATGAAATTGAGTTCGTAGCTATCATCTTCTTCTCCATTTTTCTTGTAAGAGAGCTTTTTTCTTTTTTCTTTTTATATAGACGAAGATGAGGAAAGTATCAAATTAAATATATCAAAATTAATTTTATTACTGAAATATCTCGAATTACTGAATCTAATAATTCTATAAAATAAAAAATAGAAACTTGTGAATTTAAAAAATAGAAACACCATCAAGCTAATAAATCAAAAAAATCATTAGTCACTGAATTGTATAAAATAAAATGAAAAGATGCAAAAGAGAGGAGAAAGGAAAAACAAAATTTAAATTAACTTTATTAGAGCACATACATATGAAAATACGTTTTCTAGAACATCACCTGCAATTCAATCAAATATTTCATGATATAAATCCAAAAACCCAACAGACAGAGATGTTCCACTTTTAAGAGGTTGATGGCATACAAGTTCTAGAGGAGGAACTCACAAAATTTCTCAATTCTTACCGAAAAAGGTCTGATGTTGATTTACAGCACTATCCCCATCTTCAACGTGAAATTTATTGGCTTGCAATGCTACTGCTTCAAGATAAGGTGATGAACCAAATGTAGGGGGCGGATGAATGCTGCACAGATAGACAACAAACAGGAAATTCAATTGCATGCACACATACTGAGGTTTGAAAGAAACGAGGATAACATGCAACTGACAAAAATATGTATATTCAACAATGCTACACAAGAATGAAGATATAAAAAAGCCAGTAACTACGGATTACACACCCCTGTCTTCTTGAAAAGTAAGAACTCTGTCCATCTTCTTTCATTGCAGTGTCTGCATGGACAGAATCAATAGACATTCCATTGGAGATAGGGTAAACCTACATCAGAGGAAAGGAAGCAAACAAGTTATCTATCACACATCATTGATTCAGATTAATTGGATATGAACAACCTACAGAAAAGCAACTTTTCTGAACCCCATTATGTAATAAAAATAGGATGATGATGCAATCAAACAATTGATTTTACTAAACATGACTGATCTTTTCCAAAATTAATTTCAAAGACATACAGTAGAACCTGAAGGCAGAAAACAATTTCTCTCAGGACCCTATACGTTTGAGATGATACTTAACACGTCTGATATACCAATATAATGGAGGCATGTCATACTTAAGTAGTCCAGTTGCCATTCCATTAATTACAATCCTAGAAATTATAGCAAGTAATTGAACTCGTAATACTTTAAAAGTTACTCAAAATGAGCAAGGCTTGATTTCTCTCTCTCTCTCTTTTAAAATGAAAATTAAAATCCTACTGAAACGGATGCTTTCACATTCTTATCAGACTATGATGCAGATATATTAATCAAGAATGTCGCTTCCTTTTTCTGTAACACTTAACAAAAAAAGATCACTCCTACTATAGCAAAGAAAGCTGAAAGTCAGCAACCATCATTCTTATAGGAGAAAAGAGAGCTTAATAATGAAGGAAAACCCTAATTGAGAGAGCACGTAGCATGATCACATAAATCAAACTACAATTTTCCATTTCAGACACAGTTGTGCAGAAACCAGAAATAAAAACCATGGCAAGGAAATCAAGACGAGAATTTGAGATATTAGGTTGAGAAGCTCAGCGCACTCCGATTGCGACCGCGACGTATAGTTTATTATATAAATTATATTTTTTTATTTGCATAAAAAATACATTACATTTTTTATGTATAAAAGATTATACGTTGTATTTTTTATATACAAAATATTATAAACTGTATTTTTTTATATACAAAAAAAATTCATTGTGTTTTTTTATATACAATATATAATACACTGTATTTTTTATGTACAAAATATCATATAATATATATTTTTATATAGAAAAGATCATACAATATATTTTTGTATATATAAAAAATCATACACTGTATTTTTTTATTCACAAAATATCATACACTATATTTTTTATTTGTAAAAGATCATATACTGTATTTTTTTATTTGCAAAATATTATATATTGTATTTTTTTATTTAGAAGAAAAAATATTATATTTTTTATGTATAAAAGATCATACACTGCATTTATTTTATTTGCAAAAGAAAATATACTGTATTTTTTATATACAAACGATCATATACTGTATTTTTTATATACAAAAGATCATACATTGTATTTTTTATTATGTACAAAAGATTATACACTTTTTTTACAAAATAAATTGCACTGTATTTTTTATGTACAAAAAAATACACTGTATTTTTTATTTATAAAATATCATATATTGTATTTTTTATGTACAAAAGATCATACACTGTATTTTTTATGTACAAAACAAAATATACTGTATTTTTATGTACAAAATATCATATATTATATTTTTTATATACAAAAGATCATACATTGTATTTTTTTATGTACAAAAGATCTTATACTGTATTTTTTATATACAAAATATCATACACTATATTTTTTATGTATAAAAAAAATGCACTATATTTTTTTATGTACAAAAGATCATACTATGTATTTTTTTATGTACAAAAGATCATATACTATATTTTTTATGTACAAAATATCATACACTGTATTTTTTATGCATAAAAGCAAATACACTATATTTTTTTATGTACAAAAGATCATATATTGTATTTTTTATGTACTAAATATTTTACACTGTATTTTTTTATTTACAAAAGATCATAAACTGTATTTTTTATTTGAAAAATATCATACATTGTATTTTTTTATATACAAAAAATCATACACTTTATTTTTTTATGTACAAAAGATCATATACTGTATTTATTATATACAAAGGATCATATATTGTAACACCCTATACCCGGTCAGTTAAAAGATCCGAATACTGGATGTCACGCTCGGATTTAGGCTCTTTTAATGAGGGTCAGAACATGTTTTTAGTTGAAGTCGTATTATTCAATAAATTACTATTTATTTTATAAAAATTTCGGCAGAATTTTCCCTAAAATTCATGAAAATCTCCTGAAATTATTTACTTAAAACGCTTCTATTCAAGTTTATCCTATCATCCAATCTCTATTCAAACTCCAACATATATAGTTATTGCCCTTCCTTCGACGTTTCAAATCCCTTAAGCACATTAGTTTGAAAATTAAAACTCTAAGGGTTGTCCAATATATGCTGCTTAAAGTAAAATTTACATTAAAATTTTGAATTTTTACATTTTATCACTTGTATAAGTCTATTTAGCATCTAATTAATCATTTTAATACCAATTCCATCAAATAATAACTCTTATTCCAAAATTTTTTAACTAACATAATGTAAAAATTAAGGGAAAATCAAATTTGTTTGAACACATACCTATTTTTGTCAGCAATTTCTTAAATTTTCAGTTTTAAAAACTCCAAATCATCAATTTTCTTCTCTTTCTTTCCCTTCACACTTGCTTCACCTTCTTTCTCTACATAAATCCATAATCGAACATAAATTCTTAACTAATAATACACAAATTCATGATTTACAACAACTTTAAGCAATTATTTGCCTAAATCCTCAATTAATCAACAAGAAATAAAATTTCCCCCAATCTACAAAATCCTTATATTTGAATTTTTCTCACTTTTCCATCAATTTCTCCATTACAAACAATAGGTAAAGGGGAAATAAGGCTTACCTAGGGATTAAAGGAAGAGAAGCAACAATTAGAGAGGCAAATTTGAGGAGAAATCGAGTAAGAGAGAAGGGCAGCAACAGGAATAGCGACCACTGTCACGTGCGAGAGTGAGAGGGGGAGACGACGGCATTGACAGCTGCTCAGGCGGGATGACGACGACTATGCAGTGCGACGGCTAGCGGGGAACTGTGATGGGCTAGAAAGATTAGAAGGGAGAGAAGAGGAGGGAGAAGAAAGAGAGAAGGGCGGTGTGGGGATTAAAGAGAAAAGAACCCGATGGTTCCTGGAAAAAGAGAAAGAAAATAATTTAAGGCCAAAATGACGTAGTTTTGGCAAAGTTCTCTTTTGGTCCCTCAATTGTACTCAACTTAACAATTAAGCCCAAATCTTCTTCTTTTTGTGCAATTAAACCCCCAAAATAAATATTTTAACCAATAATTATTTTCTTTTGACTCCCATTTTTTAATATTCATTTTATTACCGAATCTGGGAATATATCAGGTTGATCCGATTATTATTTAGGTAACTAACACTACAAAAAGAATTGATTTTATCGACGAAATTTATCGAAGGCTTAAAATCCGTTGCTAATAATGGGATATTACTGACGAAATAGCTACGGAACCTCAAATCCGTCGGGAAAAATAAAAATTTGCAAAATGGCAAATTTTTAGCGACAGAAGATAAAAATGGTCGGTAACATTGACAGGAAGTTTGAAGCCATTATTTAGTGACGATAAATGCCGTCGGTAAATATAACAAACATTTTTTCTATGCACCAACAGAAATTCCGTCGGTAATATAATGTATGCTTTTATTTTAAATGGTTTACCGACAGATTAGCGACGAAAGTCCTAATCCATCAGTAAAAAAATACGGCATATTTTGGCTGCATTTAGCAACGGTAGTATCGTCGGTAATCCGTCGCTATTTGTTTTAATAATACAAAATAAATGATTAAAATTTAATTTTTTTTATTTTTTAATAAAATATTGTTTTTATATATAAATACATTTTTATAGTAGACATTAGTCTATATTATTTGTGAGAGGATTTTCTATCTGTAAATCCGTTGGTATTCCTTTTATTATTAGAAGTTAATTTTTTAATAAAATATTTTACAATATTGAGTCATTGTCGACATAAAACCTAGGTAGGTTTATTGTTAAGCGTAACGACAAATGAGTGGAGTAAAAAATTTTGAAGGAGAGCCATGTAGCCAAACAAAAATTTAAAAGCGCCAAATGGAAAAATTACTTTATATATATATATATATATAAGAAAGGGGGAAGAGGAGGGGGACCAAAACGCCCTTAAGATATAACATAGGTTGGCTCTGTGAGTTAATTAATGGTGTAAAGATTAATTTTTGTACTAATTAAAGCTTGACAATAAAATTTGCAGTTCAACTTATTACTCATACTTATTCATAAATTTATAATTATGATGAATTGACTTAGTTACATACATATATACTATTAGATGTTCTTTTTATTAGGGAAAAATAGTTTGGCTCAAAGATATCGTTTTTAGGGCTGAGCCAAAAAATCTGAAAAATTGGTTCGAAATCGAACCTATTTTTTAGATTAACCGGACCGAAATAAATAGTTAAGGTTTATAAAATTTGGAATTTTCGATTTCGATCAACGGTTTGAAAAATCGGCGGTCCACAGTTTGAACATATTATAGCATATCATGCTCATTGTTGCAGTAATTCAAATCTAATTCCAATGCCAAAAATAAAAGCAAAAACATTATTTATATCTTAAACAATGTGTAACTTTACATATGTAATTAAATTGTTGCTACAGAAAACATTTACATGGAATCCTGCCATTGAATATGACATTAAGAAAGCTTGGGAATTTAAGGCAAAAAGGAGGTACAATGACTTCATATCTGATATAAAGACAGGTAAGAGGCAAAAGAAATTTATTCCATATCCTATTTGGGAGAGTTGGCAATTGTTGTGGCAGGATCATAACACATAGAAGAGATGAGATCAAAATGCTGCAAATCGTAAATATATGGCTGAAAGTGGATTACTTAGTACACATACTGGGGATTCCATATCAGTCAATGAGCATCGCTTGAAGTTGGTAAAATCCATTCATACTATCTAGTTCATCAATTTTTAATAGATTTGATTTAAATATCTTGTATTGATATCCTTCAGCAATTTTTCTTTATTGTTTCAAATAATGTGTAGACTAAAAAATTAGGTCGAGAACCTACACTGACAGAGATGCATTTGCATATGCATACACACAAGAATGACGGAATTTCCTTTTTGGGCACTAAAGCCAAAGTAGTGCAAGTAAGTCATTGTTGAATTATTTTAACCTTATTTTAATTATGTCTTATTTTCAATTTGATTCTTGAAGAGAGCTTATGTTATAATGCCTCTATCTACCTATTAAAATGATGGAACCAAGCAATGTTATTAAACAATGCCTAGATAAGCATAAACACATATCCACAAAAATAGTGCAAATTGTACATATATAATTATGTGTGGGATAAGTAGACACAAAAACTAGTCTATCATGGGATCGTGCAAGGATATACCAAATTTGAATTTCATATTTAGGTTTTCATTGTAGAATACTAGAACATGGCATAAGCAAACATGGGATGTCATTCCTTTGGCTATTAATTGGATATATATTGAAGACAATAATTTTTAATTTTTTGTTGATCCAACAATCATTAGATGCATGTAAAGAGAAATTATTGAACACATTTCATTTTAGAATGGTAGAAAACTTTACTTGTAATCATTTTGCTTTCTAAAACTTACTTCTCAGTGGATGATGATGACTGTCTCATTAGTTGTTATTCAATATTGATTTGATCGCAGGATAAGGTTGTTAAATTGAGAGAACAATATTTGTCTCAAGGAAATTCAGTTGACAAGGCTCGAATTTATTATGAGGCTGTTGGAGGATCGAAGAGGAGTAGGATTTATGGTCTCAGATCTGCAGAAATGCATTACTTTGGTCCTAATTTTCGTGACTCACATGGGTCAAGTGCACAGTCAGGTTCACCATTGCATGCACAACGTACAACAATAAAAAACATAAAAAATATCGTGCAAGAGGTAGTTAATGAATATATGCCTAGCTTGATGGATGTTCTCACATACAAATTGACAGAGAAATTGATTGACAAATTGCTACCGAATTTAACAAATAAGGTACGGGAAGAATTATTAAATAGGGATCAGCAACCTACCACAAACCCTTCTGCTATTATGGACAGCCACGGTACATCCTAGCTAGTGCTTTTGAATTTACATAAGCTATTTTAGATAATTTTTTGCATATCATAGCAAAACTTTATGCATAATACCGATATTGTTATTATTTGCATAGCTATTAGACTATTTTAGATGCTTTTTGTATAGCACTGCAATTTTTCATGTACAACATCAATATTAGTATTGCTTGCATTGCAGTTACAAATATATAATTTTTTGTACAACTGTAAAACATTGTGCACTATACAAATATATTTGCACAACAGTTATATATGATGTATATTATTTTTGTTATATATTAGAATTATCAATTAATATATATTTTGAATTTAAATTTTAGACTTTTTATATTTAGTTTATTGTGTTTAATTTGAGATTTTCAAACAGGAAATATATTATTTTTTATAAAAAATAATGAAAAAATAAAACAAAAAATTAATATTACCGACAACTTACCAAAGGAAAAATCCGTCACTGTCATTTTAATTACATTAAATATTTATACTAAATATATTTGTCGACAATTTTACCGACGAAATCAACCGTCGCTGTTTATATTACAAATTAATCAATAATTTATTAATTAATTTTACCGACGGAATATTTCATTGGTAAAGGGTCAACTCGAAAAAACAGCCGACGGTTTTTTTGTAACATTACCGACGGACTAATTTTTACAATTCTGTCGGCAATAGAATTTTCCGTCGGTATTTTGGTACCTATACACGTTTTAGGGACGGGTATTCCGTCGGTAAGGTCATTTTCCGTCGGTAAAATAGTAAATTTCGTTGGTGAAATCCGTCGGTAAATTGCATTTTTTTGTAGTGTAAACTTGAAGACGTTACATACACTGTATTTTTTATGTACAAAAGAAAATACATTGTATTTTTTATTTACAAAATATCATATACTGTATTTTTTATGCACAAAAGATCATAAATTATATTTTTATGTATAAAAGAAAATACACTATATTTTATTTATGTGCAAAGTAAAATACACTGTATTTTTATGTATAAAAGAAAATTTAATGTATTTTATATATAAAAAATGCTATTTTTTATGTACAAAATAAAATACACTATATTTTTTATGTATAAAAGATACACTGTGTTTTTTATGCATAAAAAAAATATACTATATTTTTTATGTACAAAAGAAAATACATTATTACTACTGGCATGAAGAATATGTCCAACTTGTTTTATTATAAATACCTTTAGGGACCATTGATAGAAAGTTAATTGCTCTGCAGTCTGCCAAGAAGTAAATAGAGCTTGAAACTTAATCTACAATCTCTATCCCTTGATCCCTCCCTATGACTATCTTCTGGTTTTAGGGACGGAGTTATTCCGTCGGTAAAATAATAAAAAACCGTCGGTAAGGTCATTTTCCGTCGGTGAAATCCGTTGGTAAATTGCATTTTTTTGTAAACTTTAAGACGTTAAATACACTGTATTTTTTTATGTACAAAAGAAAGTACATTGTATTTTTTTATGTACAAAAAATCATATGCTATATTTTTTATGTACAAAAGATCATAAACTGTATTTTTTTATGTATAAAAGAAAATACACTATATTTTATTTATGTGCAAAGTAAAATACACTATATTTTTATGTATAAAAGAAATTTTATTGTATTTTTTATGTACAAAATAAAATACACTATATTTTTTATGTATTAAAGATATACTGTATTTTTTATGTATAAAAAAAATATACTATATTTTTTATGTACAAAAGAAAATACATTATTACTACTGGCATGTCTATGATGACTTGTTTGGCTTTGTATGTTCAAGAGATTTGGGTAATGCATGTTTTCAGTGTCAAATGAGAGGAGGACCTAAAGAATGTGTGATCTATCTCCAAATGTGCAGCTTATGATATGTCCAACTTGTTTTATTATAAATAGCTTTAGGGACCATTGATAGAAAGTTAATTGCTCTGCAGTCTACCAAGAAGTAAATAGAGCTTGAAACTTAATCTACAATCTCTATCCCTTGATCCCTCCCTATGACTGTCTTCTGGTTTTAGGGACGGAGTTATTCCGTCGGTAAAATAATAAAAAACCGTCAATAAGGTCATTTTCCGTCGGTGAAATCCGTTGGTAAATTGCATTTTTTTTGTAAACTTTAAGACGTTACATACACTGTATTTTTTTATATACAAAAGAAAGTAAATTGTATTTTTTTATGTACAAAAAATCATATGCTATATTTTTTATGTACAAAAGATCATAAATTGTATTTTTTTATGTATAAAAGAAAATACACTATATTTTATTTATGTGCAAAGTAAAATACACTGTATTTTTATGTATAAAAGAAATTTTACTGTATTTTTTATGTACAAAATAAAATACACTATATTTTTTATGTATTAAAGATATACTGTATTTTTTATGTATAAAAAAATATACTATATTTTTTATGTACAAAAGAAAATACATTATTACTACTGGCATGTCTATGATGACTTGTTTGGCTTTGTATGTTCAAGAGATTTGGGTAATGTATGTTTTCAGTGTCAAATGAGAGGAGGACCTGAAGAATGTGTGATCTATCTCCAAATGTGCAGCTTATGATATGTCCAACTTGTTTTATTATAAATAGCTTTAGGGACCATTGATAGAAAGTTAATTGCTCTGCAGTCTGCCAAGAAGTAAATAGAGCTTGAAACTTAATCTACAATCTCTATCCCTTGATCCCTCCCTATGACTGTCTTCTGGTTCCCCGTGGACCGACCTCAAAAGAGTTTCTTATTTGTCTTCTTTTGTTCTGTTGTTATTTATTGGATTCTTTTCTTATGCAAAAACAAAAGAAATATTAGCAAGAAAGATCTAACGTAACTACAATTTTATTCTTCAAGTTATGTTTGCATTTGAGAATAAAAGTGAATTTCTCACATTCCAAACAAGTTGAATAGCACAGTTATAATAAAAGGACGAAAACACAAATACCATACATTGAATGCGAGCTAATAAAAGTTGTACGACTTGAAATGTGAATCTAATATCTAGCAGCCACTGAATTAAAAACATAAGTGTCTAACTAGATATTAAAACTAATATTAACTAAAGCAAATACCTATATATTAAATTTAATAAGTATATATATATATTAAATTTTATTGAAAAGAATATTAGGAAAAAAAAACTTAATTAACAATTGATTCTAAACCTACACAATGGGCAAACAGCATTGGATTGCAACAAAATCCGAATGCAGGAATCATGATAAAGATGTGAACAAGGTAGTCTCGTAGCTTCAGAACCACTCAAAATCTTCTGTAAACAAATAACACAGTTATGAATCTCCACATCAAATCTAACTTTTTCTAAAGCTTCAATGGACGATTCACTCGCCGGGCGTTAAATGCAACACCGCACTATCCTTCTCCTCATAATCATCTTCCAAACTCAACCTAACATCGATTTCAACTCTCAAACGGAGTACCTTTCGTCATTTAAGACCTTCATTGCTGGCCATTATCCTCTGAATGATCAGAATTATAGGTTTTGAGAAAATAAATTTGAATATAAATTCGATAATCTGAAGAAAATTTGAGAGAAGAATTTTGAATAACAGTTGAACTCTTAAATTCAGTTTGGAGCATATTTGAAAAAGAAAAGTCCAAAAAATGGAAGTTACGAAACATGAAAATTAAAAGTTGATTTTTTAGTTAGGTGAAAATGCACGGATGCATTAATGAATTTTTTTTTTCTTTTTTTGGATATTTATGAAGAAAGCCCAAATAAATAAGTAATAAAATAAATAATATATGACCGACCTAAATGTTGGGTCGTTTATATTTTCCTTAAATTGTTTTTTTTTTCATATAATTTAATTTAAGAGAATTTCTTCATTAGACAATGATGAGATGCTAAAAAAAAATTGGATCAATACCATTTGCATATAACATAATTTAAATTCAATTAGGACATGAAACACGTTCATACTTTTTAAAGTCAAAGTACACAATTTTGTGATTTTTTATAATAAAAAGGAATGGATATTTTAATCTTTTGGCATATAAATAAAAGAGAAGCAAAAGTCTGTTTGTATGTTATAAATGGCATATTTCACTATTCTCTCTTCTATTTTTAAAATTTATTTTCCTCCAACAGAAACCCAAATGCAAATGCTGATGCTATCCGAAAGTGATTGAATTAGCCTTTTGAAATAGCTACCCACATTTTCAATTCCATGAGTTGCTTAAGTATTTGATTATACAATTGTTTATAGCTTTTTTAGGAATGTTAATAGTGTTTTAATATAAATACAAATTATCTTTTTTTAAATTAAAAATAAGGAAGAGCAGAGACTCGAATTCAAAATTTCTCAGTATATTAAGACCTTGAAAAATTCAATTAGAGACATTATTTACCTATATTGTTTGGGCATTCTTTCTTTTTGGAAGTGGTAGCAACATTTGAAAAGGCATATGCAAATATACAATTTAATTTTGTGCTAAATCATGGAAAACAATGTTCATTTTAGGCAATATCTACCACTTACATGACAATCACATAACAACGCAATTTAATTCTGATAATCATTCTTTTGGTTTGCCCATGTTGGTAATTATTAGATTGTTAGTTACTAAGTGATGAAATTTTAGATTGTTAATTATTAGAACAATTATATATGATGCCTTATAAATGTATGGATGACAGAAGATTTGTGGATTGATGTCAACCTGTAAATTCGATCAGCCGGAAAAGTTTCAATTACCTAAAATATCAGTCGATTATTAAAACATCCATTCGAACTTGGCTGGCAAATGTGCTCTGATGATTAAGTAAGATAGCCGAAATATTATCGTCGAATAAGAAAGAGAATATTATCTAATGTTTAGTCTTTTAAATTCAATATACTTTTATAAGTAGTCGAATTATTCAAATTTTTTTATGAATATTTAACTACAATAATCCATCGTTATTTGCTGACGTAAATAAGTGACGAATTTGAAAATTCAAGCAATATTATTCCAAATCTAAATATGTTCTCTTTCTTAAACTGAACTTGGCATATTGTTTCTTTGAATGAATTTATCCATTTGTAATAATGGGTATTATCAATATGGATATTAATACATTATATAGTCTATCAACAATAACTGTATATAATTTTATTAAATGTTTAGTATTAATCATTTATGGTAAGCAACTATTTTTCTCGTAAGCTAAACTAAATATGCCATATTCGAGTCAATTTTCGGATGGGGATAAAGAATTGGCAAGTCATACATGTGCTATCTTTTTCTTCAAAGAGTATGCAATATTATAAAATATTGGCAATATTTAATTTAATATTAGATTCCTCGACTAATCTATCGGGTTTATTGGATGTACAATTGCACATACGAGCAATTAAATTTAAAATAATGTATAGATCGTTGTATTTATTTATTTTTTTAGGCATATGCATAAAACCAAATTGCAATAAAGTTGTTAGTAGAAGAAGTTTGAACCGCTTTGTTTGAGGGATGCCCATGAAATCAATTTTTATTAATTAAACTATCATATTCTATTATGCTCTTAATTAATAAAATACAATATTAAAAAAATAATAGAAAACTCAATGAAATATGGCGAAAAACCAATTAGTTAGAAGTGTTAGAACTCTAGTGTTGTTTTATTTTTCTTTTCCTTTATTTTTTCGTGTCTTTCTTTCTTTCTAAGATGTTTTCTCATAATAGCTTTAAGATTGATGCATATCTAAACCTTTGACACTTGTTTTTTCCCATGTTTTTCTTGTTCGTATGTTCAATTAATTGCTTGAATTTTTGTGATTGTTTTTCTACCAAACCAACTTCGGAGACAGTTAATTCTAAACTTGTTTCGTACACTAATTTAGATCTTATTTGTGTTATATATATTCTTAATTGGTCTGTTCCAATTTTATTTTTGATATGTAAACTTATTATCTATTATTTTCTATTTTGTTAGAAATTGAAATTGAAAGCAAGTTAAGGTTTTTTACATGGAAGTTTTTCATTTTGGAGCAATAAGTCTTCTGTGTACATGAAAGTTTGCTCAACAAGCTGAGGAAGATATTTACCCTGGTACTAAATAAAAACACAAGCTGAGACTGACAATACTCTATTTGCATCTCGACGGCTAGTTTGCATGGAAGCGATCAACACAACCCTAATGCCTTTCACTCCAATACTTCTTTGGCAAAGCAAAATAAAATTGTAGTCTCATAATTATTAGCATAACCCTGGAAAATTCTAAAATCCCATAGCAATTCCACAAACAATATATGCAGTAAATAGAAAACATTGAGCTAATTGAGCACACCAGCATTCTGCATGTTCCTCTCTTATGCCAAGTCCAGCAATGTCCGAAAGAATCGGTGAGGATACATAGGAGGTTGCTCTGCTAGTGCCTGTATAAAAGCAAGATCTAACATTGAAGTGGCAAGTAAAGAATGCCTACTATGATCATGTTTACCATTTCACACCCTAAATTAAGGCAAATACAGTCCAATTCCCGTGAAACGTACAAACAAGATTATGCAACACACAAAATACCAGTAATTACCTGGTGAATCAGAACCGTGGAAGGAGTCATTCCAGGGACAGTATTGACCTCTATTATCAACACCTGCAACCAGAGACACGGCCGGTGGGGTTTTAACCCTAAGTATAATTATTTTACAAGAGTTATCGAAATTAGATGCTTGCATCTAGAAAAACTCATAATGACGTATTGTTAGACACAGCATTGCCTTCGGTTAATACTATGGGAAGCATCAGGCTCACTTAAAAGTGAAGGTTAATTATAACAAAATTTACATTCCATAAAAACAGGAAAAAGATTAACGAAAACCTCAGACCCTCATTGTATAATTCAGGCAAAAGTAAACGTGCAGAGTATCAAGGGTCTTCCTTTTGAAGGAACTAAAGGCATTGGGAATATCAAATGGCATAGAAAAATCAACATACCTCTCCCCTGTCAACATTAAGGAAAGCATCAATCCGTGAAAATCCTTCTAATTGCAGGGTGTTCGCAATCAGTTCTATGTGCTGTTTACATTTTTCCAGAGCCTCATTACTGTTTCAGGAAGAAAACATTCATTTTATCAACTTATAGGCCAAAAGAGATGATAATTAGCAACTAAGGAAGATGTGGACATAAGAGAAATCATACAGGAGGTGTTGATCCAAGCCCTCATGCTATTATAGAAGTTAAATAACAAGTAAACCTACCCGAATCAGGAATTTGCTTTTGGAAATATCTAGTTTCGAATGCTAAGCTAACATATCATGCCTGACCATAAATGTCAACTGAACCCGATTAAAGAACTAAACACTAAGACATTTCATTCAAATAATAATCTGAATAAACAATTTATAATCTGCAGTAATTAAAAATTCTTGATGCAGAAAAGAAAGGCCACAACTGACCAGTTCTTTTCTGATGCATTTCTTTCTCCTTGGATTCGGTGGGTTTGCATGCAATGCATATCCAACGAAAAAAGGCAGATTGAGAGTCAACTTTCATTAAAATTGATGGGATAGAAAACATTCAATACTTGAGTATTAAAGCCTAATTGGCATGTGATGTGCAGTATGACACTTTTTTTTTTGCCCTAAAAGATTGTGTCAATTGGGCATGCAGCATCATATAATTTCTAGCACAAAACATTAGCACCCAAGCCCGTATCCTTTTTTTCACAAAATCTAAGCATATGTATCACTTGCAAACCGAAAATCAAAGGAATTTTGTTTTGAAGGTATAAGATATTGGAAAGTTAAAGCAATTAGGATAAAGACCGCAAATTTTATAAGACGGTTCTCTTACATACCTAACAATTGATGCCGGTGGAGGAGTGAGATTGATGCCAGTTCCACCTATCAAATAATTGCACAAGACACCAGAAAATACACAAGGATTTTGTTCAAACAAGATAATAAAGTAACTAAACCTTGATATCAAACATTAAAAAAAAAAAAAAAAAAAAAGCTCAAGACAATTATGTAAAGTGTCAAGCTAGACATTGATCATTCCATTGACCATCGCCACAAGCCAGCATGCAAAACCATAGATAAGATTCCACACATATCTAAGGGAATTAATCACAACCAAAGGCATACCTTGAAATTTCTCCTCGAGTGATAAAATATCACCAGATTCTTTAACAGTAACACTAGGACTCAATGAGTGCATGGATCCACGTTTCCCTACAACACCAACAGTTATTTCCACCCACCGACTATCTCCTTTCCATGTAAGACCATGTCCATTTCCAACCGAAGATTTGGAAGAAACTAAAATTTCATCAGTCTCAATGAAGGGTTCGAAAATTAAGAACTCTGGTGGAGGGTTGGGCATCTCAATCATTCCATGTGCCTGAACATTACTCCGAATCAAAGATGCAATTTTAAGGTTTTAAAAAATTATGCATAATATCCAAGTCAGAGAAAAGCAAACAAATTTTGCCATTTTTCTTAATAAACAAAACCAACTGAATATATCAGTTCAAAATTGCTATTATGATACTTGCACTAAGAAATTGAATTTGCAATAAATTGTATCTTGTATGAATGATGTCAGATTACCTTGCAATCACATTGACGGCATGCACTAAAGAATCTAAATGCGAGAGGCTACCAATTTTCCACAATAAGTAAACAGAAGGTTCCTAAGCAACCAAATTTTTATTATATGAGAGTTTTCAGATGCATCTTTGATTCTACAAACAATCATCTGTTGAACCTTTCAGGTGTGACATTCACATGAAGCTCATTCACAATTCTCAGTTTCCTTGTTTAGCGACTATCAGACCTACCAATGGGGTCCTTTTTGATTCAGATCGCCTATTTCCAGGTTTGATGTGGGCTTGATTTATTCATCAGGTCACATCAATTTTGGGGTCTAGTTCAGGTTTGTTAAGTCGGTTAACTTTTCCAAAACTAAAACGTCTTCTCGATTGGAGTGTTTTCTTGGGCAGGAACAGGCTGGCTCAAAATGATATGATCTACCAGCCACCTGATAATTTCCAATTTCGTTAACTGACATTTGGTATATTGTCATTATAACTTTTGTATTGGCCAAGAATCTTTGCAATGCCATATTACAAAAATGATGACTTCAATATAGCTAGGATATTTGTACCTTCGAGAAACTATTGGGTGGTATTCGCATAAGGCAATCCTCCAATGCTTTTACATACACTGCAAGGTCATCTGCAGAACTATACAAACACAAACAAATAAGCACAATAAACAATGCATATAAGAAAATTGAAACGGGTCTAGCACAAAACATATAAACTTCAGCCCATTAAGTTTTAATGAATATTCCAGTAATCAAAAACAGTAGCAACGGTAATTGCTAAACAATTCCAGCAAAAAATAATAAATGCTATGTTGATGAAAGAGTTTTGTGACAAGGATAGACATGATTTCATTTTCATCATTGAAAGAAAGTTCACACATACTTTAATATATTCATTGAATCATGAAAAAAAGATTAAAATTCATAACTGACAAAAGATGGAGAGAAACTAAATTGGAGATGAATATAATAACAACTTTTATAGGTATTCAAAACTCACTCTTAAATAAATATTTTCCCATATGTTCAAGAATGTATCATAAAGTCACAAATATAACTAGTAAAGAAACCTATTTGTGATCTAGCAAACCTCCGAATTCCAAATCCCTCAATCCAAATGCAACAGAAGGAGGAAAAAAAAAAGAACAGCAATAACAAAGGATACAAACAGATATTAACTTACCATAATCTTGCAACACCTGTTGAGCATCCATCCCTTGCTGGTTTTACACATAAAGTTTCAGATTGAAGATTTGAGCTCAAGCTATGCCAAATCTCGGGCACAGGTCTATTTAGCAAATCTTCTTTTTTGCAAACTTTTTTGATTATGGTAAGAACTCCCTGATCTGCAAGCTGTTTGATGCTACACATAATGAGATGTCATATAAAAAAAGGAAAACAATAAGGGTATTCACACTCTAATTTTTTTTTAAAGAAAAGGAAAAAGTAAAAAGAAAAAAGAGTTGCATTTTCAAAGTAACAGCATACAGCTTAATTTGTTTACCATACATGACTAAGTGCTAGAGATGTTGCAACTTTATCCATACAAGTCCTTGAAGCCATTACACCAGGACCTGTAATTGAAAACAGATGAAAAGGTAATAATCAATTTTCAGAAAATTCTGCATGCTAATTATAGTTAAAACAAACCTGTGTAAGGGACTCCTTCAGCTTCCAGCAAAGACTGGAGTGTACCGTCTTCACCAATGCCTCCATGCACTGTATAAAACATTAGATAAACACCATTTAGGTTCATACACAAATTTGGAAAAAAGAACAAGTCATTTTATGCTATTAACAAAATAAATGATGCAGGGGCCACCATCTGTACATAAACTACACAGAAATTCCCATACTTGGAAACACTAATGCAGTAAAATCTACAAAATAATATGTTGGTTCCAGCTAACTGCCTGTTAACGCATGCAACATGTTAAATTGAAACAATTCTTTGAATGATAAATCATACTTATACAACCTACTGTGTGGTTTCCACTCAAAAGTATACAAGCTGAGAGAGCCCAAATAAACATTAATAAAGTTCAATCATTTTCAGCAATTCAACTGTCCTAGATTTGCGGCATCTTGGTGACTGGCTTGTAGCCTAGAGGTTAGAAGGTGGGTAAAGTCAAAGATCAAACGTGAAATATCATGTGATCACATTTTTAAGGAGAAAACAAAATTTAATACAAGACTTGACTGCAATATAATATAATAGCCGAAAAATAGAACCTGCTATGAAAATTGTTGCTTGAACTTCCTTGGCAAGCGAGATCCAGTCTTTCAATGTAAATCTCTGAGGCAGTTCGTCAGCTATGTCAAACCCTTTAAACCAACTATGCTTCTTCAAACCTTCCATGAGATCATTTGTCACTTGATTGCGCAAGTGAGACGTCAATGCAGCCCTAGCTGGTTCAATTGCCTCTATGCAGGCATCGAGAACTTCCTCTGTAGTGTGTCTCAGCACAAGAGAGTAACTATATTCAACAGATATACTAGTGCGCAAGCTTATTCTCCAACAGCAATGCACAGGAGTTTAAACTGTATACTTACGGCAATGACCAAACTGCTTTAGAGCTAGCATCAGAGGAATGACAGTCCGAGGGTGCAAGCAAGCAAGGAGTTACATTGAGCTGTAGAAAATGCAAATTATAGACATAGTTCATTAGAAAATGCAAATTACAGACAAATCAAAATTCCATGCGATGGGGAAGAAATTGTTGTCATGTAGAGTAAAACACAAACATGGTGTAATTCACTGCAAAAAGCATCAATGCATCACTAATTTATAAACTTTTTAAAGCATAGAATTTTTTTTCCCTGATCCAATTTCACTCCCCTTTCTTGGGAGTTTTCCAAAATACTTTCTAAACTTTAATCCAATTCATACAATCAAGCCAAAGAATGATAAAGACAATTGCCCACCATCAATGGGAGACCTAATTCATTGATAATAAAGATTGTCACTTTAGGATTGATACACCCAAAACCTTCATTATATGGAATATGAATTTAATGAAATGATTCATGTCATCTCAATTTAAGTATGACAATTTTTTTGTTATTTATCATCTGCTATAAATAATATGATGAGATGACTTGTATCTATGATATATAGCTTCCAAGATCATTAAAGGTCATCCAATGGACACACCATCCAACAACATGCAAACTATGTTATTACATAGGTATCTCAACTCACATCATCAAATGCTTGCAAGTTGAGCCAAACGTTTGTTCCACTCATAAGGGACACTTGCCGCTCTGAAGTGTCTCCTCCAAATATAACAAAAACTTCACGAGTCCCTTCCCTTTTGCTGAATGCTTCGGAAAGCTGCAAGGATTTTGATCTTCTTGGAAAATGATGCAATTTGTTATTCTTTGAGGCAAGATTGGGAAACCTCAAGCATGCACGATGAATGATGCTTCGTAATATATTTGAATGGGAGAATCCGACCTGGAGAATAAAAGGGACCTTGTTAAAGAAAATTAGCAAACTAAAAAATTATGAATGGTGACCGAAAAAGTTTTTTTTTTTCAAAGAAAAAGATTAAACATAATTTGGATGCACAAACCCATGTGAAAAAAAAGGTACAAGAAACATTTAACAAAACACACAAAAGAAGCATGGAGTCCAAAGTTCAAATTATGCATTCTCAATCAGAATGATATTGTTTCCAATGTATGGCAAGATTGGTTTTAATTTTGGGGGCCATGGACTAAAGAGAGAAAATTTAAACAATATTTTTAAAGAGGCCAAATGATGGAATCCTATAATTTTCTCAAGTCCTTTCTAAAATCTACTGTATGTTACTGGATTTCTGATTGTTTTTGGGTGTGAGAGTTGGGGGTGGGGGTGGAGGTGTTTTGAAGATTAATTAGTTATGCCTATCTCTGTCCTGATAACAAAAGCAAACTACTGGAGCTGGCTCCATTCTCAAGAAGTATGCAACCCTTGACTATGCCAAGTAAGACAACTAATGCTACCTGATTTGATCCTAGTTTAGGCGGTTGAGTGATGAGGTATTAGATAATATATACATAAGCATAGAGTTCTCTTCTTCTATATCACATACACAGCTTTTGATTCAAACTTGAGGAATAAATCAATAAAGACAAGTACCTTGGAAGCTTGCTGAAACAAGAAACTGGTCTGCTCCATTCCACTAATCTGATAATACGACAAAATGTCAATATGACGTGTGAGAAGGATGACAACCGGTAGTCCCAATGCATGGACAATGACATACCAGGTTAATGTCAGTAAACACTATTGTACCCAAATTGGTCCTTCCAAATTTCCCATCTGAAGATGAGAAGGCATTAACGGAAGGAGGCAAAAACCATCCATCAATACGAGCAAAATCATGTAGGTGAAGCTGTTGGAATAATAAAGATGCTCCTTCTCGAATCTGTTTAATCACGTCTACATGAAAACGTGGTGGAGTATGATAAGCAACCTGAGAAGATAGAGAAAATTTCTCAGAATAGAAACATAAATAGAAGCAATCCAGAATGTAACATTGCATAAAGCACAACTTGAAAATTACAACTGTTATAGGCAAAATAAACTTCTGCTCTACCTGTTGTGTTGGAAGATACTTTCTTCGGTAATTGAAAATTGCATCCTTTTCCCTTACATCACCACTATCATGAAATTGAAGCTCCACCTGGACATCAATGTCATATTATTGTCCTGAAATCCTTGTTGAGCTATGACAATTTGTTGCTTATTAATCTAAACTTTGCATGAATGCTGCTAGAGGCACTTTTAAAAAAATATAGCATATATTAACACCAGTAGATTATAAGCAATATACAAAAATTAATAATACACTCCTTAGAAACTAATGGAATGAAACAAATAGTTCTGAACATGATAACTAACAACCCATTAGAATATATTTTATAGCAAAAAGCCTCTGCCCATCTTTAAGTACCTCGAGAGATTTAAAATGAATCTGCAAACAGAAAGAAAGTAACAATAAAATGAAATAAGGCCAAAAGAAAATAGGAATGTACCTCCGTTGGCAGGAGCACAACAGGATCACAATCAAGTCCAGATCCCACATCAATCACAATGGCTGTAAATTCACTACCTCCCTCAAGAAATATTTCAACAAGGACTTTATTGTCAATCCCCTTCAGACATTAAAAGAACAGAATTCTAGTCAAATTAACCTTCTAACACAATACTAATGCCTGCTTCTCTCCAGTAGATTTAAAACAGATCCAAGGTGTTGAAAATAGATTTCATCATTTATCAATCATAAGTTTTATGCAATCAAATTACCTCTAAAATTAGATCATTTGCTTTCTTAAGGGAGTCAGCAACACCATAAGCAACTGTTACACCAATACTAGATCCTGCTATGGCTGGTTTCACCTGCAAAATACATGAATGACATTTGAGGTCCTAAAGGTTAAATCATCTCAATACGAATATTTATGGATTACCATCCCAATAGATACATGAAACTGTGCCTTACCACAACTTTCCCTGAGTTAGGGTCCAGTTGGTTGCTTAGAAACCACTTAGATAAATCAGACTCATCGGTTTTGCCTCCCTAAATGCCATTTTTAGTGTCAGGAGATCCAGTATTAACCCAAAAAAAAAAAAAAGAGAGAGAGAGAGTTAACATCTTCACCTAGTCACAGATACTACACACTGAACTGATGAATAAGCATGAAAACAAAAAAGGGAACTTGAACAGCTAAAACATACCTGCACTAAGAAACTAGGTACAGTTATGAATCCTTGTCTCCGAAGCTCCAAGGAGGCAAGATACTGCCAGTGATAGAATAGTGTAAGCAACATGTTGCAGAATAAGTACAAGGTCACATATGCTATGATCACATGAACCTTTCCTTCCAAATCAGTGTTTAAAGAACAATGCTTTTAGGTCGTTATTGTGTTAAATGACTTGTATAAGTATGAATATGAAATTACATGAGTAAGAACTATGCCAACCAATTAATTAAAATTAAGTATTAATGTTTTATGCATAGCCAAAAGGCTACGCAGCACTTGTTGTGCAACATTGAACCAAGCATTGATTGGACCCTACATCATTTTGATTCACTGTTTCATTACCTGTTCAAGCATTATGTTTCAAATTCTCAACTTTTAAAGCAAGGAAAACCAGTGTTCTAGCTCCTAAATAAATAATGTATGTGACTTTAAGTGAAACCGAAGTAATTCTGACAATATTAAAAAGTAAGTTTCCTCATTTACCTTGTCAAATGCTTGACGACATTCACTTGATCCTGTGCCAACAAATGGAATATTATACTTTTCCAATAGTTCCTGATCAATCCACCACATGTAGGATAAATAACAATGACATAAAGAAGTCAAAATTTGAAAGTATATATTGTATCTATATGAACAATATAGTGCATATATGATGTTGTAGAAGAAGTATTCTGTACTTCACCTGGATTCCTCCATCTTCACCAAATCGACCGTGAATTACAGGGAATACAATGTCCACAGAGGCAGCAAGGTGTTCTGCAAATTCAAACAGAGATGAAAAAGCTTGGGCAAGGCTGCAAAAAACAGATAGTTAGTCATCTTAACATTTTCAATTTCAACAACATGCCTCACAAACGAAGTTTGAAAATCTTAGCTTACCTTTCAAGTTTAAAATCAAAATCTGCAGGAGTATTTGAGTATACCTGAAAATGAATAACAGAAAAAAAGTGAGAATCAAAGTAATTTTCACCAATGATCACCTTTAATTGCTACGAGATCACCATTAATCCATAAAAGAGTGATACTAAAACTGAAATGTGCAAACTTCATTAATCCGGCTACAAACCTGAGCTGGGGATATACCATATGCATTGAGTTCACAGTCAATGTAATAGCAGCTCACCCGCAAATCTTCTCCCTGATGCAGAAAATTTAATCAAACAGTTGAACAACTAAGAAGCGCGCTATGACATTATTTCAAAATTTAGAAATGAAAACTCAAAAAAAAAAAAAAAGAAAAAGAAAATGATCAATCAACTTGAACCAATTAAAATATAAAGATACCTGAATGTGATCAAGAACTGATCTTGCAGAATTCAGAGAAATTCCTCGCTCTGCAGAGGGACCTCCACATATAAGACCAACTCTGAGAACTCTATGCTCCTCCTTCTTCTCCTCCCCAGCCTCTAAAATCCGATCATTCACCACTTCTGTGGTGGCGCGGGGTACTCGAGCTGCGAAACCCCGAGTCTTTGGACATGAAGAATTCTTCAACCTCCAGTCCAATTTGAACAAGTTGGTGGAATCAAAAACCGATTTCAGGGAACCAAAGTGTGCTTTCCTTCCAACGGCATGGTATGGCTGAAGCAATGAGATCTCTGAAGTGAAAGCAAAGGACGCCATAGGAAAAGAAAGGGACAGACTCATAAAATCCTAAAAAGTGATGGAGAGATGCGAAAGATGAAGCTGTCTTTAATTGAGCAGAGTTGCAAAAACAGAAATAAAATAAAAAAGGAAAAAGAAACAGAGAAATCATGAAAACGGTTACGGGCGGCAAAGAAGCGCCAAGGGCGAAGTGCGTCTTGTTCATTGGCAGTTGGGTGTTGACGTTTAGCGGATGGTAGAGTTTGGCAGTTGGGCATTGGAATATACTTACGGTAACGGATAGTAAAAATTAATTGAAACGTATATACGTCCAACAATACGGCTCTCTTTTGATTCTGGGAGGTGCTGATCGGCCCTTTCTCAAACAAAGAAGACATAAAAACATCACTGTCAAGTCCCGTCGTAAAAGATGGCACATCCCACCCACTGCTTTGAAGGAACACGTGGCCATCTCCATCACTTCAAATGCAAAGACGGTACAGTTACTCCACTAAAACAAAGTGGAGAAAAGCAATTGGGAATTTTAAAATTATCGGGATTTCACCGATGGGGAGCAAACCTAAGGTCCTCGCGCGAGAACCACTATTCTCAAGATAGACCGGTTAAAATTTTACCGGGAAAACAATTCTTCCAAATGATTTGGGACTGCTAACACCTCACAAAACTCCGTTATTATTTAAACCTCCTTGGTAGACTATACGACAGAAAAACTATCACATGCAGAAATACATTTATTTTATGGGGGGAAATGCAAATAAATATGAAATTGTGCATGGATTTTTATAGTACAAAAATTATGGTTTGGTCCTTGAATTTTTTAGTTCATAGTCAGTCAACTCGTTTCAACGTTATTTCCCCAAAAATTAGCTCAATTTACTTCAATTTCGAACCATTAAATTATCTTTTTAATAATTTTTTTATCTGTCAAGTTTATATTTAAATATTATGCATCTTTATTTTAATTATATAGTTAATTGTGTTGAAACAAAAAAAAAAAAGAAAAATAATGCTATGTTGGTTATTAAAGATGGATTTATAATTCTTTGCTAAAAATATTAAATGATATAATTCTTTCAAATTAAAAAATATTAAAAATAACACAATTTTTTTTAGACTCTTAGACCATACAGTATTGTTGCATTATAATCTTCATTAAAATTAATACTCCCAAAAAACATATGTAGTTTTTATTTTTTAGGAATATGTTATAGTTAGTGTTGGAGGTGAGCACAAATAAAAATTAAAAAAATAGTTAACATTAAAATCGATCTAAAATCAAATCAATTTTTTCGGTTAACCAAATTGATTACGATTTTTAATTTTTATTAATTTTTTGTTACAGTTTTGATTAGGGATGTGTAAAAACCGACCCGATCCGATCAACCCGAACCGAAATTGATCAATTCGGATGGGGTTAATCTGGTTAATAGTGTTGGTCAGTTTTTTTTACTTCGGGTCGGGTTTTACAATCCGATTTTTTAAATATATAAATAAAAAAACTAATTTCTCTACAATATTAATTAATATATAATATATATTTAATATAATTTTGAAATTGTTAATTTGTTGTATTTTAAAAATATTTTTATGGCATTTAATATTATTTATTTGTATTAATTTAGAATTTTAATTTAAATATGTAAATTAAAAAAATAAAATTCGGGTTATTCGGGTCGGGGCCCGGAAAAAAAGGGTTAATCGGGTAGGGGTCTGATATTTATATAAGGTAGGGTCGGGTGAGGAAAATATAATAATTTCGGGTTAATCGGGCGGGTGAACCCGACCGATGCACACCCCTAATTTTGATATTTTGTGTACGTACCGGTTAACTGTTAGTGCATAGTTAGCCAATTCATATATATATATATATATATATATATATACACACACACACACACACACCTTAAAAATTTTTATTTTTTTATATTTCTTTCTAAAACTTACATAAAATAATACTTTAAAATATATTCAAATTATATTTTTATTTTTATATCTTAATTTTTTATATTTTCTTATAAAATTTATATAATATTTTAAAGTTAATTTATATTATATTATTTTCTTTAATTATATAGAAATATTTATATGTAGTAACTGATAATAGCCTAAAAATAAACAAATGGTCCGAGGCATTAAGAGGACCAAAGAACAAAAGGTCCATGGAGGCTCCCTAAAGCCAACTGGCTATACATAGGAAATGAGATTGTCCGATCGAACGGGATCTCTCCCTAATATGATTTGGCTATCTGACACACGCCACTATCTAGTCGCTGTTACTTGCACAATAGGCCATTTTTGCCCTAAGTAGATCAATTGTTCAAGCTCTTCGAACACTATAAATAACATGTTCCTCTCTATAGAATACAGACTTTCTCTCTCTGCATGCTCGCATTATCTATTTAAAGAGCTTTTTCTCCTAGTTGCTAACTTAAGTATTGGAGTGCTAATGCCCGAAACAAATTGGGTAAGCACATTTTGCAGGGCTCAGCACCTTTAACTCGATCGAAATCCGCCCACTGAAAGTTGACTCCGTTCTCCCACTCACACAAAGGATTCTCTCCTCTTCTATGATAATTTGAGATTTATCATTTGATACTTTCATTAAGACTTGGTAAAAATACGAACCTGGAATTGCAGAAAGAAGGTTAACAAATAAAAATCCCATGAAAGCCTTCGAAGCTACATGGAAAATGCATGGATGAGAAAATAAAATTCGAGATCGAAAAAAAGTAAAAAGCTATATGTCGGGTCCAAAATGAAGCAAAATATCTTCCTTTTGGAGTATAGTGAAACTAGCATAGGAAACTTCCAGAACTAGCCTACTGGGAAAGATAAGGAGAAGAGAGAAGCGATAATCCCTTCTCTTATTTCCATAGAAACCAACAAAAAGAACAAAAGAAGTTTTAAATAAAGCATTCTCTCCCTCTTGCAAATAGCGCCCTGCAATGCAAAAGGGAAAATGTACAAAATGACACACTCTTCTAGCTACTTCTAGGAAAGAAAGCAACACATAAAGAAAAATCGGGATAAGTAACTGACCAAAGTTATCCTTGACAATCCGATCAGGCTGAAAGAAGAAAAAAAGTTTAAACGATTACAATCTCTCACTCAATCGAAGTAAAGCTTCAAGAGAAGGAAGTCGAATAGGAAAAGGAAATGCCAAGTCTGAAGAAGAACGAAATAACATACCCCAAGTCTAAAGAAAAATGAAATATCTTTTCTTTGAGAGATTATAGGGGCATCACCATAACAAGAGTAGGAAGATATTGTAAGGTAATCCTCTTTCCCTTATTAATAATAGGAGAGGCAGAGGCATCAAAAGAGCAAAAGATGCAAAGTGCTTATCGATAAGTTCCTAAGTGAATAACTTGATTCCAAGCGAAATGGCTGATAAAGCCATCCTATGGATAAAGGCAGTTCGAGCATGGGCCGTCATCTTAAAGAAAACTAAAGGTGAAGAAAGCCCTAAAGATTAAAGGTGAAGAAGGCTCTAGATGGGACCTCTCCCTGATGTGATGTGGTTATCTGACACATGCCACTATCTAGTCACCTTTACCTGTATAATAAGCCACACCTGACCTAAGTAGATCAACTATTCAAAAATATTGTTCAAGCTCTTTAGATACTATAAATAACAGGTTTCTCTCTATAAAACCTAGACTTTCTCTCTCTATCTGCTCGTATTCTCTCTCTAAAGAGCTTTTCTCCTAATTGCTAACTTAAGTATCGGAGTGCTAATACTTGAAATAAGCCAGGCAAGTACCTTTTGCAGGGCTCAGTTCCTTTAACCCAATCAAAATTTGCACACTGAAAGTCAACTCCATTTTCCCACTCACATAAGTAATTTTATCCTCTTCTATGATAATTTAAGATTTATCATTTGGTACTTTTATTGAGTGTCGATAAAAATACGAACCTGGAATTACAGATAGAAGGTCAATAAATGAAAATCCCATGAAGGCCTTCGAAGCTACATAGGAAAAACATGGATGAAAAAATGAAATTCAAAATTGAAAGGAAGCAAAAAGCTATGTGTCAGGTCAAAAAGGAAGAAAAATGTCTTCCTTTTAGGAGACTTCCAGAACTAGCCTACTGAGAAAGATAAGGGAAAAAAGGAAATGATGGTTACTTCTCTTATTTTTAGAGAAACCAACAGAAAGAGCAAGAGAAGTTTTAAATAAAGCATTCTCTCCCTATCGCAAATAATATCCTACATTGCAAAAGGGAAAAGGCACAAAGCGGCACACTCTTCTAGTTGCTTCAAGGAAAAAAAAGTAGCACATAGAGAAAAGTTAGGATAAGTAACTAACTAAAGTTATCCCCGATAATCTGATCGAATTGAAAGAAGAACAAAAATTTAAACGATTACACTCTCTCACTCAATCAAAGCAAAGCTTCAAGAGGAGGAAATCGAATGGAAAAAGGAAATGCCAAGTTTGAAGAAGAATGAAATAAGATGCCCTAAATCTAAAGGAAATTGAAACATCTTTCCTTTGAGACATTACGGGAGCATTACCATAACAAGGGCAGGAAGATACTGTAAGGTGATCCTCTTTCCCTTATCAACAATAGGAGAGGAGGAGGCATCGAAGGAGAAAAATATGCAAAGTGTTAATCGATGAGTTCCCAAGTGAAGAACTTAATTCCAAGCAAAACGGCTGATAAAACCATCCTATGGATTAAGACAACTAGAGCATGGGTTGTCGTCTTCAAAAAGACTAAAGGTGAAGAAGGCCATAAAGATTGAAGGTGAATAAGGCTTTAACGGCGTTTCTTTCTCAAAAAAGAAACTAAAGTTAAAGCTAGACGAGCAAAAAAATTATAGTTATCCTGATCAAAAAATCGATAAAAATATAATTATCATGATCGAAAAATCAATGAAAATGTAGTTATCATGATTAAAATATCGATAAAAATATAGTTATCCCGATCGAAAGATCAATGAAAATATGTTAAAATATAAATAAATAAAATATTTAATTAAGTTTGCTCAACTAATGTTCCCCCGATCAGGACAACTGATACATTAACACATATTATAAGGATATAAGAATAAGAGTTCAAAAAAGAAATTTACCAAAGACATCCCCCACTTGTGGCACATCGGAACTTGAAGAATGGAAACAAACCTGCCATGACTTAAGAAAGTAAGGACAAGGAAAGTAGCAGGAAATAAAGGTGCATCGCCTACCATGGTAGATGAAACCATGATCGAAAATCACCCAACTACTCTTTCATTCCTCCAAAATGGTAATATCTAGAAGGATAAGAGACAATTAAGAGGCTTCATTAGGAAAATTTGAAATAATTAAAAAAAAGAATAGGCAGGTAAAGATTCAGAGGCCTACTCTATAGGAGACTAAAAATACATATGATGAACTTAAAGGCCCAAAAATCATATTGGAAAGGAGCAATTAATTGACGACAATTTTCAAAAGACACGATCAAAACATAGCAAGGGCCGATTGAGATAACTAATATAGGATGAAGATTCAACAGTCAAACAAATCAAAAGCACTGATAGAAAATCATTCCTCGGGTCAATTATCGACATCAGAGAAGAATAATGGTCGATCGAAGCAGCCATCTCAATCAAAATGCATTTATTAATCGATGAGAAACACAAGGGCTTAAAACCTTTTCAAAAAATAAAAAGAAAGCGAACTGATGACCAAGCTAGCGCATAAATCATCAACGAAGATAACAAATTTCTCAATCAAAATAGAACCATCGATAAGCCTACTGGCAATAAGGATGAGAAAATGGCCATGCTAAAGCCAATCGAAGCAAACTCATGAAACGACACCTTCATGAGATAAGTTAAAATGATATATTATCCCATTTTCATACATTCCAATTTTTAGTAATATTTTTCAAATTTTAGTAGTATGTCATAAAGCCTATATATATAAAGCAGAGGAACAAAAAGAATAAAGAAAGTTATATAACCAATTTTAAAATTCATGAAGACACAAGGTACACAAGTAAATAACTATTTCGATCAGAAAAAAAGTACATGATAAAGAACTATCCTTTCAAAAGTACATAGTAAAGAGCTTTTCCACTAAAAAAAATAAAAAATATATATAAGGAGAAAAGAGAATAAGATAGCTCTATTGCAACAAGACCGCCTTTAATCATGCAACGTCCTTCGATCAGAGCAGCATCAAGAAAATGGAGAAAAAATTACATGGATGTATCCACTACCATGAAAAGTCCAAGGCTAAGAGAGGGAAGTAGCAAAGAAGGGTGGAAAGTGCATGATTCCCTACAACAAATCATGCATTGCTGGGAACACACTTAACAATTCATTCATCTTCCTAAAATGGAAAAGAGAAAAGGAGAAAATTAAAGAACAGTCAGAAGGCTTCATAGAGAAACTTTAAAGAATTAAAAAGGGAAAATAAGATATTTTCAAGAAGAAAATTCAAAAAGACTTAGGAAAAAAATGAAAAGATACGCCTATTTATAGTACTCCTCACCTCTATAAGGATAAGTCACGTAGCCCCACTATTTAATGGAGGAGTAAATAACTAAATAATTAAAGCATAGAAGATGAAGCGAAAAAAATGAACCACCAAACGTCCCTTTTCAAGACATCGAAGTGATGAGAAAAAAGAAATGATGCGACAATTTGAATGACCGCTATCAAACAAATAGTTAAAAAATGATCGGTAACACTTTAAGGTAACTTTTGGCTTTGTAAACAGATAAAGTAAAATTGTAAAAAAAATCATAAAATACAGCGAAGTATTAAAAACATTTAATCTCGATTGATGCAGCATACCGATCGAAGAAATTAAAAAAGTTTAATCTCGATCGACGTAGCATCCCGATCGAAGAAATTGAAAACATTTAATCTCGATCAATGTAGCATCTCGATCGAAAAAATTAAAAATATTTAATCTCGATCAACATAGCATCCCTAATCGAAAAAGAAGAAATCAAAATATTTAATCTCGATTAACGTAATATCCCGATAAAAAAATAAAAACAAATTAATCTCGATCGACATAGCATCCCGATCAAAGAAATTGAAAACATTCAATCATTGATCGACATAACATCCCAATCGAAATGGTTAAATTATTGATCTCAATAATATAGAAGAACGAAATAGTTATCCCACTCTTTTAACTAAAGTCTTATCCTCCCGATAAATAATCGCAAACAAAATAATTAAAATTTCAATCCTTGACTGATGACTTACTTTCTCAAAATCATTGATCAATGTAACAAGTTTACAATTTGAAGGACCCCGTCACTAAATGGCTAAATAACCATCGATCTTCTCTAAAAAGATCGCACTAGTTGGGGGGAGGGGCAAATGATAATACCATTAAAAATAAATAAATGACCCAATGTAGTAAGAGGCCCAAAGAACAAAAGGCCCATGGAGGCCCTCCAAAGCCGACTGGTTGTGCACAAGAAACGAGGGTGTTCGATCGGATGGGATCTCTTCCTAATGTGATGTGACTGTCTGACACATGCTCTTGTATAGTCATCATTACCTGCACAATAGGCCATACTTGCCCTAAATAGATCAACTGTTCAAAAACACTGTTCAAGCTCTTCGAGCACTATAAATAGTAGGTTCTTCTCGCTATATATCCCAGACTTTTTATCTCTACATGCTCGTATTCTCTCTCTAAAATTTTTTTTCTCCTAGTTGCTAACTTAAGTATCGAAGTGCTAACGTCCTGAACAAGCCGGGCAATCACATTTTACACAGCTTAACATCTTTAATAGGATTGAAATCCGCACACCGAAAGTTGACTCCGTTCTCCCACTCACACAAGGGATTCTCTCATATTCTATGATAATTTGAGATTTATCAGTAACCGATTCCATTTTATATATGTTATTTTTTATCATATATTCATATTCATATTTTATTTAATAGCATTTAATTATATTTTTTCATATTTTAAAGTTTATATTTTAACATTTAATATTATCTAAAATTTTATATGACTTAAAATTGAGTATATTAACTCCAACAAATATCAAATGTATTTTATAATATTAGCTATTAATTTGTTGAACATGAATTTTAACTAATAAAATATGTTTGTTTTGTGATTTTTTGAATTACTTTATACATTTGACAATGGATTGAATTTTGCCTAAATTTCTTTTATAATTTTATGTTATAAATTGTAATAATTAACCAAAAAATATTAATTAATCAAGCCGATCAATCAAGACTGATAGACTGGTTAACTAAATGTAACAGATTATTTAATGGTTAGTACTTTTAAAAAATCGATATGAATGTACTGATTAAATTTTTTTTTTTTTGCTTATTGACTAGTTAACTGGTACATACTTACCCCTAGTTGGTGTTATGGCTTTTTTTGTACCTTGTGTTAATATATATATATATATATATATATATATATATATATATATATATATATATATATATATATATATATATATATATATATATATATATATATATATATATGCAAAACAATGGGATTGAAAATATTATATCAATAAAAATTATAGATTTGATTTTGGGTTTTTATTTCTAGGTTTTTACTATTTTTAATTGAAAAAACATTTTTTATTTTTAAATCAAAAATATTAATGTTAAAACTTAATTTTTATTTTTTTTAATTTGAGAAAAATTATTTTTTAAATATTTTTAGCCAATAACAATAAAATTTGATGCAAATTTGTCGCTATATTTTGTATCTAGTGGTGGATTTCATTCTGTTATTAGAAATTTGTCGCTAAATTTCAATCTATTAGATGCTGGAAAAAAAAAAACCCTTAACGGAAAGCTGAAATTAAAAAATTTAGAAAGATTGAGAGTCAATTTTGTCAGATTCTTAAGTTAGGGGCTAAAATAAAAATGGACTCAGGTTGGAGGATTTTAGAATTTTAACCCCAATTCTGTTTTCTAACCAATTCCAATCTAATCTTCATCCAATTTCAATCATTAATGAATTAGAATTGCAATCAAAATTTAAAATTAGATTTTCGATTTATTGAAATTAAATTTTCAATTGAAAAGTTCAGTTGAATTTTCATATCAACATAATTAATTCAAGCTCAATTGACTCTTCCAATTTCAAGTTAATTCAATTACAATTTAATAGAAAGTTAAAAATTTCTTCAAATAAACAAGAAAATAAGCAGGGCAATAGAATCCCAAATCTTGTAGTTAGCTGATCGGTTTACAATATATATACATTAGTACAAACGCATGGCGTGAAGTCACTAATAACAGAATAAATAACTTGCTGACCAGGATTAGAGCTAACCTATGCTCCCAGTTAGTCCATTATTAATTATTGTGTGAGCCCATGTAATCTGCTAGCAACTACTTCCCTTGCTTGCTGTGAGTATTGTGCTGCTGCTTTCTCCTTGTAGTGATCAACAACTCGAGGTTTCTGATGATTAACATCCTCTAGAATTCCACATCCAATTGTGACTCAGACCACATGCACAAACAATCGGAAAACAAGTAAAAAGTAAAAAAGATACAATGCTCAGAAATAACATTTCAGTTTATTTATTTATTTATTATGTTTATCTACTGTCATGAGACTAATATATACATCTACTCACAAAAAACAGAAAGAACGGAAAATTCAGGTTAGATCATCCTCTAGTTCTATGGTCTTCAGGGCTTCCTTTACTCTCAGAAGAAGGGTGACCTTCCAGGAATCCTACAAGGCACAATATTGAAGGCCAGATTCAACTAAGGTCAATTCAGATTGTTAATAATTTCAATATCACAACATAATGCAAATTAAAAAGAGATCACAAAATTGGATGGCAGATTTGACTTGTTACCAGTTTGGTTGTGCTGTCAAATTCCTTCACAATGGCAGTGAATTTTGCAGCATCCTCCTCCTCAATAGCATTAGCTAAATCCTGATGATACTTGAACACCAAGTTAAAATTGTTTCGATAAATCAACTATTAACAAAAATGTTATCTCTAATATATAATAAATTTCTTTCTATGCAGACACCAAGGCCGCAGAAAATTTTCATTGAATGATGATAGGAAGAAACCACTTACAGATAAAAATTTGTACTCCCTGGTTGTGATAAAAGTTGGGTCCATATCCTGCAAATATCCGTATTTTATTTTCCAGAAAATTATACACACTTACTAATTGATATCCTATACATACATAACACTCATAGACATTATTTATAATTATTAATATTATGAAAATAAATTGACTAATTGAACCTCAAATCGCTACAATGCATTGCTTATTGCAAAATAACCCCTACAAAGGTGGCAAAGGCCTGCATTAAGAAGATGTCCTCTTACTCCATACTTGAGCAAGTTATTGTTAAGCAACTGCCTAGCTATTTGTTCATATATATTAATAGCTTTGTGGCATCTGAACAGCAAGAAGAAAGAGTACAGATCAGTAATGAATATTCATTGTGATTGTGGCTAATCCAATTTCTGCTTTGGGTATCAAAACCACAAATATTCATTGTGATTGTGGCTTCCAATTGCAGGAGTTTATATCTATATATGTATGCTGAAATCCAAAACCCAAATATTATTACCAAAGTTCACTTACTGTTCAAGTTGAGCAGAAAATCTGCAACTTTCTGTTTGCACTGGTAAGCTGAGGTGCTTGCATCTTGATATTCAAAATACTCAGCAGCTCGTTCGAAATATATAATAGCCTTTGCAATGTTTTTCTCAAGCTCATACAACTGGCCAATTTCCTATGTGATAAAAAAGTAATTGAAAACCTATTCAATAATTATCCTTCTTACTTTTTAATGCCATTCTACCTATTATCTTGTCCAAAAATACATATTAAAAATAATGAGATGGTTAAAGGCAGCTTTAAAATATAAAAGACAGCGGATGGTATTATCGTCTGAAAGCAATTCAAACCTTATCAAAACTTTATAAAAGAAATAAAATAATATAAAAAATAAAATTTTAGATCCTAGAAGAAAGGGAACAAGGAAAAAGATTAACAAATGGGTACATAATTTATGACAAATTATTGATTATACAATGGGTAGTAAGAACATAATTACAGCTAGTACCTTGCAATGTTTTGCAGCAAAGGTATACCTGCTCATGTCCAAGAAAATACCCACAGCTTGCTCTAAGCATGATATAGCCCCTGCAAATATAAGCAACAAGCCCAGTAGATGTTAAAATTAAAATGAATAAGAAAAAATTAGAAAAATTAAACATCACACTTTTGAAGCTGCACCTTTGGTGGATGTTTTCTTGTAGCAATTTGCAGCATCAACATAAGCTGTGGCGGCTTCGTGTTTGCTATCCAACTGTACATAAATGAATAATATACCTAACCATAATAATCAGAAATTGTTGAAGAAAAAAGAATGATTACCTTGAAATGGCAATTTGACAATTTGATGAAAACTGATCCAGCTCTCTCCCCTAAATACTCAAGCATTGCATATCCATGACATGGAATTACAATTTAGAAGATTTGAAAGAAAAAAATGATAGCAGAGAGAGAAAAGAGTACAGGATTTGGCGAGTTTAAAGTGATTGGCAGATTTGGCGTACGAGTCAGCAGCAGATTCGTAATTAGAACCAAATAAAGCGAAGCTATTGATCTTCTTGTTTGCTTTCTTTTCGAATTTCTGTGCTTTGGCTAAGTGATCCGCCATTGATATTTCTTTACTTCTCAATCTCAACTAACTTCGCGTAGAAAGTGGAAGAGAGTATATAAAATGAAGGACCGCCAGTAGGCGGGCGTGGAACTCTTTTAAGTTCAAAAACTAACGGTGAATCTCTCGTGCAGACCTAAGAGCCTAGGTGATTGGATTCTTTCTTCCTGGGCCAAATTCCAATGTTGACTGATGGACCTCAAGTTAGGCCCAGCTTCATTATAGTTTAGGGATAACAAAATGTCACTATTTTTTTGGGACTTTTTTTATATTTACCCACCTTTCATATATCTTTTAAAAATATTTTATTTAATTTTCATTTTTAAAATATCTTTTTAAGAATCCCATTATATTTAACCAATATCAAAATGTCTTTACGTAATCTACCATCTACAAACAGTTTTTTATTTCTGTTTTCATTCAAATATTACAAGTAATTCATTCATTTTTCGTAATAATTAAATTTCAATTGGTGGGACGGAAGATTGTGACTTACCAATAAATATATCTTGATATATTCAATTGGAAGGAGAGAATTTTAAGAATCCTATTCATTATACCAATGGGTATATCTTGATATAAATCGGTATATTGAACTAAAGTGTATAAAATTAAGTCTAAAATTTTATATACAAAGTATATACCGGTATATCGAATTGAAATAGAAAAATTTCAACAATTCAATTCGATATACTAGTGGGTATATCTTGGTATATGTAAGTAAACCGAACTGAAGTGTATAAAATTAAATATGAAATTTTATTTATCAAAAGATATACCTTGATACGCTAAATTGGAATGAACAAATTTCAACAATCCATTTTGGTATACCAATGGATGTACCTTGGTATACATGATATACCAAACTAAAGTTTATAAAATTAAATCTGAAATTTCATATACGAAAAGGTATATACCTTGGTATACTGAATTGGAAGGAAGAAATTTCAACAATTGATTACACAATTTTTTCTCATCTTTGTTTCTATAATTTTTTCCTCCCTTGTTTGATTGAGTAATTTTTTCCTTTTGTCTTTCGTTGAGCGATTCTTTTGAATGGATTTGATAAATCCTAAATTTTGTGCTGTGAATTTTTCAATGTGTTTTGATTTAAAAATAAAAGGGAAGAAAAATGTTTGCTTTAGTTTCTTTCTCATCTTTGTTTCTGCTATTCTTCTATCTCTTCTTTGATAAAACAATAATTTCCTCTCTTCTTTTTTCATGTGATTTTTTGAATGACTTTGATAAACTTTAAGGCTATTTTAGTAAGATGTAAAGGACTGTAATATATTGGATAATATAATGGAATAAAAATATGATGTAATGTAATGTAATTGTGATTAAATTACTATATTTGGTTACATTACACAACAAAAAAAACTGCCAATTAGCGACTAAAATTAATTTTGCGACGATTAGCGACTGTTCTATAAATGCGTCGCGAGAATGATATTTACTATTTGTTTGCGACGAAATAGCGACGGATTTCATAAACAGTCGCTAATTATTGGCGAGAAGAGTACGCGCCCTGTTTTGCGACGGAATTAGCGACAAATATTTCTGTCGCTAAATTTTATAATTTTTTATTCAGGAAATTATTAGCGCCTTTTTTGCGACGTTTTAGCGACGGAAAAATCTGTCGCAATGAGATTAGCGACGGAAATATTTAGTCGCTAATCTGTCGCAAATAAATAAAAAATAAGTTTTCAAATTTCACTCCCATTGTTTATGTATAATTAGTAATTTTAATATACACCATATAAAATGAATATTTTCTTTTGTAACAGAAAATTATAAATTATTTTATAAGTTGGTAATAATTTTTTACCAATTATACCAAAATCTAATGTTATTTATTTAGAAAATTTACATTTTTAATCATAAATAATAAACTAATTGTTATGATTATTATTATATATTTGCGTGTTCAAGATTAATAAAAATAAATATTTATAAAATTTATTATTTCATTCAAAATAATAATAAAAAAATTTGTAATTTATTTTTATTTTAAAAAATTTAAATCAAATATTAAATTATTAGGAATTAAATTGATTTGTTTATCAATTTCCAAATATAAACTTATTTATTTAAAAAATTACATTTAAATAATAATAATAAAGTAATTGTTATAAGTATTATATAGTAATATTATGAAAAATAATTCCTAAATTTAATTTCTATTATTTTTCGAAATGAATAAATTTTCTAATATATATATATACACACACACACTTTTCAATTTTATTTCTATTATTTTTCTAAATGTTCAAAGCTCCATCTAAACTCATTCTTACTATTTAACTTCACTACCGCGGTTATCTAATTGAGTGTTATGGAAGACTGAATAAACTTACTGATTTGAAAATGGAGAAATGACTTTGAAATTCTAAACATGGCTAGATTAATAAATAAGTTAAGATATTATCTGATAAATCCAAATATATATTCCATTTGAATCTGCATATTTACGGTTTGGTTAGATCTTCAAATACAAATTGAACAGCTTTTATAAGGAATAGTGTAAGTAAAGATTCAACGGTTAAGTATTTGCCGTTAGATCGACTTGATTTTTGGTGAGTACGTTCGAAACTTCTTGTTGTTAATTTTGAACGGTAAAGATTAGTTTTTAAGGTCTGTAAGTTCAATTTTTGTTGCAAAAAAGAGGCTGTTTTCTGAATTTTTTACGTAATGACCATTTTTGTATGTGAAGTCGATCGAAAAATCATTTACCGTTGCATCGGCCTAATTTTTGTTGAGTACGTTCGAAACTCCTTGTTGTTAATTTTGAATGGTGAAGATTAGTTTTTAAGGTCTGTGAGTTCGGTTTTTGTTGCAAAAAAGAAGTTATTTCTGGATTTTTTATGTAATGACCAGTTTTGTATACGAAGACGTTCGAAAAATCATTTGCCATTAGATTGGCCTGATTTTTGGTGAGTACGTTCAAAACTCTTTTTTGTTAATTTTGATCGGTGAAGATTAGTTTTTAAGGTCTATAAGTTCAGTTTTTGTTGCAAAAAAGAGGGTATTTTCTGGATTTTTTACGTAATGATCAATTTTGTATGTGAAGTCGATCTAAAAATCATTTGCCGTTAGATCGGCCTAATTTTTGTTGAGTACGTTTGAAACTCCTTGTTGTTAATTTTGAATGGTGAAGATTAGTTTTTGAGGTCTGTGAGTTTGGTTTTTGTTGCAAAAAAGAAGTTATTACTGGATTTTTTACGTAATGACCAGTTTTGTATATGAAGACGATCGAAAAATTATTTGCCGTTAGATTTGCCTGATTTTTGGTGAGTACATTTGAAACTCCTTTTTGTTAATTTTAAACGGTGAAGATTAGTTTTTAAGGTCTGTAAGTTCAGTTCAGTTTTTGTTGCAAAAAAGAGGATATTTTTTGAATTTTTTACATAATGATCAATTTTGTATGTGAAGAGGATAATAAATCAGGCCAATTTGCCGTTAGATCGGCCTGATTTTTGGTGAGTATGTTGAAAACTCTTTGTTGTTAATTTTGGACGGTGAAGATTAGTTTTTAAGATCTGTAAGTTCAATTTTTGTTGCAAAAAAGAGGATATTTTTTGGATTTTTTTACATAATGACCAATTTTGTATGTGAAGACAATCGAAAAATCATTTGCCGTTAGATCAGCCTAATTTTTGGTTATTACGTTTGAAACTCCTTGTTGTTAATTTTGGACGGTGAAGATTAGTTTTTAAGATCTATAAGTTCAGTTTTTGTTGAAAAAAAGAGGCTATTTTCTTAATTTTTTACGTAATGACCAGTTTTGTATACGAAGACGATCGGAAAATCATTTGTCATTAGATTGGCCTGATTTTTGGTGAGTACGTTTGAAACTCCTTGTTGTTAACTTTGGATGGTTAAGATTAGTTTTTAAGATCTGTAAGTTCAGTTTTTGTTGCAAAAAAGAGGCTATTTTCTGGATTTTTTACGTAAAGACCAGGTTTGTATATGAAGACGATCGGGAAATCATTTGCCGTTAGATTGGCCTGATTTTTGGTGAGTACGTTCGAAACTCCTTGTTGTTAACTTTGGACAGTTAAGATTAGTTTTTAAGATCTGTAAGTTCAGTTTTTATTGCAAAAAAAGGCTATTTTCTGGATTTTTTACATAATGACCAATTTTGTATGTGAAGACGATCGAAAAACCATTTGCCGTTAGATCGGTCTAATTTTTGTTGAGTACATTCGAAACTCCTTGTTGTATCTTGTTCAGTTATTATATTAATGAAAATTTACCAATTAGTGTAATTATATATGTATATAATTACCTTAGCAATTAATTTTATTTTTTTCAGTATCACTCAACTAGTATTTATCTATTTTTGCACAATATCTATATGAGTAATTGAGTATGCAAATTAACAATGTAATTATATACAATTATTATATTAATAAAATTTTACCAAATAGTGTAATTATATATATAACAACCGAATATAGAACGTACAATAAATAGTGGTGATTGTCAGTAAAAGATTAAATTTTACCAATCAGTTATATGTCTTTATTAGTTTTTGATAATATTTCAAAAAATTTTATTTTTTGCAAAAAAAACTTTATGATCGAATAATGATATAAATTTAATGACTATAAATAAAATTAACCTGGATCATACAACAATTTGGCAAGTAATCTATTCTACATAATAAAAAAGTATTAAGTGAAAGAAATTTTCTTTTTAATTAAAATGCCTTTATATTTTAATATAATTTTTAAAAATGACTTTAATGAGAAAACTAGAAATCAATATAAAATTATTATTATTATTATTATTATTATTATTATTATTATTATTATTATTAAAATTCAAGTTAACACGGTGATTAGGCTAATTGTAAGTTTTTTCCTTTATATACTTATATGGAATTAACCTTTACATTATTAATTCTGAATAAGATATTCCAAATTTACTAAATAAGATATTTTGACTATATCAATTTTATTAAATAGGATATTTGAAAATAATTTTATTCTGAATAATTTAATTTGTTTAATCTTCTCCATATAATTATTCATATTAATATATTAACCCGGTAGCGGGTTAAAGTACTTTTTAATGTTCCGAATATATATTGTCCAAGAAGTCATATTTTTTAAGGACTCCTAATTTTAAAGAAAGAAAAGAGAAAGGAGCATGGTCATTTAGGTACTTTCATGATTTTTGCCCTAACTATAAATTCATATTTTTCCATTTCTCTCCCTTCCGCTTCTTTTGCAGCCTCCATCTTTCTTTCTCGTTCATCTCCTTCCACCGGAGCTAACGCCACCCTCCCCGCCGTAGACCGAAGCACAGGTCGCCTGCACCTTCCCCGCCGCCGTCATTTCTACATCGTCGACTGCTGCAGCGTCGTCGTTCCTCGACCATCAACGGTGCCTTACGTATTACGGACTCGAAGCACGAAGATACGTAGCAAGCCAGCGTCAATTTCCAGGTTTATTCTACTTTCTCTTTATTTCGAAGGGGTACGTCACCTTGCTTGTGCCATTAACTTTACCTGAGTTGTTTTTCATAAATTGAAACTTTCTAAGTTAGGTTGTGCCATTAACTTTACCTGAGTTGCTCACTTGCAGATATTTTCAGACAAAATGGAAGGACTTGCTTACAGATTTGAAGTTAGTTCCTGCTGGGTAATGTCAAGTGTATTATCTTAATTTAATTTTATTTTGTTTATATTTGTAGTGTGGTTTATCGTGAACCTATTTCCACAACCTAAATTGCTAGAGCTACAAGCTAAAGGTTTTCAACTATTTATATCAAATGATAAATGTTGATATACGCCCCTAGCAATTTAAGTTGTGGAAATTGTATTCCTCTCGGTTTATCTTTTTAGAGTGTTTTCCTATCATTGAATACAATTTACTGGTTATTGTATTCTGACCTTGTACTTCACCAGTTAGTAGTGGTGGATTTGTACCATGCACTTGTCTCATTCTATATGTGGTATTTATTTCTGGTGCTAATTGAAAATATAAGTGGGATGAGCTCTCAACCAGCTAATATCAGAGATTTTGAAATATTAATTGCTTAATATTGCCATGGATATCATTTTCTCTTAATGTATTGTCAAGTTGAATGCAATATGCATATTGCATATAAACATTTGTTTTTCTTTTATTCCTGTTATATGGTTATTCTACCTTAAGGCTTTGGAAGCAATTCACTTCTCCATGTTACTTCATCTTTTATTAAACTGATTTTATCCTTACTTTACTTGTTCTACTTATTTTGGTAGCCTAAATCCTTAAAGGATTGGTGGAGATTTTAAGCAAGAAGTTCAGGTATAGATCCACATAATTGGTTACTGCTACTAGATATCATGATATGAACTTGTTTTTACTGGTTTTGTGGGTACTTTCTGGAACGAATTGGTTGATTTGGTGAGGTGATGCTGTATATCCCTCTGTGGTTACATGTTTGAGTATCTTAAATTTTGATTCCTTGCTCATTGCTAATAAATTTGGTGAGTCTCAGTTCAGTTTTGTTCACCCCTATCTCTCCCACCATGTTGATTTCCTTGTTTCTTTGCTAATAAATATGGTTCTTGCCTTTGAGGATCAATTCACAATCCCAGTCCATGTGTGCGTCCAAGTGCAGATAACTACATTATTAAGGCTTGGAGATTTTGGTTTTAGAAACAATAAATGCGTCCATTTGACTTGTGTGAATAAACTATTGATCTGTTCTATAAACTTATTTCTTCCAGGAACATTTAATTGATAGTCTTTGGTTGACATTCTAAGCATTATGGACATTTGCATATTGAGGAACTTGCCGCTGTTGCTCTTTCCTTCTTCTGTTTTTTTTCCCTAAACTAACACTTAGTGCCCTCAAATGTGAATTTTTGGTTGATACTATTTGATTCTGTTGATAGTGATGATGGGACCGAACCGCCATTTAAATGGGGTGTTTATTTTACTGGTCATAGTTTGGGTGGTGCATTAGCTACCCTTCTTGCTCTTGAACTCTCATCAAGTCAGCTATCAAAGTGAGTTCTTTCTCCTTTTAAATGAGTATCCATTTACGAAATGCAATTATGTATACTGAATTCCATTTCATCTGTGCCTTAGATGTGGTGCGATTTCTGTGACTATGTATAACTTTGGGTCTCCAAGAGTTGGTAACAGAAAGTTTGCTGAAGTGTACAATCAGGTAATGCAAAATCTTCTTTTCATTTAGTTGATGTGGTCATCTAGAATTTAATTGGGTATATGAAAGGATTTCGTAAATTTTTCTTAGTGGAAGAGTAACAGCAGCTACTAGATTTGGTGCATTTGCTTTAGTAGTAGACGGTATAATCCACAAGTAAGAATTTTATATTAATAAAATGTTCACAAAAAATTATAGATGAATCTTAAGGATCCCAAGAATTTCAAAGAATTGTAGGAGATTGAAAACAAATGTGGAAATATAAGGTTTTTGATGACTTTACAATGAAGTTTACTTCGTTCATGTATGGCATATGTGGTAGCCTTGACTAACACAACTACAAAACCAAAGCATATTTTCCAAGGATATCACAATCTGCAAAATAAATAATGCATCAGATTTCTCTAGCAAACTGCCTTGTATATGCCATGAAAATTACCTTTTTTTTTAATAGATCTCTGATAACATCCATCTCATTCCAGAAATATCATTATATTGCTTGTTCGTGTACATGTTTTACTTGGTTCAAGTTTTCTTTGACATCTACATTTTTTATGTGAAATATAAATCTGTATATGCCTCTGCAGAAAGTTAAAGATAGTTGGAGAGTTGTAAATCACAGAGATATCATACCAACTGTTCCTCGCTTGATGGGTTACTGCCATGTGGCTCAGCCAGTTTATCTAGCAGCTGGAGAATTAAGAGATGTTTTGGTGAGTCTCCTTTTTGTCTTGATTTATTTTGAATGCTTCAAAATTAAAGCAGAGCAAATTGATCCAACCTTACAGCTGTTATTTGGAGATTTTAGATCAACATAATTGATGTTTGATAATTACTCGTGTGTAGAACTAATATCTTACCCAATCCAATTCAGCTGAGTAAAAGTGACCTTTTGTTGTGGAAAAAAAAATGAAATGATCCGAACAGTGTTGGGTTAGGTCTAGATGAACACTTGGGTTGCTTTAGGCCAAACCGGGATGATCAATCGATGAGCCAATTCTTTTGTTTAAACCTTTTATGTTTTGAAAAATTAGATGCTAAGATTTGTGTATAACCGACTACATATATATAAGTGTTTGGCACAAATATATCAGTGTTTTAGTTAAAAGAAGATATTAGAATGTCTAATTGGCTTATAAAATATGTGTTGTTATAACATCTTTTGAATATATTAGTACTGATATAGAATATGGTTATTCATTAGCATGAGTACTAAAAGTATATATGCCTCTAACTGAAATTAATTGCAAGGATAAATTCAACTGCAGTGAAGATAATTTCACTAATAATGGTTGTATCATAATATTTAAGAATTATTAAATAAATATAAATTATTTTATTATTTTCTTAAATAGAATTGGATGATTTAACCAAATTAGAAACCTTTTGTCACTAGTTAAAACCTGAAATTGGCTCAACCAACCTGATGGATAATTCAAACCCGTCAAAGACCAGGTTAGATGAACCCAAAATGGCATGAAAATATCTCCACCCAAACCAATCCAAGCGAATGAAATTGCCACCTCGTCCCTTGTCTCACTAATCACTTTATGCGCTTTACATACTGTAATTTTCAGGTACCATTTGTTCACAATTTACTGAGTTAGCACTTCAGAGCATGGCTATTTTCTTCTGCAAGTGAGAGGGTTGTCGCTCGATTGAGAAAGAACTTATTTGTTCACTTAATCAATCAGGTGAGCTTCCAAGCTATCAAGCACATTAACCCTGAAGATATAATAGCATATGTATATTGGCATTAGGGTAATGTTTCCTAATATTGGCAGCGTTAGTTAAAGTTTTGCTTTCTTGGATTGTTTGGGTTTGTCATTTGTTAGTTGGAAGTGAAAATCTGCAAACATAAAAATGTGCTCTTTGAAATATTCCTGTATGGCTGGTGATGGATCATTTTTTTCATTAGGTCTCTGCCCAGCAAACCAGCATAACTGGAATGAAGCAATATCAAGGAAGGCGACCTAATGCTTTCGGATTTAGATCCTGAAGGCCCTTCATGCCATTATTTTATTTAGATGACTTTCTTATTCGGATTTATTATTTTATTTAGATGACATTATTGGTGTTATTTAGGATGATATTATTAGTATTTTTTGTACTCTTAAGAGAGATTGATAACATTATGTACGATTTCAATTACTTATATATATATGTGTGTGTTTTGGAACATATTATGCTTTGGAATAAATATATATATGTGTACGTGTACTGTCATTATTGTATACAGGCTGAAAAATTAATAAATACAAAAAAAAAATTCATTATGCTATAATTCAAATAAATCAAAAGAAAAAATTAAATTATTTTTAGCGACGGATATGCGACAGAAAACTGTTGCTAATATGTAATAGATATAATTTTGGAAATAATTAGCGACCAAATTAGCAACAACTTTTCGTCGCTACATTTTACACTAAATTTTTATTTAGCGACGGAATTAGAGACGGAAAATTTAGTCGCTAAATATTATGATAATTCAGCGACTAATTAGGAATATAAATTAGCGACGGAAATTTTCGTTGCTAAATCCAAAATTCCGTCGCTAATATTTAGCGACGTTGTTGTGCCGTCGCTAAATTATATTAGCGACAGATTTTTCGACGAAAAATGCCGTCGCTAATTCCCAGTTTTTTTTTAGTGTTAGTAATATAATGTAAATACTAATACATTTTTATATTTAGTTAAAAATATGAGTGAAAAATAGTTGAAAATTTTAAATGTATAATGCTTATATATAGTTTGATCAATGATTATAAATTGATCATCAAGTTTTTTATTAAATAGCTATGATTAATTCATTTGTCTACTTATGATTGGTCTAATTTATTTTGTTATCAAATTTTTACCAAAATTATTCCAAAATTATCCAAAAAATATTATTTAGGTTGGTTTTAAAATTTTAGCCCAAAACGAGTTCGTTTTAGTATATTTCAGTATCCGAAATTAAATTATCAGTCCAAAAATTAATTTTTGAATTTATCTAAAAATTAAAATTTCATTTTTTAAAATTTATTTATATTATTTCAAAAGATTCTATGCGATCAGAATAATTTTTTAAGATTTTTAAAATATTTTTTAACCGGTCAAAATTTTAGTCAAGGTCTTTCACTCTAAATATATTTTCACCTCTTGAATCTCTGATCAAGCACTGGTTGTCTTTAAAAATGACTTTGAAGCCTCTTTCAAGTAGCTGGCCAAAACTCAACAAATTTTGGTTTATATTAGGTACAAATAACACATCTTTGATTAGTTGTGTACTTGAACAGCTTTCAATTACCACATTTCCTTTTCCTTTGACAGAAATATATTCTTCATTCCCAATCTTGACTTTAAAAGTCACTAAAGTGTCTAGCTCCTTGAACAAATCACGATCAAATGTCATGTGATTGGTACAATAGCTATCTATGAGCCAACTTTCACTTGAATTGTAGACAACAAAACATATGGCCGCAGACAATTACTCCTCCTCCTCCTGTTGGTTTGCCACTTGAGCTTTATTCTTCTGAGAAATATTGCTCTTACAGATTTTTTGATGATGACCCATGCGATTACATTTGTTGCATCTCACATCTGATCTTCTCCAACACTTGAAATGAGGATGACCTTTCTTGCCACAATGCTGACAAGGGGGATAATCCTTTTTGCTTTTGTTGCTGTGATTAATTTGAAATTCAGCTTGCAAAGCTCCTTATACTGAACCTTTTTGCCTTATGAGCCTCCTTTGCTCTTGAGTTTGTAAAGCAATTAACAATTCTGCCAAGGTGATACTTGACACATTTTTAGTATTCTCTAATGAGGAAATTGATGCCTCAAATTTTTCAGGAACTGTTACAAGAATTCTCTGAACAATTCTAGAATCAAAAAATTCAGTACCAAGCAACCTTACCCTATTGACGATGCTCAAAAGTCTGTCAAAGTACTCCTGAATTGTCTCTGACTCCTTCATTCTTTGCATCTCAAACTCCCTTATCAAATTCAACACCTTCATCCCTTTAATTATCTCATTGCCTTTGTACTCTTCCTTTAGAAAATCCCAAATTGCTTTAGTTGATTCTGGTAAAGATTGATGGGGAGATAGCAACAAAATAAACATGCCTTAGCTTTCGACTTCCTCTGCTTCTTTTCCTTGTGACTCTTGATTTGTGCAATAGTTGGATTTGCAGGTAATGGAGGGACATCATAATCCTCCTCCACAGCTTCCCAAAGATCATTTGCATCAAGAAAAACTTCCATCCTTATTGCCCATACCTAATAATTTTCACCATTGAAAATTGAAGGAGCAATGGCAGTAAATGGAGTTTCCGAGTCTATAGATTTCAGCAAAGTGTTTAGATTTTTTTTTGGTGTGGGGTTCTCTCGGATCACTCACAAGTCCCTTAAGAATAGGGCTCTGATACCAATTTGTTGGAAATAAAGCAAAACAGCAAGTTAATTTTTACTGTAACCTAGTAGAGAACCAGAAAAAATAGGCTGAAACAAACACAGATAAATATAAGCTGAAATGTTCACTTTTCATTGAACCAAACAACTGTTTAAATACAAAAAGAAAAAAACTTTAACTGATGAATCCTAAAAATAAGCAACTACATGGAGCATGATTCCATAATTAACAAACTCCTAAAAAATAATAATTGCTGCTAACCAGACAGTTGAAATAGTCAGCTTGGAAACTATTGCAGTAGCTGAAGCATAATTTCAACAGGGCCCTATAGCTAAAGTCAAAAGCCTAGTAAGGTTGTGAACCACCTCTGAAGATTATCAGATATTCGATCTACATGGATTTTTGACCTATGAATGGTCTCGACCTATCCGATTAGATAGTCCTGCATTGCCAAGTGTCTAATTAATGATCATTTTTTTCTGGCGATCTCATCTTGTTGTCAACAGACCTAATCCTGAAAATTACTAAGATAGCCATGATTAGTAGTCAATTATAGCCATCCTAAGTACATTATAATTACTTCCCCAATCTCACAGGTAAAAGAATTTCTAGCAATACTTCAAGCCTTTCTCTCTTTACCTTTCCCTCCTAGGGGTAAGCCTTTTTCTTTTGTTTGCAGGCACCTGTTGCTTATCAGCCTTCATTCAAATCTCATCTCACTATTTTCAGAATTATCGTATGCTGCTTTCGTTAAGAGCCGAAAATAGGGGATTCACCAAGGCAGTCCCTGTGTTTGGAAGGAGGAAATCGGATCAAATCCACCATCCATATAGAAAAAACACCAGTGAATGTTTTATTAGTGTTTGACAAAGAAGTTCTCTTTGATAAAGTCAATAAACTTGATGATGAAACCCTGTTACAGTTAAAGACCTAAAAGCGATGATGAAGGGCTTTAGCCATAAGCTTTAAGACAAAATCATACATTAGATAAAGAGAGACAAAAGGCCCTAAGATCTGGCTAGGGGCGAGAAGAAAAGGGTAAGACTATGAGCAAAAGGAATCGAGATAAACGAAAGGAGAAATTGCTTTAGCACTCGTTTTGATCTAAACTCCTATTTTACAAAGGAGAGGGAAAAGATAAGGCTCATCCATCTTATGCCTAAAAAGAAGATTATGACGTATATAATAGGATGTATAAGCCTTTATACTTTCCCTCCGTGTCGATTGGAGATGATCTTTCATTTACATGCACCCCAAAGGCAAAAATGTCCAAAACGAAAGAGCAAATGACAGGGTCTGTAGCCAGTAGAGATGAAAAGTAGTTCCTCCAAAATGTTAAGAAGTTTGGAGTAAGCTATCATAAAAAGGTCGTATTCGATGGTAATACCACTTGCCCTTTTTCTTTAGAAATCAGAGAAGCTGAGCTCCCCAAAAGATTCTAAGGGGTAAGAATGCCTCAATACACCGATAAATCGAATCTGAAAAGCCATATTTTGGAATATCTCACATAGATACAAATGTACACCTTTGATGATGGAGTCATTTATAGAGTCTTCCCTACAACACTAGCTGGAAATACTTTAGACTAGTTTCACAATCTCCCTCTGGGATCAATATCCTCTTTTAGACAAATTGAGATTTGTTCGTTACGAGATATATAGTCCAAGTCAAGATAATTGTAGATACTAAGTTCTGAGTCGGCTTTTGTCAAAGTTACCTAATGAGGATGACTTGTTCTCTTAAATACAAAGAACTCAAAGTTTAAAGATATCTCTTTATTTTATGAGCTTTTTTGAAAATAGATTTATATTTGAACTTTGAAAAAATGGATTGGGGATTGAAGAGTGACTTAGGAGAAATTTTGCTTAAAGTTTGTTGGGATTAGTTTTGGCATTCTGGTTATATCTCAACCTAATGAGCTCTAAATTGAGCAATTCCACTTAAATATGAAACTTAAGAGATATATTTATACTTCCTATACTTTCTCTGTTGAATGTTGTGCATCTAACTCCCTTTTTGACAGTTTACTTAATATTTGACCGAATCTGAAGTATTTAATATATAATAACAAGATTTAATAACTTTTATATGTTAAAAATGTAATTTTTAACTTTAAAAAAATGATTTTTGGTTTGTTTTACTTATTTTCTTTGTATTTTCTATTTGGATCTTGTCTTTTAAAATATTTTTGTTATTTTTGTTATATTTTTGTGGATTTTAAATCGTTGTTGGCAAGTATCTACATCGAAAGTGAGCTAAATTTGGTTTGATTTTGATCCTATGGTTATAAGTTACATCCGTATTATTTAATATATTATGTTCATAATCTTTATGCTAATGTTTGTGTTTATTTTATATTAATATTTATTACTATATATTGATTTTTTTATTATATTATTATTGCATGTTAATATTTATTATTATATTATTTTATATGTTTATATGTGTTGTTATATTATTATTACATGTTAATATTTATTATTATATTATTATATTTATTATTATATTATTATCATATTAAGATATTTATTATTATATTATTATATTATAACAAATTATATTATATTATTATATATACATATATATTTCTCGCTATTTATATTTTGTTTATTTATTTTATTGTTCCATTTTGTGCATTTAATCTATGTTTGTGAGTGCAACGGGGCGGATATAACACAATAGGATTTTTAGATAGTTTAGATATTTTCTTTAATTTGTAATTAATTATTTTTTATTTTTTATTTATTTATTATCTTGGATCTATAATAAAAAAGAATTTTTCAACCGTCAAAAGGAAAAATCACATAAAAATATTTATATTAAATAATTAAAATTTTTACTAATAAAACTGGACTAATGTCATGTTTGAAGTCCACAAATCACACATGTAAATAATATAAAATAAAATAATTTATACATAATTAATTAATATGAATTTTTTTTAATAAAATGGGATAAATCATCCCAATTTTATTCAAAATACACCGCAAAATTTTTTTTTGTAAATATGCATGCAAGAATTAATATTTCCATCAAAATAAATCATAAATGAACCATCCTTTTTATGTATGTTTATTTACTGTTTAGTAGATAGTATTTTAATATGTAATTTTACTGTTTTATATACCATGCTTTACTGCTTTCCAAACTTGATTGAGAGCGCTTTTATTTTTTATGCATGATTATTTGTGTGAGGAGAGAGATAAAATAATTAATTTGAAAATCCAATTATAGTTCGTTAATCAAAGGTATAAATAAGAGTGATGCTCCAAACCCTCTCTGGTTTTAGCCTTATAAGGTCTTATAACAGCTCGAAAATACCTGGCTGCTATCGGGTTCTAACTTGATGTGAGGTTGCTTCAATGATACCTAAAAAATAGAGAATGTCGGTAAAGGTCTAGTGGTGGACACTCTGACGGTCAAGTTAGAAAGGGAATAATGGGGTATCTATATAAATTTTATCTAAGAAGAAGGCCATACCTGATAAGGTTGTCTATTTATAGAGAAAGAACTCCAACTCTGGTTTGAAATCCTCATTGACATGGAATTCCTGTTGAGGAAGTCTCACTTATATAGGAAGTTTGATCGAAATAGGCAAAAGAATCTATGATCCCGCCTTAGCTAGACTCTTCTCGAGATGACATCACTGAGCTTCATTGTGCGGATCCTGAATGACCCAAATAGCGAGGAATCTGGGCCATGGGTTTGGCTTAGAGGCCCATTACAGTTATCATAAGTCCCTCTGAGGTATGATATATTTATATCCAAAACAATTCGAACTTTAACTTATAGCCCGACACCTATACAGATTAATAAAAATGAAGTGATGCTTCAACTTTATACTGGCATTAAGCCCAAGATGATGTCCTATTAGCCTCAACAATGATAGCATAAATCATAATTACCTTATTTGATTCTCGTAATAATTACAGATGCAATTAATTATCCCATACCTCAAGAACATCTGCACCATCCATACTTCTTGCCATCTAATGATTTACCTTGCCTATAAATACCTTATTTTCATCCGTATTTCCACCGTCACTGCTCCATTTTTCACTTTTAGGCTTTTCTCCATTTCTCTTATTTTCCTTTCGAGTGTTCATTTGCCTTCATCCACGTTTCATCTTTAACTTTTCCATATTGGTAACTTAAATCTTTATCCTCTTCATTTTTTCATTCCTTTCTTATTTTTGTCATTATAGTAATGAGCAAATCTGAGGGCTCTAGCGAATTTAGATTAGATAACTTACTCGATATGAGCACCTTTACTCAAGATTTCATAAGCAATTGTACCCAAAAGGTGCCCATCCGAGCTCTTATAAAAAATGCTTCCCGCCTTAAAAATCTATCCCCTAAAGAGAATGCTTGGGTTAAATCGATCATATCGATGATTAAAATAAAAAACCTTGCCAACCTCCAAACTTTTATATACATTCCTAGCCAATAACCTTTAAAGCTCCCGATAAACACCTTCGTGCCAATGCAAAGTTCAAAGATAAAAATAAAATGGTGGTTTATAAGGTTGACTTCCAAGCTGGGGTTTCACTTCCTCTAACCTAGTTTGAACTAGACTTTCTGAACTATTACAACCTTACTATCGACCAAGTTCACCCCAATTCTTGGCTAACTCTTTCTGCCTTCCAACTATGGACATTGGAACGAGGCATAAACTTAACCATTAGGCTATTTAGGGGTACCCATATGGTTGGGATTAGGGTTATGACTGAAGATCATAACTACATCCAAGACTAGGCTGGTTATGGAGTCTTATTTGGCAAGCCTGAGAGCTTAAAGAAATGGAAGAATAGATTCTTCATCATTGAATCCGGGTAAGACTTCCATTTTCGTAACATTTGAGGTCGATATGTAAATAAAAATAAAGATGCTTTACTTCTCAGCCAAGAGAAAGAGGAAACTTTAGCCTGCTAGTGGGAGCTCGCCTAAGAGAAGATAAATGTTTATGAGTAGCTAGTTTTGAGTCTGATATTTTCTCATTAAATCTTTGTTTTGTAGTTATGAAGAGGGCTTCCCAATAATCACTTATAGATCGTATGAGGGAGAAACAAAAAAAGGCTAAAATTTCTAAGAGTTCTGCCCCGACGAACACCACACAAGTCCTTACCCTTATGGAGCGGGCTCTGACTCCTTCCCCTCCATTCCTGCAAGCGTGGCACTGACCTTTGCTCATGGTGATAATTCTAATGTGATCACCATCTCTGATACATCTCCAATCTCTATGGCTGTTGACCTATCTCCTCCAGCTAACCTCGATCATCCTTCTGTACTGCTCTTAGGCCCCATCTCATCTCGTGTTGGAAAAGCAAAGGCTTGACTTCTCTTTTAATCAAGCTAAGAAGTTTGACAAGCTGTTGGATGAATTTTGAGCTTTATTTCTACAGAACAGGGCTTATTATTCATCCAATACTGAGTTTACCAACTTTTTCTCCTTACTCACATGCATCCCTGCTCACGTGTCCCCCTATATCAATTTGATGGTAGATAACCTATATTTGGTTATAAGCCATAACCAAATGGATGTGAGTCTCCCTTCTACTCTTCATATCTCCTTATTTTTTAACCAATCACTTTTTGTAGAATTTCATTTTATCTAATGCCATATTGGGCAAGATAAATCAGTTGGTTATGCTGGTGAGAGTAAAAGAGAGCTTCCATCGAGCTAAAAGAAAAGCTTAAGGCTATCGAATAGAAAGTTGCCAGCTTGAGGGAGAAGGTAACCTTATCAGAGACTAGAGCTCGAAAAATAGTAGAGGCCTTAAAAAAGGTAAGCAATAAGTCTACCAAGAAGGTTGCTGAGCTTGAATCCCAACTGGCCAAGGAAAAATAAGAGCATCAAGCAGCTAAGGAAAACCTTGAGAAATCAAATGATGAGCTTGAGTGAAGCCATGCTGATAAGGCTGCTCTCGATAAGACCTATGTTGAGTTAGAGAACAAGAATGCCTATCTTGAGAATAAAGCTTTAGATTTGGCCATCAAGCAATGTGTGGTTTATGGTAACAAGCTTATGAAGGCTGTCAAAGAGAGATATTTAAACGAAGACTTCTCCTGAAGGAAGGAGGTGTACCCTAATAAAGGCTAGTTAGGATTTTTCTTTTTGATTGTATCCTCGATGGCCTTTTGTACTTTGCATTGAGTTTAAAATAAAATTACTTTTTGGTATACTGAGTCTTTCTTATTCCGAGCATATTTATTATTAGAGATATGTTATAATCCTACTCTTTATAAAATTAAATTCACATACTTAAAAGAAATTTTAAACATGAATGTAATTCTAAGAATTCATATAATGAACAAAGAATTTGGCTGAAAATGCTCGCAACTTAAGCTGCCGAATGAGCTTATTTATTATTAAGAACCATGCTCCTGGCTTAAGCTACCAAGCTGAGCTGTTACAAAATGTAAGTGACAAGGTTACTGAACTGGCCAAAGTAAACATAAAAGTGGCAAAAATGCCCAACTATCTTAAAAGAACATAAGTTTGCTCCTGGAAAACATGCCTACTTGAGCTAGAGTATAAATGTGCTCCTGATGAGAACTGCCTATTTGAGCCCTAATGAGTTTGCTCCCAATGAAAACTACCTATTCGAGTTGAGTGGGTGCTTTTGGTGAAAATTGCCTATTTGAGCCCCAAAGTTTTGCTCTCAATGAAAATTGTATATTCGAGCTGAAGGGGGGCTTCCGGTATAATTGCCTATTTGAGCCCTAAAGTTTTGCTCTTGATAAAAACTGCCTATTAAAGCTGAGTGAGGGTTCCCGAAAAAAACTATATATTCGAGCTAAGTGGGAGCTTCCGATGAAAACTACCTATTTAAGCCTCGAAGTTTTTCTTCCAATGAAAATTGCCTATTTGAGCTCTTGACCCCTGCTTATGGTGAGCATACCCATTCAATTTGGGTTACTGATGGTACTTCTTCAGGTTGAAAATGTTCCAGGAATGTGGCAATATCTTTGTGCTCATATCTTTAAGCTTATAAGCTTTGAAGTTCACCGTCCCATGTACTTCATGTGAACCTGTCCTATTAGGACTCAGCTTGCTAACTCTTGTAGTTGTTTGGGCTTTAATAGCTTTCTTTAAGACTAGCTCACCTATACTCAGAGTTTGAAGTTTTAGCTTACGATCATGATACAATGCCATTCGCTGTTTATAAACTGCTGCTCGAATATGGACTTGCTCCCTTTTCTCTTTAAGTGTATCCAAATAGTACAACAGTAACTCCTTATTTGTTTTCTCGTTAAGCTGCTAGGTTCTGAGGTTTGGCATTCCTATTTCACAAGGGATGACTATCTTCGCATCGTACATAATAAAAAATGGGGTCGCTCCTATCACAGATTGAGGTCATGTTCTATAAGCCCATAATACATTGTTCAAATCTTTGACCTATAGGCCCTTTGCTTTGTCAAGCCTCTTTTTCAACCCAGTCAATATTGTTTTGCTGGTTACCTCTGTCATGCCATTTGATTGAGGATTGTAGACCGATGTGAATCTAAGCTGGATATGCAATTCCTTGCAAAATTTCCTAAAAGATTGAAAGGTGAACTATTTTACATTATCAGTAATAAAAGTATGTGGGATTTCAAACCTGGTTATAATAGACTTCCAAACAAATTTGATTACATTTGCTAGGGGTGATTGTCACCAAGGGTTCGGCTTTCACCTATTTGGTGAAGTGGTCCAGCGTAACTACTAGAAACTTCCTTTTCCCGATAGCTAATGAAAATGGCCCCAGTATATCTATCCCTCACTGCGCATAAAGCCATAAACTATAAATTAAAGTTTATCAAATTGCCCTTTTGTGAATTATCTTTCCAAACCACTGGCATTTATCACACTTTCGAACCAAGTCCTTGGCATCTATCTCCATTGTGGGCTAATTAATAATATCCCCAAAGAAGGACTTTTCGAGCTATCATCTGAGCTCCTTCATTTGTCTCGTAAATGCATTCATGTATTTCTTTGAGCATATAATTACCTTCGTCCAAGCTCAAACATAATGACCAAGGGTGGAAGTAGGACCTCCAATATAGTTTTCCCTTGACTATTAAATAGAGACTAGAATATTGAACTATTTTTTTAGCTTCCACTTGGTCCTCTAAAAGAGCACCTATTTTCAAAAACTGATAGATCGACAATCTTTATCCGACCATCTGCTCATTCATTTGGATATATAATGTTTCATAAGATAGTTAAGTAGTGATTGCCCAAATTACATCTGCTGACTGTATGTCACAATACAAAGATGCTTGCTTGGCCAATGAATAAGCCTCTTTATTTTCTTCCCGAGATATTTGCTTGATTGTTCATGAACTTTCTCTTCTTTTTAGCTACGCCAGTAAGGCAGATACCAAGTATTGATACTTTATCATAATTTGCTCCTTAGCTTTGAATTTTCCTGTCAGCTGACTAACAATTAATTAAGAGTCAGAATGGATAAGTAAGTCAGGCTTTACCTTGAGGGCGAGCTACAACCAAAACAAAGCACTTCATATTTTGCTACATTGTTGATACTGGAAAAGTCACCCTGGCCATTCCTCAAATAAGTATTCTTCCTAGGCTAGACAATATGACTCCTACACTCACTCCTTTTAATGAAGCTGCTCCATCAATATACAACTTCCAAATCATTTTGTTTGAATCGATAGGTAGAGCATAGAGTTTGATCACAAAGACTACCGAAACTTACACTTTCATTACTAATTAGCAATCATATCGTATGTCAAACTCTCCTTGGTGAGCTACCTACTTAGTTATCCTTTTTGATGCCTTTGGCTTTTGCAATACCTTCTTAAGAAGAGTATTAGTTCGAATTACCACAGCATGTGCTTGGAAATAAGGGTGCAGTTTTATTACCAAGTTGACTAAGGTCAGAGCCAACTGTTCCAGGATTGGATACCATGATTTTGCACCTTAGTGAACTTTACCGGTGTAGTATATCGGGTACTGCTGAGTGTTTTCCTCTCTGATTAGGATTGAGCCTATTGTCCCTTCAAAAATCGATAAGTACATAAATAGGTCTTTATCTGGTTACAATCGACTAAGCAGTGGAGGCAAACTTAAGAATTATTTTAGGGCTTCGAAGGCTTACCGACATTCTAAACTCCATTCAAAGTTCTTCAAAATTTTTAAGGACCTGTAGAGCAGAAGGCACCATTTAGCCAAGCATGAAATGAATCTGCCTAGTATGGTAATTTTCCCATTCATCATTTGCACTTTCTTAATTGACTTCGATGGCTCAATCCTTATAATAGTTTTAATTTTTGAAGGATTAGCCTCTATGCCTTTCTTTGAAATCACAAAACCTAGGAATTTTCCCGATCGAACTCCAAAAGTGCACTTATCTAGATTTAAGTTTAGCCCAAACCTTCTAAAAGTTATGAATGTTTCTTCTAGCTCTCTAGGCAAATCTAACAGAGTCCTACTTTTAACAATCATACCATCCATATATACCTTCATATTCTGACCTATCTACCTTGCAAATATCTTATTCATTAACTTATGATATATGGCTCCCACGTTTTTGAGTTTGAACTGCACCACCTTATAGCAATAAGCTGCACTGTGGGTTATCAACACTATTTTCTCCTCATCTTATAGACTTATGGGGATGTGATGGTAACCTATAGAAGCATCTAGGAAGGTATACTCTTTAAATTTGATAGTCAAATCTATTACCATATCTATGTTCAACAGTGGGTAACTAACCTTTGGGCAGGCCTTATTCAGATCTATGAAATCCATGTATATTCTCCACTTTTCATTAGAATTTTGTACAAAAACTATATTGGATAAGCAATCCAGTTAGAGCGCCTATCTAATGAACCCGTTCCTCAACAACTTATATTTTTCTTCATTTATCATTATATGCCATTCTGGTACGTGATTATGCTTCTTCTATTTTATTAGTTTACAGCCAGGCTAAATGCTTAATGAATGGGATATAACCTTGGGTGAAGTGCTAGTTATGTTCGATGGTTTCCAAACGAACACATCTTCATAGGATTCCGATACCGCTAATAATGGCTCTATTTTCAAATTGGGCTTTCCTGATGCTATATTTACTATCTTTTCAAATAATAGCTCTACCTCTTGTAATAAATCTATAGGTTCTATTTTTCGAGCAACGTCTCTTGGGACATCCATCATATCGACTGGAAGGGCTTGCTTTGCCTTCTTTAACATAGTAACATATATTTCCCTGGCTATACTTTGAAAAAACTGGCATTAGGAGGGTGTGGAAAAATTGGCATTAGGGGGGTGGTGTGGTATTATTTTGGTTGTTTCCTACCATAGTATTTTCTTTAATTGAATTAATGGCTTCACGGGGATGATGGGGTCCACGCTCATCGCACCAAATGATAACATATCAAAAACACCTAGCTGCTATCAGATTTTAACTTGATGTGAGTCAGTTTCAATAGTACCTAAAAAATATAAAATACTGGTGAAGGTCCAGTGGGGGACACTCTGACGGTCAAGTGAGAAACGGTATAATAGGGTATCTATAGTAATTTTGGCTAAGAAGAAGGCCATACCTAATAAGATTGGCTATTTATAGAGGAAGTACTCCTACTCTAGTTTGGAATCCTCATTGACGTGGAATTCCTATTGAGGAAGTCTCACTTGTATAGAAAATTTGATCGAAATAGGCAAAAGAATCCAGTATTTCGCCTTAGCTGGACTCTTTTCAAGATGATGTCTCTGAGCTTCATCGTGTGGATCCTGAATGATCTAAGTAGCAAAGAATCTAGGCTATGGGCTGGCTTAGAGGCCCAATATAGTTATCAAGGTTGCAGCACTATTTTTCAATATTCTATTGGGTGGCGACTCTTTTATACTTGCCTTATGGTGGCTAACATAGATGTATACCAATCACTCAATTTGGGAGGCCTTTGTATCTAGCTAATCCTAAAAGTGGATCCTGGTTGGGATGAAATAGTTATTATCCTATGCATATATCTTATCCTTCTCATAAAAAGCACGTGCATCACAGTTGCAGCTCCACTGGGGACCATAAGACTTAGCTCCAAAAATACTTTTGATTAGTTTAATATAAATGAACTTAAAATTAAAAAAAAAATATATCTCTTTTTAAAAAATTACATTGCATTCATGCTAAAGCCCTATTATTAAGTTAGGCATCCCAATTTTAGCCCTCGTATTATCTTGAAGTATGCCTTACATTCACTTAATGTAAGAATGTGTTAAGGAGAACCACCAACCCAAATCTCATACCAATTGGCATGTAAAATGGTGACCCATCGGTTGTTATGCTCGTGATGAGCTAAATCCATTAGCAGGGACCATGCTTGGATAGCCCCAAAGTTTCAAACATCAAACTCAAGCCTATGTAATGACAATATCTACTTTCCCTAAATGGTATGATCATAATCCTTTTGCTTACTATGCGGGCCTTCATGTATTAAACAAATTCAACTAAATTAGGATATACTTATCAAAGGCTGCCATACCTTGGTGGCCCCAGCCTAATTTATTTGAATTATTTAAATACACAATGGCCAAAATTCATATGCTTGCACCTGCATTATGAGTGTTATGCTATCGGTTTTTCATCGCTCATCATATGTGTTTATTGGATTCCCTATTGACCCTTGGACTAAGCCCATTTAAGACAAAAATTATGTGACTACGTGTGTGGGAGTGATAAGGTTGGAAGGCTTCTTATTTGTGGATGTTGTTGCTGCATTTCATAACCATGCATAACATGCATCATTCTAACATTTTATTTTCTCAACCATCATATATCACTCACCTAGGTGGTCAAAGGTCTGAATAGTCGCCTTGTCAAAGAGTTTATTCCCGAATAATAAGAGTCTAGTGTGTCAGAACTGGGGTTAGAATTGAGTTTAAGTGATACAGGGCAATTGTCAGAACACTCAGTAAGGGTAGATATGGTTGATCTTACATTGCCAACTAATAACTCAACCTTTCAAGACCTGGATAAGAGAATAGATGATTTTGAAAAGTAAGTAATGTCTATTATTGCTAATTTGATAGCCAACTTAGCTCTTATTTCTGGCACTCAATCAAGTGTGCCACCTACTAAACTAGTTAAATTAACCCTCATTGGGAAGACTCCTATAGCAGTTACTCTAGTTCCTTTACCAGACGTTGATGTCATAAATTTTATACCTAGAAGCCTTCTAGTTGATCCTTAGGAATTGGACATGAGGTTTGGTGAATTATAAAGGAGAATCATATGCATGATTGATAGAATGATGCTTTCCATGGCACCATTTATTAGACCGCTGCATATAGCATTTGTCATTGGACAAGTGGAATCAACTACTGTTAGCAGTACTTTTACGATGGCTATAATTATTGTATCTCTATTAGTAGTTGAATTTAGGAGTGTGGTACCAAGAGTTTTGCCTGCTATTGACTCCAGGGGTAAGGCACCGTTTATTTTACCAGATGAGGTAAGAAGAGATAAAAGGGCATGTGCTGGAATATAACTTTATGCCTGAACAGGTTGAGGATTCAATGGTAACACGAGCCTTATAAAATAAAGTGTCAAAGATAGAATATTTAAAATTAGCCTCATATATGTGTTCAGGAGATACATCATTAAGAATTTTAGTACAATCATCACGACAAGTGGAAAGGATAGAGAGAACCCATCTCTTACAGCTAATCGATATTCCTAACCTTTTAAGCCTGATCAAAAGGCTTGATGATCTTGAAAAAGAGGTTATATCAATAAAAGCTAGGCTCACAGCCACCTTAGTTTCTTTCAAGTTAAGAAATGTGAACAAATAGATTAATAACCCTGAAAGGAAGGTTATAATTGGTCTCATAGCAGATGTGGATCCTATTTCCAATTTGCAGTTTAAGGTACCAATTATTGAGAAGATTAAACCAATTATTATCAGAAGAACTTCTTTAATAAGATCTCCACTAGCTACAAGGAATACTTGACTATGAAAGATGGATTTATAAGTGTAAAGGGTGGTTATTATGATGAACAGTAAGGGTAAAAAAGCTCAAAATATGGTGACAGAGGTAGCTATAAAGGCAACGATAATAACACTATAGAAATGTTAATGACAAAAACCATTTCACAGCAGTGCCTAGATATGGAAAAACTGCTATCATAGTATTTTGATTGTGATATCCCACATCGTTTGGAAAGGAGAATGAAGCATGCCTTATAAGGGTATGGATACCTCTCATTTCTAGATGTATTTTGGATGATTTGGTTCCCCAAAAGCAAAATCATACGGGTGTGAGAGCTGATATGAATTGGTTCTATCGAGGGTCCATCTAAAGCGGATAATATCTGCAAGTGAGTGATCTGAGTTGTTACATTGACCATTTATTAAGGAAGGAAAATTATAGTCTTTGCCATCAAAGCCAACTGAGAAACTAAGAAAACTATGATATAGAATGGACTGGTATTGTGTTTATCATCAATAAATTGGGCATAAAACGAATTACTGTCATGCTCTAAAAAGGAGTATCCAAGACATTATTAACCTTGAACAAGTAGATCAGAGAAAAAAAGGAAGAAATGAGTTGTGTGATGCTAGTACCAATTTTTGTGGTCGACTCAGGCTCACCAGAATGGTATGTGCTTCAAAATGCATATGGCATGAAGATATCTAGCCATTACCAGCCAAGTACAATAAGACATAGTTAGAAAGCTACGAAAGTTACATATCACCACAAATCTTAGGGGCATTGTTGAGAGAAGGGAAGCCTAAGATGTTGAAGAAATTTTTACAACTTGCACCAATGGTAGAGGAAGATGGAATATAAGCTTTTTTTAATGATTTCATACATGTTCCTAAACAATGTTTATGTTTCTCTAATCATGTTAATAATATGAGCTTTTCTTATGTATGCAATGTCTTATTTCATCCTATTATGAATGAAAATAATTATAACTTATTTATATAAGAAATTAATTCAAAAAATACTGCTTCATTTAATCTAAAGAAAAAAAGAGAACATCTTAATTGTATCCAATATGACTCTTGAAGTGAAATAGTTTGAGAGAACAAAAAATGACAAAAAAAAATCTTTGCTGGACCTAAAATGACACAATGAGAATTGACAGAGACATGTTAACCAAGCTTATCTAAGTAACAAATCATTTAAGCAGCAAATTCAAAGACTCAGACTAGAAGGCAAAAAAATAAGATAAAAATTCCAAGTGACAGATATCGAAAAAAAGTAATGGGAAACCATGGCCCTATTACTTGGAAATGCCAAAGTTTCTTAAAGACATCTTAAAGAATGACCATAGAATGATCTACAAGCTATCACCCTGGCTCATTATCTTAAGTGGAGTATGGTGAAAGAAATAGGCTAGTAAAAAAAAAAGAAACGAAAATAGAAAAAGAATTGTACAGGGGCTCGTACTGCTAACATGAACAAAGAAATAAGATGGCAAGCAAAGTTTCAAAGATCGTTCCTTTTTCCTTAACATTTGAGGATGAGCATGATGCAACCAACTAAGGATGAGCTTCAACTATTAAACATTGTTTCAAGAGCTCAACTGTTAGAGTCAAAATAAACAAAGTAGGGCCTTTTGCAATTTAAAGGAGAACTTACTATCCTGGCTACTTAATCTTTTGAAATGAAATTCAAAGGCCATTATTTGGAAGAAATGACTCAAATCAAGTGTTCCAAGTTACACGAGATAAGGTCAAACCATGTTGTGCTAAAAAACCTACAGTTAAAAGGGGTAACCATTTCTCACTAGTGATGATCAATAATTAATCAAGCAATGCTGACTGAAAAAGGTTCCATGGCAAAGATAAAAAGAAAAAAAAAAGATAAAATATTGCCCTGCAAGTTGGAAACCACAAAAAGGGAAATCTTGCTAAAATTGGGCACTCAATTAGAGCAAAACTTGAAAAAGGCATCCTAGGAAAAAAATTAGAGGTTGAGAGAAAATATTCAATCAAGAAAACTCGTAAAGGCTTATTGATAACAAGAGTCGATGCACACAAGGTGTCACTCCTGAGTTTTAATTGAACATATGTTTTTGCATTACATGTCAGGATATGGTTGCTATTATTTCTATGTGATGTATGTAAATAGGAATGCATGCGTAGGCTAGGCATGAGCATATGATTAACATATAAAATGAAGCTTATTGTATACATAAGGGCATGTATTGGGGCTAAATTCTCAGGTGACAAAGGCAATACCTTATATGACAAATGCTTCTCCTGATGTTCTTATCATGACATCCTCATCAAGAAATTGTCAACAGTTATACACCATAGAGGGGAACCACCTCTTAGTGTCCAGGAGTTTATTCTTGATGAATGTTGCAAATTGAACCCAATGTGCATTGGTAGGAGCTAGATAAAGTAAAAATGCTTTTATAATGTTTTTGGGGATTACAGGCACCCGAAGAAATAAGGAATTGATAGTAAGGATAAGGGTCGAGTAAAATTCCCCTCTGGTAGTTAGCTCGTAACCCAAGACATAAGGTAGAGTCTTAGAAGTAAGAGAGTACTTCTATGGTGGCTATAAATTCTTCAAGTGGGAGGGGCATAACTCTGAATGGGTAGAGTGAAAATGTGAAATCGTGAGCCTTAATAGCTGCTAAAGAAGATGCACAATAGATCAATCTCCTTGAAAAGCTACTAATTGGAGTGCAAAAGCCAAGAGAAAATTTCTTTCTAGGTTTTTGAAGTCATCAGATGGTATATGCAGTCTATTGAAGAATAGAGTTCTTTGGAAAAAACATGACAAAGGCAGATCATTTCTCCTCATAATAAGAAGAAAGCCCAAAAAGAAAGCAAGGTAGAAAAAACTAAAGGCACATACCCAAAAAAAGAGAAATTCTGCCTAAATTTCAATTGAAAATGGAGTTCTAAAAGGAATAATAGTTGAGTTAAGCTTTTGAATAGACTCCCTTAACCATCTAGGACTTAGTCTATTCGATTTTCTTGTCACACACAATTGCATACATGGTCCTTTGCATGAATCCACATGCATAATCCTTTGGAAATATTCTACGTACATATTTTTTACATATTTCACGTGCTCTTTGCATACATTTCATTCCTCAAACACATCTTATACACCGTCCTTTACAAACACTCTTGCACACATCATTTTTGCAGCAAAAATACAAACAAGTTTCTCAAGTCCAGCTAGGCATGTAAAACTCCTACGATCGATGCAAAAATTCCAAGCACTTAGGGGGCAAGCCAACAGACCTCAATTGCCTTGCTTGCTCGCATAAAAAGCAACCAGGTAATACCCTCTATGTGAATAATAAACTAGCAAGTTAACTAAGTGCTTTTTGTGCAGGCCCGCAGATCTTAACTACATGCCATTAAGACTCTTTCAAGGCATTTCGAGTCTTTTAGTGAGCATTACGTCCTTTTCCAAGGCATTTCCAGTCTCTTAGGAGCAGTAAGTCCTTTTTCGATGCATGTTGAGTCTCTTAGTGAGCATTAAGTCATTTTTTGAGGCATTTCGAATCTCTTAGTGAGTATTAAGTCCTTTTTCGAGGCATTTCGAGTCTCTTAGTGAGTATTAAATCCTTTTTTGAGGTATTTTGAGTCTCTTAGTGAGTACCCTCTTAATTTATTTGAGTTCAGTTAATACATAAAGATCCACATAGCAAGCAAATATTATTATGGTTATACAACTTAGGGAAAGTAGCTATTATCATTACATGGGCTTAAGTCAAAGGTGATGAAACTTTAAGGCTTTTCAAGTATTGTCCCTGCCAATAGATCTAGCTCATCATAAGTATAACAATCGATGGGTCACTATTTTATATACCGATTAGTATAAAACTTGAGATGGTGGATCTCTTTGATACCTCCCTACATTAAGTAAACATAGGGCATGCTTCGGGATAGCACTAGGGCTATAAAGGGATGCCTAACTTAATTCTAAGGCTCTAAGGTGTATGCAATTTTGAAAAGAGATAGGATTAATAGAAAAATTTCAATTATAAATAACTTAACCGAGTTGCTTTTAGGAGCAAAGTCTTTTTAATCCCTAGTGAAGTTGCCATTATGATGTATACCGGAGCCCGTTCGTGTTCTGATTAGGTTCTCAGAGGATTTTTAGGGTCCAAGTTTGGATGAGACTTATTATAAATCATAAATTGGCTATTTCACAATAAAAAGGGATTAAACCCAAATTATTGTTGATAGTCAACCTATGATGTATCTAATGTGGGCTTAAAGAGGTAGGCATCATGAAATTGCCACCCAACAGAACGTTAGAAAATAAATCTTAACCTTTTGATGCCTAAATAGAGAACAGTGTTTGGGACATCACTCTTACTTGGCACCTTTGTTATGTTTATAATTGGGTTTTAGACATTAACCCACTCTCCTCTCACACACGATGCATTGCAATAAATTAAATAAACATGTAAATTAAATAATAAAAGCCGTAAATAAATAAATCAAGTCAACTACTTAAATTATTACAATAGTAAATTATCCAACTATAAAGATAAAAACAACATAAATCTAGACATTAATTAGGTTGAGAATATTGATTTCCTCGTGTATATTTTATAAAAAAAATATTTTTATTATTGGGTGACTTTTGAATTGGAAATTGGACTTTGATCCATTTTATTAAGAAAAACTCCAAATTAATTAATAGAAAATGATTTAAGTGATTTTCCATTTAAGCATGCAAGAAAAATGATTTTATTACTAACTATTACATCCCTAAAATTGAACTACATCCAAAATTAATAAAGTTGACATAAATAAAGAATAATGATAAATAAAACATACCTAAGTGCAAAATAAAATACAGGCAGTAAGAGGGAAAGTGTGAAGCAATTAGGGGGACACGACTCCCAAAGCAAAACCACTCCTAAGGATACTCTAAATGCACACCAATTCAATTGCTTGTACAAATCACAAAAACCAGTCAATTAGCATTTTAAAAGAAATATACAATGAAAGACAAGCTAAAATAGTATACAAAATATAAATGCCAAAATTTAATACGTGTACAAAAGCAAAAAATACTCACATAAAGGCATGAAAAAAGAATTAAAAATTGAATATTAAGAAAAGGACATAAAAAACAATAAAATTGATAAAAAAGACATAAAAATAAGCACAAATCTAGCCATTAACACTTCTGAAAGGTGACGGATGCCTATGACTAGGAAAAGGATGGGATGAGAAGAAAACATCATAATATCCCATCTGTCACATTAATAATCGGGCGTCTGTGGTGCTTTTTTCCCATCTGTCACTCGAGGGACATATGCAGAAAGCAAAAATTAAACATAAAACTTGTTAAGACTTTAAATAAACCCTAAACATGTAATTATATAGATCCAGAGCATGGCAAACCTAAAGTACTAATCCTAAATCACATTTTATCTACATAATAATAAAAATAACAACTAAGGCAACATCTTAAAATCAATTATAAAACATATATTCATGGAGGAACTCATATCATAATATAGTATTCTAACACACATATAGATTCAGATCAATATGACACTTCTAAGAACATGCAAATCTAAACAAATAACACCAAAAAAGTATAACACCATCAAATAACATGCTTATATGAGAATGAACTAAAGAGAGAAGGAAGGAGAACTTAGAATATTACCCTCAGAAGATATTTCGATTTTATAGATTTTTGAAGTGCGAATCTTAGTTCCGATCCCTAATGCTTTATGTTTAAAAAAACAAAAAATTTTTATGTGTTTATTTTGGTTAAAGAAGATTTGAACTCTGGTTTCTCGAGAAGAAGAAATTAATTTCTCTCTCTAGAAACCTTGTTCTTCTTTTTTATTCTAAAGTTTTTTTTAAATCTATTTTTATATTTTATACTTGGGGATGATTTGGAATCGCACTCCAACTCTAGCTCTCTAGTTATAGAAGGATTAAAATCCTTTCAGATCCAAAAATAGATCCCAAAATCACCTTGTATTTCCATTTAAAATTAAAAAATGTGAAAATTTTAGAAATACACCCACATATGGGCATCCATCATGACAGACAACAGTCTTTCACTTGAAATCTTTAAAATTACAAAAATGCCCTTGATCTATCCTAGATAGGAGGGATATGGTCACAAACGTTTGTCTTTTATATGACAGATGATCATCTATCATGGTTAAGGACCAAAATTAAGGTTTTTGATGCTCATTTTTTAAAATCTCCAAAAAAAACTTAAAAAACCATAATTTTTTTCATGAAAAATGTGAAAAATCTATATCGGAGCTTCGAGATCCATTTTTTTGTCAGAAATATATTGTCTCCCCATAATCCGATAACCCTAATCTAGGTTGGCTCGGGTCACAGTATCTATACCAGTTATGAGGGGAACGATTATGCAAGGATCACCTCCTGCATACCGAAGACAATCTCCCTACCATGCATAGATAAAAGATGCTTCGATTTATTTTTACAATCCGAAGAGAACTACCCTTCCATAATATAGGGAATAGTTCCTAAGATTATTACAAACCCGCATGTTTTTTCCTTTAATTCAAAAGAGTATTATTTACGGTGGCTCGATGAAATATGCCACTCTTATCTCCTCTGTCAATTGAAATAGAATAGCTTTATAGGGATGGGATTTTTCTGATGGAAAAATAAAAAGGGTCTACCATGGGCATACTGGTGAAATGGTTCATTCTCTCATATTTATAAGTTAACATTCTACCAATGATTGACCCATATGGCCAAAGATAAAGAGAAATTTCATAACACAAAGCTAGTCCATCCACTCACAAGACAGCATCAAGTTTGGCAAGATGGAATATGATTGCCTCATAACTCACAGTGCATCTACAAATCTATATGAATATCTTTTCACTCTCAGTGACTCCTCACAAATGCATATTTTCCAAAAATGCTAGAACATTACAAACATGATCCAACGATTAGTGTTTGGTGGTCGAAAGATTAGGGGTCGCTATTGCTCTATTTGCGATTTTGTAGATGACATAATGCAAGTCAATATACGTTATGGAGCTAAGCCATTTTTCCAACACATCAAAAAAGATTCCCAAGCCAAAAAAAGAGAACAAAAGCCCACAACTCAAAAATTAAAAAAAGGTGGCCTTGAGAAAATTGGGCACCCCTTTAGGGGTAAAAATTGAAAAAGGTACCTAGGAAAACATTAGAGGTTAAGACAAAATATTCAATCAAGAAAATCCGAGAGGGCTAATTGATAATAGGAGTCAGATGCACATAAGATGTCCTCTCCAGGATTAAATAAAACTTATGTTTTTACATTACATGCTTAGTTGTACCTATTATTGTTGCCATCTTATGCATATAGATAAGAATGCCTACATAAGCATGATCATATGATTAACCATTTAGGGAAATCTATTACACATACAAAGACACATGCCAAAAAAAAAGAAGAAGAAAAAAATTAAAAAAAGAAAAAATGAAGAAAGAAAAAAAAAAGAGAAAGGCCGTTAGAGATGAAAATCGTAATTGGCTCTCTAAGCAAAAGTTAGGCTAAATGGCAGGGTGAAAACTTGGAAATAGGCAGCCTTTCCCATAAAAAGAAAGAAAAGCAAAAGCCATTAGATTGGATTGGGTCCATTTTAGGTAAAAATAAGGCATGTGGTTATATAAAAATCCCTAAAGGTATGCAATTCCTGCTAAAAAAAGTCAGTGTAAAAATCCACAAGGGGTGCACTATCTTCAAATAATGAATACAAGCATTGAAGAAATAAAAGGTTATTAGTAGAAAGAAGGCCCAAAATAACCTCTCTTCGGATAAGCAATTCAGAGTCTTGAAATGGCAAAAGGTCCTTAAATCCTTCAAGCAAAGGGCATGACACTCCCATATGTAATTGCAAACATAGAACCGTGCCCATACGATCGATCAGAAAGTCTCAAAACATAGAGCAAAAGCTAAGTTAGTACTCTTCCATATTCCTCTAGGGGGTATTAAGTGGTATAGAAACTTAGAAATTATGTAAAGTAAAAAACCAGAACAATAGTCGAGTCGATCTCTCAGTAAGCCCATAAATTGCCTGAAATATAGCCTATTGCATTCTTACATGCATTCGCATGCATCATTTCTTACATGCTTCATCATATAATAAATTTGAGTGTGCCTGCATCACATATAATCTCTTCATACATGAAATCCTCCTTGCATACAACTACACATATTTTATACATATAACTGCATACATGTAACTCACTCATATACATATGTAGTGCTTTGTATACACATGTTGCTACACATAAAAAAAGAGAAGCACACCACCGAACGAGGTATCAGAATTTGCTTTACTAAAGTTGATGGAAAGCAAGCTATAGAATACCCTCAATTGACGTGAATTGATTGAAAGCGAGCCATTCGGCATGAATTGATGGAAAGCAAGCTATGAAGTACACTCATTTGACATGAGTTGACGAGAAACAAGCTATGAAGTACATTCACTGTGAACTTCTGCAGTTAGTTCTACATGAGAAGAATCCTATATCTAATATAAAGGCAATCCATAATCTTCCTACAGATGGTAAACCAAAATCTTCCTATAGATGAAAACTAAAATCTTCCTACAACGGTAATCCAAAATCTTCATACAGATGAAAACCCAATTTCCACGAATGGCAATCCAAGATCTTTCTATAGATTGTAAACTAACTTCCTATAGTCAGTAAACCAAAATTTTTCTATAGATTGTAAACTGAATTTCCACAGTCCGTAAACCAAAAATTTCCTACAAATTGTAAACTGACATACGACGGTCCATAAGCCAAAATATTTCTATAAGTTGTAAACCGACTTCCCATAGTCCATAAATTAAACTCTTCCTCTAGATTGTAAACCGACTTCCCACAGTCCATAAACCAAGATATTCTTATAGATAAAAAAACCAATCTTCTCACATATGGTATTAACCAATCAATAATCTTGCCTAATTCTACATGCTGACAAATTGGTGCCAATTAGATACAAGCAACTAATCTCGATTATGCATGCTGACAACCTGGCACTAATCAGATAGTCAATCCAGGGTTAACATATCAAAAAATTGATGATATCTATCCAACCAATGGTTAACACGCCAGCAAGATGATAGTAACTACCTAATCAGAAATTCACTATCCTGGATGATATATGTCTTTAATTACATCAAATTAGCCAGAGATTCACTGCCATAAGTATGCCTATTTTTCTTTTACTCTGAATTTTGGCTCACTTAGGTACTAGTGTACTAAGTTCCCTAAAATTAGGGGTAACTGTAGATACCAGATCTTGAGGCAGTCCAGATTGGAGTTACACGATGAGGAATCATTATTTATATTACAAATGAAGAATGAAAACTTTGGGTCCTATCCTTGTTTCAATAAAATTTTATTTAGCTTTGTCCTTTCATATTTTTTCGAGGCTAAAACGAGCTTTTAATGGCAAAAATCATCTTTTTTTCATTGATAAACAGGCTGCCCATTTTTCATTGCCCATCTGTGGTGATAGATACCCTGCCTGTCTGTCATTTCCAGTCTATGATGATAGACACCTTATGATAGACATCTGCAAATAGACATCTAGTGACAGACAACCCGCCAGTCTGTCACACCATTTTAAAATTTATGTCCCATATTTTTTGGGAGAGAAAGAGGGAATTTTTTAGGAAAATTATATCTCAAATCTAATATGATTTTTAGGTATCAGATCAGGGATTTAAGCCTAAAAAAACAAAAGTTTTAAGAGATTTTAAATCCTAAAAATGAAAGTTTTAATGGGACTCAAAAATTCCCTCAAATAAATAGGAAAAAAAACCCTAAGGTTGGGGTCTCTTTTCTTCTTCCACATTTTTTTGTGGCTAAGAAAAATTTATTTTTTAGAGGAACTTGAGAGAGGCAGCCATTCATTTTGGAGAATAAAAAATCTAATTTTATTTCTTCAAAATAGGGCAAAGATCTTCACATTCTTTTTGAGAAAAAATCATTATTTTACACAAGATAAACACAAAAATATTTTCATCTTTTGATCAATCGTGGAAATCAATTGGAAAGGAACTTGGAGCATAATTCTCTAGCCTTCTAAAAAGCAACTAAGGATAATATTTTGGAATTTCAGTCCACCTTCTATTTTAATAATAAATCATTACCATATAGATGTATTATTTCATCATATAAAAGTATTGTCTATCTATTCTTATTCTTCGTGCCATGATTATTTTAATTAAATATTATCTCATCATGATTACATAAATGTGATTAAAACATGTAGAATGGCATATTTTAGGTTTTTCACCATTGATGCATAATTATTTTTTTATTAGAATTATATATTTTATGATTAATTTAATTGTTAGAGCATGATATAAATATGTTTTGAATTTTTTAGAATTAGATCTAACATGTTTTAGGGTATAGAAGTATGCATATTTAGGTTAGAAATAAGTTTATTTCCCTTTTGCTGCATTTTTGGGGTTAATTTCATCCATGGTCACTCAAATTTGACGATTGTAATGTTATAATCACTATACTATGATTTATAATGAAAAAGTCACTCAACTTTTATTTTGTAATAAAAAAATGAGAAAAGCCGAATTTTCAATTTTTTGACCATTGGAAAATAAAAAATATGAAGATAAATATATTTTTTTTGTCAGATATCAAACAAATGTTGATACTGTCAATGATTTCAAGGTCATAAGATAGTGTACTTTTTGCTACTGTTAACAAATCTTGCTGTTGTCAATAATTTCGGTGGCCGAATTTTTTATTTTTTAAGGTTTGTGATTTTTTTGTTACAAAATAAAAGTTTAGTAATTTTTTTCGTTACAAATTATAGTATAGTGATTATAACGTTATAATCGTCAAACTTGATTAACCACAAATGAAATTAAACCTGCATTTTTACCTGTTACTATTTGCATTTCATGTGATAGATGGGAAGAAGCCTCCACAGATGCTCGTCTGTCATATCGACAGGTAGAACAATATGGAAGCTCCTTTTCATCTTGTTTCCTTTGGTTGATTGGCCGTCCAATATACATATAGGCCATTTGTAGCCATTATTTTCCCTATTTCATGTTTACTATCCATACTTAGTTTATTTGCATGCGTAGCTAAAGATGCATTTGGGGAGTATTTTATTTTCAAATTTTGGTTTTTTTTTCTTAAAAATAACTTAAAATAACTTAAAAATAACTTAAAATTTTTTCTTAAAAATAGATTTGTTTCCATTTTGGTTTTTACTAAAATTTAAAGAAATTATTCACACTAAAAAAATAAAAATCTTCAAAATATGATTTTTAGGTTTTTATTTTTGTCAATAATTTAAATACTTTATCATCATGAACACCACTGTTACCACCACCACCACATCGCCAATATCGCCGCTGCTACTACCACCACCAAATCGATGCCACCACCATCAGATTACCATTACCACCAGACTACCTCCATCACCACCACTACCACACTGCTGTCATTACTGCCGCCAGCACCACAATGCCACCGTCACTGCTACCACTACCAGATAGCCACCAACCACCATCGTTGCCACTATCACTATCATTGCCGCTGTCATCACCACCAAACCGTTGCTGCCACCACCATTAGACCACCACTACCATTTCTAACACTGCCATCACCACTGCTATCGGTGTCGTCACCACCACTATCGATGCCGTCACTACCACTGCTACTGCCGTTGCTACCATTATCTCTACCATCGCTACCACCACCGAAATTATTATCTTAATATATATGAATAATTAAAAAATATACTTGAATAATTAAAAAAATGATACAAATTTTAAATATATAAAAAATAGTTTTTTAAATAGATAATAAAAATTGAAAATAGTTTTTGAATTTTAAAAAATAAAAAACTAAAAACCTACAATTTTACATAATGCGCCCTAAGTGATTAAATGTTTTTTAATTTTCTTTCATGCATTTTTACATTTTGTATGTTTATTCTTTTTAGTCAATAATGATTTTTATTTTACCTTTAATGTTTATTATTTATTTCTCTTTATTACATTACTAACCATTTATTTTATCTGTTATTTTGCAAGCATTTTAATCTTTATTGCATCGAATTTTGGAGCTTGGGAGGTTAAAACACTTTGGAGAATACCCATTGCGATTTTAATTCTTTTTTTTTATCATTTTATTTATTTATTGCTTTTATTATTATGTTCATTTGGATGTAATATTTTTTTGCGATTGTAATAGGTAGTAGTAAAATGTTGTTTGCACATTAAAATAAAATACCATTTAAAACCATTTTCTACAATTAAATTGGGCTTTTCTAACCAAATAGACCAATGTCCAATTTTTATCCCAAAACCTCACATAAAATGAAGAGTCTTTATTTTACCAAATTGGGATCACTCATCCTATGTTTTCTAAAACTTGACAAAGAGTCTTTACCTATTTTTTGTAAATATGCATGAAGGAACCAATTTTTTCAATCTAATTAATTTCCCATTTTATGTATAATGTTTATTTTACTCTTCTTCATTGGGACAATTTGCTTATGTAATAATTTAAGTAGGATTCTTTATTTTATTTATTTATTTAATCACTTTCATATATGCTTAACACGTTTACTTATTTATTTTTGTATGTATCATGTGAGAGAGAATAGTGGATTAATATTTAAAATCTAATAATAAAATAATACCTAACTGAGGTGCCAAGTAAGAGTGATGTACCGAACACCAATCTTTTTTAGGTATCAAAAGGTTGAGAATCATTTTTCAATGTTCTGTTGGGTGGCAACTCCATGATACCTGCCTTTTAAGCCCATATTAGGTGCCTTCATATGTTGACCATCAATAATAGATTAGGTCCAAAACCCTTTGCTATCATGAAGTGGCCAATTTATGAGTTATAGTGAGCCTCATCCTATTTGGATCCCTAAAAGCAGACCTTCTAGAACCCAACCGAATATGAACAGGATCTGGCACATGTCACAGCAATATTTTAAAGCTCATACAATTGTTGTCAAGTAGGATTAGTCGCTAAGAAAGCTACTTTAATGGCCTAATCTTAAAGGAAACTCGTTTAATGGGTTATAAAGCTGTAATCATTCGACAAAAGGTATGAACCCAGGACTACAATCAAAGCCCAAGCCTTAGCTAACATTGTAGCTGAGTTCACTAGAGATGTCAAAGTGGATCATAGTTCAGACACTATTTATTGGCAGATGATCGTTGAGGGTACTTCTAATGAACTGAAGGGTAGAATAGGAGTATACTTGTTCGGACCATTGAATATTAAGGTAAGAATACATTATTAAATGGAATTTTAAAGCTTTAAAACATATGGTTAAGTATATGGCCCTATTGCATGGTTTGAGAATGGTCAAGTACCTCTGACCTAAAAACTTAAAAATTAAGAGCGACTCCCAGCATGTTACTAGCTAAGTGTTGGAAACCTTCGAAATAAAAGAAGAAAGCATGAAGAAGTACCCGGATAAATTCAAAGCCAACATTTAAGCAATTAAGTATACTGGAACAAAACTAACAATTCCTAAGGCTCATAGGGAAGAAATGAGAAAAGCTAAGCTATTCGCTAAAATAGCAACCATAGATCAGAGTTTTGATGGAGATGTGACGATTGATGAAATTTCATTCCCAACCATTACAGAGGCTAAGATAATAGAAGTGGATGAGGAGGAAATGTGGATGACGCTGATCATTGTGTACCTTTGATCAGGCTATCTACCCGAAAATGAGTCAAAAGTAAGGAAAATTATTACACTATAAGAAAATAACCATTTAGCAACGGAAACTAGCAACGAAACCAATGCTTGTAAATTTGATGGTTGCTATTTTTAGTAATGAAATTCAATTTTCGTTGCTAAATCCAACCAATGTAAGATTCGATGAATTGATCAAATTTACCAGCAGAATAACATTTTTGTTGGTAAATTTAGCAATGGAAATTATAAATTCTGTTGATAAATTTAGCAACCGAAATTTTAATGTTTATTGCTAAATTCAGCCACCATTATAAAAAAAAATCGTGACGAATTTTTTTATCCCTATTCCATCACTAAAATATTGTTAATTTTTTTAAATCACTAGCAACTCTACTATAAAACCAAGCCAAAATTCTAAATAAATTCATAACTCCCATCACATGAATAATTAAACAACCCTGGAACTTGATGAACAATCACAACAAATTTCAGTCATAGTGAAAAAAGTGTGACAATCTGAACAAGTAGTAATCAACGACAAACAATTCAAAGAATGTAAGTAAATTTGAATTTGCTAGCTTAGCTAATATACAAAAAAAAAAGTTGGAAATTGATATCACGGTTAAAAATTTCAATGAGGTGTATAAAATATGTAGTACATATACTTCATGGTACAATAAAAAATCAAACTCCTGAACCTTATCAATTAGCTTAAAGCATGAATCCCAACAAATAGGAAGAAGATATGCAAATTCATTTTTTGAAAAGTTTACATCTTCAATATGTGAAGACAAAGATCGACAAGCTACCAGCTAAAACAATCAAAGCACAAGTGTAGTAGTCGACGGCATGCACATATGAAAATATAGGTGGCAAACACAGGAAAAAATATTTTTAAAATTTAAAACAAGAAAAGGGTTATTGAGAATACAAAACCTGCCACCAACAGTTTGTTTGATGGGAAACTGAAGTAATAACATTCAAATTACAAAATAAAGCAAAAATTGTAATCGAGAATGATACAATAGAGCAATCTTGAAGACTTTTGAAAAAAAACATACTAAACCGCAATTCATGAGTCTTTAAAATGCAAGTTATTAACTTATATCATCAAATTCTTCTTTCTCCTTAATCTTTTATTCCTTTTAACCTCAGCAACAGGTACTACAATCCTCCAGCAGTAGGTGCTCTGCTACAGTAGCAACAGCTACACCACCACCACTTGGCACCGAAGCAAATTTCTCCCTACCAGCTGCAATCAACTTTGTGACATCCTTTCCTGCAACTTGAGGCAACAATAGCTCAATCATGTCATCATCAGCCTCACTAAATGAGGATTTTGTTTTCCCAACTCTTAAAGCTTAGGCTGCAAAGAATTTTGCAACTAATTAATTCAAGAAATGAGAAATGTAACTAATTGAAAGGAAGCTATGCTACTATTAACTTCAAGCCAAACACATAATTCTGTAAACACTACAAAAAAAACTGCCAATTAGTGACGGACAATTCCGTCGCTAATTTGCAAAATTTCGTCGCTAAAATAAATTAGCGACGCCGCGACAAACAGTTGCAAATATATTAGCGACAGAATTCCAATTAGTTGCTAATTTAGCAACTAAAAATTTCGTCTCGAATTTTTTTCCGTCGCTAATTTATATTCATAATTAGTCGCCTTTATTTTAATAATAATAATTAGCGACTAAATTTTCCGTCGCTAATTATTATTGTATCAATAACGATAGGTTAGCACGAAAAATTCCCATCGCTAATTTCGTCACTAATTATTTGTGAAATTCTTATTTTTACATATTAGCGATAGTTGTTGTCGCGAATCCGTCACTATTTTTTGTTGCAGTATTTATTAATTTTCATTCTATACACACTATTGATCACACATACATACATACATACATACACATATATATTTATATATTTATTCCAAAACATAATATATTCCAAAACACATATATAAAAATAATTGAAATTGTACATAATGTTTGATAAAAGTAATTGAAATCATACAATGTCATCAAACAATCTCTCTTAAAACAATACAACAAAATACTAATAATATCCTCCTAAATAACATCAACAATTGTTCCTTCTCCTGTTTCTCATCTTCACTTTCGATCAATTTTCAGACTTTCCTTTGTTGCATAGATGAGCTTGTTTTCCCTCAAATTCACAATCCATAGGAGAATCTACAGTAGCAATTGACAAAACAACTAAATCTATAAAAAATCATGAATAATATTTCAGTAGATATAATAAAACTTTACCTATTACCAGAATAAGACAATGATGCAAGTAATTTCATCAAACTCTACTTATTACTCAATATAACCTGAACTTCATAATTAAAGCTTAGCTAGTAACAATTATTACTTGAACATGTACAAGTGTAGAAATCAACATAATAACCATTTCAAGAAAGATTGAGTTGAAAATTTGAGCACCAGATTATCAGAGCTGCAGATAATGCTTCCACACAAGAAAACTGACAGGGTCGGCCATAATTTACTGGATTTGCTGCTACAAGCCATGGTACTGCAATACATAACAAATTATCAATCCCAACAGAATGCCTCTTTGGAGAATTGGAATCACTCCTATGTGACTTTGTACCACTTTTCATGCAATTGGCATTAGTCTTCAGCAAATGCAACCGTTTACTATGAATATGCATAGAAGCTCCAATGAAGCAAGCAACAAACCAATTATGGCACTGAGAATCAAATATGTGAATGTAATAATTACTATGAATATGAAATATCTATGGTTTAAGAAGATGAAATCAGCCAAGGATCTCTCAGGCCCATAAGAAACAAATATTGGAAAGCAGCCAATCAATTCATCAAGTTAGTCAATTTTAAATCTAGCTAAGTGCATGCAAGTCCAGTAGCAGTAGTTCAATAGAGTGCATGCTAGTATCAGGGATAGCTAGCCCATTTGGTTGGGTTGTGCTCCAAATCCCGCGGGTGTGCAAGTTAAGAAAAACAAATATCTTCACATCAACATCAAGATTAAGAGCAATGTTAATCTTTGATTTGATAAACACGAAACTAGATGAGAACAGAAAGGTTTACACAAATAAATAGAAAAAGAAATGGAAAAAGCAAAAATATCACTGGCCTATGACATCGTTCCAGGAGAAGCTACAGATTATGCAAACTCAGACATGGAAAAGAATATCCAAAAATAACAAAAAAAAATACAATTCTTAAACGAGAAATCAAAATCGCAACTTTGATTTCCTCTGCAATTACCATTAGGTGAAAATGGTTGATGGAAGTTCCATCCCTAGAACATGATGCTGAAATGAGAAATCAAATTAAATTGCACATTTTGATTTCCTCTACAATAAGAACTCAACCAAACGATGATGGAAGATGAACAAAGTAGAATAGTAAGAGTGGAAATTGAAAGAGAGGAAGAAGAGAGAGCAAGTAGTAATTGTACGATTGTTAATTCATTATAAATTAAATTAATGCCTATTTATATGCTAGAAGAGGTAGTTGTATATTATATATAACCACTACCAACTTAATTTTGAAAAGCTAATTAAAACTGAAAGACCGCAACCATTCACTATAAGACATACATTTTTACGATGATTTAATATCCAAAATTAAAACAATATATAATACTAATTATATAAGTCTACTAAAAAAATTGTATAATAATGTAATTTATTTCTGAATTTTTTTTTGATAAACATGTTATCAAATTTAAAAATTCAAGTTATAGAATAAATATTTATATATCAATTAATAAAAACGAATTTCATATATCATTAAGCTTAATTTACAAATAATAGAAATAAAGTTTCGTAGGAGATTAATTTACATTAAATCTGTAGAAACAAACAACTAATTTCAAAGCATAATTAAAAAAATAAATTAAAAATGCAATGAAATCTGACTATAACTCAAGCAAGGCAATACTACCTTGGCTTGTATCTAGAAGCAAGATCGTTGAACAAATAATTCATATTGAATTTGAGGCATTACATCTTGAAATAGATTTGTCTAGTGGCACTATTTTGCGTATTTACATAGAGTCATATAGGGAGAGGAAGAAAAGAACAATAATATTACATTTTCCTTCACAATTAAAAATACAAGCGTTGGACACTTCTTTACCATAAACAATCAACTAGCGGTATTCAACAATAAAGAAAATTGCATGTTTTCCCTTTTCTATACTTGGAAGTTAGAAATGGACATTTATACAAATTGAATCAGTAAAGTAGCATGACTATAGAAATCCACAATGCATTGACAAGTTAAAGGTAAGATGATAACCCCACCTTTATCTACTGCATTTATGACAGTAACACCTGTTCAGTTCCAAAATTTGACAAAAATCAGTTAAGCAAATATAAGCTCGAAAACCTAAACCAATACTCAATACCACCACTCCAAATACCGCAAATTCTTCTGTGGTCCCAGATGCAAGTACCTCAAGAGCTCTTATCCTTGATTGATACTTTTGTGTCCGAATATTATAAAGATTGTTTTACTGAAAGCATGCAAAAGTATAGGTATGACTAAGCATGACTCTGGAAAATAAATCAAAGGGGGAGAAGGATCAAATAAGCTCATATTATACACGCAGGAAAAGGACCGGTTCTAGAATGGGAAAGGAGATGCTCACCGGAGCTTCGCCGGACCGGTGATCGGAGCTTCACCGGAGCTCCACCGGCGACGATCTGACACTACCACTTCGTAGATCGAGATCCCCATATTTCATTTTCGGTGGTCACGCGCTCTAACACCAACATGGTTGGTCGGAATCTTGTAAAAACCGGTGATGACTTCTCCTCTTCGATCTACCAATCGCCGGCGAGTGAGAAAAGGTGGATGGTACCGAAAAGTACCTCTCGCCATTGAGAATCAACCGGTAGAGGTGGTGTAACCATTTACAGCTGTGACTCGTCGGAACGGAGGAGAGAGAGTTTCGATTTTACTATGATGGAAGCGGGAACACGGCGCTGTGATTAGAAAATAGGCCGACGATGGGAGTTACCAGCAGTGGCCGAAAAAACGATGGGGATTGGCGCTATTGATCGGCAATCCAGGCGACATGACACCACCCTAGCCCCTGCATTTCTTCTTCCTGCCATTCCCGATCTTCTCTTTTTTTTCCTTTTCTTACAATTTATGGCCACACAATGTTAGTCCCTAAATTTCCAGGGACTTAACCGACTTCCCTTTTTTTTTGTCACTTATGAGATCCAAAATATCTAGAGTTGTTTTGTTTATATATATATATTCAATTTGTGGCCACAAAATCTTATAGTCACGATTTTGTTTATTTATTTATATTTATTCAGTTTGTTTGGTTTTTGTGATTTAATTATTTCAATTTTTTCGATTTTTTTTTGTTAAAAATCAAAATAGACTTAACCAACCAAATTTTATACACTTTTATTTATTTATTTAATATTTTGTATATATAATATATAATAAATAATTAGTTAACTTATTTAGTATATTATGTGAATTAATTATAATCCAAGCATAAATTAATTATTTATATTATTTATATAATATATATAAATATAACTATAATTATATATAATACATATTTACTTATTATAATTTTTTTATATGTATTAATTATTGAGAACAAAATCTTTAAATGGGTCTATCTCATGAAAGGTAGTTGAAATTATCTTTTTCAATATTTCATAATGTGACTATATAATGACTATAACAATTACTTTATTATTATTATTATTATTATTATTATTATTATTATTATTAAAAATGTAAAATTTTCGATTAATAAGTTTAGATTTGGGGATAATTGATAAAAAATCATTACAAATTTTAAACATTTAATATTTGATTTAAATTTTATAAAATAAAAATAAATAACAAATTTTTTTATTATTATTTTAAATAAAATAATAAAATTTATATTACTATTTTATAAATATTTATTTTTATTAATCTTCATTATGCAATTATATAATAATAGTAACAATTAGTTTATTATTATTATTATTAAAAATATAAATTTTCTAAAGAAATAACTTTAGATTTTGGTATAATTGATAAAAAATTATTATGAACTTATAAAATACTTTATAATTTTCTGTTAGAAAATAAAATATTCATTTCATATGGTCTATATTAAAATTACTTGAAACTATACATAAATCATGTGAGTGAAATTTAAAAAAATTATTTTTTAATTTATTTGCGACGGATTAGCGACTAAAATAATTCGTCGCTAATTGTATTACTGTAACAAATTACTATTTCCTTCGCTAAACCGTCGCAAAAAGCGCTATATTTTCCTCCAATATTAGCGACTAAAATGTTCGTTGCTAAATTTTCAGAAAATAATTTAATGAATAAAAAATTATAAAATTTATCTCCGTCGCTAAACATGACGCGATACTTCCCGCCAATAATTAGCGACTGTTTATTCATTCCGTCAATAATTCGTCGCAAAAAAAATTGAAAATATCCTCCCCACAACGGAAATGTAAAACAGGATCGAATCCGTCGCAAAATTTGGGACAAAAATAAGGCCGTCGCTAATTGGCAGTTTTTTTTGTAGTGAAAGTTGCAAACTTAATAGGTATATCATCACAACATGACACATCATAAATTTATCTATAAATTAGATAATTATAAATTTATAATCTATTAATCTTAGTATCAAATACTGCATATTTGCATTTTATTTTAAGCAAATATTATATTTTATTTATTTAATATATATATATATATATATAATCTATCAACCAAATAGCAATGTTACAGATATAATCTATCCACCAAAAAAGAATACAAGTTGAAACCTTGATCTATAAAATTCATGTCTAACTTCAAATTAATGACATTAGTCTTGTAATAATTTAAGGTCCAGCTAATGGATTCTTACTTGTCTAAACAATGAAGTAATACAAGCACCAGTATGAAAAAGAGGACCTTCTATGCCTAAAAAACAAGAAGAAAGCAAAACCAAAAGGATCTTCAAATCATAACAGATTAAACATCAAAACCTCTCAATCATGAAAGAAACAATATACCCAGATAGATTCTCATTTATTTCGTGATAAAATTTAGTAAAATTTAATCTATACAAGTTACATTAAAGACTAAAACCCAGTTAAAGTAGTTTTACACTCTTAATACAGGCAACAAGCTAGAAGCCAATCAAAGTAATTTCTAAACAGATGCTGCAAACATTTGAATCTTAGCAGCAACACCAATAAGCATCCTATACAATGATATAATAAATAGTAACACTAGGTCATAAGCTTAAATAGAGAATAAATCGTAAGAAAAATAGAGAATAAATCTTAAATAGAAAACAATAAAAAGAAAAACAAAGAAAAACAAATATATGCTGAGTAGAAAACCACTAAAGCAAGTAAAAAATCATAAAATTGATTGCATAACAAAAATATTATATGTAAATATAAGCTAGTGTAGTTTCAACGTGAAGTCTATTAATTTTTCTTATATAAATATAAGAAAAATTAAAAATAAAAGGCATAAATTCTTAAGTGACATAAGCAATGCTTATTACTTGACTTTTGACATCAAGTACAAATAGATAACAATAAGATACTAAAAGGCAATGAGATAATTGCACATGGCCTATCTGGGCCAATGAATATTTATTAGCCTTTAGATAGAATTGTAAAGTGAAAAGCCATAGAAATATATCTCAACTATAAGTAAGCAGTATCAGGAAATTCCAGGTTCTCTTAAGAAAAGCTAATAACAAGAGCCATTCCATTAACAAACAGTCATAATCTAGAACATCGATTTGCATCACTTTTCAGGCCAGCATCCATATAAAATATTCATGACAGTTCCAAGTATAGAATATTATAATTAGAACCTTTATATTTGCTAATAAACTGATGAAGACACCAAGCAGTTTTGACTATCTAGTTGACTGAAATTTAATTGTAATACATTATAAATGAATTTTCAAAGTGAGTTTTGCACTCTACAAATCAAATTTATCAACAGCAACTAATGCTGCCTACGAGAAAATAAACATTATTTGCATATATATGTATAATTGAGATTCATGTTTACCAAATATATCAATACCAAGCTAGGCATAGATTGGAGAGGAGAAACCATCAACAAAGTGAATAAAGCATCTGTATTTACAAGGAAAACGATAGTTTCATACTTTTAACAACATTCAAAGGAAGAAAATACTTTATTGTGACAGAAGGAATTAACAGAGCTTCTAACTTATAGCAGAAAAAACTACAATTAAAGAATAACTCAACAATATATGCTAAATAAAATACCGTCCAAGAATCAACAAGGGAAAATTTGACCTAAACTTATAATTTCGCCTTTGAGAATTCCTATCCCAAATTTTGATCCCCACTATGTTGCTCCAATTCATGTTCTGCAGATGCAGGAGTTGGAGACGTTTCTTGCAGTTCCCAATTAAGCGAAGCATGGCTTTATCTTTCCACATATGACCGTATCAATTGATCAAGACTCTCATGAAAACCAGAAGTCATCAAGAGGATAAAAATCACAAGCAGCATAAAACATAAGTCAATAATGTTGCAAAATTTGATTTTTTTACCGTGTTGTAGCAGAAAATGATTTGCTTGACACTAAGGGTGAAGCAGGTAGAGCATGCTCATTTGTTTGCCCATGACTAGAAATACCGGCTTTAAAACCACTAGTGGTGGAATGAATGATAAGAACAGCATAGTCAGCCTATGATGTACCAGTAATCATGTTCTTAATAAAGTCACGGTGTCTAGGGGCATCAATAACAGTGCAGTAGTACTTGGTGGTCTCGAAATTCCATAAGGCGATATCAATGGTGATACCACGCTCATGTTCGGAAAAACTTGAATATGCTAAAACAAGCTCATGATTCTCAATCTTAGGATCTATAAAAACATATTGACCTATATTACAATTCCACAATTAAATTTTATCAAACTAGAGAAATCTAAAAATAATATAAAATTGATAATCAATAGCGAAAATTGCTACAAATAAAGGGATAACAAAGCAAGAAGCTGATGCTAGAGAGACTAACATAAACCAAAAAAGTAGTTATAGAAAAAGGCTAAATTTATTACCTATATAAAGGCATCAAGAAGAAACCCTAGTGTCGGCCATGAAGAAGAAAAAAGAAGCAAAAAATTGAAGAGTGTTATGCGAGTAAGGAAGCTTATGTGTTTATATATAGGAGTGGCTAATATAGCTAGGGTTCCATCAATATAGCTACTGCCATTTTATTTGGAGATTAGATGATAGAGAGAGAACACTTGCATAATAGTAAAGAATATGAGATAGAAGAGAGAGCTTACCCGCCTGTTGAGCAGGGAAGGGAGGGGAGGGGAGGCGATGACGTTAGAGAGGAAAGGTAGAGAGAGAAGGCGAGGGTAAGGGAGAGGGAGACAGCGGGGGGGAAAGGGATAGAGAAGGGAACTATTTATACCTAGAGTAAAAAATAAAATTGCAATGAAAATTTTGTTTTCGTTGCTAAAATAGCAACCAAAACTCACTTCCGTTGCTATTTTGAACCTGAATTGAATTAAGTTTCGTATTTAGCAACCGAAATTTTTTTCCGTTTTGATTGCTATTTTAGCAACGTGACTAATTTGAAACTAAATTGCAATTAGGTTTATTATTTAGCAACGAAAATAGAATTCTAGCAACAAAAATGAAATTTCGTTGCTATTTTAGCAATGAAATTCAATTTTCATTGATATTTTTGTTCCAAAATTTTTTCGCCATCTGCTGGCATATTATTTAGCAACGGTATAAGCATTTCATTGCTATTTTTTATGCTAAAACTTCCATCTATTTTTAGCGACAGAAGACAAACTTTTTTTTATTCTGTTGCTAAATCTAAAAACTTTCACCAATTTTAGCAACGAAAATCATTCCGTTGCTATTTTAACATTTTCTTATAGTGTTAGAAGTCCTTTAACTACTCTCTGATGAATGACAAGTTATAAAAAAAGCCCTTCATCCATCATTGGTTAAAATGTATCACTCTAGAAAAAGAGGACTATATGCTTATAAGGCCTTTGTAGAGCTTATGAGGTAGCAAAGGTAATATGAAGGAAAGTTCTACAAACTAGGTACTTTTGGCCCACCATATTCAAAGATGCCAATGTAAAGGCAGAAAACTATCTTATATACCAAATTCATAAAAGGATAATAAGATGCCCTACCTTAGAACAACAACAGATAAGAGTGTTATAACCTTTTAACCATGGGATCTAGACATCTTGAGATCGATTCCCCAAGGAAACAAGCAAATGAAATTCTTAGTCATTGTAATTGACCACTTTTCCAATTGGATTAAGGAACCATGGCAAGCATCTCAACCGGTCAAATAAAGCACTAATCCCAAAAGGAGATTATTTGTAGGTTCGACTTACCAAAAGTATTCATCATTGACAACGATAAATAATTTAATAACTCTATCTTTTGAAATTTTAACTCAGATCTAAACATATAGCTATGGTTCACCTTTATAGCCTATCCATAAAGTAATGGAATGACTGGAGTATCAAATAGAGCCCTCTTCGAAGGATTGAAAAATGACTTAGAGATGCGAAGGGAAATTTAATAGAAGAGTTATAAGTGTCCTTTGGTCTTACATGACCTTTCTCAAATTAAATACTCTTTAAACTCATTTCTTTCTTATTTGTGGTTCAAAATCAGTCATTCCTGTAGAGATTGGCCTTCTTTCATACATAACAAAATTCTTTTTTAAGCACCAGAACTTGAAATAAAGAAATATGGAGCTCAATTTGTTGGAAAAGAAAAAAAAATATGCTAGTTAAGCTAATGGCTTACAAATAGAGAATTGCACAATTCTATAATGCCAAAGTTAAAGCTAGGACTTTCAAAGTTGAAGACCTAATTCTAAAAGGGTCTGATTGAACATGAAAATTTTAGAGTAGGCAAACTTATGCCAAATTGGGAAGGTCCTTTCAAAATCTCGAAGATCATTACACAATTTGCTTCCCTCGATCATGAATTTTCGATTAGAGAATATACTTTTCCTTTCTAAGCATATCAATGAAGGGTATATTTACAACAAAAATTTCATTCCAAAAAATTGTACTTTATTAAGTAAAAAATAATGAAGCCTTACAAGTTATATGACTAATGAAAACTCATGAGAGAACTAACAAGTTGGTTACAAACTTTATACGAAAGCAATCTATGTTTCTTAAAAGTCACAAATTACTTAACAAATATCACAGTGACTTTAGCAAAAGTTTTTCCTACTATAATTGCATAAAGAATCCGCAAACAATAAGTAAAGCGAGATAGCATGGTAAGAGTTAAGATTATTATATGTTCAACAAAAATTAAAAAAATATATATCTTAATTAAATTATATATATAAACTATTTGAAACATTCAAAAAGAAAAAAGAAAGGATAAAATCTAATTTATCTGAACAGGAGATGATTAGTCATTCCTTGGACCCCTCCTTCCGAGATAAGGAGCTAAATCTGCCCTTATCAACCTACTCCTACTATTGATCTGCTTCGATCACCCTAGCTTGATGTTTTATCCTCAGGAAGTTGAGGTAGAGACATAAGATCAAAAATAAAATCTAGGTCAGCATAAATAAGCACTTTACATAAGCCATCCTCATTTGCTTGAGTAGGTCCCTTTGCATCTCACATAACCCTTCCAAGATCTATTTTTTTCAATCCTCTAGTTCTTTCAAATGTTAAGAATTGAGGAATTACAGCTTCTCTTCCAAAGTTTTTTGGACGGACTCCATAGCAATCATCTTACCAGTTAGCTTCCCCTTTTGGGACTCTACTTTGGCCAATTTCACTTTTAGGTTAGCCACCTTAGACTTTAGCTCTACGTTCTCGACCACTTTGGACATCAGATCGACATTTTCAAATAATTAGAGGATAGGGACTTATGATTCGCCTTGTGTATAGCTGGAAGGGAGGCTAAGGCTGCTTTATACCCCTTTAAAGCCTTGTCAAACTCAGACTTGTGGTCCTCCCTTAGCCCGTGTATCTTGCCTGTATATTTGGCATAGATTTACCCTATATCCTCGTTTAACTTATCCCTGGCATGATACATTTTGGTAAATTCCCCAACCATTCGCCTAGTCCTTTGAGCAATCTAAAATAAAACATGAACAAATCATTCACACTAATATAGATATAAAACCATAAACAAAAAGTATAATGTAACCAACTTATTAGAAGAGAGAAAGAGCTTATAAAGCTCTTAGGCTTGTTCATCTGGGGTCGTAGGGGCCTTGGTGCGAGTTAGATCCTTCTTAAAAAGCAAAACACTACTGATATACTCCACTAGATATGGGTTGTAAAGACTAAGGTTAGCCCCATAGTAATTTGCCAGAATCTTAATGAGCGGAGTCTTAAAAAATAGCCCAAGATCCCTCCTAAAAATAGGTCGAGAAGGAATCAACTTGAGATCAAATTAAAAGACACATGCTAAAGTAGATTGGCTGCTATTGGGATAGGCTTTATTTGGTTAGATTGGAGTTTCAGAAGAGGTCAGTGCAAGCAAACTAGAAACCACCACACTAAGTGCGGTCGAGGCAGATGGCGCAACGAGATCGAAAGTGGGAGTAGGAGCCATCAACAAGATATCTACTATAGCTGTCAAGACAATCCAGACTAAGCTCGTATAAGAAGAGGTAGCAAGGGCTAGCAATGCAAGCCACCTTAATTGCGTAACAGTAGGAAGACCCACCTCTGCCACCCTTTGCCTTTTCTCGTTAGTAGACATCAACATAGCCATCTCGCTTGTACAGTGTTTGAAAGACATCTATTTATAAAAACAAATTCAAAGAAATAACTATGACCAAAAGTCACCCTCCTCTTCTGCAACTTTAGTAACGGAAGGACTAAACAAAGCAACCAGTAACAAGTCGAATTCCAACGGTCCCTCGTTCAACCTTACAAGATACTTCAGACTCTTAATGTCCTTTCTAAACATAGAAGGATTGACCAATGACATGTCCTCCACATATATGGCATTATCTGATCGAACAAGATTGACTCTAAAACCATCCTCTAATTCAATCATAAGAAACTTCTCTTTAAACCCTTTGAGTGAAAGGGGAAGGTTGAAAAGCATCATATCCTTGTGACTCATGAAAAAGTAAAAATCATTTAAGTCTCCTAGATTAGAAATTAAAAAAAAAATGGCTGAAGACCTCAACAGAAGAAGCAATTCTACATTGGCAGCATAGGAATTTAAAACAAGTAATAGCTCTTCAGCCATTGGGATTTATTTGGTTCGGCCCTAACTCGTAGACCTCTAAAAGGGCCTGATCAAATCCATCAAAAGGTAAATAAAGATCGAACTTAAGACTTATATTGTGCAAAATGAAAAAATTTCCCCAAAAAATGACCTATTTATAGAGGATATTTGAATTTCAAATTTTAAATTATCTCCCATTAAAATACGGACGTGTGAAATCATTCTCCTAATTCCACGTGAAAATCAAAAAGATGCGAGCTCTAAAAGGATGCATCATTTAATATGAGTAATTATTGCTTGCTATCTCAAAATAGGAAGAGTCAAGATAAAACTTCAAAGACCGAAAATGCCCCTCACCAGATCATGATCTATTTTGATTTGAGATTGAAGGGGGACAAATAATAATACATCACTTATCATTTCCTTATTAGGCCTAATAGTTAAGGCCCAAAGCCCAATAAAACTGCAAACCACCTCCGAAGATCATCAAATATCTGATCTACATAGGTTCCCGACCTATCTAATTGGACAACCCTTCTACACCGCTAAGGTCACATCAAGTGTCCAATCGGTGATCATTTTCATTAGTAACTTCATCCTGCTGCTAGCAAACCTAATCCAACCACAGATCTAATCCTGAAAATTACTAGGATAGCCGCAATTAGCAGTCAATTACAACCACCCTATCACGCAATCAAGGATGCTATAAATAATTCCTCAACCTCATAGGAAAATATTTTTTTTATCAATACTTCAAGCCTTTCTCTCTCTACCTTTCTCTTTTTAACTTAAATTTCAGAGTATTAATCACTTACCAGCCAAAAATAAACCTTTTTCTCGTATTTGCAGGCACCTATTGCCGATTAGCCTCCATTCAAATCTCATCTCACTATTTTTTCAGTGATCAATAATGAAAAGAAAACATAAATCAAAAGAGGTGGGGAAGATAATAATTCTACAATTTCAACTTTATCCTATTCAATAGTCAATGCATGGGAAATTCTATAAAAAGATGGTACTAATAATAAAATTTATTAAATGACAATTTAATAAGATAAATAATTATTTTTCTCGAGTAAAAAAATTTTCCGAAAATTTCCTAATAATTTGATCTTTACTGTATAAATAGATGGATGGATAAATAGATTATTTGGATCTTTTACATTTCATGAATTGAAAGCCAAAGCCCAAAGCCGAAACATAAAAATAATACTTCAGAAATAAAAGCCTAAGGAAACGAAAGACCGCCAAAAAATCCAACCCAATTATGCAAATTTTGGTGCTTTTTAATTTTCCTTTTCCTATCCTAAAAGAGACGAATTAAATTTTAATTCAAACTATAACTCAACTCTAAATTCATGAATTGAATTGTTACTAGATGATGACGAAATCGAACCCAAACCTATTTACGAGAAAGGATAAAAAAAAAAAAAACACCCACATCTTATTAATTGGAGCGATCAACATCTGTAAAAAAAAAAATAAAAAAAAAAGAGCTGAAAATCCTCGGGTGGGTCTGTGGTCGTTTGTCATAGAAACAAGGTTTCTTTCACAATCTTCCACCTTCAATTTTGTTGGCCATAACCCTACACTTGGAATAATATAACATCATCTATATATACAAATCACCTCAATTATTTGAATACCTTAACACAAGACCACCTCTATTCTTTCTACTTATTTCAACTCTTTTGTCATATCTTAGCTTTAATTCATAGATACTAGCAACTTGGCCATTTTAAGCCTATTGAAAATGACTTTTTTTTTTTTAAGATATATAAAACGATTCTCAGTAATATAGACAATACAACATTGATTAAAAAGTTAATATCATTCAATACTACTAAAGAATTTGTAATTTAATAAAATTTTATTGGTTATTGATTTGAACCGTTTAATTGAATAAATATAATTTTTATAGTGAGGAACTTAGGGATATATAATTAGAGTTGAGCAAAAAAAATTGAAATTTTGATTAACCGAATCGAAACCAAACTAAATTTTAGAATAATTGAACCAAAAATTTAAATTTAAAATTTTCACTTTTAAAAATCAACAGTTAAATAATTAACTGATCTATATATATTTTATAAATTATATTTTAAATTTTACACTTGTATTTTTCGATATTTTTATAATTTATAGGTATTATGATATATAACTTTCTAAAATATTGTTATAATATATATTTTTAATAAATAAATATTAAAATTTTTTTATTACTATTATTTATTCATTATATGTGCATAATTAATACTATATTGTTAATTTCTTATCCCTAGTTCTTTTTTTATTGTTTCTAGAATTTTTTATTGTTTTTTTTTCACCCCTAGTTATTTTTTTTAATGTTTTTCAAAATTACATTTTGATAAATTAGTGAATTGAATAATTGAATCGACTAAAATTAACATGGTAAGTGCCTGTCATTCACTAAATTCTTAATAATAATCTTTGCCGTGACGTTGAAGATATGATGAATCTTTTTTTGTTTTGAGCAAAGATATGATGAATCTCTTAATTTTACTACACCTAATCAACAATTTATCTAGAGGAATTAAGGGGTAATTATTATATTTCATGACATAAACATGGCGCTGCAATGACGAAAGAATGAAAAATAAATAAATATAAATTTGAAAAAATCCAGATTTTGGGGCAGATTACGCTAGTTGTGTCTCCAACATCTGTAATCAAGAATTTGAATTAATAATCAAAGCATATAGAAGATAATGTTAATAAAATAATAATTTGATTTCAGAAGCTGCCAAGAAGAGTTAAATCATAACTCAAACCACAATGTGATATAAAAATTTACTTGAGATTTAGCAGTGAGTAATTAGCATTAATTAAAGAGAATTGAAGTGAGGAATGTGGGGTAAAGTGTGTTTGATTAGGATCTTAATCATTGAAATTTTACACTGTTACGGTCAATTGCCGAAGAAGGTCAACTTGTTAACAAGTTAGACAAAGAAAGAATTATGCTCAGTATATACGATTTGATTGTGTAGGCCACACACAAGTCGTTAAGTCCAATCGCCAAAGGAACTTTGAAGAAAAGGAGTAATTAATCAAATGTAGAAGGTTATTTGGATTTGTTTTTAATATGGAAATATGATATCACTTTGTACCAGTCAGGAACCAGTTTATCTTCCATAGATCAAGTTTTTTTTAATATATAGTTTTCGGTATTAATACATTCAAACTGCACATGTCTACTTTTTCAAATATTATAGAAGAATTAAATTAACATGGAAATGATAGCCGTATTATTTTTTTGGTATAATGTTTTTGGTCATATTATAATAGTTTTAAGTCCAATAATTTTGGATGAAATTAACTTAGAATTTAATTTCCGATTGTCGGTTCCTAGAGTTAAACTTGAAATGGGAAATTGCTAAATCAATAATCGGGTTGAAATATTGTCCCAATTAATTAAATAAGATAATCAGCCATATTTATCTATGTCCACTACAATTAATTTATGTGATTATGAGTGATATGTCCATTAAAGCAAAATACTATCTAATCACGCCTTTACCAACTAATTCCACGTTTGTCTCCACCTTTTCCTCTTTAATCTACCCATCAAGAACAGCTAACTAAACTTTACAACTCTCCACACTCTTTGATAATTAGCAAATATTTCTTTTGAGAATATGACGTCAAGTATAGCCTGAAAATTGACATCTCTGAATTGAAAATTATTTCCTTCCTAAAATGCAATTTTCTTTTATTTTTAAAATACTATCATTTAATTATTTTAGTATTATCTCCTTTACTCACATCACCATCAATGTCGAGCGGAGTGGAATGCCAGGTCAATGGACGGCATCCTCTGAATTGTTAAGCATAAGATTACAAGGCCAGATAGCCATAAAGTATTAATCGTGGGTGCTCCATCACATGAATAATTAAACATTTATTTCCAAATTTTTTACTACTTAGTACTTCATTCATTATTATTTTTACGTAATTAAAAAAAAAATAGCTTGTATGGTTGTAAGATATCATTTTACACATACTTTATCCATTGAATTTTTATTTATATTTTGTATAATTATTAATGTCTTAGTATTGGATATATTAATTGCAATAAATTAGCTGACAAGTGAGATATTTAAATTTAAATAAATTATATAGTGAAGAGATAAGAATACATGTGTTAATTATCGTTTTATTTTAAACTTCTACTAGAAATAATATAAGAAATTAAGTGTAAAGTTATTAATTATTGAAAAATAAAATAAGGATATTATAACCAATTTATAAATTAATAACGGTAATTGTTATTTTTTTAATTTTGAGTCATATATATATATATTATGTAATGGATGTAGTATATATTATTTTTTTTCTAGATCGATTTTTATATTGACGATGAATAATCAAATTACAGTTGAGGATTGCAATAATCACATTAAAGTTTGGGCAAGATTTATCTAGACTTGTGCATGAAACCAATAATAAAATGCCAAAAAATAAAGTAGTCAAAAAATTAAATACAAATACAAATTGTTACGATTTACATGACTCATAGATTTAACTATAAACACAAAGTGTGATCTTTGACAAGTGTACATTAAACAGCTTCATGATGAAGGAAGATGAAATTATTGATATCTACACGTACTTCATGTAGTGCCAACCGATATTATAGTAGCTTAATTAGTTTATTTCCATCTAAGTGAATTTATGTTGTAATTTGAACATCTAATTTTCTTTTCAATACTAAATATTTATTATTTGCATCTAATTTTCAAAGAGGAAAAAAAAAACGCAGTCTAACTAAAAGGTCGGTGAAGTTTACAATTGGAGTCCACTCACACAACTATATTAATTATATTAATTAATGTAGCATTTATATGATGTTTCGATATTTAAATTGGGCGGGATGGTGTTATTTAGCATGAACTACTAAAAAACAGTAATGGAATGGATTAAAATATATTAGAGGTGAAAACAATAAAAAAATATGATTAATTATAAAATCAATCCGAAATTGAATTATTTTTTTTGGTTAATCAATCGAATGGATTCGATTATAATTTTTAATTTTTATATTTTTATTACAGTTTTAGTTTTTAAATATCGGTTAACTATTAGCTTCGATATATATATATATATATATATATATATATATATATATATATATATATATATATATATATATATATATATATATATATATATATATATATATATATATATATATATATATATTTAAAACTTACTTAAAATAATATTTTAAATTACTTTTTTTTTATTTTTATAGCTTAATTTTTTATATTTTTCTATAAAATTTATATAATACTTTAAAATAAATTTATATTATGTTACTTTCTAAATGAGTTTGGGATTCGTCCATGACTCCCGAGATGAGAAATTGGTACCGATATAATCGAGATAATATCGAAATAAAAAATAATTTATATGAGATTAGTTTCATATTGAAATTCCCCTTAATTAGAGAATTCACTATTTATCTGTGCATTAATATGGGCAGTTACATATTAATTTTGTAACTGTCATATTTATTATTTCTTTATTAATGTTTGTAACTTCCATATTTAATTTTTATTTATTAAGAAAATTATGATTTTCTTAATGGGAGCCCTATATAAAGGGCTAAAAATTTTGAAAGTGATAGGGAGGAGAAATCTCTCATACCGAATTGCTGTCGATTTTTTTCATAGTCAATTTCTTTATTCATAAGGCTTTTAGTTCGTGGATCTATACTTTCATCTCGTAGTTTGTAATACATAGATGATAGACTTTACCAGTAACGTGAAACAATTGATTTCTATTTTCTCTTTAATGGATTTGTGCTACGAGAGATATTTATATGTTTAATTCCCATAATATATCGTGATATTTTCCTAACACTTTCTTTAATTATATAGAAAAATTTATATGTAATAACCGATTAAATTTTATATATGTTATTTTTTTATCATCTATTGGTATTTATATTTTACTTAATAGCATTTAATTATATATATTTTTATATTTGAAAGTTTATGTTTTAACATTTAATATTATCCAAAATTTTATATGACTTAGAATCAAGTATGTTAATTTTCAACAAATATCAAATCAATTTTATAATATTAGCTATTAATTTATTGAACATAAATTTTGACTAGTAAATTATATTTATTTTGTGATTTTTTAAAATTCTTTACACATTTGAAATTAAATTGAATTTTGCTTAATTTTTTTTACAATTTTATGTTATAAATTTTAATGATTAATCAAAAAATATTGGTTAATTAAATTGAAAAAAAATTAAAATCGATAGACTGTTTAACCGAATATAATGGATTGGTTAATGGTTGATAATTTTAAAAAATCGATATTAATGAACTGATTAATTTCTTTTGCTCATAAACCGGTTAACTGGTTCATACTTACCCCTATAATATAGCCATTTATTTTTCTTGTGACACTACTTAATTAATACTTAGAGTGAAAAATAAGGTACATAGTATTTTTAAAAGGTGTATCTCATATATTTAATTAATGAATAATGAGTTTCTATCGAAAAGTAAAAATTAAAGTATTAATACTTTTTTTTTATTGAAACTCTGATTATACATATTATGAACATCAAAGAGAAGATAAAATAAATAAATAACTAGAAAATATGGTTAATACTCGTCTACCTAATTTACCTCAAATTTCAAATTTGAGCATAGGATTCGCATATGGTGCCCTAGATTCGTTTATTTTATGATAAACTCTTGAAGTGAACGTGTCATATATAATTTTGAATGTGATAAAAATTCGGGGGGCCTAAGAATCAAAAAGCATATAAGGCCTTCGACCAAAAGAAAATGAAAAAGCATAAAGGCCATTTTCATTTTGTTTATTTTTTAATTATTTCCCATTTATTTATGTGTTTTATTTATATATATATATATATATATATATATATATATATATATATATATATATATATATATATATATATTAATGGACCTTACATTTGCTTGGATTAGGTATATGCTATTTATTGTTTTGTAATAGGCCACTTAAGATTTTCCTCAATCCTCGTGATCACAACATGGATGTCTACTCACAAAACAAACAAGCCTCTCTCTCTCTCTTTCTGTAGGTACTTTTTTTTTCCTTAAAAAATTATAAGTGATTCATAGGGATAATTTTATACATGTTCATAGTATAATTACATTATATAAAATAACAAATTATAAAAATTATGTTACGCCCTAAATAACACTTGTAAAGAAGCAAGCTTCTGCGACACTTAAAAAAAAAAAAAATATCCGCATTTCTTCTGCATCTTTTTCTTGAATATACAATTGAGAGGGAAAGTGATAGTTTTTGTTTTTCCTCAAAAAGGAAGTTGCCTTGAAAGTTACTTTATATTAACCTCCTACATTACACGTACATATAGTATTGGATGGGCATTTGTCACTTGGTAACTTCTACTTAATTATAATTACATAGGATAATCTAGAGATGACAATGAAGTCGGTATTTTTGAATACTCGATTCGGTTCGATTTTAATAAAAAAAAATTTAAATAATATTTAAACATATTTAAGATATATTTGGATATTAAATTGTATCCGTGTTAGATTTGAATTTATACTTTTGAATATTTGTAATTTGAATCCATTTAAAAAATTAATTATTAATCAATTAAAAATAATATTTATAGTACTATGTTATATAAAATTTAAATTTATTTTATCATATTGGAGTATAATTTGTATTTATAAATTATGTTATACACTTTATTAATTAAAATCTACCACTAAAATTAAATATATTAAAAATTTAATTAAATTTTATATGTTAATGGAGTTTCGAGATTGGATTAAGATATTATCATATAATAGCAAACAGGTTTTAGATGGATATAAATTGTGCAAATATTGAATTCGGTCAGGTTTGAATATCAATATATTTAATCGGATTTGAGTTTACATTTGGTTAACGAATTCTAATTTTCAACATTCTCCTTGATGGCTATATAGTAAATCCGTAATTAAGGGTCTGAAGTTAATTTTAATATGGTCACCAATCATTCGCTGATATTTATATTGCTTAAAATTTATTCTATTTTTGGGGATAGGATTCCCTACTTTTATTTTACCTTAATTGAATTAGAATTATTACTTTTTTGTTTCTGTAAAGATTAAAATTTTAAGACAAACTAATGTATCCATCATAAACAAATAATAAAAAGAAAATACAGAAGAAGGAAATAAGAAGAGAAAAAAAAAAGTTTTGGAATCTTTAGTATGTGTGTGTATATTTATATGCCAAGCTTTTCTTATAAAACACAGCTAAGCTATTTTAAAAGCGCAGTTTCGACCTGAAAAGCAAAAAATGTACATTCTCACAATTGTTTGATAGGGTCCGAAAATTTATTTTTATTTTTATATTTTCAAACCCTGACTGTAATTGAAAAAAATTATTTCCAATCCCTAAGAAATTTGAAAAAGAAATTGATAGAGAGGTATTCTAATAATATTCTAGTAATACATAATTACATCATATTATATCATAATATTAATTTTTATTTATTTATTTATTTATTTATTTTATGTATGATGATAATTGATAAATCAGAATAATTTTTTGTGATGGATCAAAATGCATAGAAAGTCATATCGGATTGAAATGAAAAAAAAAATAAGAAAAGAAAAGAAAAGAAAGGGTCATAAGACAAGAGAAGCATCTATGAGTTGGATGGATGAGAAAAGTAGACAATGGAGTCCACTGGAGACGAAGTGGGTCTAGGAAAAATGACAATCACTGCAATCATGATTCAGATTTTCACAAATTCAATCCCCACCTACCTTTTTTCTTCTTCTTCTTATTATTATTATTATTACACCCACCTACTTCGCAGCAATCGCAAACCAATCGTCACCTTTTTAACGGCCCTCTTTGTATTGTTAAAACTTAAAACTTAGGGAATACTATTGCAAAATTTTAGAATTTGCATTTATTCCCAATTAAAGTTACAAAAAGTTTAACGCAATTCAAAAATAATTATTCTCAATTAAAATTATAAAAAGTTTAACGCAATTCAAAAAAATTAATTTATCTATTTTTTTATATATTATTTTTGAGTAAAATTTAAATTTTATTTATTTATTATTTTTAAAATTTTAATATTATTTAATTTTTTCCAATAAAAATTAATTTATTTAAAAGCAGTTAAATTTAATAATTTAATCAAAATTATATAATTTAATATTAAATTTAGATTTAATTAATATTTTTTAATTTTTATAAAAATAATAAAAGTAATAAATAAAATAAATTCTGGAAATAGCTGATAATGTGAGAATTATAAAAGTTATGATGAGAAACATTTAATTCTACAGTCAACACAAATCTTTACATTTAATGTGGAACACGCAAATATCTGAAATAAAATTTTACAGAATTAAATATATGTACTCAGATGTCATAACATCGTAATACTGTTGACTCTAATTAATGCCCTCCCTATTGAAGAACATGTATTTAATCTTAATTCATGAGATGATAATTGTCCAAAAATATTATAAACAACAATGTGTGTAATTAAGGAAGGCAATTGCCCCCATTGTTTTTAAAAAAATCGTTTTTTCTTTGAATATTTTTAATAAATTTTCAATTTACACCTGTTAATTTTCACAATTTATTTCCTTTTATATTAGTTTTAATCAAATATACTCCTTCAAATGTTGATTTTGACTAAATTTATCTTTTAACTTAAAATTTTGTTCTGCCCATGATTTATAATGAATAATATATTTTGATAATCAATTTATAAGAAATACTTACATCTCTTGATTAGAATTTTATTTATTTTAGTTGAGAACAAAATCTAGTACGAAAATAGTTCTAATAGCACATTTTCAACTTAATTGGAGTGCAAATAAATAATATTCTATTATATCAAATTATATATTCTATATAAAATATTAGTTCTCCATAATTCTTGTCGATCTAAAATACAGACTATATATAAGCATATAAGGTGTTATTTGTTTATGAAGAAATTTGGGATACGTGCATGACTCCCGAGATAGGAAATTTGTTCCGATATAATCGAGATAATATCAAAACAGAAAATAATTCATATAGAATTAGTTCCATAAAGGAATTCCCTTTAATTAGAAAATCTATCATTTACATGTATATTAATATGGCAGTTACATAATTGATTTTATAACTGACTTAATTAATATGAAATTTTTATTTTTACTTAATATTTGTAACTTTCATATTTAATTCTTATTTATTAAGAAAATAATAATTTTCTTAATGGGAGCCCTATATAAAAAGGCTATGAATTTTGGAAGAGGAAGGGAGAAGAAATCTCTCATACCGAATTATTGTCAGCTTTTCTCCATACTCTATTTCTCTGTCCATGGGGCTTTTTGATAAAGTTCAAAATGGCTTTATCTCGCAAAGTGAGGAGGTACCAACCATGAGATTAGGGAATTCCACTCAAGCAGTTGCGGTTATTATGAGAAGGAGCCGATTGGTTCGATGGATCAAGCCTGCAAAAGAAAAGGAGGGCCCGGTCGGAACCGGGTCTTAGCACTCCAAAGCTTAAGTCAGTGACATTTTAAATAAAGAATGTTTGGAGAAGAAGTTTCAGATATTCAGTACCTGGTGCCATTGTTCTTTTGGCTATTTATAGGAGAGTTTCGGAGGGACACTTGAGTGCCTTGGGGGGATATAGTTGGCAATCTGAGTAGGTGAGTGACGATGTGACAGAGAGAGGATGAAAAGCATAGGCGCTTGCTTGTGTCAGTGGGTTGATGGGATGAGCTGTCCCATCAGTCCGGTCGGGAGTCGCGACTTCCAATGCTACTTTCCAATCTATATGTCATATCTCTGAGCCGCTTTAAGTGTCGTCCGGGCCGGACCGACCGGGCCTTAAAGAATGGTTTTTAGGTAGTTATCACTTATCCCCCCTCCAACGGATCCGATCAGGAGATTACCCGAATCTTGGCGGGAATTTCAAGCGGACATTTCAAATTTGCACCTTGTGCCTTTTGGGACTACCGTTGTGCATTCATTGCGGATGTGCTTTCTAGAGGCACCGCTTCGTATTCTATAATCGCCATACGTGGCGATCATCCAAGGGATAATTATCAGAGCTTTCTAGAATTGCTTCGCTTATAAATAGGCGCCCTTGTGGCGGTTTTCTTTTTCTTGTTTTTGGAATTCTTAGCGAAGCTCTATCGAATTTTTTGCACAAATTCTATCATTTTAGTAACCTGAACTTTGCTCTTTCAGCATTTTCGGAGATTTTACAAGAGTATTCAGGTAAGCGGCCAACGCTTGATTGATTTTTGGTGTTTTTTCTCTTCTTTCTTCTTTCTTTTTTTTTTTTGAAACTGAAATGACATATCCAATTTTCCTCTTCCCAAAGAAGTGATTTTAAATGACCACCAACCCATAAACAAGAGTCTTCATTCAGCCTTTATGAGATTATAGTATTTCGGGCCAGTAAGAGAGATGCTGATCAAGATTTATCTTTGTTGAATAATCTTCCTATGAGAACCTTTGTGATGGTTTCTGTTTTCGGCTGTAAGAATGATGGGCGGCCCATTGATGCTTTTGGGGTTGTCTTACTTATTGTTGATGTGAAGTAGGATCATTGTAGTAGAAGCATAGGAGGAGCATGTACGTGAATCTGACTACTTATACGTAGAATCATAAATTCTGACTTTATAAAACACACTAACTGGAGAGATACTTATCTTCTGTTTCCATGATGCAGTTGCAATAGTGATGGCGAAAGGGGATGACGTTGCTAAACAGTTGGCCGATCGAGCCAAGGCGGTGATCGAAGCCGATCGAGCTGCAAAAGGAAGAGGCTTGCATCCTCTTTGGAAGCTCAAGCTTCTGCTCCTATTGTTAATGCTCCCGTGGCCGTGCCTGGTAACAGTGTAGCAACTGCTGATTGCCCTTCTCAGGTTCTTCCAGGACCGTCTTCCGACCAGCTGTTACCTGGGGGTCATTCCTCATTGCATTCAACTCTCGGGAATGAGCCTGACCCAGACAGGGAGCGAATAGCTCAAGAACGGGGGAAATCAATTCAGTCAGACACAGCTGTCGTGGGCAAAGATATCCAGGGAGCCCTGTAGGAAGTGGCTAGGAGAAAGGTTGATGAACTGATAGCTGCAGTAGATGCAAGAGTTGCTGCGAAAAGCAAAGGAGGCATGCCGAATGTGACTGTGAGGATTGCTGAGGACCAGGCTTCCTCGCTAGGAGAAGTTTTAAAGAGCCGGTTTGGTCCTGACTGGTCTATCGACAATAAAGCCGTATCAAGCTATTTGTGCCGTGGCATGCTTTAAGACGATGATTTTCGGACAATGGGAAATCCTGACGTATTTTCCCGGGAGTGCGGCCTCTTTCAGCAACAAAGCTTGGGGGTATTTTTCCATATCTTTGCTTTTATTAATTTTTCTCCATCTGACTGTTACCTTTTAGACCGATCAGACCTTTTACCTTCGTTTCTTTTGCCTTTCAGTTAATAAAAAGGGGGTTACGCCTGCATGACATGGTCAACCTCTGCAAAGCGAAGCTCAAAGACTCTGAGCAATCAAGGAGGGAGGCAGAGGATAAGTGTGAAGCTATGAGGAGAAAGTCCTCTAGCATTTGGTCGGAGTTTGAAAAGCTGAAAGAGGAGACTGTTCATCTTTCGCAGGACGTGCGAGCTCGACAAAGAGAGGTGGATTATCTCAAGGGGGACGTGGCTCATCTAACTGCCAAGAATGCTCTAATGCAGAAGTTAGAAGAGGAGGCAACCAGGCAGAGGGAGGAGTGTAAACGTCTCTCTTCTGATTATTCAAAGATTAGAGAAGAGCATGAACGTCTGCTGGCCGAGCATAAATCACTGAAAACCCTACTGGCTGAAAAGGAGGCAGGGTGGGGTAAAAAGCTAGAGGACGATCTTGCTGTCCAAAAGGAAGAGCTGATGGAGTGGCTGGGAGAAGCGCAGGGGCGACTATTGACTCGGTTGATTTATGCAGCCGAGAAACACTTTTCTGAAGCTGACCTTAGTTGGATGGAAGATCTGGGAGTCTTGCCTGCCCCCCTTTTGGTGATAGTGAGGATGATAACCCTCAAGATCCTGAGTCGCCACCAGCTGCTCCATCAGAAGTGACCTAGCCTGGTGCGATTGTTCTGGAACCATCAAACCCTAGCCCTGCGAATGTTTTGGGATCTTCACAGCCTGTGGTCGAACTGGATATTCCTCCCATCATTGTGGAGATTGTAGATATAGATGCTTGATCTTTCTTTCTCTTTTTTTTATGATTGCATTTTGGTAAGGACAATCTTTATATTTGTGACATTGATTAGTCGGGGCATTTTCTTTATATGACCTTTACATCATGGCTTCAACTTATGCATAATCTGTCATGAAAATCGTTAGCGGAGAATAACGTTTACTAATGGAGATTTTAAGTATGGAGGTCACATAAAATTCAAATGAGGAGATTACTTCCTGAATGCACGCAAGCGACACCATTTACCATGGTCTTTTGTTCGGTCGGAGAAAGCTTGTTTAACAAGCGCAAATCATCGCTCAGGATTATTATACCGAACGAGACAGATGATTTCGAATATCATACTAGCCGCTGGGCTGTCAAGGATGTTGCTCATGGCGAACGATCATTTCGATCGCAATAATTGGAATAACGTTTACTGATCGGCCACTACAAAGGCCATCATTGGTTTAGTATGCCCAAACATTTTTCGTGTATTATCTTCATGTCGTAATCTATAAAAAAGATCATCAATGAAGGATAACAATTATTAATCACTTAAGATTTTGGGGATCCAGTCGTGGAGAATACGTAAAGGAGTATACTTCCTGAATGCAGACATACTTTCCCTGTTATTTAAGGGTCATAACTTTATTAAGGGTACTTGATCCGATTGGATCAAATTTGTCAATCGAGTGTAAATTATTGCTCAAATTCATTGTGTTCGAACGCAATAGATGATTTTGTTGATTTTTAACTGTCATACTAGTCGATCGGCTAAATGGGATTGCTTTCGACAAGGATCTTTTCGATCACATTGTCCTCTTTGGGAGTTACTCGCAGATGGGGAGTTACCCTTGAGGATTTGTTCCTCTCTTCGAGGGAGTCTTTGTATGGAGATTTTTCTTATCTCATGCTCGGGATGGACTTCGAGCTTAGTAATGGAGCTTTTGCCTGATGGAGAAGGCTCATGGCCTTTCAGCTAATTATGGAGAATTGGCGATTTCATGATTTCAAGGAGCTTTTCTGAATGGAGAAGGCGCATGACCCTTAGCTCTTTATGGAGAATCGGTGATTTCATGATTTCCAGGAGCTTTTCTGAATGGAGAAGGCGCATGGCCTTTAACTCTTTATGGAGAATCAGCGATTTCATAATCGTGGGAAGCAATTGATCCGTTTGTTGTGTCCTTGCTTTTTAGGCTCAGAATGGATATCGAGCTTAGCAAGTGAGTTAGTCATTTTGGATAGATTTAATAAGGATGACTTTTGTGTGCTTGGGATGGACTTCGAGCTCGACGAATGATGCAAAGCAAATAGTTATACTTTGGCTTTAAAATAGACGTCGAATTATGACAAATAGCCATTATTTACTCTTATCGAGTTTATTCAAATCGGGAGTAGCGTATTTCTTTGAATGAGCCGAATAGATATCTTGCAAACACACATTTAAACCTAGCAAGCAAAGAAAAGAAAGCATACCTACTATGAGGATGAAGAGGAATGGATCAGACGGAGAAAAATGGAGAACATTCTTTATTGGAGATAAACATGATATATGATTATACATGACACTTTTTGCGTATGTCGGTGCTTCGACTTTTAGTGATATCCGTCCCCTCAAGGGACTTAATGCCGTCTAGACGTTAAGGTTAGCCGCCCTTGGTACAGGAGTCGTTATAGCCAGTGATCTACTATTTGCAGGTAGCCCTACCTGATGCGTTAATGTCACGCTCGGATACCGGCGCCTGCCGGATCAACATAAGAGTCAAGTTTTTTGTGTTTGGGTTGAGCAGGGTAGCGCACTCTTTTGTTCGGATATAGAGTGCCCAACTAGCTTTCAAAGCTTGAATGAAAGCCTGATGAGCCTCCCCTTATGCCGAGTCGGGCATCTGGTACGGGCCGTCTTACCATCATGGCTTCCACGTGACCCTTAATTGTAGAAACGTATAATTCTCCGGTTCCCTTTGGGATAACAATTTCTTCCCTAAATGGGATCTTTGTTGTCATACATCGTATGCCGACGATAGCTCCAATTTGACAGAGTAAAGACCTGCCAAATAAGGTGTGGTGGGCAGGAGTTATAATGGCGGTTACAAAGGTTACCCCACTGGCGCAGATTGGAGCCTCCGGGCCGGGTTCGCCTGAGAACTCAACTGACCTTTCCTTGGGAGTGGCCATATTGTTGAGGAGGCTTGATTTGTGTCCCGCGTTTGGAAGGCTTACTGCTTCGTCGGCTCGTAGGGTAGGCGTCCTTTTCGCGCTTTCGCCATTCACTGATATCCTTCTTTTGCCAGGGTTATTGGCCTGCGCTTTGATAGCGTGGGTGTCCTCATGAGGAAATAACACGTCCCACTCCTCTTCATCGGATGTGGTGATGGCGATTGGCTGCTCAAGTACGCGGGCAACATGAATGCTTTTGCCCTGCATTAAATCGACAGGATCTGTTTCCCAAAACAATCCTTCAACGATCGCCTTTATCACGTCGGCACAATATTGTTGATGTGAATGCGCGTTTTGTGACCCTCTTTCTTCTATATCTTTATCCGTCGAATCCATTTCCTGCTCACCTCCCAAGGCTCGTGTCGCAATCTTTTTTACATGCCCTATTTTTAGTGAAAGGGCCTAGATCTGAACCCAAGGAGGAGTTGCCTTAAACTGGTGATCTGAAAAACTTCTTTCTTTCCTCCGGAGGTTTAAATCCGCTTCACTCGTGGTGACTATGCTCTTCGTGAGTTGGAGATAACAACGGCTCTCAATGAAAGTACCAAATGATAAAGCTCAAAATGGCTTTTATCTCGCAAAGTGAGGAGGTACCAACTATGAGATTAGGGAATTTCACTCAAGCAGTTGTGGTTATTATGAGAAGGAGCCGATTGATTCAATGGATCAAGCCTGCAAGAGAAAAGGAGGGCTCGGTAGGAATCGGACCTTAGCACTCCGAAACTTAAGTTAGTGACCTTTTAAATAAAGGATGTTTGGAGAAGAAGTTTCAGATATTCAGTACCTGGTGCCATTGTGCTTTTGGCTATTTATAGGAGAGCTTCGGAGGGGCACTTGAGTGCCTTAGGGGGATATAGCTGGCAATCTGAGTAGGTGAGCGGCGATGTGACAGGGAGAGGATGGAAAGCATGAGCACTTGCTTGTGTCAGTGGGCTGATGGGATGAGCTATCCCATTAGTCCGGTCGGGAGTCGTGACTTCCAATGCTACTTTCCAATCTATATGTCATATCTCTGAGCAGTTTTAAGTGTCGTCCGGGCCTTAGAGAATGATTTTTAGGTAGTTATCACTTTTATTTTGAATTTTTTTTTATTTTGGTGTTAATTTGGTAAATTATTGTGATTTTGGTGCTACAGTATAAATATTTGTGGTTTTAGCGTGTCAAAAAATGGCATGCAATGTGCCATTTTGTGTTAGGTAAGGGCCCACATGGTAGAAGGTAGAAATTGCATTGAAAATGGCATGCGAAATTGCCTTTTTTGGCAGTCGATGAAACGAACAGACGACACGATTTTTGGTCGGAACCGGTCCGACCAAAAACGGCACCTAGTATGCCATTATTTGGCTACTAATCCTTTTTTTAATTTACCGTTGCAGGCACCTTTTTCACTGTGCACAGGCATGCAGCAGTAAAAGGAACTGCTGAAAATTTTTTCCTATTTTTTTTTAATAATTGGTGGCATTTATTTCAACGGGTACCTTCTTCATCATGCGACTTTTCCTTGTTCATTCACTGTAAATTCATTCCATCTCTTCCTGATTCTCCCTCAAGTTTCTTCAATTTATTTTTAATTTAAAGTTAGATTGGGTGAGTTCCGAAGCTTAAAAGGTAAATATTATGAAATATAGTATTATTAGTATATTTTATTAAATTTATTGTTATATATATTGTTTTTTTTGCCTAACATTTGTTTATCATTCTAATTGTAGGTAATATCAAGTTAATTATTTTATTGTGGGATTCATCTTAGAGGTAAGATTTAAAATAAAATATTAATTTATTTAAAATATAACATGTTTAAATTAAAGTTGTTAAATTATAAATTATTAGGTTTTGAATTGGTGTACAAACCTTATTTTTTCCTATTTTTTTTTAATAATTGGTGGCATTTATTTCAACGGGTACCTTCTTCATCATGCGACTTTTCCTTGTTCATTCACTGTAAATTCATTCCATCTCTTCCTGATTCTCCCTCAAGTTTCTTCAATTTATTTTTAATTTAAAGTTAGATTGGGTGAGTTCCGAAGCTTAAAAGGTAAATATTATGAAATATAGTATTATTAGTATATTTTATTAAATTTATTGTTATATATATTGTTTTTTTTGCCTAACATTTGTTTATCATTCTAATTGTAGGTAATATCAAGTTAATTATTTTATTGTGGGATTCATCTTAGAGGTAAGATTTAAAATAAAATATTAATTTATTTAAAATATAACATGTTTAAATTAAAGTTGTTAAATTATAAATTATTAGGTTTTGAATTGGTGTACAAACCTTATTTTTAAGTAAATTAAATGTAAAATTTAAAATACATTGAAATTTAAATTAAATGTAAAATTTAAATGGAAATTATCACTTGGGGAGAGGTGGCGATGATAATACACATACCAATTACCTCACATCAAATAATACATAACATGTATCATGGATACGATGTATCATATTCTGATGGACCCACAACATTAGGGCATGTCTTTCTGTTGTGGCCCTCGTTTTGGCATAACGTGCATCTATTTGGCCTGATGTGATCTCTAGCATCCATTTCATTACGGTATCTAGAGGTGCGTGGTCTACCTTTCTTCCTTTATAGTTCAGGATTTGGTACGACAGCTGGTCCATTGTATGCCTCCAAATAATCTCGGTGTGCCAGTGGCTACAATATCATCATTTGCTAAATTATCATGACATGCAAACTTCAAATGACATGTGCAAGAACATGTGCGGACATCAACTTCGTTCTGCCCCTTAAACTCTCTTATAGGACTTGCTTCTACAGTTTCTACATCATCTGCATGTAATCCTAGCGTTACAGCATCATACGCTACCTCAATTGCATTTCTTTCTTAGGCAGAGGGAGCTGAATCCCCATCATCATCGTTGTTCATAAGATTTTCCTCATTTTGTTGGCTTGCTATATGAAAATTCTCTATATCGACAATTACCTCTGCAATGGTATAACCAGGATATGTGCTGAAATTTTCATAAATTTGCTCGATGTCATCATCATTAGTTAAATCCATAAGCGCCCATGAAATTGACCCTGATTGATTAACAGGACACTTATACATAACTCTGTTTATCTTTTCATCAGCGGCTAAATCAAATTTAACTGATATTCTATTCAAAAATTCTGCAAATAGCAGTTTGTTCCTAAGTTTTAGTCTCCTCGATCTAGCTATTGGACTAGAAGTATCATACAAAAAACTAGCTACGCCCCATACAAGTTCACCTCCAGTATGAACTATAAATGTTGCTGGATTTGACATCTTACAGCTTCTACAATATTCACCACAAATTTCATTCATTAATTAACAAATTTGCTTGATTATCACTCAAAAATTAACATCACTCGTAAATCAAATATATTACTTAAGATAATAAAAAGTTAATTAATACTATATTCATATAATTTTAATTCTACATTCACTTAATATTGAAATTTTACCCATTTTATTAGTTACTTTATTATTTTCACACGACATTATAACTAATTATTTGATAATATATACCATTTTCAAATTTATCAAATTAGTTCAAATATCAAGGTTGTCAAATGATAAAATTTTTATATAATTCATGCTTATTGTTTTTTAATATATGTGTACCTAATAATTTTCATAGCATTGTCTAATTTATATGTTCAATATTTTCAACACTTGCATATGTGTATATACTAATATAAAATTTAAATCAAGCAATTACATAAACTCACACTTTTATCTTAATAATAAATATTTAAACTAAATACATTTAATATAAATGCTAAAATATTAAAAATTTACCTGAAATACGGATCTTCAATGCATGGATTGCAAATTTACAACTATAAATCAAAACTGAGAGAAAAATTCGATCATCCACTCTATAGAATACATGCATTATGCTGAGGATAATGTTAGACGGAGGTGTGTAAATATAGGGAATCGGAGCAAGGGAAAAATCATACCAGGGCCCCCACATAAGTCATAAAACTACATATAAAGTGCCGTTTTCTGACTATGTGGGCCCCACCCAAACTCTCACATTTTAGGTGTCAGAAAACGGCACATTGAGTGCCATTTTAAAGGCAAAATATGCCCTCTGCCATGTGGGCCTCTATCTTATGCAAAATGGCATACTGCATACCCTTTTTGACATACCAAAACCACAAATATTTATACTGTAGTATCAGAATCGCAATAATTTATGAACTTAATGCCAAAATCAAAAAAATTCCTTTTATTTTGTGGATATATAATTTTATTCCGTAGTTCGTGACACGTGGGTGATATGCTTTGTTGGTAACGTGAAACAATCGATTTTTGCTTCCGTTTTAATGGATTTGCGCTACGAGAAATATTTATATATTTACTTCTCATAATATATTGTGATATATTTCCTAATAGTTTCAGCAAGCAAAAGCAAGCAAAATGACATCCAAGAGGGAAATTTATTTGGTCACATTATACACAACACTTTGTGTGTTAGAAGACCTTATTATATGAAGATTTTTAAGTGTATTTGTATTTTAAAATTTAAATATCTTATCTTATCCTATTTGTATATCTCATTTGATTCTATTTAATAGATTTCGCCCTTCACCATAACCATGTAAATTTATGCATGTTTTTCAATTTCAGTGCATTTTTTTATTGATTGTATCAATTTCACCCTTGTAAAGCCACCTTATTAATTTTTTTTTATCTTTCTCACCATTCCAAACTGCTTTTATTGGAATTTTACTCAAAGCTATATTCATCAATAAAAACTGACAATTTTTTTTTATTGTAAAAATATCTAAAGCGGTGGAGAGGGTGGAATGTAATTCTAGTCAATTGAAAAAAGGCCAAAATTTTAACCAGTTAGCAATAATTGATTCCTTTGTTCCAAGTCTAATTTTGGAAAGAGGAGGTAAACTTTTCCTCCAAATTTTAGTAAGATTTGAAGTAATGCAATTCCAATATAATTTGAGTTTAAAAGAATTGGGCAAGCATGCAAAACCATTAATAACATATGGTTAGCAAATATACGTATTTAGCATGAGTTTTAAATTAGCTACCAATTTGGTGGGAGATACCAAATAAAACTAGTTAATTTTGTTTATGATGAAGAAAGCATCTTTAAATTTCAAAAATAGCAAAAAATAAAAAATTAAACGCAAGATTGTAATATGTTTGAAAATATACCAAATGCGAGTCTCCACCTCCTTCTCCTTTTAGCAAAATGTTCTGGAGAATCGAAATGTGTTTCATAACTTCAGACAGCTACCCCTGGTATTATGACACAAAAATTAATTAATTAATTAAGAATATATATTAATATTTATAAAAAAATTTGCATGTTCTGTGGCCTGCAGTTGTCCAGGAATATGCTCATGATAGAAACTACTCATCATATAGTGGCAACGATGTGTCCTTTGCTGGAGCTTTCATCTTTATCTATTTCTTTTTGCTTATGCTATATTTCTTTTTAATTTTAATTAAAAAAAACATGTTTAAAATGATTTTCCATTTAATTTCTAACATTGTGATTGTACTTGATTCGTATCAACAGCATGTTCATATCACAATGCATAATGTTCATAATTTGAAATATATATACATGTAAAATACCAGGTGAATGAAGATTCGAAATTGCATAAGAATATATATGATGATGGTGCGTCGGAAATATCTAAGCAGAATGATGTTTGGTATAATATACACATCAAGTTAGGAGAGGTGTGATTGAGAGAGACTAACGTATAGTTTTTAGCGGTTAATTGGAAAAAGAACATAAAAACAAATACTTCCTCCATTTCATTTATTACGATATATTTTTTTTATATTTTCTTAATGTCACTTAATATTACAATTTTCAAATTTTAAAAACTATTACTTATATATTTTCTGTTTTATTTTTATATATGCAAAAAAGAGATAATTAATAGGCGAGATTACATAACTAGAGGCAATTAATAAAAGAATATTTTAATAAATTATAATAAATATTAATTGAATTTTATATTAATTAATGCTTTTCTCGATCGGTATGAATAGCTGAAATCGTCGCGTTGAAGGTAATAAATGGAGTATTTTGCATATATATATATATGGGGTCATTATGCAAGGCATTAATTTGTAGGTCCAATAAATAAGGTGGATATGGACATCAAGCAAAACCATATATATACTTTAAGATATACTAGCTACCACTCCTAATTAATGTATTAACAATCATGATAATGACACCTTCCATCTCCTTTTGATTTAACATTTGTATTAGTGGAGAATGAAATTAGCATAAATTTGTTCAAAAATTACAAAATAAAATAAACGATGTAATTTATGATTCCAATTGAAGTTATGTCTAAAATTTTATTTTCACATTATATTAGCACTATCAGAGAAAAATTTATATTCTATCACTTTTTAATTTGAATGAGTAATTGTTTCTTTTTCTGTAAGTTCTTTTGGTTGGAAGTACAGCTAAAGATTTTTCTATGAATAAGAATTCTTGTTTGTTTATGATTCTTGTCAATTTAAAGTATATATTCTATAAATATCTCATATTTTTATCTTTATTTTTTTTAATGTGGAAGGATGTGAATAGAGAGAATAAATTAAGGAAGAATATGCACGCGTTCAGTGTATTTTGTGAGACCTCTAAAATATTTAGAATCTAAAAATTTTGTGAGATATTTCTTCTAGGTTTACAATATAATTGTACTTCTGTGAGGTATTTTGGATATAATTGGATTATAGAATTCAAGTGTTATATCCTATTTTGTATTCCTTTGTGATTATAATTAGTAAATTTTTGTTTCTCTTTGCCCGTATATATAAGCTTACACCGAACCACGTTAAATCATGCATATTTTATTTTTCTCAATTTTTTAATTTTAACATTAAAGTTATCTAAATTTGGCCAATTATATCCAAAATACCTCACAATCTCACAGAAATACAATCATATTGTAAACCTAGCTAGAAGAAATATCTCACAAAACTTTTAGATTCTAAACATTTTAGAGGACTCACAAAATATAATGAGCGCGTGTATGTTCTCCCTGAATTTATTCTCTCTATTTACATCCGTCCACAATAAAAAATAAATAAATAAATAAATAAATGAGATATTTATAGAATATATATTTGAAATTGACAAGAATAAAAAACAAACAAGAATTCTTATTCAGAGAAAAATCTTTAGCTATACTTCCAACCAAAAGAACTTGTCAAAAAAGAAACAATTACTCAAATTCTAATAAAAAAGTGATAGAATATAAACTGAATTTCAAGCTACATACCTAACATTATTAATTCATATGATATTTTAGTCAAAAAAGAATCCTCTCCCGGCGAGAATAAAACATCTATCCCTTTCTAATTTCAATTTCAGATAGAAGAGTCCAATTATATAATTGAAGGAAAATTAAAACTACAGGAAAACGTGAAAACCGTTCACATTGGGGGTGAAATAGGATCTGACGTTTATGATTATTTTTTGATTTGTTGATAGATTAGTTTGACTGCAGCGGAATATAGGTATAGAGGTCAAATATAATAAACATTTTTAGTGAGACCATCTCCACAACAAAAATAAAATAATCGTGGTATGCTTTTCTAAAGCAATTGCCTTTTGTGCAATTGCAGCAGCCGTTCAGGTACTAATACTACCTAAAAATATTTATTCCAATTTATTTTTCTGTTTAAATAATAAAAAAAAAAAAGAATTGGTTGGGTTTGTCTATTTAAATTGATTTTCACGCTTATTTAATGTTAATTTGTGGTCCAATTTTAATAGTTGTGAGTTGTGACAAGCTGTTTAAGGCAAAATTGCTACAAACCCTATGGGACTCTGGGTCCCAAACCCAACTAATAACCTTTTAACTTCTGCTTTAATTAATTTATTCACATATGTAGAATCTCAAATATAAATGGTAAATAACCAATTAATTTTAATTTATTGATACTGGTTGGATTAAATTTTAAATTTAGTTCATTGAATAAAATCTTGAGATTTTCAGTTCAATTTATTATAAAAAAATACAAATAAATTTGATTTTTTTTTTACCTTGAGAAAAGAACTCGAATTTTATGTAGCTATATTTATATAAAAAAAAATAAAAATATGCGAGAAATCGGTCCCATTATCTGGCCTTGGAAAAGCACTTCATTTCCCTGCTTTGTATTATAAATAAATGGCCACTGATTACAGAAATTTGCAAATGGTCCCTCTTCTCTCTCTCTCTCTCTCTCGCTCATAAACCTATGATTAAGTTTCAGAGCTAAAGTTGCGGAAATGAAAAGAGAAAAAGAGAGGGTGTGTGTGAGCAGGATGGAGAAGCAGGGCACGTGCATTACTAACTCATACACTTTCACTGTCATCACCTATTAAATTTATAAACCCTTTTCTTAATTAAATCTCCAGTACTGAGTTAGTTCTTCATGTGCCCCTCTTCCCCATCATGACCACTTCACCTATTCATTTCGCTGCAAGTATCTCCATTTTCAGGTTAGTCATGCATTCATCTTCAAATTTTGTCTCTCTTTTTTTTTTTTTTTTTTTTTTATAAGTCGTGTCAAAATCCTAGCCATCAATGTTAATTAAGAAGTCCTATCGCAGCTGTCTGAGTTTAATCGTAAGACAAGTATAGGGATAAACATGAAGAAATTAGTTACTATATTGTGATGGAGTATACAGATGAAAGTTTGACTGAGCTTATTGTACCTTAATTACTGTCATTATCATTAAGCTTGTGATTTTTATGACTGACCAGCCTCTTTGCTCCAAAATCTTCTCCTCCACTTGTTTTAGTTTTTGCTTTTCAGATAGGATTTTCTATATCAGCCATGACCAATTACTAGTCACCTATCAATTATTTATGATAAATGATTTTGAAATTATCCATAAGATTATAGGTTTAGATTGTCCATCCGAATCCTGTAACATAGTCAACTGCAAACATCCTATATCTATGGTTCAAATGGGGGTCAACACAGAATTATGTTTTTTTTTTTAAATTAAATTATTGTCTACACCCAATGGCCGAATTAAGATTTATTTTAAAGTAAAATTAGATCATTTAATCATTCTACAATATAAAAGAATATATAGAATTAATTGATCCTTACAATTAAACAATTCATCTAAAATGGTAATACCAAGGTATTTTTTGTCTTGACAGAATTTTAGGGCAAGGAGAGATACCAAAGAAAGTGATAAATAGAAGCAAATGAAATAGGACTTCTTTTTGTAATGGAGTTTTATTTTTATCCCTAATCCAATTTAAATTTGGGTGGTTGTCACTTTTACAAAATGTGGGTATCTTTTTGAAAAAATTTTCTCCATATTGCGTGCATAGTGTAGCAAACTAATAACGTATTGACACGTAAAATAAAAGAATTTTTATGTATCAATATATTATTATTCAGTGTATTGCATTCGATGCAGATAAATTAAAATTATTTTTTGAAAGGGTTACTTTTATTTTATGTAAATTCAAATTAGTCAATAAATGACTTTAAAATATTATAGTTACTTAAATATAAATAAATAGTGCAGAAATGAGTTAGATTAAGCCATGAGTGATAGGATTAACGAACTATAAATGGTGTTAAAAATCAAATTTTCAGTAAAGGTGATAGTATATTATTATCAAGAACTAATAAGTATTTTATTTTATTTTATTAAAATGGCAATTGGTACCACCACCTCGGAGACAGTACAAGATGACAACGTATGCTATAAATGTCTCTATTCAATCCTCTTGCCCCTTTCACCTCGTCCACGTCTGAGCGATAATGAAAACCCATTTTCAATTTGCAATATTGTCTAAATCTTATCCGATGCTGTTGTCAATTCTTTTGATTCAGAGCTAGTTCATTTTTTTTTCTTTTAATTCAATTGTGAAATTATGAATTTATCTATAAAAGAAAAATTGTTCACATAGGTTGTTTATAAAAAAATTAAAACATCATCATCATCATCATCATTATTATAATTATTATTATTATTGAGGTATATGTCTTCTGTTGCCTCTCATTCTATTAAGAGGGAGAAAACTTCTAAGGCTTATATCTTTTTTATTTTTAATAACATGAGAGGCAGTGGTGGAGGGAGAGGCCGGGGGGCTGAGGGAGCCTTTGTTTTCAATAGAAGGAAAAACTCATCTTTATTCATCATATTAACAGATAATTTATACAAGAGAATAAATCTTCAATTTTTGGTATACAAAATAATACCAAATTAAACTTCCTAACTTACAAAATTAATCCTAGAATTTTCTCCTAATTTATAGGAGATTTCCAACACTCCCCCTCAAATTGGTGCATAGATATCTATCATGCCCAACTTGCTAAGTGAATTATAAAACCTTTTACTGCATACTGCTTTAGTTAGGATATCTGTTAGCTGGTCCTCTGATTTTACAAAAGAAAATCTAACTATCTTCTCTTCAAGGTTTTGCTTTATGAAATGTCTATCTACTTCTACATGCTTTGTTCAGTCATGTTGAACTGGGTTGTGAGAGATATTAATGGCAGCTTTGTTATCACAAAATAAATTCATCTCACATTCAGGAGGAAAACCAAGTTCAGTCATCAAGGATCTAAGCCAGAGAAGTTCACACAACCCTTTTGCCATACCTCGAAATTCAGCTTCCGCAGTCGATAAAGCCACCACTCTTTGTTTCTTGCTCCTCCATGTGACCAGATTTCCCCCTACAAATGTGAAATACCCAGACGTTGACTTTGTTAGGGTTTAACGGTTACATGCATCGCATACATGAGCAAAATTTTAATTTTTTTAACCATTAAATCTGATCTTGCCATGAATATACAATATAACTATATGAGAATAAGAAAAATCATATTTGATTTTTATTGAATAGTTAATTTTACTTTGCACCCGGTTGTCGCAAACCACAGTATCCAAAATCGAACACCTCCAATGAGTAATCCACACTAGAGGAGGATAAATTGAACCAACAAAATGGTATCAAACTAGAGCTGGATGAAATTCCAAAAAGCTAGCTTGGAGGTGGCGCAAAAGAGAGAGAGAGGATAAGAGAAAATGTCTTTCTTTTCTGTTTAATCACTTAACCCTAATTCCTCATTAGTTGGCCTTTTATAGTTAGGTTAAAATTCCAATTCCTTAATGAGATTGGGCTCTTTAAAATTGCTGGAGAATTATTAATTGGGCCTTTGGAATTAATTATAATTATTTGGGCTTAATTAAATCTAATTTAAACCTTTTCATAAAAAGACTATGCACAAAACCCACAAATTAGGCCATTTGTGCAACTAATTGGATTTAAATACTCAAATGGATTCCAAATCCAACCAAATTAAATATGTGAGTTCCATAACACTTATGTAACATATATAAATTAATTTGGTGCAAGAAAAAGACTTCTAAGGCCTTTTGTATGGAGTTGGCATGTGGCCCTCTACAGAAGGGCTTCCACACCAGCTCTATTCCTCTGATCCATTTATAACTCCTCCAATGGACTTATTAATTAATATATTAGTCCTATAACACTTATAGTAGTCCTATAACACTTATAAAATAATAATAATTAATCATGAAATACATTATTTCAATTAGATCCAACTTACAGAATATTTCTCAAAAGTTTCGCGGACAATTTTACTTGATCATAATTAATTAAACTCTTTAATTAATTATTATCTTATTCACTTCTCTACACTCATAATAATATCAAATATTATTATCCTTGTCATTTTACCATTTTATCCTTTTTTTCTATATGTGTGTGACCTATTGGGTTCCTATCCATGTTGGCAGTATAATATGTAATTGTGAGTTCTATTCAAAACTCACATGATTTAAACTCCTTTAAATCATTTTATTAATCCCTATTGATATTTTGATACATCATTATACAAGTCATGATTGGCCTCTAGCTAGACATCATGACTACCCAAATGTCAGGAAAGTCATGTGGTTTGACTATATCCTTTCATAGAAATAGTTACCGTGTAATTACTCCTTTCACCACTCTTATCTCAATTAGATTCTGTGTATGGATTTCTGTCAACTCATATAAATCTAATTATGTATGTTTTATTAATTTAACCATTGTTCCCAAAATGTCCTCCATGGATCTCTATCCATCTTGGCATTTTACTTTGGCTAGAGATTCTCTGAACAAGGTAATTATAGAATCATACGAGGTAACTTCCCTTATTAAATTTGGGATGGTGAATCCTTTATCAATCACTCAACTATCTTCAAGTAGGTCATGATATACCCAATCTCCTAACTATGTTCACTCCCAGTTGGAAGTAATCAGTTATGGAGTCAAAGTATACCACTTGCTACTTAAGATAATTTTGGTGATCTCAAGTCTAAGGATACTTGCACAACCGCTATGAAGAGATTTCTCACTGACATAGATTTAATATCCATGTGAGGATTCTCTTTGCAGGTCTCCAATGAACTTGTTCTTCTAACAAGCATTCACATGTTAGCTTTGATTATCTTCCATAATCACAGTTATGAGAACCACTGCTTGAACCATTCAAGAAGCATAACATGTGCTAGTCTGTCCGAATTAACAATGTCCTATCTTGTTAATTCTATGACTAGAGATATTTAGATATTAACATATTTGCATGCAATAGACATCTCACATCATGAACACCTTCATGATTGCCTTTGCATTGTGTTTATAATATCTAGGACTTTATTTATTAATTTAAGATTTACAAACTCGTGTATTTAAATATAGCATTAATAAATGAATGATGCCTTTTATTAAGAATATAAATTTTATACATATGAAAAACATCCCTATTACATGGGCTTTAGGGCATACTCTCCAACAGACTTTCTATCTAAAACACTCCCAACCCAATCTGCATTGGTACAGCCTTCAATATACACGTGACCATTATTTGCAAACAAAATGCCTTTTCTTGGACAAGACTTGAGATACCGAAGTATCTAGGCAACTGCACTCATATGGTCTTCACTAGGAGAGTGCATAAACTGACTAACCACACTCACAACATAAGCTATGTCAGGTTGGGTATGAGAGAGATAAATTAACTTGCCAACTAACCTTTGATATATTCCCTTGTCTGCTGAAACTTGGTTCAGTTAGTCTCCAAGACAATGGTTTTGGATTATAGGTACATCAGCAGGTTTACAATCCAGCATTCCAACCTCAGCAAGTAAATCTAGCACTTATTTTCGCTGAGAGAGAGTTATCCCCAGATCAGACTTGTTAACTTCAATTCCTAGAAAGTATTTAAGTTCTCCTAGGTTCTTCATCTCAAACTTGGATGCCAACTATGACTGTAGTTGTGTTATCTCTTATGTGTCATCTCCTGTGATGATTATATCATCAACATAAACAATTAAAGCAGTAATTCTACCCTGCCTGTGTTTAAGAAACAAAGTGTGATCTGAGTTACTTTGCCTAAACCCATACTTCTTCATTGCCTAACTTAGCCTTTCAAACCAAGCTCGAGGTGACTGTTTTAAGCCATACAATGCTTTCCGTAACTTGCAAGTAATGTTACCCTTAACAATTGCCATGTATCCAGGAGGAATATCCATGTAAATTTCTTCTTCAAGTTCACCATGAAGGAAGGCATTCTTTACATCAAATTGATGTAGGGACCGGTCCAGGTTTGCTGCAAGGGACAATAGAACCCTTACAGTGTTTAGTTTTGCTACTGGAGAGAAGGTTTCTTGGTAGTCTACCCCATATGTTTGGGTGTAGCCTCTAGCAACCACTCTAGCTTTATACCTCTTAATAGACCCATCTGATTTTTATTTGACAGAGAACACCCATTTTCATCCTACAGTACGCTTTCCCTTTGGTAGAGTAACAAGGTCCCAAGTTTTAATTTTTAGCAACGCACTCATTTCCTCCTCCATGGCCTGAGTCCACCTAGCGTCTTGTAATGCTTCTTCCATATTTGTAGGAATGTAGTGGGATGATAACCCATTTGCAAGAACCTTTAATGATGTAGGTAGCATTCCAGTTGACATATAGTTTGCAATGGGATATTTAGACTGCCTATCTTCCACCCCTGGTGAGTACCGATTTGGAGGCTTGCCACAATTTTGCCTCGCTGGTAATGTAAACCCAGCCACAGGACCACTAGTGTGATGGAATATGACATGGTATGATAATCATGATAGCACAGCGGAAAAACAAAAATTTTATCATACATACCATACATATCCAAAGATAGAATCGAAACATGCAATTTTAGGGTTATCGAACTTACAACTTTTGATGCCTTTTAAAACTTTTATTCCGATGATGACCATCAACAAAGATGGCTTTGTCTGCCTTAGATCTCGATCACCAATACCAAGGAATAGCCTTTTGCGCCACTCCCTCTATTCTCACACACACAATTACACCGTCGGCTTAAAAACGAGATTGCTAGATCTCTTTTTCGGTATTGTGTAAGGGTTATAGTTTGAAACTACAAAACTTCATTTTGTACTTCTTTAGATTGCTATTACTGCTCAATAACACAAGAGAATGAGGAACAATCCTTTCTCCTTGTGAAAAATTGAACAAAAGAATTAAGAGAGAGAGAGTCACTATTCACGAGTTACTATTCATCCCACAAAAAAAAAATAGGTTTAGGGTTTTATTTCTTTTAATATATATGCTTATCCTTTGGCAAGTCATTAATCTGAATTCAACTATCCTAAGATAATTAATTCAAACTCTATCACTTCCCAAAGATAAGTAATATATTTTGAATTAAACTCCTTTGAATTTAAATTCAAATTTGAAATAAAATATAAGACATTTAAATAAATGAAATCACTTAATTTAAATATATAGCATGTGCCGAAATTCCTTGATTTCCCTCTTGGAATTTCGGCCACATCATTAAATATATAAGTGATTTAATTTAATTTAAATTCCTTTAGGCTTTAATATTCAATTAACTTAATTAACACAAGATAATTAATTAACTAAAATTAAACCTTATGGGCTGAATTTCTCTCTCTCATGGACCAAACCCCAATAGCAATATTATAACCCATTACATACATTAATTTGACTTTAATTAAAAGCCCAAATTAATGTCCAATACTTAATTTAAATATTTTAAGCCCAATGCTTTGTGTGCGATCCTATAGGTCCATTTAATGTTGGCAATGAATTAATAAATTAATTCAAAGGCTATATATATTCTCTAGCAAGATATTATAGCATTCCAAATTAAATGAAAATGCATATGGCATTTGGTGACCTAATGCAATTTTGCATAGTCCCTTACCCATAAATATCAGAATTAATATAAGGCATGGAACTAGTCATCCTTATATACATTAATTCATTTCTTGATATTCCAATGACACTGAATTCTCAGATAAATAATGATTACTCATTATTTCATCTCGGTATGGCCATACACTTCTCAGTTCACTGATCAAGTGGCCGGTGATATTTTTCTCTCTTATCGAGAGGGATAATCCCTTCACTTCTCTCATGCTCTCTAACATGAATCAGTGCATACCCAATCATACCCATACTTGTCACTCTGTTACGAGCACGTTAGGTGTATGTCAAAGTACACAGTAATTCATAAAGAGTTTCATAGAGATTTCAGGTCTAAGAACTCCGATACAAAACTTGCATATGAGAAACACTTATGACTTGTACCATGTAGTGTTCTCATGAGCGGATCAAATCCAGATACCATGTTCTTTAACATGTATCTATGATCTCTGATTGACACTCTTGTCCTAATGATTCGTAAGACAGAACTCATAAGATCAGAGAGAGCATACTAGTCTTAATTTATTTGTTATTCCCATAACAATGATTGACTAGGGATATTTAGAATGATGTCTCATTTGTTTCAAGGTCTTACAATCCATGTGCCTCACACATGATAACTTAAACCGAAACAACACTCTTGGATAGTTTTATCAATTGATATGCACAGGAATACAAAGGATAAAACAAATACCTCATTTTATTAATATCAAGTGTTTCGTTACAATGTATTGGGGCTAGGGCTTACACTAACAATCTCCCACTAGCACTAGTCCCAATTGGGCATAGCCCTAAGATCGAACGCTCTCAAATGAGCTTCGTGCAGATTTGGACGTAACTGTTTCGTCAAAGGATCTGCTACATTGTCTTCACTTGATATCTTGCTAACCTTGACGTCCCCACGATCAATGATTTCTCTGATCAGGTGGTACCTTCTGAGTATGTGTTTGGATTTCTGGTGTAACCGGGGCTCCTTAGCCTGTGCGATGGCCCCGTTATTGTCACAGAAAATTTCTAATGGATCTAGGATGCTTGGGACCACTCTTAATCCATTAATGAAATTTTTAATCCAAACAGCCTCTTTTGCAGCCTCACTTGCTGTAATATACTCAGATTCTGTAGTTGAGTCGGCAACGGTTTCTTGCTTTGAGCTTCTCCAGCTGACAGCACCACTGTTCAAAACAAAAACAAACCCAGATTGCGATCTAGAATCCTGAGTGCTGGTCTGAAAAGCAGCATCGGCATAACCTTGTATGACGAGCTCTTCTTGACCACCATACACCAAGAAGTGATCCTTAGTCCTTCGCAGATACTTAAGGATCCCTTTTACAGCAGACCAGTGCTTCTCACCAGGGTCTTGCTGAAACCTACTGGTTATACTCAGTGCATGAGCAACATCCAATCTAGTACATAACATAGTGTACATGATAGATCCAATAGCAGATGCATATGGGATTCTACTCATGTTGTCCCTTTCCTCTTTGGTTTTAGGGCACTGTTCTTTAGTCAAAGGAACTCCCAAAGCCAAAGGTATGTACCCTTTCTTTGAGTCTCCCATACTAAAACGCTTTAGTACTTTGTCTATGTACTTTTCTTGACTTAGTCCCAAAAGCCGATTCGATCTATCTCTATAGATTCGAATACCAAGTATTATTTCGGCTTCACCTAAGTCTTTCATTGAGAAACATTTTCCCAACCATTGCTTAACCTTTTGCAATGTTGGAATATCATTCCCAATGAGAAGGATGTCGTCCACATATAGGACAAGAAATACTACTATGCTCCCACTAACCTTCTTGTACACATAAGGCTCATCTTCGTTCTTGATGAAGTCAAATTCTTTGACTGCCTCATCAAAGCGAAGATTCCAACTTCGGGATGCTTGCTTTAATCCATAAATGGATTTTTGAAGCTTGCATACCTTCTTAGGATGCTTGGGATTGACAAAACCTTCAGGCTGTGTCATATACACATCCTCAAGTAAATTTTCGTTAAGGAAAGCAGTTTTGACATCCATTTGCCATATCTCATAATCATGATATGCAGCTATGGCAAGCAAGATCCTAATGGACTTGAGCATGACTACAGGCGAAAAGGTCTCATCATAGTCTATACCATGAGTTTGTCGAAAACCTTTTGCTACTAGTCTACCTTTGTAGGCCTTATCAGCTTTTAGTTTGAATAACCACTTGCATTCAATTACCTTAGCACCTTCTGGTGGATCAACCAAGGTCCAAACCTGGTTATCGTACATTGATTGCATCTCGGATTTCATGGCTTCAAGCCAATTATCCGAGTCTGGGCTTTCAATAGCTTCTCGGTAGGTAGTAGGATCCTCACGATCTACTAACTCAATAGTGTCACTGTTAGTGATTAGAAATCCATATCTCTCAATCTCCTGACGTACCCTACCAGACCTTCTAGGTACTTGTGTAATGGGTTTTTGTTCCACAACTGGTTGTGAACTTGATCCCATTTCCAAACCATCCTCTATAGGAGCTTGTGGCACTTGAATTTCTCCAAGTTCTACTTTACTCCCACTGTCTTTCTTGAGAAGGAACTCCTTTTCCAAGAAAACAGCCTTGCGAGCAACAAATACTTTGTTCTCGGCTTGTGAGTAAAAGTAGTATCCCTTTGTTTCTTTGGGATAGCCCACAAACAAGCAGACAGTCGATTTGGACTCTAGTTTGTCAGATGTTAATTTCTTAACATGTGCTTCACAGCCCCAAATCTTGAGAAAAGACATATTGGGTTCTTTCCTAGTCCATACCTCGTATGGTGTCTTCTCAACTGCTTTAGTTGGAGTATGGTTCAATAGAAACGCAGCAGTTTCTAATGCATAACCCCAAAAAGAGATAGGAAGATTAGCTTGACTCATCATAGATCGAACCATGTCCAACAGAGTTCGATTTCTCCTTTCAGACACACCATTCCATTGAGGTGTTCCAGGAGGAGTGAGCTGTGAAATAATACCACACTCCTTTAGATGACTGTCAAACTCTTGGCTTAAGTATTCGCCACCTCGATCTGATCGAATGGCTTTTATACTTTTGCCAAGTTGGTTTTCTACTTCGTACTTAAACTCTTTGAATTTCTCAAAAGTTTCAGACTTGTACTTCATTAGATAGACATAGCCATATCTACTGAAGTCATCTGTGAAAGTCACGAAGTAGCTAAAACCACTTCTAGCTTGTGTACTTAATGGTCCACATACATCGGTATGTATCAGTTCCAATAAGCCATTAGTCCTTTCACCTTTCTTGTTAAAAGGACTCTTTGTCATTTTTCCATGCAAACATGGCTCGCATGTGTCATAAGACTCTAAGTCGAATGACCCAAGCACTCCAGTTTTGTGGAGTCTTGAAATGCATTTTTCATTTGCATGTCCTAAACGACAATGCCAAAAGTAAGTAGGGTTCAATTCGTTTGATTTAACCCTCTTTGTATTAATGTTGTATATCGACTCTTTGTTTTGTAAATCAAGGATATAAAGGCCATTTTGCAACATGGCATTGCCATAAGAAATGCCTTGGCGACGAATATGAGCATTGCCATTTTTAATAACAAAATCAAATTCATCATTATCCAAACATGAAACTGAAATAATGTTTCTGCTCATAGCAGGCACATAATAACAATTATTCAAAACAATACAAAGTCCGGAAGGTAAAGTGAGGTGATAGTCGCCTATCTCCATGGCAGCAACTCGTGCTCCATTCCCCACACGGAGGTCCACTTCATTCTTCCCAAGTAACCGCCTATTTCTTAGCCCCTGCACATTTGAACAAATGTGAGAACCACAACCGGTATCCAATACCCAAGTGGTAGAAATAAAAAGGTTAATTTCAACAACAAAAATACCAGAACTGGACGCCTTGGCTCCATTCTTCTTTTGTTCTTCCTTGAAGAGAGCGCAATTCTTCCTCCAATGCCCTATCTTGTTGCAATGGAAGCAAGTGCTCTCACTCTCTTTGAGTTTTGGCGCCTTGGGCTTGGATTGGGCCTGAGGTGCACTCCCACTTGACTTGGGTTTTGCCTTTCCCTTTCCCTTTCCCTTAGCGGGTCCCTTCTTAATTCCCTTTTGAACCATTAGAACGGGATTGGTCTTTCGAATGTTCTCTTCAGCATTCTTAAGCATCCCATGAAGCTCAGTGACTGACTTGTTCATTGCATGCATGTTATAATTCATCACAAATGGATCATAAGCAGCAGGCAATGATCCTAAGATCAAGTCAGTGGCCAATTCCTTTGGCACTAGTACCTCAAGCTTCTCAAGAGTATCAAGATACCCTTTCATCTTGAGTACATGGGTACTAACAGGTGTACCCTCAGCCATCTTGCAAGAAATTAATGCCTTTGTTGTCACGAACCTCTCGTGACGAGCTTGCTCTTGGAACATCTCCTTGAGGTGCACCATGATCGCATAAGCCTCTTGGTCCATAAATTGCTTTTGCAATTCAGGCACCATAGTGGCCAGCATCAGACAGGTCACATCGTTGGAGTCGCTCTTCTTGGTCTCAAAAGTTTCCTTTTGAACCGCAGAGGCGTTCCTTCCTGGTTCTTCAGGCAAGGGTGCATCCAAAACATACGACTTCTTCTCTTGCTTAAGAACTATTATTAAGTTTCGAGACCAGTCTATGAAATTGGTGCCATTCAATTTGTCCTTTTCAAGGACCAATCGCAATGAGAAATTGTTATTTGAAGATGCCATTTTCAATCTACAATAAAATTTAGCAAGATTAAATGAGGTCTTATTTATGATCCCACAAACCGAATTAATATCCCTTTAAATAATTCGTGTTAGTGATTTAATGTGGGCCAAGATCCACTTTTCACAACAACTTATTAGTCAAGCTGAGCTTGTACACCTAACAAGTTAAGTTACTTAGGTAGGAAAACTCCAACCATGTCTCGTACATGACTCTTGGATCAAATGGGCTAACATCTTAAGATGTTATAGCACAACCCATTTATTAGTTGCCTAGGTCCGGGCATCCCTTTCCATGATAAGTCCAACCTACATTCACAACCCATGCCTCACAAAGATAATCGGGCGCATCTAGGACTCCTAGTCTACGTGACCGATGATCGATGCCTTGACATGTTTCGAATTAGGAAGGCAACTTTGTGACTTACTATTTTTAGGGATTCATTTTATTACGGCTTACATGGCATACGCTTTGTCATCCATACATAGCATGCATATATATATAATTGCATAAAGTAAAGCGTGACATACATGGGCCCAAAAACTTACAACTAAGATTCTATACTATTACATAAGAATCTTCGAGTTGGGCTTCTCCACTCCGGTGGGCTTCGTCTTGATTTATAAAGTCTTCAAATAAATTCTATTCTAAGAAATAAATGAAACTTTTACAATAAAATATAATGGCACGCATGCCATATTTAATTACAAAAATTCAGGGCCCATGAATGCACCATGCATATCCATTCATCACACCAAACAAGCAAATAAATATACATAGCATTCATGGATCAGACAAAGTCCAATTTTAATCAATTTAGCCAAGCCCATTAATGGAAATTGTGTACTTGAACCTTTAAGAGAAGACCCCGTGATGGGCCTGGGCCGAAGCCCAATGGACTAAATCCTCTTATTGAATAAGTTCTCTTAAAAGCCCAAAACACAAACTAGTTAGATTTGTGCCATAAATCAACTCTAGTATAATTTCCAATTTTGCCATTTTTAATTTTATGTCATATAGCCCATAAACATTAAAAATACGTATAATATGTGCTAACATGAATTAAAAATAAAATCATGAAGAACACATATAATAGAACACGGCATTCATGCAAAAACAAACAAACAACAAAACTAGTTGTTTAATGCTTATGTAATGCCATGAAATGCACAAACATTTAAATCAATTTTATGAGTCATTTAATAATCTAAATAAGTCCATAAATATTGATTTAATATTCTGTACCATTTTAATCTAAATGTGTTTTTACCATTTTAATCAAAACAAAGCAAACAATGTTGATTAAACATGTAACAAACACAAACTAGTCATTGTTTTAAGTGATTTTAAAATTAATCAATTAAATTATCATGGACCAGAATTAAAACCAAATTTAAAAAATGTCCAGACCTGATAATTAATCTTTAAATATCACTTACAAACATGCCAAAAATGTTTTTACATTTAATTTTGAAAACTAGTTGTCAAACTAGCAATTTACATGCCAACTAGCACCTAGTTTCATAATTAACATGTACCATCAGGTATAAATAATTAAATCCGACCATTACTAGCCCTAATAACATCTTAGGACAGTATATTAACATGTCACATTAATTATAATACCTATCTAATCAATTAAAATCGTTTTTACACCAAAACAATGCAAAAAACTCAAAACAGAAAATTTCAGATTTTTAATTAATTTTTTCATGCATCTAAAGCACTAAAATAAGCATGTCTAGGCTCTGATACCACTGATGGAATATGACATGGTATGATAATCATGATAGCACAGTGGAAAAACAAAAATTTTATCATACATACCATACATATCCAAAGATAGAATCGAAACATGCAATTTTAGGGTTATCGAACTTACAACTTTTGATGCCTTTTAAAACTTTTATTCCGATGATGACCATCAACAAAGATGGCTTTGTCCGCCTTAGATCTCGATCACCAATGCCAAGGAATAGCCTTTTGCGCCACTCCCTCTATTCTCACACACACAATTACACCGTCGGCTTAAAAACGAGATTGCTAGATCTCTTTTTCGGTATTGTGTAAGGGTTATAGTTTGAAGCTACAAAACTTGATTTTGTACTTCTTTAGATTGCTATTACTGCTCAATAACACAAGAGAATGAGGAACAATCCTTTCTCCTTGTGAAAAATTGAACAAAAGAATTAAGAGAGAGAGAGTCACTATTCACGAGTTACTATTCATCCCACAAAAAAAAATAGGTTTAGGGTTTTATTTCTTTTAATATATATGCTTATCCTTTGGCAAGTCATTAATCTGAATTCAACTATCCTAAGATACTTAATTCAAACTCTATCACTTCCTAAAGATAAGTAATATATTTTGAATTAAACTCCTTTGAATTTAAATTCAAATTTGAAATAAAACATAAGACATTTAAATAAATGAAATCACTTAATTTAAATATATAGCATGTGCCGAAATTCCTTGATTTCCCTCTTGGAATTTCGGCCACATCATTAAATATATAAGTGATTTAATTTAATTTAAATTCCTTTAGGCTTTAATATTCAATTAACTTAATTAACACAAGATAATTAATTAATTGAAATTAAACCTTATGGGCTGAATTTCTCTCTCTCATGGACCAAACCCCAATAGCAATATTATAACCCATTACATACATTAATTTGACTTTAATTAAAAGCCCAAATTAATGTCCAATACTTAATTTAAATATTTTAAGCCCAATGCTTTGTGTGCAATCTTATAGGTCCATTTAATGTTGGCAATGAATTAATAAATTAATTCAAAGGCTATATATATTCTCTAGCAAGATATTATAGCATTCCAAATTAAATGAAAATGCATATGGCATTTGGTGACCTAATGCAATTTTGCATAGTCCCTTACCCATAAATATCAGAATTAATATAAGGCATGGAACTAGTCATCCTTATATACATTAATTCATTTCTTGATATTCCAATGACACTGAATTCTCAGATAAATAATGATTACTCATTATTTCATCTCGGTATGGCCATACACTTCTCAGTTCACTGATCAAGTGGCCGGTGATATTTTTCTCTCTTATCGAGAGGGGTAATCCCTTCACTTCTCTCATGCTCTCTAACATGAATCAGTGCATACCCAATCATACCCGTACTTGTCACTCTGTTACGAGCACGTTAGGTGTATGTCAAAGTACACAGTAATTCATAAAAGAGTTTCATAGAGATTTCAGGTCTAAGAACTCCGATACAAAACTTGCATATGAGAAACACTTATGACTTGTACCATGTAGTGTTCTCATGAGCGGATCGAATCCAGATAACATGTTCTTTAACATGTATCTATGATCTCTGATTGACACTCTTGTCCTAATGATCCGTAAGACAGAACTCATAAGATTAGAGAGAGCATACTAGTCTTAATTCATTTGTTATTCCCATAACAATGACTGACTAGGGATATTTAGAATGATGTCTCATTTGTTTCAAGGTCTTACAATCCATGTGCCTCACACATGATAACTTAAACCGAAACAACACTATTGGATAGTTTTATCAATTGATATGCACAGGAATACAAAGGATAAAACAAATGCCTCATTTTATTAATATCAAGTGTTTCGTTACAATGTATTGGGGCTAGGGCTTACACTAACATAGTGTCGACAATATCAGATAATGGATGAGCAAAAGGGATAAAAGGTGACATTACCTCAGGGATATTCTCAGCAGGAGATGGATCGTTAGCTATTGGAGAAGAGGGGATGAAAACACAGTCATCAGCACCTTCACCAGTATTTGAAGAAGTTGTAGCAGCAGTATCCGACCCTCAATTTCCAGAAAAGTCACCAGCAGCAGTATCTGACCCTCCATTTTCGAAAGAGTCACCAGCAGCAGAAGAGTCCCCAGTATCTGGACATTCACTCAACTGCACTTGAGATCTTGGCCATTCATGTTTCATCTAGCTCACTTCTTCATCACAATTCTCCCCCTGACGAGATGAGATGGATGGCTTAGGAAAAAGTATAGCTGATTCAATAAAAGTAACATCCATTGTGACATATGTCCATTTATGAGTGAGATCAAAACAACGATAGCCCTTCTAATGTACTCCATACCCAAGAAAAAGACACCTCATAGCACGAGGATCAAGCTTTGTCTGTTGGTCCTTCTAGACATGAACAAATACAAGACACCCAAACACACGTGGGGGCATCATCAATGTAGATGACATAGAAACAGGGGTGGACAGCACCTGGATAGGAATCTGCATTTCAAGAACTCTGGATGGCATTCTATTGATCACATACACAACATTCATGACAACATTTATCCAATAATGCCCAGACATATTAGCTTCAATAAGCAAAGCTCTTGCAGTTTCCAGTATGTGCCTATTTTTTCGTTTTGTGACTCCATTTTGCCGAGGAGTTTGAGGACAAGATGTCCCATGAACCATCCCGTGTTGATGAAAGAATTCTTAGAACCGTCTGTTTTAAATTCACCCTCATTATCTGATTGAAGAACCTTTGTTTGGGCGGAATATTGAGTGCCTGTTTTAAATTCACCCTCATTATAAAAATTCACCGTCTGTTTTAAATTCACCCTCATTATAAAAATACTGGAACATTTTAAATACCTCATCCTTATTTTTTAATAGATATAGCCACGTCATCCTTGTGCAGTCATCCACAAAAAACACAAACCACCGAAAACCATATAAGTTAGGCTTTGGAGATGGACCCCATACATCAGTATGAATAAGAGAAAAAGGAACTGCACTTTTATTAAAGCTTAAGGAATAATGAGCACGATGGCTTTTAGCCAAGATACATGTTTCACACTTCAATCTAGAAGCATTTACATTGGAAAACAATGTAGGAAATACATGCTGCAAGTATCCAAATGAAGGATGACCCAATCTCCTGTGCCAAAGCCACACTTGTTCCTCCTTGGATTTATTTTTAACCGTAGTTTGACAGGCTGTTCCTGGACCGGTTCCCATCTTGATATCTGCTAGGTAGTAGAGCCCTCCCTTCTCAATACCACGAACAACAATCTCCTTAGTCTGAATATCCTTAAGTAAGACATCATTAGCAGACATGATAACAACACAATTTAAGTCTTTAGTAAGCTGGCTCACAGGTATAAGTTTATGAGACAATGATGGAACTAGAAGAGTGTTAGATAACGATAGTTTTGCTGTCACCATTACTGTCCCAGCCCCTGTTACAGAGGAAAGTCTTCCATTAGCATTGGTAATGTTGGTTCTTCTAAGTGTAGATTGTTGTAAAAAATCAGTTTCATCATAGGTCATATGGTCGGTGGCTCCTGAGTCAAGAATCCAATTGATATGATCATTGTCTTTACTGAAACTAGAGGAATGCATACCTACAATTGAGCTATGAAAATCAACAGTGTTAACATTATTAGCTTGAGATGGAATTAAGGAGAGATGCACATCACTGATAGCAGTTGAGCCTTGACCCCTAGCTCCTTGTTCACCCTTGTCGATATTCCTATTCCCATCTCCATTACATTTTTTCTTCAACTGCAGTTCATGCCACCACTCAGGATATATAGCCATGGATCTTAAAACATGTCTCTCTAGTATGTTTGGTTCCACCACAATGAGAACATTTCAGTTCATCAGTCCCCTATTTAGTTTTAGAAGAGGAATTGGATTTTCCATTGTGAGAGTGTGTGAACAACGGATTCACAATCTTTAAACTTTTAGAAGCTAGGACTGCACCTGATGGTTCATCCGCCATAGATCCTACCATCACCGCTTGGCGCATAGCCTCTCATCGAACTTGTCCATTCGCCTGTTCCACTGATGAGAATGGTTGCATTTGTAAAATATCTCTGCTTATGTTATCCAGCCTTTCATCCAAGCCATCCAAGAAACGATACACCTGATCCTCCTACACCATGTTGTTATAACGTTGAATATCAGCCTGACATTCCATGAGATTTGGCCTTCTAAAGTCAATTTTCCTCCACAATCCCTACAGAGTATTGTAATATTTTTCCACTGAACCACCTGCTTGTTGCAATTGTGAGACTTTACGTCGAAGATCATATACTTGAGAGGCATCACTCCCATCAAAGAAGGTGGTTGCCACAACGTCCCGCACTAGTTTTGCTGTAGAATACCTGATGAAGTTCCCGATCAATGATGGATCCATGGAATTGATGAACCATTCTTTTACTATAGCATCATCAGTACGCCATCTTCTAAAGCTTGGATTATTTGTCTCAGGTTGAGGTAGATCACCATTAATATACCCCAGCTTGTCTCTGCCAGAGATATACATCTGTACCACTGGAGACAATAGCCCAAAATTAGTTCCATCCAATCTGACTCCAATTGGACCAGTTGACATATTTGATGTCATACTGGTGCTAGAGTTCTTAGACAAGATTTTCGCCATTTTTGCAGTGAGTTCTGACAAGATTGCTGAAGAAGATACTTTTGCAGCATCACGTGATCGAGAGCTTTCATCGGCGATGTCAGTAGTTTGAACAGTCGTAGAAGAGATTTGGTTATGTTAGTGCCCGTAGAGATCAATCATATGCTTTGATACCATGTTTTCAATAAAAGGAAAAACTCATCTTTATTCATCATATTAACAGGTAATTTATACAAGAGAATAAATCTTCTATTTTTGGTATACAAAATAATACCAAGTTAAACTTCCTAACTTACAGAAATCAATCCTAGATTTTCCTCCTAATTTATAGGAGATTTCCAACAGCCTTGGCCTCGAAACTTTGTAAAATTTCATATATGGCATACAAAATTTTATTTATAGTTAAATAAAATATTAAAAATAAAACATGTTTTTCTTTTGGCCTCCTAAATATAAAAAAAAGTTTTCATGTATACTCTTTAAAAAATTAATATCTAATCTTTAATTTTGATTCAAAAACTAAAAAATGGCACTTTGTAAATTAACAAATATATAATTCAGAAATTAAATAAATATTTAATTACCAAAACTCTTATTTTTACAAGATAAATATACTTGATGCTTTTATATAAAAGGCAAATATATTAAAGAATAGTAAGATGAAATTTCGCAACTAATTTCACGGGTTAATTTCACTGGTGGTCATTAAAGTATTGTAATTGTAACGATGTGGTCATATAACTTCGATTTGTAACGAAAAAATCACGTAAGTATTATTTTGTAACATAAAAGTCAATTTGACCAAAATTTCAAAAATTAGACTATCAGAGCGTGTAATACACGCGTTAAACAAGAACTGCTCAGCAAAGATTGACACGTCACTTCCACGTGTCATAACAAAAAAAATCCCAAAACTCTGCCCCATTTTAATGCATGAAAAGTGATAAAAAGAAGAAAGAAAGAAAGAAACAGGGGTTTGGTTGGCACCGTGAAAGGAAACCCAGTAACAGCACCCTACGCCAGCGTCGAGGAAGGAGGGGAGGGAATCACCAGAGTCGGTTGATCGTCCGGCATCGCGTCCGCCGTTGATGGCACCTTATGGCCATGCATCTTCGTTGCAACCACCGTCCGCCCCCTAATCGATCGTAGCTCAAGGTAAATCGCGATTTTCTCTGTTCTCAATTATGTTTTTGCTCTTTTTTCGTTCAAGTCCGGCATCGGGAGGTGACGTGGGTGGTACCGTAGGACTCCTGAAGGCGAGGCAAAGCTCTGATGTCCTCCGTTCCTTCCCTTTTGCCTTCAATGGGCAGATCGGAATGGAAGGTAGCGGGCGATTCAAGGGTGATTTTCGATCTATTGGTGAAAGTGGCATTGGGTGTTTACATAATTCTTTGACTTCTATCCATTGATGGTTCTCAAACTACTGTATGCGTGTGTCGATCCATCTACGTGTGTGGGTGCGTGTTTGTGTGTATATCTGTCTTTTTATCTGTGTTTATTTGGTTTTTTAATCACTGATTATGGGTGGATAGAACGTTTCGGAGTAAACTATTAGGTAATTTATCAAATAATACTTTTTTCTGTTTTTAGTTTCATTGTCATTTTAATTGGTGAAGAATATCATTACCAGTTTAATCCGCCGTCAAGAATATCAAGGATATCATTACCAGAGTTAATCCTTTCCTCATCGGCAATCTCGACCTCGCCTTGAGACGACTGAACTCCTCTGCTCATAATCTGTTGTCGTTTCATAGCTGAGATCGACAAGGGCTCTAGATCTAGATGGAGCTAGGAGAGAGAGGGGGAGAGAAGAAAGAAAGGGGCGGGATGATTCGGATGCAGAGTTTTGCTTTTTTTTTGTTATGACATGTGGCAGTGATGTATCAATATTTGTTGAGCTGGTCTTATTTAACGCGTGTATCACACGCTCCGATGGTCTGATTTTTGAAATTCCAGTCAAATTGATTTTTATTTTACGAAATAATACTTGCGTGATTTTTTTATTACAAATCGAAGTTATATGACCATATCGTTACAATTGCAATACTTTAATGACAAACGATGAAATTAACCCCTAATTTCACTTCCTAATTTTATCTTTCTCATAATGTTTAATTTAATTTTCAAAATTTTTAATGATTATTATTTTCTTTAAATTAAATTCTCATCCAAATTATCATGTTAATTTTTATTTAAGACCAATTTGACTATTTAACGTAAAATAATGCTCATTTATCTTTTTTTTTTCTTTATTTATTATTTTTATGTTATTCTCTTGATTATTACTATACAAACATAACGCAAAATTAAAATTTTATGAAAAAATCAAATAAAATTTATTTTTGGAAGTAATAATGGAAAAATGGTGACAAATTATTGTATGCTAATTTTAATTTGATCCAAATGGTGATATTTTGATTAGTTAGTAAGCTAAATTGAGCATAATTTTTTTTTTTTAAATCCATCTCGTCCTTTTCTAATTTTAACCCTCTAAAAATTATTTTGTTTGTTCCGCTCCTGATCATGATGAGATGGATGATTGGTATCCTTTGTTTTTTATCCAAGAGTATCGTTATAGAAATTGAGAAAGATTTTCTTTATATATATATATATATATAATTGGTTTCTTCAAATCTAATCCATTAATAGGTTAACCACTTAATACGGTCTGTTAACCATTAAAAAATTAATTAAACGTATATAATTATTTCATAATTTAAAAAAAAAAGCATACATAAAATTAAGATATAAATTTTAGTAATTTTAAACATAAAAGTACAAATAAAAATCAGATAATTAAAATTTAATGCCAATATAATAAAAAAAATTAAATAAATGCTTTACAAAACAATAAAAAAAAATTTAACACTAATTTGTCACTCAATATTAGGCGGATGATTTTCAATAATTAAATTATAAAAATATACTCATATACATAAAGTAAAATGATAATAATTAAAATGTGAAATATATATATATTAGTTAACTATTAACCAACCAATTAACTGATAACCAAACATTAAAATTAGCTTTAATCAGATCACATAACCGTCCAATTTTGGAAAAAGATGAAATTTGTAGCTTCAGTGCAATTTAAGTCGCTGAAAAAAAAAATCTAACTCCAAGGTTTTGAAAAATATCTCAATTGCAATCTATCTTTTAATAATTCAAGAAAAAAGGTCGATTAATGCTGGATTTTCTGTAAATAAAATAATAGATCAAAGAAGCCTAATAGGCTTACAGTATTAGCAGTGAGCAAAAAGTATTAGCAGTAAGCAAAAAAAAACTAAAAAAAATGGTTAAACTACATTTATATTATATCCTTCTGTTTAATTATATAGTAATATTTATACCCTGATTAACTTTTATATATATTATTTTTTTATCATATATTGGTATTTATATTTTATTTAATAGAATTTAATTATATTTTCTTATATTTTAAAATTTATGATATGATATTTAATATTATTCAAAGTTTTATTTGACTTAGAATGAAGCATATTAATTTTTAATGAATATTAAATCTATTTTATAATATTAGCTATTAAATTATAGAACATGAATTTTTATTAGTAAATTATGTTTGTTTCGTAATTTTTATATTAAATTACTTTACATATTTAAAATTGAATTGAACTATGTCTATTTTTTTTATAATTTTATGTTATAAATTTTAATGGTTAATCGAAAAATATTGGTGAACCAAATCGAAAAATCGAAATCGATGGACTGGTTAACTGAATGTAACGGACTGATTAATGGTTAGTAATTTTAAAAAATCGATATTAATGGACTGATTAAATTTTTTACTAATGGACTGATTAATCGGTTCATGCTCACTCCTATATATACAATATCAGGTTTCAACAATCTTATTTTTGTTCAGTTCTATACAGTATCGGGTATCAACAATCTTATATTTGTTCAGTTTGGAGAGAATCCAAAGCCAACAATTAGCCATGCATGAATATATATAGATACTATTAATTAATTGGATTGGATCTATGATAAATCAATTTAATGATAACTTAATTTATACAAAGTAATTACATAATTTTTACAGATGTAGATTTGTTTCTAAGAGTATGCAATCTTGTGATATTGGGTTGATTTCATTTATAGTCACTCAATTTATACTAAAATTATGCAAAAATAATAAAAGAATTTTTTTTAAAAAAAAAGTTACTGAACTTAAAACTTTTATATGTAAAAATAACTATGATTGATTTTCGATGATAACACTTGATGGAGCATGCCATGTCAGCAAATAAGGAATGAGATTGATTTTACTCGTAATCATTAAACTTATACTAAAATTTCACAAAAATAATAAAAGAATTTTTTTTTCTTTAAAAAAGTCATTGAACTTAAAATTTTTAATGAACAAATTGCTAACATGGTATATTCCGGCAAGTATCATTATCGGAAACCGATAATAATTATTTTTGTATATATATAAACGTTTTAAGTTCAGTGACTTTTTTGAAAGAAAAATTTTTTTTATTAATTTTTCGTAATTTTGACATAAGTTGAGGGAGCATGAATGAAACTAAGCCTGTGATATTTATTGGAATGGAACAGGAGATTCTATCAATTCCGCCACCTTAGAATGGTTTATTGAACAATTGCTGTAAACCCGTTGGTTTGTTTTTGTATCATATTTTGATATTAATCATTTGTCAACTAACAAATACACAATAAACTTGATTTTATTTTAAATAAAGCAAATCTGAAATTGACATGTTAGTATTTTTTTTCTCCTAAGATGCTTCAATTCAATAATTATTGAATAATTTCTACGCTTATTACTGTGATGTAACCTGCTGGTTGATAGATTGCATGTTTGACCTTCGATTAATTACGAAATTATGGGCCAACTAAAATGTTCAAAATGTCTGAAAGTTGCAGCAACTTTGTTTCTTTCTCATAGCAAATCTAATGCTTTGATCTTTTTTATGTTGATGTGCTGATATTGTTATTTTATTAGAGAAAATCCATAAAGCACAGTTATTTTCATTTATTTATTTATTTTTGTTCTTTGGAAGTTGTTAATTTTCCAATTCCATAGCAATTATTCTATCATCTGGTAAAAGGGAGTATTGAATTTGAGCAACTGATTGTTTTATGTATGGGCTGTAAATTAAGAGATGGAGAGCTTCTTGTGTTATAAGAAAGACTGATAAATTATACATGGACAACACCCATAGGTAACACCATACCATACTCTTCCTTGGGAGAAAAGCTGCTGAGCTTATATTCTCCACTTCCTGAATAAATTGAGATAATATATAAATTACAGAATTAAAAAAAGAAAATTATGAGGAACTAATATTTTGCATTCTACGTTTGACGAATGAAGAGCAAAGATATAGCACACTAAAATTTTCCATTGACATATTCACATCTCACTTAAAGTGGGATAACGTAATATTATTTTACTGAAATGTTCTTTTTGTCCAAGTATATCTTTATCAAAGCTATAAAGTTACAGCACTTTTATATGTCTATTTCGACATTTTTATAGATTATTTATAAGTTCTTATCAAATCTAACTTTAAACTTAGAAAATCTGAAAAAATAAAAAGTAATTAGTAGTATATAGACAACTCAAAAAGCAAATATGAGCTTGACACATTTTTGTTATTGTAGGGCATAGGCATTTTTTTTGTTGTAGGCATAGGTATGACATATGTTTTTGTTGTTGTAGGGTATAGGCATGGCATATATTTTATTGTTGGAAGGCATGGGCATGGGCATAGGCATAGGCATAAGCATGATTTTCATTTTTTTTTAAAATAAGTAATCCTCCTCCTGTTTTTCATTCACTGCAATTTTGGCTTCATTTGTTGGATTTGATATTTGACATCCACCAACACTTGTATTGCAGGTGATTTGTCTTCTTGTAATGCGAACAAGGTGTATTATTTTCTTCATTGACATTGCTTGAAAAACTTGATCCTTCCATGTGTAGCTTTTTGTATGTGTATTTTTTGATTCTCGAGAAAGAAGTCTCTGATACCAAAATTTGGATTTTATTTATGTAGGAGAGAAAAATATAAAAATAGAGAAACTTGACAAAGAACTTTAGAACTCAATAAACTTGGCCTTTTCACCAGTTTATTTAATTATAGAACTTACATATTTAAACTAAAATGTGCAACAAACATAAAAAAAAATATTCCTAAAAATGTGAATATAAAACAATAAAATTAAATTCAAATTTAAATATAATAAATCCTAACTTTTCTACTTCAATCTTTGACTTATTCTAATTGACTTATTCTCAACAATGTTGGATTTTATTTATGTAGGAGATAAAAGTATAAAAATAGAGAAACTTGGCAAAGAACTTTAGAACTCAATAAACTTGGCCTTTTCACCCGTTTATTTAATTATAGAACTTACATATTTATACTAAAATGTGCAATAAACATAACAAAAATATTCCTAAAAATATGAATATAAAACAATAAAATCAAATTCAAATTTAAATATAACAAATCCTAACTTTTTTACTTCAATCTTTGACTTATTCTAATTGACTCATTCTCAACACTCCTCCTTGAGTCAGTTGCTACAAAAAAAATGATTTAAAATGCATATGAATTTTATTTTTCATTGTTATGAGGCATAATATGGTTCATGATTATAGGAATATGAGCCTGACACATTTTTGTTATTGTAGGGCATAGGCATTTTTGTTGTTGTAGGCATAGGTATGGCATATGTTTTTGTTGTTGTAGGGTATAGGCTGGCATTTTTTTTTTTTTTGTTGGAAGGCATGGGCATGGGCATAAGCATGGGCATAGGTATAGGCATAAGCATGGTTTTCATTTTTTTTAAAGTAAGTAATCCTCCTACTGTTTTTCATTCATTGCAAATTTGGCTTCATTTTCTTATTTATTTTTGCATATTCTCTGTATATGACCCATTTGGCCACATTTGTTGCATTTGATATTTGGTCTCCACCAACACTTGTATTGTGGATGATTTATTTTCTTGCAGTAAGGACAAGGTGTATTGTTTTCTTCATTACTTCTTTTCTTCACAAATATTGCTTGTAAAGCTCCTTCCACAATACCTTCTTCTTTTATAGATTTTCTTTGTTCATATGCCTGCAAAGCATTTAAAAGTTCTGCCAAAGTAATACTCGACAAATCTTTAGTATTTTCCAAAGTAGAAATTGTAATTTCATATTTTTTAGGCAACGTAACAAATAATTTTTCAACTATCCTTTCTTCAGAAAATACCTTACCAAATAATCTTATCTTGTCGACGATGCTAAAATGCCTGTCAACATCCTCTTTGATTGTCTCGGACTCTTTCATTTTTTTCATTTCAAATTTGCGTAATAAATTTATCACACGCATGTGTTTTATTCTTTCATTTCCTTGATACTCCTTTTCAAGATATTTTCAAATTTCTGTAGCCGAATCGAGTTGTATAATTCTGAAAAGTATTGAGGGTGAAACGGTTGACTATAGACATGCTTTGGCTCTAGCTCTCTTTGCTTTTTTTCTTTGTGCATTTTGATTTGAGCTACTGTTGGATTGGGTCCTAGTGGAGGAATTTCAAAATCTTCTTCTACAGCATCCTAAAGATCCAAAGCTTCAAGATGGACCGTCATTTGTACTGCCCAAGTTTGAAAGTTTGTTCCATCAAATTTTGGCAGTTGCATTTGTGAAAAATTTATTTGACCCTCCATGTTTAGATTTTATGTATGTGTATTTTTGGTATCAGAGCCTTTTTTCTTGAGAATCAAAAATACACATACGCAAAATCTAAACATGGAGGGTCAAATAAACTTTTCACAAATGCAACCGCCAAAATTTGATAAAACAAACTTTCAAACTTGGGCAGTACAAATGACGGTCCATCTTGAAGCTTTGGATCTTTGGGATGCTGTAGAAGAAGATTTTGAAATTCCTCCACTAGGACCCAATCCAACAGTAGCTCAAATCAAAACGCACAAAGAAAAAAAGGCAAAGAGAGCTAGAGCCAAAGCATGTCTATACTCAGCCGTTTCACCCTCAATACTTCCCAGAATTATACAACTCGGTTCGGCTACAGAAATTTGGAAATATCTTGAAAAGGAGTATCAAGGAAATGAAAGAATAAAACACATGCGTGTGATAAATTTATTATGCAAATTTGAAATGAAAAACATGAAAGAGTCCGAGATAATCAAAGAGTACGTTGACAGGCTTCTTAGCATCGTCGACAAGATAAGATTATTTGGTAAGGTATTTTCTGAAGAAAGGATAGTTGAAAAATTATTTGTTACGTTGCCTGAAAAATATGAAATTACAATTTCTACTTTGGAAAATACTAAAGATCTGTCGAGTATTACTTTGGCAGAACTTTTAAATGCTTTGCAAGCATATGAACAAAAAAAATCTATAAGAGAAGAAGGTATTGTGGATGGAGCTTTACAAGCAATGTTTGTGAAGAAAAGAAGTAATGAAAAAAACAATACACCTTGTCCTCACTGCAAGAAAACAAATCATCCACAATACAAGTGTTGGTGGAGACCAAATATCAAATGAAACAAATGTGGCCAAATGGATCATATACAGAGAATATACAAAAATAAACAAGAAAATGAAGCCAAATTTGCAATGAATAAAAAACAGGAGGAGGATTACTTATTTTAAAAAAAAAATGAAAAGCATGCTTATGCCTATGCCCATGCCCATGCCCATGCCTTCCAACAACAAAAAAATATGCCATGCCTATACCCTACAACAATAAAAACATATGCCATACCTATGCCTACAACAACAAAAATGCCTATGCCCTACAATAACAAAAATGTGTCAAGCTCATATTCCTATAATCATGAATCATATTATGCCTCATAACAATGAAAAATAAAATTCATATGCATTTTAAATCATTTTTTTACAGCAATTGACTCAAGGAGGAGTGCAGAGAAGAATGTTGGATTTTATTTATGTAGGAGAGAAAAGTATAAAAATAGAGAAACTTGGCAAAGAACTTTAGAACTAAATAAACTTGGCCTTTTCACCCGTTTATTTAATTATAAAACTTACATATTTATACTAAAATATGCAACAAACATAACAAAAATATTCCTAAAAATATGAATATAAAACAATAAAATCAAATTCAAATTTAAATATAACAAATCCTAACTTTTCTACTTCAATCTTTGACTTATTCTAATTGACTCATTCTCAACACTCCTCCTTGAGTCAATTGCTGCAAAAAAATGATTTAAAATGCATATGGATTTTATTTTTCATTGTTATGAGGCATAATATGGTTCATGATTATAGGAATATGAGCTTGACACATTTTTGTTATTGTAGGGCATAGGCATTTTTGTTGTTGTAGGCATAGGTATGGCATATGTTTTTGTTGTTGTAGGGTATAGGCATGGCATATTTTTTGGTTGTTTGAAGGCATGGGCATGGGCATAGGCATAGGCATAAGCATGGTTTTCATTTTTTTTAAAATAAGTAATCCTCATCCTGTTTTTCATTCATTGCAAATTTGGCTTCATTTTCTTGTTTATTTTTGCATATTCTCTGTATATGACCCATTTGGCCACATTTGTTACATTTGATATTTGGTCTCCACCAACACTTGTATTGTGGATGATTTGTTTTCTTGCAGTGAGGACAAGGTGTATTATTTTCTTTATTACATCTTTTCTTCACAAACATTGCTTGTAAAGCTCCTTCCACAATACCTTCTTCTCTTATAGATTTTTTTGTTTATATGCCTGTAAAGCATTTAAAAGTTCTGCCAAAGTAATACTCAACAGATCTTTAGTATTTTCCAAAGTAGAAATTGTTATTTCATATTTTTCAGGCAACATAACAAATTATTTTTCAACTATTCTTTCTTCAGAAAATACCTTGCCAAATAATCTTGTCGACGTTGCTAAGAAGCCTATCAACGTTTGAAGACTTGCCTCATTGCCGGGAGTTGATTGGTGGTGGTGGTGTCTCCGTCCGCCGCCTTGATTCGTTAGAATGAAAAAAAATCCATTTAAAATAAAAATAGAAAAACTCGACGATCGGACGACCACAACGGAGGCCGGACGCCGGTGAGAGGGAGAGGGCACGTCGTTCGTTGCCGTCGCGGTGGTGGCTGGCGTGAGGGGTGGCCGATGGTTACCGGTCTCTCCTTCCTTTTCTTTTTCTTTCTTCTTCCTTGGGTCGCTGTTCACTGCACTGCACTTTGTTTTGTTTTTTGTTTTTTGTTTTTTTTTCTTTCTTTCTTTCTTTTCTTTTCTTGTCTTTTACCAAGTTGGTGGCCATTATATTTTGCCCCAATTTGCCGACATTCATTTCTCTTTTTTTTTTCTTTTTGTTTTTTTTACACAAATGTATTTACATAAATATATATTTATTCATAATTTACCATTTGGCCCCCGAAACCTTTTCTCTCACTTTCAAAGCTCCTATTCAGTTTAAAATAGATACCATAATTTTTATTACATCAAAAATAGGTGGGATATAAATTTTTAACTCAATCGTAGCCCGTTATCTATCCGATTTAAATTGATCAGTCCGATTCGATAACTATCAGTGTTACAGAAAATTTACTTCTTGCAGCCAAAATAATCTATATATTATTTTAGACTTAACTGCAATTTTTGGAGTCCGTTTACTATTTTAAAATATTTATACAAAGTTGAATTAATTTTCAATAACAAAAATTGACTCACTACCTTTTTTGTATTTTTGACTTTTAGAGGCCTATTTGACCTCGATTTCATTTCAAATTTCAAACATGGACTCACCATAACCAACATTTTTCGATGATCCAATAAAATATTTTTGACTTTCGGGTATACTTTTCGGTCCAAAAAATACTATTCACTGTCGGAAAAATACTGTAAATGGCTAATCCGGTTTTAGGGCCGTTACAAGCCTGAAATTTTGGTAACATGCAATTTGAAGTACAATCTTTAGGCAAGGTTACAAAGTCAGAGGTACCTCGCAGAAATTTCTCCTTATTGAATTTTTTAATGATCGAAGTGCCTAACTTTCTATCGACCCGAGTCCCAACACAAGGAAGAGAAAGAGCTTTGCTAAGAATTTCAGGAGTAACATCAAGTTTATAATTTTTTAAGACAACAGTGAACCCGTGTTCAGTGACATTATCAATGGAAGTATAGAAAGAACGTACCAAATCTGGATAGAAAAAATTGAAGACATAGGTGAAAAATGGAAGCCATTTTTGCCCTTCAATCCATTTTGCCAAATCGGGAACAAATTTTACCATGGCTACCTAATCGATTGTCTTAAGAGGAAGGATCATATCTTCCAAAGAACTGATTTGAACTTTCTTTCTTTTGGATTTCAGATCAACAAATTTTATAGGAGATTTTCGTTTGGAACCGCTCACTTTTGCAGATGTTGGGGGCTATTCCTCTGCGATTTCAAGTGAATCATCACGTTGAGGATGTCTTCGAGCAGCCTTTTTCACTCTTTCCATTTTTTGATGATTGAAGAAGTGTTTTAGGTGCTATGGTTTCAAGGTAAGAAGAAAAAAGAAAAAATTTTGGGGAAGAAGATAAGAAAGATGAGAAAGATGAAGAGGGCACTGGTTACAATACAAAGCGTCAGTTTTCAAGAAAATGAGGGTTTTTACATTTAATAAAAGGTGATGTGATAAGACACACCTTTTTGAATTTAATCATATCTCTTCCCAAAGAGATAACTGACATATTTTGAATTTTAATTCAGTTTTCATAAAATAGGGTGAGTAACCAAAAAGAAAACTATTTTGTAGGCGGGAAGAAGAAGAAGATAGCCAAAAACCACTTTTATCCTTGTCAGTTTGAATATATTATGAATAGTATTAAGATAAATTTGCCTTTTCAATAAGGATAAAGAACCAGTCAAACATGCAAAGTATTTTTCTGACATGCAAATTAATATCAGAACTCGTAATAGAATATAATAACATTTATCAAAATAGAATAGAACTCGTAACTATTCTACTTAATATTAGAACACATAATAGAATTATATCAGAAAAGAACATGTATTCTAGTAAAAAATTATTACCTTAGCAGATTACCTACTTGTCAACAGTGCCCATACCAAGCTTTCTTCTAATTTGAAAGAATTGGTCTTCCTTTAGGGGTTTTGTGAAGATATCAGTTAGTTACTGTTCTGTTGGAACAAATTCTCGCATAATATCACCACGCTGAACATGATCTCTGATGAAGTGATGTCTGATTTCTATATGCTTGGTTCTGGAATGCAAAATAGGATTTTTAGTTAAATTTATTGCACTTGTGTTGTCACAGAAAATTTAAATATGATCAAACTCAATTCCATAATCTTTTAGTTGCTGTTAAATCCACAAGACTTGTGCAACACTTCCTCCAACTGCAATGTATTCTACTTTTGCCGTAGACAAAGCTGCTGAATTTTGTTTTCTGCTGGACCATGTCCAAGAAAATGACAAGCACCAGAAGTACTTTTTCTATTAATTCTACACCCAACATAATCTGCATCAGAATAACCTATTAGATTAAAATAATTTGTTTTTGAATACCACAACCCCAGTTCTGGAGTTTTCACTAAATATCTTAGTATTCTCTTTACTGCAGCTAGATGTGACTCTTTTGGAGTAGATTGGAACCTTGCACACAGACATACACTGAAATGTATATCTGGTCTACTTGCTGTTAAATAACGTAGAGACCCGATCATGCCTCTATAATTCTTTTCATCCACATTTCTGCCTTTTTCATCTTTTTCCATCTTGATTGTAGGGCTTATGGGAGTGCTTGTTGATTTTGTATCTGCCATCTTAAACTTTTTGATCAACTCCTTTGTATATTTAGTTTGACTAATGAAAATCCCATTCTTACATTACTTGATTTGTAAGCCCAAGAAGAACATAAGTTCACCCATCAAATTCATGCTTCATAATAGATTCAAACTCTTTGCACATAATTATATTAGTTGAGCCAAAGACGATATCATCAACATAAATTTGCACAATCAAAATATGAGATGAATGATATTTTATAAACAATGTATTATCAACTTTTCCTCTATTAAAATCATGAGTAAGAAGAAAACAACTCAATCTTTCATACCAAGCTCTTGGAGCTTGTTTTAAACTATATAAAGCCTTTTTGAGTTTATAAACAAAATTTGGATGTTCTTGACTTTCAAAACCAGGAGGTTGTGCCACATATACCTCCTCATTTAAAATTTCATTTAGAAAAGCACTTTTTACATCCATTTGAAATAATTTAAAATTTCTAAAACATGCATATGCATATAAGATTCTAATTGCTTCTAATCTAGCTATTGGAGCAAAAGTTTCATCGTAATCGATACCTTCCGCTTGATTGTAGCCTTGAGCAATAAGTCTTGCTTTGTTTCTTACTACATTACCTTGTTCATCAAGCTTATTTCTAAATACCCATTTAGTACCAATAATAGAACAATTTAAATGTTTAAGAACTAAATTCCAAACTTTATTTCTTTCAAATTGATTTAATTCTTCTTGCATAGCAAGAATTCAATTTTCATCATTTTGAGCATCTATGAAACTTTTCAGTTCTAATTGAGAAACAAAAGCTATATTACCACAATATTCTCTCATTGCTCTTCTAATCATCATTCTTTGTGATGGTTCTGTCAGTAAGTCTTCTTTTGGGTGATATTTGTGAAATTTCCAGTCTTTTGGCAGTTCTGCAGGTTGTTCTGTAGCCTGTTGTTCTGCCAAATCATTTATAGGTCATTTTACTTGACTTTTTAGATGTTGATCTGTAGATTTTTCTGATGACTGATCTGCTGCTTGATTATTAGATCTATCAAATGGATCTGCTTATTGATTTGGTAGATTCTCTATCTGATTATTTTTTCTAGTTTTTTATTTGAATTTCTTTTCTCTATATCTATATTATCATCAAAATAACTCCATTCTCTAGAGTTTTGGTTAGTAGAATCAAATTTAATATTTATAGATTCTTCTACCATTAAAGTTCTTCTATTAAACACTTTATAGGCTTTGCTATTTAAGGAGTAACCAAGAAAAATACCTTCATTAGATTTTACATCAAATTTACTTAAATTATTTTTATCATTGAAAATAAAACACTTACAGCCAAAAGGTTGAAAGTAGCTGATGTTAGGTTTTCTTCCCTTTCAGATTTCGTATGGCGTCTTGTTTAGACTTGATCTGATTAGAGTTCTGTTCAGAATGTAACACGCAGTATTTACTGCTTCTACCCAGAAGTATTTTGGAAGACTATTTTCATTGATCATTGTTCTGGTCATCTCTTGAAGAGTTCTATTCTTCCTCTCTACTATACCGTTCTGTTGAGGTGTTCTAGGAGCTGAAAAGCTATGATGAATTCCAGATTTGCTGCAGTACTCTTCAAAATGCTTGTTTTTTAATTCTCCTCCATGATCACTTCTTATACTTGAAATCATGTACCCTTTCTCATTCTATATCTTTTTGGTCAAATTTTCAAATGCTCTAAATGCTTCACTTTTATGAGTAAGAAATAAAGTCCAAGTGAATATTGAATAATCATCCATAATTACAAATACATAAGCTTTCCCACCAATAATTGCAGGACTTATGGGTCTAAACACTACAAGAAAAATTTTGATTCCCGACGGAATAAATTTTTTCGTAGGTAAAATTGTCGGAAAAAATATATATTGCGACGGAATAACAAATCCGTCGTAAATAATAGAGGGAAATTTTCTCGCCAAATTTTGCCGATGAAATTTAGTGATGGAATAAAATTTTTGTCGTTAAATTGGCGCCCATTTTTCGCGGTTGAAATAGGACATGAAATTTAACTGCGGAATCATATTTTCATCGCATAATTATCAATGAAATCATATTTCTGTCAGTAATTTACCTACGGAAAGATTTTCGTCGGTAATTTATCGAAGAAAATATTTTTCGTTGGTATTTACCTACGGAAATATGATTACGTTGGTAAATTACCAATGGAAACATGATTCCGTTGGTATTTACCTACGAAATTATGATTCCATCAGTAAATTACAGACAAAAATATTATTACTGACAGAATCATGTTTCTGTCGGTAAAATTTCCCTAAAAACCAATTGTTGTTATGAATTATAATTGTTATATTCATTTATTTTCTGTTAATAACTTTAATTTTTTTTAAAATAATAACAAAAATTTTGATTATTTCATAATATGATTAAGTTAATAATGATTTATAAGCGATTTATTGGTATGAATTTATTAACAAGTCTCTTCTTCTAACTTATGTGTATATTTCTTTATCCAAATACAAATACAAATACACATACAAAAATAAAAATACAAATAAAGAGGTCGGTTTTGTTTAAGAGGTCACATTAGCTTTTTTCCATTTAATAAGATTAGGCAAGGCCAACAACATATTGTTTCTATTCTCCTTTTATTTGTCCACCCGAGATTTTTATATAATTTTTTCTTAAATGAAAACATGACAAAAATATTATAAAAAAATAAATTATATTTTCATACAATTTTATTTTATTTTATTTTGTCCATTTCATAAGATACACTACAAAAAAACTGCTAATTATTAATTACCAGAAATCCGTCACTAATTTAAATTAGCGATGCTGTGACGAACAGTCGCTAAAAGGCCAGTCGCGAATATATTAGCGATGAAAAATTTCGTTGTTAATTTTTTTTCTGTTGCTAATTTATATTCCTAATTAGTCGCCAAATTATAATAATAATATTTAGCGACTACATTTTTTGTCGCTAATTAAAAATTTAGTGTAAAATTTAGCGACAAAATATTTGTCGCTAATTATTTCTTAAATTATATCTATTACATATTAGCGACGGATTTGTGAAATTGAATTTTAAACTATTACTAATTAAATTATTACACATTAGCTAAAAAACTGCCTTGCACCTAACAAAGACGAATGATGAATTGGTAATGGCCCACCTGCTTCAGCATGAACAACGTGAAATCATTTCTTAAATTTTACAAATGATCTCACTAAGGCTTTGAACGTAGGAATTTCAAGAATAGCTCAAACTCCAATTAAGAACTTGAAATTCAACAAAAGAATTCATAAACACATTACGTTAGACTCTTAACCATAATTTACATCATGAATCATCATCCTTTGAAAAAAGAAAAAATTGCCGAACAATTCAGTACAAAATTGACACCTAGTAGACAATACAAGATTTCATCCAAAATTACCTAGAAGCTAAAAAAAACCCAAACAAGAGTATTAGCGCTTAAAGATGATAATAAAATACTTGAAAAATCATTTCTTCTTTCCACCCTTGCCATCATTTGCCTTTGTCTGCGTAAAAAAAAATCAAAAGGCAAATGATTACTCGCAATTCGAAAGACAAGCAATAAGGGCGAGATCAGAGGAGATGAACATATGTGATGAAGCCACCACATATGAAATGAACTAGCTAACCTTCTTTACTCCGCGGACCTTCTTCGCCCTATTCTTTCTTTCCTTCAATTACTTCCTGGACTTCTCCACTTTAGTATCAAGCCCATTCTGTACAAAGACAAGACACAGTTTAGCAAGCACAAATAATATCTTGAGAATAATCAAAACCTGTCAAATAAGTGCATATCTAATATGAGAACATAGTTATTATCATAAGTTGCTCTCATCAACAGATCTATGAAGCATACATCAAATGTATTGAATTTTGTTTTAGGGCTGTTGCCCTCTTTTTAACTAAAAATAATGTATTATGAAAACTTTTCAAACTCAATCATTGTCGAAAAACCAAATTCTATAAATGAACAGAACTCCAAGCTTTTGTTTTATTTTAAAATGCAATGAAACCAACTAAAAAGCATTCCAGTGAGAACGTATAAATCATTTAGCCTATATAGCTAGAAAACAAAACATGCCAGTAAGTTCTCATTCTGAAGGAGTGTTGAAACTTACCCTAATGAGTCTGTATTTAGGCTTATACTTCTTTCCATTCTCAACTGAATCATAAATCAACCCAAATCCAGTGGATTTCCCACCTCCCAATCAGATGCACACCTAAGAAATTTAAATAAGATCTATTGATTACTTAAGAACATGCAATCAAATGATAAAGAAGTTACTGTACTAAATACAGTTTTTGCCTAGCCAAATTACCACCGGTAAGACTCCTATAAAACAAGAACACTTCCACTTGATTGTTGCATGGTTCCTATAGTTTGCCCTGCAAAACCAATGATAATATAACCTCATGGACAAGTTAATTTTCATCCAGATATGATTCTGACATCAAATACAAGGAAAAAAAGGTTATATTGCAAACCTGCCCTTCATGGGCTGTGTATAATAAGCATCAATCTCAGAGCCCAAAATAAAGCAATATTTTCAGTTGAGGTGCTGAAAATAGTTGTCTATATCTGACAGTAAGAATTACAGCTATAATACAATGCTCATTTGCGAGCAACTGCTATTCTACTAGTTATTGAGCTGAATTCCAATTACATTGTTTATCCATGTTACTTTAAGTTACTCTCTATAAGCTCAGCTCAAAAATTAGCAACAAATTCAATAATAAAGAACCAAAACTAGTAACATGACAAATTAGTAGGCTACCTGAGTTGCCTGCAAAAGGATAGGCCTTTGGGAGATATTTGCTTTTGAGCAAACCAACAGGGGATACCTGAGGCCTTAAAATATTATCCATAGGAATCTGGTTTGAGAAGTTAGAGGCTGGTGTACATCCCCCAGACTCATCCAAGTTTGCTTCTATCCTTTGAGCAAGAATTTGATCAGGTTTGCTTGCACAAGGTTCTCTCTGTTTTGCAGAAACAATAATTAACTCCTCAGGAAATAACTTGTAAGCAGTCCAGCAAAAATGGGTCGTTTAAACTCGAATGCAAGAACAGCACTGATGTGTTTAAAACTAGACAAGCCCTATCAAGTAATAATTCTCTCAGACATTTTAAGTCTTGGTCTAAACTATCCAAAGAAAATAATTGGATTTATGCGCCATTGGTGGTGTGCAAAATTCTAAATGTCGTTTCTCTTAAATTTGTGACACCATAAAGATAAGACATGCAACAAATTTTCATTTAAAAAAAAAGTAAGAAGCTCAAATTGAGATAAAGCCAGCAAATAACTAAAGCAATATCAAACCTTTTTGTTCAACAGACCATCAACTAGCTCATTTGGACAGCTCCTATGGGATGAAGCCTGTAATTGAATTACACTTTCTTGCGATAATTCAGGATTTGTGACATTATTGATATGTCCCTTAGCTGATGATGCATGGTACATACGAGCAATTGCAGAACGAAGGTGGTTGCTTTTTTGAGAGTAATAAACTTTTGTAGCGAGAGGAGTTGGAACACCTGATTTAGTAATTACTATTGAATATTGAGAAAGAATAAAGCAGTCAAAGTCAAGAACAGAAAATTTTTTAAGCCAATTTCAAGCAAAATGTTAGGAGAACTGACGATTATCTACTAAAACAAATAAGAGAATACCTTTTGGCAGCAGGCAATGTGCATGAGATTGTGCAGGGAACTTTAAAACAACACAATCATTGGGCATGTCAGTGCCTGAAGTGAACTGTCCTTGAAAATCCCTGCCTGAATATTGTTACAAAAAAGATGTCCTTACTAGCATGTCTATGAATATAGATGTTCTTATGAGCATGTCTATGAATGTAGATGTCTTTATGAGTGGGTCTATGAATACATCATCTGCGATGGATGCAAAGGAATCCAGAATATTCTGGTGAATGTCATCGACATAGAATTGTCATTTTGCAGTAAACTTAAAACCCAATTTTAAGCATAGGTAAGTTAAGCATGGGTCACATCTTAATGTGTTTATCTACTGTCACTTCCCACTTTTTCTAAGCTATTCTTAATTAAATTTGGAGCTCTAAGACCTTGCTCCTTGCTGCACGATGTCTTGGTAAGATGGATGGCCAAGGTAGACTCTTCTAATTGATCCATATATATATATATATATATATATAGAACCACACTTCTTTTAACTTGACAATTAAAATCTAATTGTCACTACTGTTATCATTTCTCTAAAAAAAACCTGCAACACTATTGGCAGGCTCTCATTCAGAATTTCAAAGTACCTAGAGCTCAGGCTTGCCAAGATTTCATCCCTATCCTATACAGTGTTTAAGCATGCATACTGTTCATATTAAAAACACAATTTCATATGTTAATAAAGTAAACTCCAAGAATTTATATTTCTCAATTTTTATGGTAGAGAATTAAGAGTTTCAAAGAGAATAAATAGTCATATATGATGGCTGAATTCCTATTCCTATTGCCATTTTTAGAACTGAATATTTATAACTGAAATTGGGTTCTGCAAGTAGTATTTGTGGAAACAGCTTAACCATTATTTTGCTTTTTCATGTTTCTTTTATGCATAGACGAACATTATTAAGAAAGAAGAAGATAAAAATCTTTTTTATGTGTAGTTGGATATAATTATATTTATAAAATATATGTAGTTCCGTTTCTGTTCTTCTAGTGTTGGGGTCCTACTGATCTTCTTCAGCTTATATAATTATAATACCAAAAATAGCAAAATCGGTCTCATTTGTGCCTTGCAGATCTATATGTATACAAGTTTCAGTTTTAGTTGCATACCATATAAAAAATGCCAAATGTTACAAAATTTACAGAATTAGATATTTGTAGATGACTTCACATTATAAAATTAGTGACTCCCATACAATAAGAAAAAATTACTCTTAAATTCAATTTAACTCTAAAAAGTAGCCCGTGAAATCACCATAAAAAATACTATATTTTTACAGTAACATACTTAACATTCTTTAATTTCATCCATTTTGTAATTACCATCATTTTATAAGAGATGACTCATGTAGTCTATCTAAAAGCAGGACTTAAAGACCGAAATCTCCTTAATTTTTTATTTAACCATTTGGCAAAAGACCTGATCATTAAAATTTAAGATCTTACAGATAATACAGGGTGGACCATGATCTAGAGTGACATCCTAACAAAAACACCTAAATAGCAAGGGAACAAAATAAGACAATCACCCCAATCATTACAACTATAATCACATAACATACATATAATTAGATTACTACACTCTACATATACATAGAAGAGCTTCTAATTACAATAGATAGTAACTAAGATTAAATATGGAATCTAATTGGCTGTAAAAGCTTGTCCTATTTCGTGCTCTAAAAAGGGCATATTTAATCTTCAATCTTTTTTATTTTCAGTATTTTCCTTCTTATAAAACATACAACAATATATAATTATATTTATTTATAATAAAAAAAAGAAATCTGAGGAAATATCGAGAAATGGGACCCAACATGAACCAAGATTCCTCATCTCTATTTAAGTCCCTTGGGAAGAATTTGAGAAATGCTTGTACTCGAAGAACCAAAAGTCTGTAAATTCTTAAGTATTACTTTTCTCCATATTATCTTAACAGAGCTCTAAAAACTTGAGCAATCAATAAAGAAGAAAAATAAAATGCAAAAAAATTAAAAGACAAAACCCACATAAAATGAAACTAAGAAATAAAGATGAACAAAGCAGGTAAATATTAAAGAAAATAAACTTTAGAAAAAGAGAGAAATGTTACTTACTTGTTAATAACTTGAATTTAGACAAAAATTATTTAAAAAATTAACATAATTGTAAGATTTTTCTTGCGCTTAGGTAAACGTCATCATAATTTATGCCATCTATCGCATAAGTTATAAATTTTAATTTAAAATCATGAAATTATAAATTTTAGTTTTAATCAACTAATTGATTAATTAAACTATAAGTTAATCTATACTAGATTCATGTAAATTTTTATTTAGTGACTATGTTAATAATAAATTTTTATCTAAATAATTTAAAGGAAATAGATAGGATTATATGTTTTATTATACTTGAGTTTGGGGCTTAGAAATTAAAATTGGAAGAGTTGAGGGATTAAATTGAATTTTTCCTACCCTCACTCAAAACTACGTCGCTTTGGGAAGGTGGAAAATTAAAATCCCTGTTGTTTGCTTTATTTCAAAGAGATTGGATTCTCCTCCACAGCCTTGCCCCTTTTCTTTTCTTCTCTTCTTTTCTCCTTCTTCTTTCCTCCCTTTCCGATCACGACAACACCGCCGCCCATCGCCGCCACCCATCGCCGTTGTTGCTGCCTAGTGCCATCGTCCTCCCTCCTTTCCCCTTCCTTTCTGTCACGTTAGAGGAGCAGCCGTTTAACTCTCTTTCTTGCTTCGGCTTCCCTTTCTCTTCTTGCTTCTTTGGTTGTGATTTCTTCCCTTTGTTCATGAGGTGAGCTCCTTAATTTCTTACTTGGTGAATTTGGTAGAAATTTGAATGATGAAAAAAGAATTCAGATCTAGAGATTTTATGAAATTTGGGGAAAAAGGTTAGGTTTAAAGAATATTGAGTTATTTGGGTATTTGGTGAAATAATTAGTAAGAATTATTTTTATATATAATCACAAAAACCAGATAAAGTATTTACACTCTTTTAGCAGATGTTGTAGGACCTAAGAAGTTTAATTTTGTGACGTCGTCACAACCTGTTCCCTTTGGCTTCCCTTGGTGAGTTTGAGCTCTTGAAATTTTAATTTTACTAATTATAGAAAAAAATGTAGTTCCAATTCATGTTTATAGAAGCGTGCTATACAATGGGTGGGGAAGTGATAAGTACGGAAAATATATTCTCCAAGGCCCAGTTAGCATAGCCCAACAATACTTAGGAAAGCTCAAGTAACAAAGCGTGAGCTGAAAGATAATGCCGGAAGTGTGATGTCCAATCTGTCCCATCAATCCACTGACACAAGCAAATACCCCCATTCTCCACCTATCTCTTGTCACATCGCCTTTCACCTGCTCTGACTATTGGTTGTCACCCTCTAAGGCACTCAAATGCCCCTCCAAAGATCTCCTATAAGTAGCCAAAACACAATGGCACCAGGTATGGATATCTAAGATTCTCCCTCTAAGCACTTTTTCTCAAAAAGCTACTGACTTAAGCTTCGGAGTGCTAAAGTTCGGTTCCGACCGGACGCTCCCTTTTTCTTGCAGGCTTAATTTCACTGTCCGACCTGCCTAATGGTTCGCCTGCTCTCCGTAGGTAACCTATTCAATCTTCTGGCTGCTGGCTCTTCTCCCTGCATGATAAAGTTATTTTTAGCTTTATCATTTTGTGCTTTCATTGAGAGGCGTGGCAGATTTAAGATCTTACAAACATACAGCTCCCAGAAGAGCATGGTCACCATCAATGGGATGAATCTGAACCTTCGAGGGGAGAAGAAAGGTCTCCTCTTGAGTTTCAACAACATCGTCACATGGCGGCACGGTAGCACCCCCTTCATAGTAACTGGCATGTACATCATGCCGGACCTTCCCACTAAAAAAAAAAAGAAGAAAGCACACCAAAAACTTTAGAAGGCGAACAAGAAATGGACCTGATGGCGGAAGACCTAGGAAGAAGAAGATCTCGCCAATCCAACGAAGGGCAAAGGCATTTATATCACCCAGACACCCAAATGGCTAACCCTAATCACCATATCCGACGATGATGCGCAAGATGTGCCGTTACCTCACTAAGACGCCCTCGTTATCAAGGCACGAGTCAACAGCTTCGATAAGAGAAGGGTATGGGTGAACGATGGAAGCGCGTTAAACGCATTTACTCCACGAGCTTATGAAGCCATGAGTCCTTCGAGTGAAGAACATAAATCAAACGCCTTACCATTCATAAGGCTTGGCGGTACCGCCATACCAGAAATAGGGTCAGTCGAGTTCCTAGTCGAACCTGGCCAGAAGGCTCCAGTCTATACCTGTAAGGTAACTTTCATAACTATTATTATGACTCTCGCCCATAGCACCTTTTTTGGCAGGCCTTTGCTCTGTCAAACTAAAGCTACCACCAGCGTGCGACACATGCCGATGAAGATCCCAATTAAAGAAGGAATCGTTATTCCAAAGGAAGATCAAAAGGCACCCAGAGAGGTGTACATGCTCGCAATCGATCATCAAGAGAAAGCCATGATGGTAGGACGGTCCGTACCGGACATCCAATATGGCTTAAGGGGAGATTCACTAGGCTCCCATTAGGTGTTCTCTGTTCAAGCGACAGAGTACGCCACCTTACTCAACCCTAATACAAGGATCCGGCTTGTATGTCGATCCGACAGATGCCAGACACAACAAGAGGGGAAGAGAAAGGTGCTTAAGTCAGGATTGCTACCTGTAAGAAATAGATCGCTAAAAGATGCAAATCAAAAGGGCAAAAGCCCTAAGTGTGACCGCTCCTGTGCTCGAAGAAGGCTTTCATCAATCTCAATACTCATGTAGCACCAGGTCCCTTGAGGGGACGGATATTACTAAAAGCCGAAACACCGGCACACTCAAGAAATACCATGAATAATCCTGTATCATATTCACTTTCAATAAAGAAGGTTTCTCCACTCTCTCCATTTGATCCACTCTTATTCACCCTCGCAAAAGGTATGTTTTCTTTTCTTTGTTTGTTAGGTTTAAATGTATGTTTGTAGGATATCTATTCGGCTCATTCAATGAGATACCCTACTTCCGATTTGAATAAATTCGATAAGAATTTAATAATGGCTATTTGTCAAAATTTGACATCTGCTTTGAAACAAAGTATAACTGTTCACTCTTGTATTATTTGCCGGGCTCGATGTTTATCTTAAGCACATAAAACATCTCTCCTTATTAAATTCGTCTGCTAGCTTTAATGTAATTTCTGAATTATAGACGCAAGACATCTCTTTGGCTAACTTATTTGCTAGGCTCGATGTCTATCCCGAGCCCAAAATGCGAAGAAACAACAAACGGGTTAATCGCCTCCCTCAAACTACGAAATAGCCGATTCTCCAAAATGAGTTTAAAGGCCATGAGCCTTCTCCATTAAGAAAAGCTCCCTGAAAATTATGAAATCGTAAATTCTCCAAAATAATTTTAAAGGCCATGAGCCTTCTCCATTAAGAAAAGCTCCATAAAGTTGAAAGCAATGAGGGGTACTCTACCACCAAATTACTCAATTGGGAGTCTTGTCTCCCACAAACCTCCTCCGAGAAAGGAACCAATCTTCGAGGGTAATCCCAAAGAGGACAATATATGATACTCTACCACTGAGCTGCGAAAGGCATTAGTTGGGAGTGAGAATGGAAAATGTCTCCTACCATACGATCAGAAAGATCATTAGTCGCAAATGACTTTTTTAATAGCCGATCGGCTGATATGTTTACCACTGAGCTGCAAAAGGCACCTGTTGGGAGTGAGAATGGAAAATGTCTCCCACCATATGATCAGAAAGATCATTAGTCACAAATGACTTCTTTAATAGCCGATCGGCTAATATGATGATTGAAAATCAATAAATTATCTATTACGTTCGACACAATAATTTCGGCCAATAACTCACACCCGACTGAAAAATTTTGATCCGATCGGATTAAACATCCACAAGGAGCTACGAATCACCAGGAACATACACCTGCATTCAAGAAGTACCCTCCTTATTCAAATTTACGCGTTCACCATGTTTAAATTCCCAAAATTTCCGTGATTGATAACTATTATTCTCCACTAACAGTTTTTGTGATAGATAACGCCTAAATTAAAATCACAACATAAAGATAATGCAGAGAAAGTTCCTTAACATGTCAAATTTTGCATAAGGATCTTTCACAAAAACACCATCATTACAAAAAAGAAGAAGAAAGATCAAATATCTATATCTACGATCTCCACAATGGTAGGAGGAACATCTACATTGGCCGCAGATCGTGAAGACCCTGAAACATCTGCATGAATAGGGTCTGATGGTGCCAGAATAATCATACCAGAACCGATCACTTCTGATGAGGTAGCTGCCAGCGACTCAGGATCGTGAAGGTTTTCATTATCGTCAGAAGGGGGATCCGACAAGATTCTTGGGTCCTCCATCCAACTAAGGTCGGCTTCAGGAAAACATTGCTCGGCTGCATAAATCAATCGAGTCAATAACCGGCCCTGCGCCTCTCCTAGTTGGTCCATCAGCTTCTCTTTCTGGGCGGCAAGATCGTCCTCCAGGTTTTTACCCCACATCATTTCCTTTTCAGCCAAGAGGATTTTTAGCGATTCATGTTCGCCCCGCAGAAGTTCACGCTCCTTATTGACCTTTGAGCAATCGGCAGACAGATGTTTGCACTCCTCCCTCAGTCTGGTTACCTCCTCTTTGAATTTTTGCATTAAAGCGTTCTCGGCAGTCAGGCGGGCTACGTCCCCCTTAAGGTGATCCACCTCCCTTTGTCGAGCTCGCATGTCCTGCGAAAGATGAGCATCCTCCTCTTCAGTCTTTCGAGCTCCGATAGTGCACGAGAAGACTCCCTTTTAACAGCTTCACACTTGTCATCCGCCTCCTTTCTTGCCTGCTCGGAATCTTTGAATTTTGCTTTGCAGAGGTTAGCTATACCATGCAACCGCAAGCCTCTTTTTATTAGCTGAAAGACAAAAGAAAGGAAACAGGAAGGACGATTAGCCAAAGAGATAACAGTCGGATGAGGCAAAAATAATAAATATTATTAGCAAAGATTTGGAAAAATACCTCCAGACTTTGTTGCTGAAAAAGGCTGCACTCTCGGGATAGCATATCAGGATTTCCCATTGCTTTGAAATCACCCTCTTGAAGCATATCACGGCATAAGTAATTTGATACGGCTTTATTATCAATAGACCAGTTGGGGCCAAATTGACTCTTCAAAACTTCTCCTAGTGAGGAGGCTCGATCTTCGGTGATCCTTGTGACCACATCTGGGACACCTCCCTCATTTCTGACGGCAACTCTTGCATCCATCGCAGCTAACAACTCGTCGACCTTTTTCCTGGCCGCATCTTGAAACATCCTTTGGGCACTTTCGCCCATCTCGGCCATGTCCGACCGTATCGACTTTCCTCTCTCTTGAGCTATTCGCTCCCTCTCAGGGTCAGGTCCATCCCTGGGAATTAGGTGTGCTGAGAAATGGCTCTCAAGCAATGGCCGATCAGAAGAGGGCCTTGGAGGGATCTGAGAAGGGTAGGCAACAATAGCTGCACCATCGCCAAGCGCAGCAGTAGGAACGTTTGCAGCAAGGGTAGAAGCTTGAACTTTCGAGGAAGATACGAGTTTCCTCTTCTTATTTTTCCTCTCTTCTTTGGCAGCTCGATCAACTTCAATCCTCGCCTTGGCCCGATCGGCCAACTGCTTGGCAACATCATCTCCTTTGGCCATCACGATCACAGCTGTGTCATGAAAACAGAATATAAGTATTTCTCCAGTTAATATGCTCGGAATACATGATCACATACATATGTGTATGCCCCTCCTATGCTTTTACTACAATGATCCCGCTCTGCACACACCTATAATAGTGTTGAGATTCAGGCTAGTAACCCGAACGCCCACAAACGGGCCGACCGGCCACTCACCCTTCCAAGCTTTTCTCAAGATTTTTCAAAAATAGCGGCACAATGAATTCTTCTCCACTGTGCCCCTCATCATTCTCGCAACTAAAAGCTAAAGCCATCACAAAGGCTTCTACGAGAAGATTATTTTAGAAAAGTTAATACAAGGGTTTATTGGTTTGGAAATCGAAGCCATAATCCCATAACCTTTATAGGCTTCAAGAAGGCTCTCATCTACGGACTAGCGGTCACTCAAAGCCAGTTCAATACAAGAGGAGAAGTAGATACGACATTGACAAAAAAAAGAAAGAGAAAAAAAGAAGAAGAGTAAGAAACGTACTCTTACAAAATCTCTGAAATTGCTACAAGAACAAAGTCCAAATTGTTGAGATAGCAGAATTCGCGCAGAAAATTCGGCAGAGCTTCATCAAAAATTACAGAAAAGTAAGAAAAACTATCATAAAGATGTCTATTTATAAGCAAAACGATTCTAAAATGCTCCAGTGGCTATTCGTTGGATGATCGCCACGTGTCTCCAATTTACTGATGGCGATTACGGAGAACAAAGCGGCACCACCAATATGCGCATCGTCAATAAATGCATAACTGCCGCCCCATAATATATATGAATACAAGACGCGGCTTATTGAATTCGAAAGGCCGTTTAAAATTCCCGCCAAAATTTGGAAAGTCGCCCGGTCGGAATCTTCAAAGGGGGGACAAGTGATAACTACATAAAATATATTCTCCAAGGCCTAGTTAGCATAGCCCAACAATACTTGGGGAAGCTCAAGTAACAAAGCGTGAGCTGAAAGATAACGCCGGAAGTGTGATGTCCGCTGTCCCATCAGTCCACTGACATAAGCAAACACCCCCACTCTCCACCTATCTCTTGTCACATTGCCTTTCACCTGCTCTGACTATTGGTTGTTACCCTCTAAGGTACTCAAGTGCCCCTCCAAAAATCTCCTATAAGTAGCCAAAACACAATGACACCAGGTATGGATATCTAAGATTCTACCTCTAAACACTCTTTCTCAAAAAGCTATTGACTTAAGCTTTGGAGTGCTAAAACCCGGTTTTGACCGAGCGCTCCCTTTTTCTTGTAGGCTTAATTTCACGGTCCGACTGGCCTAATGGTCCGCCTGCTCTCCGTAGGTAACCTATTCAATCTTGTGGCTGCTGACTCTTCTCCCTGTATGATAAAGTTATTTTTAGCTTTATCATAAAGCAATATGACTTAGAAATAGGGTAGTGTTTGTGTAGAAAACTTTATTCAAAATATCTCTATTCCTACTGTTGTTTGTAGAGTAATCAATGCCTTTGGAAACAAGAAATTGATTCTTAAACCCTGGTAATGTATGTCCTCTTTAAACTTAATGAAGACTAGAACGATATTTTGGACTTCTTCACTGTGCCTTGTTTATACATATTATATAAACAAGCGAAGCAAACATTTGAGCTGATCCATACGAAGCCAATTTATAATTTCTTTATGTATTATTTGAAATATGGTGTATTTGTTTTTTTTTTTTTTTTTAAGAGGATGGAAAACAAAACAAAAAACTAGTTAGAAACCAATCTAGAAAATCTACAATTCTTGGCATCACTAGTTAATATGCTATCAATACCATTAGATTTGGAAGAATGCCAAATATAACGGAGATGTTGAGTGAAAGTCCAGTTGGTTAGGAGTGAGCGGTGTATTTGCTTCTTCAAATGTGAAATGAGGTGCCATCAGGTGTGAATTTGTGAAATTTTAAGTGTTTGGAAAACAATTTTTTATTTGTGACATTTGAATTGACTAAATTAAGTGAAATAATTGAATTAAAAAGTAATATTGTATTACTCCCTTCCTTGTTAAAATGTAATTCTTTTACACGTATTAAATGTATCAGCATTTAACTAAATTTTAATTTTCTAATTCTATTCTAAATACTTCTTTTAATTTTTATATGATCAAAATTAAATTTATGACTCTGTCAAATGTACTATCTCATAATAAACATAAGTAAACATGTAAATTTTGTTCTCAATTTTTAAAAAGACATTTAAAATAGGATAAAATTAAATGGTGATATTGATCACTTAAAATTGGAACATAAGGAGTATAAAATTAAAAAAAAAATCTAATGATTATTTTAATATATGAAAAAATAAAATAGTAATATCTGAATGAGTGGCACAAATAATATGGTATGGATGTTTTGTTGCTTTGTATGATTTAGAAGTTTCGTATATCTATCAGCTATTAATAAAAAGTGTGGCAAACGTTTTCAACGAGTAGTTGATGGCTTATTGCGTTATTTCATATTCAATCAAATGTGATTCCGAAAACTCCATCATATATATAGCTTTTTCTCCTAAGTCGATGACTCATCGTATTATATATATATATAAAGATTAGAGAGTTAATTACTAGAATTTTAATGACTAAAATCGCATTGAGAATTATTAATACAAAACATTTTATTTTGACCCGATAAACATAATATATATATATATATATATATATATATTGTTTAATGCTACTTCTCTGCTCACGTTGTCGATAGGGGTGTACACAGTGCGGTACAATTCGGGGATTTACAAATCTCTGTATTGTCTTGAAATTTTGAAAATTTTAAAAATTAAGTATTGTAACTGTCTTGAAAATTCGATACAATTTGGTACAGTTCTATAAAAATTCGGTACAGTTTGATACGGTTCTTTCGGTACAAAATAATACAGTACAATATAATTCAAAACTTCAGATAAATCAATAATTTTAAATACAAAATAAAAATTTAAGTCAAAATATCTCAACAAAGATAATTAAAATTTAAGTCAAAATATCTCAACAAAGATAATTTAAGTCAAAATATCTAATTTTAAATACAGTACAAATACAATTAAAATATCTCAACAAAGATAATTAAAATTTAAGTCAAAATACATTACTTAAAAATCAACATTCAACAGTCTTCCGTTGCATTATGCTGACATTGAATTTAGAATCTGAGCAATATCTAAAAAAATACAGATTTTAAATAATTAGATCACCAAAAAATATAAATATTAAATAGAAATTTAAAAAAATTATGCAAATATAATAATTACCTGATTCAAATTTTTCATATTCTTCGATCGATGCATTCGAAGCCAAAAGTGTAGACGATATCAACCAGTTTTGACAATAAATGAGAACCTCGGCTGTGATCGGAGTTAAAAAAACTTCTAAATTTTTCTAAAGTCCTTCCTCCAGTACTAAAAGCTGATTCATAAGCTACAGTTGAGCACTGAATAGCCAAAACATCTCTAGCAACCTTAGCCAAAATTGGATAATTTGGCTCATTTATCTTCCACCAACTCAAAATGTCAAAATCAGGAGAATTTTTTACTAATTTATCGGTCAAATAAGCATCCAAATCTCTTTGAGATACAACTTGCTCTTTATCTTCATTTTCCAAAAACCACGCATCAACATCATCCGAATTTAGTGGTGGGGCTACAATTTGATTAATATTAACCTCTTCTAATTTTTTATGTTCTTTTATCAATCCATTCAAATCAATTTTTTACTTTAGAAATTAATTTCTCCATCTCATTCTCACTATAAAAAGCCGTGTATTTTGAAACTAGAAATTTCATTTTAAATCTAGGATCCAAAACCACAGCTATGAAAAGAATGACATTCATCTTGTTAATCGAACCCCAATACTTATCAAATTTTAACTGCATTTGTTTCCCCATTTCTATCAAAAAATCATCACCACTAGTTTGAGAAGAATGCAATAAGTTCAAAATACACACAATCTCTGAAAAATATAAGTTGGAAGTTGAATATAATGATCCAGACAACTTGCAAGTTACATCATAAAATCGCTTTAGAAATTTTGTGAGAGTTGTGAGTTGTTTCCAATTACTCTTAGTCAAATAAGCAGGCCCAAACTCAATGAAATATTTGCTATCCATATCCTCCAACTTATCAAAAACTTTTTGATACCCCAAAGCAATATCTAACATCAAGTACGTTGAATTCCACCTAGTAGGGCAATCTATGATCAAACTTTTCATGTACACGATATCTACTGCCTCACAAGATTTTTTAAAAGAATATAACCTTTGAGGACTACTTCTAACATACTTGATAACATCTCTAATCTTTTTAATAGATTCATCAACATCAGCACATTTTATCCCATCTTTCACAATTAGATTTAAGATGTGAGCACAACATCTCATGTGGAAAGTTTCACCACCCAAAACAAATGCATCTCTCTTGCTTAATTTATTTTTCAACTGTTGAATTGCAGTATCATTAGATGATGCATTATCAGCAGTTATACACATCACTTTAGTCAAACCCCAATCATCCTTACAATTATCAACAACAACACCAACATTACTTCCTTTGTGGCTTTTAACAACACAAAAATTCAAAATTCTTTTATGCATCTTCCAATTTGAATCAATAAAATGTGCAATTAAACACAAATATGATACATTTTGAATGCTAGTCCAAGTATCAGTTGTCATTGAAACTCTTTTGCATTCAATTTTAAGAAAATCTTTCAATTTCTCTCTCTCTTTCATAAAAAGAGTGCAACATCTTCTAGCAATAGTCACTCTGGATGGAATTTTAAATTCAGGACAAATCGCTTCAATGAATTCCCTAAAACCCTCATGTTCAACAAAATTAAATGGTAGTTCATCCTTGATGATCATCCTAATTAAAGCTTCTTGATCAAATTTCCAACTAACTAGTGACGTAGTATTACCGGACCCAACAAAACTCAAAGTTGTTTGTGACTTATCCTTATTTTTAAATGCAGCCACTAACTATTTTTTATCAGGAAATTTTTTGCAACTTTCCCTTAAATGTTTCCACAATCCTGAAGTGCCTAACTCACTCCTTCCTTGGTAATCTTTACCACACCACTTACATTTCGCTCTTCCCGTTTCATTACCGTTAGCATCTAACAATCTATCAAAATGCTCCCAAACTTCAGACCTACTTTTTTTACTTACAGGCATACTAGGAGAAGTAGCATTACTTAATTTGGAGTTGCATAAGATTCTGTTGGTGGGACAGCAAGCGGAGGACCCATAATCTCATTGGTTGATTCCACTCTCTCATTTGGATGCTTTCTTTTATTAAATGAAGAAGAGTTGCTGAAGCTAGAAGTTTTCCTCATTTTTTTTTGAGCCAATTCTGCATGCAACAAAAGCAATCATCATTACTCTTAAGACATACTTAATTCTGAACAATTCTACATGCAACAAAAGCAATCATCATTACTCTTAATACAAATATATATATATTTAGCTAATTCAAATTGGTACTAAAATAGCGACAAAGAAAGCAAAATACTATTAAATATTTGAAAACATTTCTTTCTCAACGATGGTATTGAAAACCTATAATATTACATCTCATTTCTCAAAAATTATAATAATGACACTTTTTAAATATCTTTCAAGTCATCAGAATTCGAATTTTTACCAATCATTTCTTCTTTAAAAAAATGCAAAACAATGTTAATTTAATTAGAATAGTGTGAGATTTTAAAATATATATTATAAATTAAATAAGCTAAGAAAGATGGATTTTATAAATTGACTTTTAGATAGACTTTATTGGGTTAATATTAACATAGGATTCCTTTTCTGATACTAATGTATAAAGTTCGCAGACCTGCCCCTACTGCATTGGAATGCAAGGAATGAATACGCCCAAATGCTTGGGCTAAAAACAATTTGCATGGGAGTTTGAGGCCCAACAACTAAAATTCACATTTGCGACGTTGTTTATAATGCAACAAGACTCTCCAATTACATCTTACATCATGTTCAGTAAACTAGCTAACACGACCAATAAAATACGCTCAGCTAATCAGATCTTGCATAAAGATATGAAACTATAAATTTTCTACTTAAAAGATTGTAAACTACACCACTGCATATGCAAAAAGTACATCAAATAAAAGAAAATTCACCCCGTGTCAATCTTTTAGAATCAGCACCACCGAAGTTTTTCTTACAAACATTTTCTCTAACAACTACAGTTCTCACCTAAGAATTCCCAATTGAACCAGAATTAAACTCTAAATTCACATTCTCATCTAACTAAAAGCGTTTCACCCAGTTTGTGAACACACTTCATAAAGCCAATCAATTATAGTAAATCACCAAGCTGGTGATGTTTTACAGAACAATTCTTATGCAACTACTAACCTGCAAGTAATATATATCAGGAATAAGATCAAAACTTACACATTTCCCACAAAGATCACTATAATACGAATTAACCATCAAAATACAAGCAGGTTATTCCAAAACTAATATCAGTAAAAACAAAACAAAACTTTCTTTAAGCAAAAAAAATGAAATGAAATTCTAACTTTATGATCATCTCTAAATGAAAAAAAAAATTAAAGCAGATATCAATGAAATTCCGTTTTGCCAGTATTGTCACAAAACTATAAGAGCTGTATCTAAAATCATCATCATTCCCAAATTATTGATTTATAAAAAGAGAAGGAATCATAAAATTCCATTGAAAGATCAAACAATCTCACCCGAAAATCTATTGATGCGATGATGTGAGCGATCTACAGAGGATCTCAAGTGAAGAAAACAAAGAGGAAAGGTGGTTAAATATGCTAGAATTTGGTGAACAACGCGTCTTGCAGTACTAATCAAGACAAAGTACACATAACAGAGATAACAAGATATGAATCATAGCAGCGGAACTTAAGATAAGTAGAAGATACCCATTGAAATAAAGTCAAAAGGAAAGAAATACTTGATTAAAGAAGAGAGAAAGCAATGCAGAAGAGGCAATCTAGCATGATAGAAAGTTACAGGAGAGGCGGAGGGAAAAGAGAGGCGTTGGGTGAAGAAAGATTTGGAATAGAGAGAGAGAGAGTGAAAGACTGAAGAGTGAAGGAAGATCTAAACCTAATTTTGTCACCCTTAAAAAATTCTATTTTTAATATTTTTAAAATTATTAACTAATTAATTAAATTTTTCATTCCCTCCAAAAATTCAAAATAAAACAATTTTCCCTCTTAAAAATTTTAAAATTTAATTTTTAATCATAAATTCAGTTTTTTATCATTAGAAAAATAATTTATATTTACTATTACTTATAAAAATTAGAGTAAATATAAATTATTTTTTAAATGACTATAAAATTAATAGTATTAATAAAATAATTTATAAAATGAAGTATTTTATAAGCCGATTTTTTGTGTTAAAAAATGTAGATATTTCGTTATAATACATTAATTGGTAATATTTTGTTATATATAATAAATATATTTAATTACATTATTAATTTAGATATTCATATAGATATTTATAAATGTACAACTAAATTTTTATTATATATGATAACTATATATAATTTATATAATCATATAGTATTATTTGAGTGGTACTGAAAGGAAATGAAATTACACTAATTGATAAAATTTTATTAATATAATAACTATATTTAATTATATTATTAATTTAAATACTCAATTACTCATATAGGTATTGTGCAAAAATAGATAAATATTAGTTCGGTGATATTGAAAAAAAATGAAATTAACTGCTCAGGTGATTATATACTCATATAATTAAATAAATTGATAAAATTTCATTAATATAATAATTTTAGTTGATTGATGCTGAAAGAAAATAAAATTAATTGCTAATGTGATTATATACTCATATAATTACGTTAATTGGTAAGGTGATTATATACATATATAATTACACTATTTGGTAAAATTTTATTAATATAATAATTATATATAATTATATTGTTAATTTCCATACTCAATTACTTATAAAGACATTGTGCAAAAATAGATGAATACTAGTTAAGTGATACTGAAATTAAATAAAATTAATTGCTAAAGTGATTATATATATATATATATATATAATTACATAAAATTAGTAAAATTTTATTAAAATAATAATTGTATATAATTTTATTGTTAATTTAACTAATCAATTACTCATATAGTTATTCTGAAAAAATTAATGAATGTTAGTTAAGTGATAGTACTAGAGTATATGTACTCATATAAGTAAATTTAATCATTCATGATATAAAGATAAATAAAGTTAATTGATAAGGTAATTACATACTCATATAATTATATTAATTGATAAAAGTTTTATATATAATCACGTTATTGATTTACAACTTCATTATTAATATAGCTATTGTACGAAAATATATACATACTAGTTGAATGACACTAAAAATAAATAAAATTAATTGATAAAATAATTATACACCTATATAATACAATAATTGATAATATTTCATTATATATAATAAATATATTTAATTACATTATTAATTTAGATATTCATAAATATATTGTCCTAAAAATATGAGTATTAGTTAATTGATACTCACAGTAAATAAAATTAATTAATAAAACACTTATATGATAAATTAATTAATTTAAATATTTATATAAATATTTATAAAGAAAATAAAATAGTAGTTGAGTGATATTAAAGATAGATTAAATTAAATACAAATTATTTTATTTATATATTCATATTTATATTCTTAATTTTGTGTATTAAAATATATAACTTAAATAATTATGAACTTAAATTTATGCAGTACATATAAAATAAAAATTGTAAGTAATATTTATATATAAATTACTAGTATTATATATAATAATTAATAAATATCAGTTCTTTCGGTACAATTCGGTATAAGACAATTCAGTACAGTTCAATACGGTTCTCGGTTCGGTTCTCGATTAAATATTCAGATCCATTCCAAATAAAGTCAACAGTACAATTTGGTTCGGTTCTAGTCAAAAAATCAACGGTATAGTTTGGTTCTGGATCTTTTTCTTTGGTTCTTCGGTTCGGTACAGGAAGATCCAGACCCGTGTACACCCCTAGTTGTCAATAGTTTGAGATGCTGCGAGTTTTTTTTCTTCTTGAACTAGGTTTATACAAGGGATGTTCAAGAAACTAGAGCTTAACTACATCAGATGGAGGGAACAAGTTTATACAAGAGATGCTTCAAGAAAAGGTAACAGTTGATTTTGATGATCACCTTGATGACATTACCAAGTAAATGCTTGTGTATTGATGTGCATAACTTTTGTATATTATTTCTGCCTAATAGAAATCTTAATGAGTTCTTTAATCTCTTCAATTTATGAAGTTTTCCCTAGCAATAGTGTGTTTTTTCAGCTTTTAGTTGTGTTACACGTAGACTATTTTGTTGTTGCATTTTTTTCCTTAGGTAAAGGTGTTGTACTTTTGTTTTTTTGGATTTTGTTGTGTGTTGAGTTGCGTTGTTTTGGTTTGATTCAGTAGGAATACTTTATGCTGCTGTTGAACTTGTAATGTTCTCCCTACTGCATGTTAGGGATAAATATTTACAGTTATAGTATCTAAAAGTATATGGCTAGTTGGTGGAATTATGAGGCTAGAATTTATTTACTAGAAATAATTCACTTGCAAATCTTCTATAGATGATTAATATAAATTACAGTTATGTTCAATTTTATTATTCTTGTAATTACTATCAGCTACAAATCTGTTTATCATAATGTATTTATGCCTTTCATTCTAATAGAGTAACATATTATTCCTAACCTATTATTAGATAATTATTCAAAATATAAAATATTTTTAGTGACGGAATGGTGACGGATTTTTCCGTTGCGAATTTTTTTTATTATGATGCAAATTTACCGACGAAAATACACTTACCGTCGCTAAATTTACCTACAAAACTTGTCATTCGACAGGAAATTTGCCTACGGACTACTGTTTTCGTCAATAAATTTCCAACGAAAAATATAATTCCGTTGGCACAATTCCCGACAGATAATAATTTTTACCAACGGAAAATTTTCGTCGGTAAAAGTGCTTACAACTGGATCTCTAACGCCATTTTTTGTCGCTAAATTTCGTCGGCAATTTGATTTTCCGACGGAAATTCTCTCATTTCGTCGGGAATTTCCGTCGGCAAAATAGATTTTTCTTGTAGTGAAATAAATCTAGATGTAAAAGTTCTAATGCTTTATTAGATGATATTTCTCCTTTCAATCTATGTGATGTTCTAGTTTGCTTTCCTAGTTGACAAGCTTTACAAAAATAATCTCTTTCAGTTAGCTTGTCCTATATTTCCTTTATTGTGTCGCAACCAGAAATTCTATTAAATTCATTGGTATGTAATGAGCAGAATAGAATGCTCATAGCCTTTGAATTTAATTAGACGTTTTTCTTCTCTTTTTCTGTAAGCTCTTTTCTGGTTTTCAGAACTGTAGTACGCGAACCTCCAGTTTGTTCGATTGTCTTTGTTGACGGTTGATATCCATATTCTATGATATCCTAACAATCCATATCTTGTGATTATATGAAGTGTCTCATGACAACTTTCCAGAGTGGATAGTTGTCACCGCTGAACATAGGTGGTCTATGAACAGAGTGGCCTTCTTTGAATGGAGTAGTAACAGGATGACTTTCAAAATTAGATGTCATGATATGGATCACTCAAGGTTGTTAAACCTTAGGAGAATGAGTACTACTTTAATAGCAATTATTGGTCCTAAAGACACATAAGAGAGGTGGTGAATTGGGTGTCTAACGATTTTTCGAGATAATTTTCAGTAGAGCAAAATGAGGAATTTTTAAAGTGAAGAATTGAATGTAATGAACAAATCTAAAAATTTCAAAACAGATTTGGTTTGCAGAGATTAGAAAGTATTTTAAAAATAGATTTTTAACCAATGTGTTTTAACAAAGTAATTTTCTTTAACAAAGCAGTTCTTATCAAAACAATATTTAAAAAGCAGAAGAGAGAAGAGAGATGAAGTAGAGATAGATTAACATAGAAATTTATCATGGTTCGGCCTCTACGCCTACATCCACTCCTCAAGACACTGTCTTGAGATTTTCTCTCCACTAACAAATCTTTTCATGGGCAAGAGTTAAAGCCAATATACAGTCCTAGTATATTCTACCCACAACTTTTTTTTTTCAAGAAAAAGATGTAAAAACTTACTAGAATTTCTAAAGTTCTAGCCAACCCTTTCTCACAACTTAACAACATTTGTTCCTCACAAATGATTACAACAAAAAATGCTATAATCTAATTGAGGAGAATGATAATGTATGAAGTGGAAGATGTGGAAAGTTGATTAGAAAAGTGTAAGCTTTGTATCTTATGAGATAAAATGATTTTCCAACTTCTATATCGTTTAAAAACTTCAACTAACTTGTATTTACAGCCAAAAATCAATTGTGGCCATTAGAGATCAAGAACTAGTCGTTATAGAAAAGACAAATTATTGAAAAACTGAAACTAGCCGTTATTTTTGTCTTTTAGTGAAAGATAGAACTGGCAGTTCTGGTGAACTATTCTATTTGAGTAGAACAGAAAAACGTTTTCTGTAACCTATTTTGGTAAAAACTTACAATGATTTTTAAAAGCAAATTTTGACTAGATTAATTTTAAAAACCCAATTTTAATGCTTTAGAAAACTTTTTAATCCATGAATATGAATATAAGACTCCTCCAAAGATTTTACAACAAATAGTATCCTAATTTCTTGGATTCTCTATCTTGAGGTTACTTCATTCATTAGACTTTGAGCTTTGCTGGAATGGACTTCATATATAATTAAGAGAATTTGAAATAAAACATACTTTAAATAGAATCTTAACAAAGTTTATTCAAGGTTTAATTATCATCAAAACTGAGATGTAGCCTTGAGCCAACAAATAAGTGATTAGAAAAAGTTTTGAGTATGGGTATGCATAAGTCGGAGTCGAGTTAACCCGAACAGAACCAAAACAACTTGAGACCTGAAAAGTTGTATAATCCCACATTCAAAATGATCCTAACTTTCACTACAAAAAAATTTTAAATTAGCGACGGTATTATTTTCGTCGCAAAATTTGTGATGGATTCGCGACTATTTAACAATTCCGTTGTGGGAAGGTTGTTTTTCATTTTTTTGTGACAAAATAGCGACGGAATGAATGAACAGTCGCTAATTATTGGCGACAAATGTACACGCCATGTTTTGTGACGGAATTAGTGACAACAGTACCGTCGCTAATTTTTTTTAAATTTTTTATTCGTGAAATTAGTTTCAGAATATTTAGCGATGAAAGTTTTAGTCGCTAATTTAAAAGGGAAAATATCGCGCTTTTTTGCGACGGATTAGCTACGAAAATTGTTGTGTCGCTAATATTAATTTATTTCAGTAAAAAAGGATTAAGTGAATATTTATTCTCACTAATTATTTTTAATAATTTTAAAAAATATTTTATATGATATTATTTTCCTATTTTACATTAAATAGTTTTTAAAAATTTATAATTTCTATTATTTCAAACATTACAATATAAATGAAAAAATACATATGCATATTTATTGTTACTAATTAAGATTAAAAATTATTTCAAAAAATTGAGGACTAAAATCATAATAAAATAGTTAAATGAGATAAAATGGATAAATTAATATGTAGAATATATTTTTAAAATTTTTCGATAAAAATAATGATAGTATACTCTATGTTGTATTAATATATTCAATACATATATGGGTACAAATAAAAACACTCTAGGTAAATGTATTTACGAAATTATCCCTTATTTAATTGATATTATTCTAATAAAAGTTGGGACACTTTTGTCTTTTTGAAAATGCTAGTTACCCCTCTTTGCCTCCTTATCTTTTCTTTTCTAAGTTGGAGCCGACATCTGATCTCTGCCTCCTCTATTCTCCATTTTCATCCTCTCAATAAGCGAAGCTTCATCTTTTTCCACCGGTAGCTCAAGCGACAGCAGAGGTCATGAGATCGACTAATACCAGCGACGATGGGAGAAACACCAGCGTTGCTTACGGTCAATTCAGAGTGAATCAAACTAGCAACAACCATATCTGAATACGTCTCTCATTTCTCAACCAATTTCGTCCAAAGATCCCCACTCTTTGAATTTTAATAACTGCACCCATTCTCTTCATAGAATGCCCATAAAATCATCATCTAAGGCTGGTTATATGACTCAAATCACTTGCCTTCAACTAGGCCTTAAAGATATTGCTGGGATTGCTCACAACAAGGTCTCTTTTAAAAAAAAATTATAGTGCTCAAGGTAATATCCAGATTTAGTTTATTTATCTTCTAAATTGATGATTATGACAGGTTTGTTATTATAGGTATTGATAGCAGCTGGTGTATCAGCAGCGATTGGCCAACTCTCCAAGCCATTCACCTTCGTTCTATTTTTATACTAAAGCCCAAACAAACCTTTTTAGCCCTGGAAATAGCTAAAATACCCTCTGCTCCCTAACCCAGAAATCGAAAGCCATGGGTACTACACAAGCTCGTTGGAGCTCCATTTTCGTACTCAGTGCTCTGTTATTCACATTTTCAATTGTTCGCTCAGTTGACTCTGCTGATAATCTCTCTATAGGTACTTTTTTTCCTTATCTTTCTTCTTTCTTTCCTTTTATATTTTTTGTTTTTTCTTTCTGTGTTCCTAAATTGTCTGTGGATTTTCGTTATTTAGGGTTTTTGGTTACTATTTGGCCATTGGGACTTTTTTTTTTAAATTTATGATATGGGCTTTGTTTCTTTCGTTATCAATCTTTTTCTTTTTTTTTTTCTTTTCTATTTAATAATGATGGCTAAATACGGAAAAAGCTTGTATTTTGAGGTTGATTAAATGGCAAAAGCTTGCATCTCAGTTAACATTGGAATCTTCTGACTTGAAGTTGATATCTGAGTCCAATTGGTCTTCTCATGCATTTCTGATATTGGCCCTGACAGGGAATGAAGCTTTTGCCAACTGGTCGGAGGAACTCACTGGGAATCTTGATTTACTCATCTCTCGTGTGTATCGCATTTCTTAATTCATTTCTTATCATGGTTTTCATTATCTGCAGAAGATAAGTTTATGGTCAATTGCTCATTTGTCATTATGTTTTTAGGTTGGCTTGGGATCATTTCTTCTTCGATATATTCTAGGGTTACTGCATTCAGTGCTTGAGGAGATGGGAATCAGCGAAGACATGTATTATCCTGTATGTAAGTTATAGCTGTTCTGAAGAAAAATGTAGCTGCCCGATTTCTTCATATTGGAATTCTAATTGAATGACATAGTTTTGTTGGCTAGAAAAATATTTGGCTCTTAGGTTGGAGTGCCAATGATTAATTAGTTGACCATGAAACAATTCGGCTTTGTACAATTTACAAAGCTGCAGCTATTTATTTGTCTCAGTATAGCTAGGCTCGAAAGGTCAGCTCTCTTTGATGGAAGCATATATATATTCTCTCTCCTTTTTGGCCTTTTGACAGTTTAATGATTTGGAGCATGCATCTTGTGCCAGTTTGAGATGTATGCCTATGATCGAAGATGTTTTTTTTCCTCTCTTCCTGAAACTTAAATACGATTGGTGCATTAAATAAGAGTTAAAATAAGATTTGTAATTCCTTGATATTACATCCATTATTTTGTTATGTAATTGGTTTTAATATCGGAGCAATCATTAATTTGTTATTTTTAATGCTTTTGTGGATTTTCCATGGAAATTAAATTTTCTTGTAAATGTCAAATTCTCATAAATTGCTTATTTTATAAACTGCAGCTGTCCATTTTTCTACTGGCTTTTATCATTTTGACTGTAGCATAGATGGGTTTCTGGGCCGTTCGTAAACTTGTCCTGACAGAAGATGGATCAGTTGATATAAGCACCTCATATTTTGTGTGTTGGGCCATCCGGATTTTGGCTGTTGTTTTGATTCTTCAGGTTGTTTTAAAATCAAACAAAGATAAGTATAAAACAAAACTATAATAGTTGGATCTTAAGCATAAATGTAAAGCACATTATCTTTGTGTTTTTTTTAAGGCTTAATACTTAAATTCAACTCCTGATTAGATAAATTTAATCTTTCATATGATTGCTTAATTAACTAAAATACATATTACATTCTGTAAAGTATTGAACAGTTATGGAATTTTATTTTTGTTATCCTCGTATATATACATGAGCAAAAATCTAGTGTATTATCAATCATTATAATATGCTATAAAATTTTCAAACCATATTCTTATGGGTCTTTCTAATTCATTACTAAATTTAGATGGCCTTAATATTATTGGTTATGTGTAAAAAACTCCTGATTAACAGAGTAATATTTGGGGAAAATCTTTGTCAAAATTCCCTACTTTTCTTTCTGAATCTAACTTAATACCTCCAAAGATCCATAGATATTATGCTGTCACAGATTGCTTTTTTCAGGCCTAATGTTATAATTGCTGGTATGAAATTTACTGACCTGGAATATGATACTGTTTAGGTTGTGCAATCTAGTGTGCTGCCTGATATGTTCAGAAGCAATTTCGAGGCTATTACAAAGGGAAATCCCATGTGGAATCAGCTAACAGTACCTACTAAACTTCATACTCATGGGACTCAAATTCTACCTACATTCATGATCCTCCATACTTCAAGAGCATGACCCTCAGTCCTCCTGGAGCACATGAAGTGAAGGATGCCTATCGTTTACTAAATTTTAGGGATAATATCACAACGGATCACATCTCTCCTGCAGGAAGCATCCACAAGGACAGTACTGCTGCTAAGTACCTCCTTGATCCAGGAGTGGATCGCAAGGACTTCAATTCTTATGGAAGTCGACGTGGGAATGATGAAGTGATGGTTAGGGGAACTTTTGCTAATATTCGCCTCGTTAACAAACTTTTGAACGGAGAAGTGGGACCAAAGACAGTACACATTCCTACTGGGCAGAAGCTCTACGTGTTTGATGCAGCAACAAGAAGTCAGTTGTTTTATATTATGTACGTTTTGAATCTATTATATCTATTGCTAGTCCATTATTTTATTTATTTATTTTTTTGAATCTGTATACTGTCTGGACACAGACTTCCTATGTTAAAATGTCAAAGGTTGTGTGCATTGACAAAAACACCGTCTTTTAGGACTTGTTAGAATGATCTCTTAGAAGTCTTGTTAGTTCAATTATTGTGCATATTGTGATTGTGTTTGAATATGAAATTGGATTAATTGTATGCACATGGAAGAACTGAAGTTGTTCATTATGTACAGGATGAAAATAAATAAATAAATAAATAAATAAATAGCAATCATTGCGTACAGGATGAAAATTTAAAAATACAACAAAAGAAAGAAAATGAAATTATGCAATAATTTAGCGACGGATTCACAACAACAAATGTCTCTAATATGTAATAGATATAATTTAGCAACAAGTTTGCGATAGAAAATCTGTCGCTAATATGTAATAGATATAATTTAAGAAATAATTAATGACCATATTAGCGACAAATATTTCGTCTCTAACTTTTACAGTAAATTTATAATTAGCGACGGAACTAGTGATGAAAAAGTAGTCGCTAAATATTATTATTATAATTCCGCGACTAATTATGAATATAAATTAGCAAACAAAAAAAATTTCTTCGCTAAATTAGAGACTGATTTTAAATTTCGTCACTAATATATTCGCGACTAGGCTTTTAATGACTGTTCATCGCGTCGTCGCTATTTTATTTTAGCAACGAAATTCTGTCATTAGTGAAAATTTTCGTCGCTAATTAGCAGTTTTTTTGTAGTATTTTATATGGGACGCTACCTGATCAAACTGATCTTTTTAAGCCCCAACTCGAATAACCCAAACCAACCCAAAATTTTTTTTCTATTTATTTCCATCTCAAAGTCCTATATGAAAGAAAAACAAGGTTACCTTGAGCTATAACTCAATAAAAAGGCAAATTAAACCATACAATAATTAAAAATAACAAAACCACCAAATCCAAGTAATAAAGCTCCTTTAAAAGAAAACAAATAATTGCAAAATACAAAAGTAATAAAATTGAAGCAGATCTACTTCCACAAATTTAGTTATAGAGAGAATTAAAATTATAGAGAGAGAGAGAGAGAAGTGTAAATGGCAACATTTTTAGTTAATCCAAAATAAACTAACAAACTTAAAAATCAAAGCACCAAAATTGAAAAAAACTTCATCTCTTTCAATTACTTAGAGATGAAGAGAGTAGCTTCAAAGATGAGGAGAGGAAAAGTAGAGGCCGATAGAGAGATGGAAAGAGAGAGAGAAAGAGAGGGAGAGAGATGGACGTAGAGGCAGATCATGAGTGAAAGTGAAAGATAGAAGTAGATATGGGTTTGAAAGTGAAGAGAGGAATAAGGATTAGGGATTTAAAAGTGGAGAGAGAAAATAAAAAGAGGAAAAAGGATTAAGGATTTGAAAGTGGAGATAGAAAAAAAGGAGGAAAAAGGATTTTTTAAGTTTATATATATGTGAAATTGAGTTGATTGGTCGAGTTGGGTTTATTAAGGTTTTGACTTAACCCAAACCCAAAATTTTACCTATTCTTCAACTCGATCTAACCCTAATAATGCAATTAACCCCACTCAAATATGTTAGGTCGAATCAAGTTCTTTGAATCATTCAAGTTAATTTTTGCACATCCTTAATTTTAAGGTCAAATTGCAAATAACAAAAGATAAAAGGGGAAGCCAATTAGAATCAAATGCTTGTCTTCCTATTGACCATAAGAGAAATAGGATATTTGTAAGGAGAAGGGCATGAAAATGGCTGAAACTTCAATTTCCAAAATTTTTCGTCTCCTTCTTCCTCAATTTCTAACTTCTAATCCCACTCTTTTGCTTGAACAAGAAAATTAAGCAAATTTTAAGAGAAAATTGAGGGTTAAAAAAGCATAAGGTAAATTTACTCTTTTTTTGCTTTTTTTTTTCTCTTTTTAATTCTCAACTTCTATAAGTTAACTGTAAAGAATAGGGATTTACAAGTAAAGTGTTAATATGTTGTATAGAGGGAGAATTAAGCAAGAAGAGAGGAGAAGAAGCTATTAAGGGAAGTTAAGAGAATTTCTTAAGCAAAACTTCTTATATGTATGTTTATTAGGTAAAAATTAAGTATAAATTCGATAAAACCTATATAAAACATGAATGACCATGATTGATAAGCTGGAAAACATGAAAAGGATAGGTAATGGCTAATACAACAATTTAAGGGAAAGTAGAGATACAAAATTCATAGGACCTATTGGAACTAATTTGAGTCTAGCTTGAGTTATAGAATACTAAATGGAGTGATTCTAGTTTGAGATTAAATTTAGGACATATATCTAAAAGTTTGTAGAAGAAATCAAAATTGAATTTTGTCTCTAAGTCTATCAAATATTGGCTTAAAGTTCTATAATGGCTGCTACCCTATCAATAAGAGAGTCTATATATTTTTGAGCATATATATTTGTGTAGTTGTCCAAATTTCATGATTTTTTATTATATGGAATCTAGAGATATAGTGGAACAAATGTCTAGAAGGAAGTTTTGCCAAAAAAATCACGATTGCTAGGTCAAAATTGGTGTAAAATTTGAACTTGAGAGTTTGTCTACTGAGTTTTAGGTAGATTGCATCGACCCAACTAAGTCACTTTTGTCTCAGCCATGACAAAGCATTCTGGATATAACCAGAAGTAATTGTCATAGCTGTAATAATTTTTTCCTCAGTTATGACCCTTTACTATTTCAACCTATACTTGACTTTTAGGGCCCAAAAGTTATTTTCAAGCTACAAATTAGGGAATTCTAATAGTTGATCTGAAAACTAAACAACCCAACAAATTACAAGTCTTTCCTGAATGTTATGTATGGATCAATGCTTTAGGATCCAATCTTCCTAGTAAAGATCTGGCATTAGGGTTTGATGCTTATTGCAAACTTCCAAAGCTTTTCATTCTTCCTAATGGATTATGCTTTAAACATTACTTTCAACCCTATACTACCCAACGATCCTTTTTTACTATCCAAAACTAAGATTTACCCTTTGCTAATCTTCAAAAATAACTTGAAACCTATTGTTGTTCCCTTTCACATTTAGAGTTCTTAACCAAACACCTATCCCCTTTATGGACCTGTTTAGACTTTTTCATCACTCTTCCTTTTAAAAAATTAGAAGACATTAATCCCACCAAAGTCACTTACCCTGGTATGTCTCTTGATGACTATCATTTTGTGAACTAAAAATATGCACAATTACTGGGCCAAGGTTTAATTCAGCCCACTAAGTTTTACTAGGCTTGTCAAGCCTTTTATGTCAACAAGAAATTTGAACAAGTACGTGGCAAAAAATATCTTGTCATTGACTACACCTCTTTGAACCATTTCTTAAAAGATAACAAATACCCTTTACCTAAAATATCATCTTTGTTTCCTTTCTGTATAATGCCAGAATGTTTTCAAATTTTGATCTTAAAATAGGATTTTGGTAACTTGGTATTCACCCTCCTGATAGACCAAAGACTGCCTTTTGCATATCAGATCACTATTACCAATGGTTTGTTATGCCATTTGGATTGAAAGTTGCCCCATCCCTATTCCAAAGAGAAATGATCTAGATTTATGAGCCTCTTCTTCATACTACCATGATCTATATTGTTGATGTTCTCCTTTTTCTCTTGATATTCAATCTCATCAAAAAACTATTCAACAATTCATCAATATTACTCGAGCTCATGGAATAATGGTGTCATAATTAAATATGTAGCTGGCCAAAGCAAAAATTGATTTTCTTGGCATAAAATTCAATGATAGGACTTATCAACCTCAAGCTCATTTAGGAGCTAAATTACTTATCTTTCCAAATAAAAATCTCTTTATTAAATAGGTTCAACAATTCTTGAAATTGCCAAATAATGTCTGATAATTTATTCCTCACTACAGCACTTTGGCAAAACAAATGAATAAGTTGTTAAAAAATAAACCACAACCTTGGTCCTTTATTTATACCCTATATGTTCAAAAAATCAAAGTTGTCACATAAAACTTGCCATCTCTTCATATTCTAGGCAATGGAAAAAAAATCTATAGAATGATGCTTGTGATGAATGCTGGGAAGCCATTTTTATAGAAGAAAGTCACAATCAAAAGGATGTTTGCCGATATACTAGTGGTCAATTTAAAGAATCTAAGTGCCATTATCATTCAAATTTTAAAGAGATTTTAGCAGTAAAATATGGCATTAAAAGATTTGAGTTTAATCTCATTGGCCATCACTTTACAGTTGTCATAAACAATTCCTCTTTTTTAAAGATGCTTTCTTTCAAATGAAGGAGTCTCTTTCATCCATAACTTTTTTGGTAGGCAAAATGGTTTGGCAAGTATGATTTTACAGTTGAGCATATAAAAGGAAACAAGAACTTAATTATAGATTTCCTATCTAGACCTCTTAAGATTCTAAAATTGATCACCAAAACTTCTACTCTTACTCTTCCTCTTGTTTTTACCATGGACAGTCTTTGATTAAACCCTAATCATAGAAAAAATGCAAGTCCCATCCAATATATGAGTGCCTTCAATAAAGAGTCAGCACCTCCTAATTGCTCTTTTAACAATCCCAGATAAATGAAGGACTTTGCAAAAAATCATATGTTCTATTACATGCACATCTTTAAAAATAGAATAAATGTCCCTGATGACAAAAAATTCTCATACATATCTCTCTGGGACTATCATTTACCTATTCTCCAGAGAGATTCCTCACTGTTAGGAAGAAATATGGTTCTTTTGATGCCTATCTATTTTCCATACACATGCCACCCTCTTCCCTCTCCTTAAGATCCATCATTTTCTTAACAATTCAGACAATTAGTCCTCTTTACTCTGGCAATTTCTGGAATGGTATGCCCCACTTAGTTGGTGGAAAAGTCAGTTTCTCAAGATAATCCAGGATCACCAATTATGGAAAAAGATAGAAAAAATAACCAACAATTATTCTGTCATTTAACTTTTCCATTGGCCATACATTTCAGACCATTTTGACATTGTTGATCCATAACTAGTCGAGATTGAATTAATTAATGGGCTTAATTAGTGTATTTTAATTAATTGAGGATATGAAGATCATTAAAATAAAGGTATAATTGGATGTGTGCAAGCCTATGATAAGTGGATTTGTAGGGATGAAGGAAATGGTGCCAAGTGGCTTAACTTTAAGCCATTAGATCAAATAGTTTGAGATTTAATCTTAGCCCTCCCTTTTACACACTAAAAGACAAAATAGAATATGTGGAAAAATCTACAAGACACCCTAAAAATATGTAATTCTCGTGCTCCTTCTCCTTCAAATCCGAACCTTCCCATTTTGTGAGCTTCCCATAATTTCTCTTTCATCTTTCCTTTTTCCCACCAAATCTCAAGCCCATTTTCACCCATATACATGAAAAGACATCTATTTTAACCTAGAAATATAATGAAAGCAAGAAGGAGCTTGGAAACTAAGGATTTTAGTGCGAAGTTGCAAAACTAATAAGGTAAATTCTTGAGTTTTGTGGGTTTTAATTGGAGAAATTGTTATGGACTTGTAGAGAATCATAAGTAGAATTATTTGGTACTAATTAGGTGTTTGAATTCCTAGCTAAAGCTCACTAAATTATCCCCCATAAATTCGGCCAAAAGGGGAACTTATAGGAAAAAGGGAAAATCAAGGAAGTTAAAGGCAAGGGAGAGGAAGATTAGATGAATTCATGCTCAAATAAGGTTAATGGATACATTCTCTACTTAATTTCATTTGATTGTTGAATTTTCTATAGAAATTAGCTTATGTAACTTTGAAATTTTAAGAAATAGTGACAAATAAATTGAGACAACTTAATAAAATAATGAGTTGAAAGGCAAAAAGTATGGAATTAGGAAGAAATCAAACACTGAGTGAGAAAATGAATTAAGGTCGAATTACACTTAATAAAGAATAAATTGATTAAATGGTGTTAATTAATAATTTAATCATAAAGTGTGTTATATTAAATTAAAGGAACATAATTAGGATGATTTAACCTTGAATAAGAATATGAATGTAATGTTTATTATAAATATATAATGATGTAACATTATGTAATTATATATGTAATTGAGTAAAATTGTGAAATAATTTGATATAACCCAACAAAATGATGAATTATTATATTATGATTATAAAAAGGTGAAGAAAATAATTTGAGGATGGGAGATTATATAGTGACCGAATTATGAACCAAACCTCAACGTAATGGAACTTAATTCTTAATAAAGTATTTGATAAGAATTAGTCAAAATGATGTATAAGAAATGTAATAGAAATAATTAGAATGAAAAGTAATAAGTATATATAATTATGTTTAAGTGAACACCATGATGGCAGTAAAGACAACTTAAGGACTTTCATGTAAACCAAGTGAAATTGATCACATTGGTGACTAAAGCGGATGTAGAAATGTGTATGGCATAAAAAGGAAGGATAAAATATTGTGTAAGTATGGGACCATCAAGTGGCCGAATGGTGTTTGTATGCATAAGGATGTGTTTTGATCATATTCTTGTAACATTATGTGTATACATGTAAAATGTACAATCAATACGCTTGAATGTATGGAAATTAAGTCATGGCAATGTTAATCTAACAAGATTAGTATGTATAACAGGGTAAAAAAAAGTAGAGGATGAAAATATAATGATTTATCATGCTCTTAGTGTTCAGTGGATAACCTAGGACTCTAGGGTAGTATGGCTAGCTATAAGGATATTTATTCTGTGGTGTTCTGTATACTGTACTGTTACTGCACTGCTATTGTACTGAGAAAATATTGATATACTGTTAGCCTACTCATTTTACTAATACACTGGGGAGTGGTATCTTACCCTAGTGGTACGGTCACTCCCACATACCGAATTTGTTCATCCGTTAATTCAACTCATGGTTTTTTTACTACTGACAACTAGGGGCAAAATGATAATTTTGCATAAAAAGTGTATAAAAAGAGTAATTACGACTTTAATAATTTTAAAATTATGGATAAAAAAATGAATTTAGATGTAAAATGAGATTTATGTTCAACAGGGATAAAAATGTAATTACGCGATTAACTAAGGGTAAAATGGTCATTTAATATTTATGATATAGTTAAAAGGGATAAAATAGTCAATTTGATAAAAAAGGGTAAAACAGTAAATAAAATAAAGTTCAAGGACCAAACTGTAATTTATCATGCTGAAAAAAATTCTAGGGATCAAAATGTAATTTATGCACTTAAATTAAAAGTCAAATAAAGTCAATTGGTCAAAATTGAGGTCAATTTGATCAAAATAGAGTAAAAGTCAAACTTCAAGGACTTAATTGAAAATTTTCGTCTAATTTGGGAAATAAGTGAAATCTAGCAAGAAGAATAATTATTAAAGTAATTAGAAGAAAATTTTGATATTCAAAATAGTGATTTGTGAAATTAATGTGATTTTATATGTCAAAAAGGGTAAAATCATAAATAGCGAGAATTATTAGGACCAAAATGTGATCTGCTATCTTAGGAACATGTAAGAGGACTAAAATATAAATTTACCAACTTATGAGAATTAGAAGTCAAAAGAAATTAAAATAGTTAAAATTAGAGTTAAGTTAAAGTAGGGTGAAAAGAAATTATAAGGATCAAATTATAATTTCTCCACTTAAGCAAAGAGACAAGCAGAATTAAGTATGAAAAATATTTATTAAGAAAATTAGAAACAAGGAAAGTAAAATGAGTCAAAAGAAAAGATACTTGAAGTCAAACATATCGAATTAACAGTTTAAGGGTTAAAGCATAATTTTACATTCAAGTAGAAATTTATGAAAAACTAATTGTAAGAAAAGATTCAATATAAAAGTAAGTAAAGAAAAAGGGCCAAATTTTAAATTAAATTCAGAAGAGTATGAAGAAACTAAAAGTTCAGGGGCCGAATTGTACAATGATAGTTATAGGAAAATTTATAAGAAAATAAGTAGATAATGGGTCAAATAGTAAAATTGAGAAAATAAAAGTTATACAAGGGGATAAATTGGTAAATTATATTATATAAAGGTATTGTAAAAATTTAATTGTAAATTTAAAGGATAAAAAGGAAATAAAAGGGTAAAACAAAGTAATTAAGGATAAAATGATCAATAAGAAAATAAGATTTCAGCAGAAAGAGATTAAAAAGGGGAAATTGAATAAATTTAGTATAAATAAGTTTAAAATGTACTTTAATCAGAAAGTTGAGAAATTTAGGAGGAAATTGTAAATTTTGTAAAAGAAATGAATTTGAGGACTAAAATGAAAAGTAATGGAATTCATGAACAGAATTGCTAAAAAGGACCAATTAGACCGAAACAGGGACTTAAATCATAATTTAGTGAAATATAAAAATCTAAGTGTTATATGATAGGAAACCGAATTGAATTTAAAGACCATGTTAGATCAAAAGAGAGAACAACATAGAAAACGACGGAGTTATGAGAAATTAAGAAATTAAATACAACAAAATATTAAGCAGTCAATGAAGAAAGGAATTTCATGTGGATTCTGAAGTTAAATTACATAATCATGAATACGCAGTAAGGTGAATTTATAAACTGCGATAGAAAGATAAGTAAATAAAATAGTTATGTTAATTAGTAGATAAGAATTAGTAAAAAGTTGAGTAAAAACATATATATGAGTATAAAGGTACTATGTGGAATTTTAACAGTAATAAAGATTAAACAACAGAAGATGAAAAAGTATGAATACACAAGTAATAAGGATTAAGTAGTATCATGAATAACATGATTATATATATTTATATAAGCCATGAGTTAAGTAAAACAATAATTACAGCAAAAGTACAAATAAAAAAAATAAATTTATTTAGATGAAATTTTATGTAGTTGTATCCACCATTGAGCAACAATGTTGCTTAGTACGTGGTTTATTGATTGCGAGCAGGGACAGGTAATTGAATACGCGTCGAAAGAAGATTGACATGGCATGTACATAAAGACAAAATTTGATCACACAAGTTTAGGCGGTTCGTGTTCATTGATTATCATAAAAAACTGAGGTTATTATGGTCAATGCAAATAATATTATGAATACTGACATTTATATATATTTAAGTATATATGTATGTGAATAATATGTTAATGACAGTGTTATGATTATGAAAAAAATATAGATGAATATAAGGTGTTACATTTAAACTTATGAATTTACAACCTAAATATATAAGTTGAGTCAAGTCATGAGAAAGATACAAGCATTTATCCTAACCTATCAATATACTAGAATTAACATGTAAAAGATAGAAGAATGACATGATAATAATAATGATAAAATCAAGGCTATTAATAAATACATATAGAACAACAATAGTAGAATAACATAAGTGTTTGTAGGTTATGAAGCATAGTAGTTATAATAGATATTTATAGAACTAATTGACAAAAAATTAATCACTAAGAACAACCCATAAAATGCTATTGTAATAAGACTAATTAGGAATTTTAATAAGGGCCAAATAAATTGGATAGATGCATTTAAACTAATAAAAGTTATTGAGTGAACACAAAGGTTATAAGGAGTCAAATGACTTAGCATATCAGTAATCAATGACTACATGGGATAGGAGCACTACTTTTGGCAATGCTAAGGAAATAGGTGAACACAACCAATAAGCATATGGAATAAACTATATAATTTTATGTACCTGAACAATTATTCGTCACCAATTTAGTGGATCAAATGTGTAATTGTCAAATAGGTTGGAGTTTTAATGTTAAAAGTATAATGGTTGTACATACTAAAGTAAATCACGTAATGTTTTGATAGTATTATAAGAATATCATTTGTTAGTTGTTATTGTCTTTTACATGTTAAGCTAAATGCTTATATGTGTGCATGTTATTGACAACTTCTGTGAGAGGTCGTCTTCATGATTTTGCTTTGTTCCCCACTAAGCTAGTAAGCTTAGCACGGATGTTTATTCGTGTAGGTACAAGAAGATAGAATTCGTTTTGGAGGGACAAGTTCTGCTATTGCAAGGCCAACACTAAAGATATGAAGGGTTAAAGTATGATGTTGTATTATGTCATTGTTCTTGTAATTATCGTTTTGTATTAAATAAAACATAATGTAAAGAACAATGCAGATAACAATTTAATGTATCTAGTAAACTTATTTATATAGTTTCTCACTGCATAATAGTATATGTACATGTACAGACAATATTAATCAATAGGACAATAATGAAAATAGTTTATCATATGTAAGTGAATGTATAAGATAATAGATAACATGAGGGATTAGTGTAGTTCTTACAATAAAAGTCAAATGTTTCTTGAAGCAGTTGGTGATAAAAATAACCGTGGAAGGAATTTCGGTTTAGGATCAATTGCAAACACTTCCCATTCGAATTCTCTACATCATCTATAGCTGCTTGTAGTAAGCGGTGTGAATCTTCATATAAAGTTGTTCAACTAGAAACCGCACTCACCATGTTGTTGAATAGTATAACTTACCTAAAGAATTGGGTAGAAGATTTGGAAACCAAGGGTGCTCAGTAGCCAGATTGTCCTCCTTTACCAACACCACCAACATAGCTTAGATTTGTAATTTTTAGTTATTGATACTGACTTTATGTTATTTTTGTTATGGTTTTCATGGATTTTTACTTTACAGTACTATACTATATTTCAGGACTTTAATTGTTGTGCAGTACAATTTTTATATTATATTATCAATAAGAATATTTTCTTAGATTTCATTATGAATTTGGATTATATTTATTTATAAATAAAAAATTTGATTGAAACGAAAACATTATGCCAAACTAACATAATTTTACAATATCTGATGTTAAAAATAGCAACGAAAAGAGAAATTCCGTTGCTATTTTTTGCAACGGAATAGATATTCAGTTGCTAAAATTTTTCAACGAAAATTAAAATCGGTTGCCATAAATAGCAACGAAAAAGAAAATTTCGTTGCTATTTTTAGCAACGGAATTGTTATTCAGTTGCTATAAACAGCAACAAAAAATGAATTTCGTTGCTATAACAACCTAAATTTTAATGCTTTTGGTAAATATAGCAATGAAAATTATATTTCATTGCTAGAAAAAGGAATTTCGTTGGTAATGTTGACCAATTCACCGAAACATATATTGGTTAGATTTAGTAATAGAAATTTAATTCCTTGCTAAATTTAGCTACGAAAAATAAATTCGGTTGCTAAAAAATACCAACCGAATTTTCTGTTGCTATTTTCCATTGTTAATTTTGATTAGCAACGGAAATTTAACAAATTCGGTTGCTAATTGTTGTTGCTTTTTGATAATTTTCTTGTAGTGTTTTTGTCCCATCCTTAGTCTTTTATCTGCTCATTTATCTTTGTCGTTGCTATTTAATAAACTTGGGAGGCCAACCGGCTCGATCCAAGACATGAGAGTTGCGCAAATACTTAACATCCATTACAGCAACCGATTCATTTTGATTCAAAACAAAGTTATCCAAGTCGCCTAAACACCCCAAAATTATTCCCATGATCATATGACACATGCCTATTGTTTTACTCCCAGCAATAGAGATATGGTACAAGCCATCAAAAATGAAATCAATCGAACAAGGTATTTTACGAGATAGCATTAAATCCAGCACATACAAATCTTTGGTGTGAACCTTCGTGCTCTCAACCCGCCCAAATAAAGCATGACAAATATATTTATGAAACAAAAACAATGTGTCATCCTTAATGAGGCAATTTGGTGAGTTTTTATTGTTAAAAACATCCAAAATTGTGATTTTATGGCACAGATTTGTGATAAAAAGCATTTGAGTTAAATCATTTGCCATTTAGTGAAAATCCAAACCAGTCATGCATCTCATCAAAACCAAAAATGTACTCACAACCTTGATGTCTAAATTTAAATGCAGTCCTACGGTCATCAACATACACAAGGGTAACAAAAAATCTATAGCCTAATCCCATCGCACAGGTAAAGACATGTGAACAAATTTCTCCCATTTCATATATTTAAGATACTTGTCAAATTGGGAAGTAAGTCCCAAATCAGTAAGCAAAGAAAAATCGAGATGCAACATGCTTACATAACTTTTCTTGGAGAAAAACTTAAACTTTTCACCTTTTTGCTCAATATAGATAGGGAAAGGGCAGTCAAACCTATCCTGAAGATAGTTAGCAGCAGGGCTTGGAGAGCTTGAACCTTTGACAAGCCTTTTATCTTGTGACCCACTGTCTTGGTGCGAACCATGGTGAAGATTAGTGGAGAACAACTTGAATTAACAAGATTATGCAAAAATAAGGAGAAACAACCTTGAAAAATCAAGGAAATTGAGAAGATAAGAAAAAAGAGATGAGATCTAGAGAGAAAAACCTTAAGGAAACCGAAAAACAACTGAGAATGGAAGTGTAAACGTCTATTAGGGTTTAAAGGTATATATAGGGCAGGTGAGAAGGCATTTGCAATGGCCAGAAATTCAAAATCGGTGGCCTGTCATGACCTCGCAACACTTTCTCGCTCGTGACATACCCAAAAAATCCCTATGTTCTGATCGCGACATGAGCACCCTTGCGATAGAAGACTCATACCCCCTTTCTATCACACTCACGAGGAATGTCACGTTTGTGATAGACGCAAACTGCCTAATCTCAGAGGTTCGCAGCCGCGAGGGTTATACCAGCACACTCACAACAATACCTGCAAAAAAAATTTCCTCTCTTCACTGTCGCGCTCGCGACACGCCTTGTGCTCGCAACAATGAAGAAAAATCAAATAGTTGTGTATGTATTATTGTTATTTTTTTAAATGGAAAATAAAAAATAATATATCCTGTAAAACCAAAAATAAACTATATTAGGATACCATATAAATGTAAAAATAAAAATAAAAATAAAAATAAAAATAAAAATAAAAATAAAAATAAAAATAAAAATAAAAATAAAAATAAAAATAAAAATAAAAATAAAAGTAAAAGTAAAAGTAAAAGTAAAAATAAAGATTAAACATACAAATAACCATTAAGCCAACTTCAAAGATATAATGTTTCATCAAAATATATCTTGCATCTTTGACCATTAGCTTTGAACAAGTCTCCCTTATTATTTTTAAGTTTTAAATATCCATAATCAAAGACTTGTGTCACGTCAAAAGGTCCACTCCACCTAGACCTTAATTTTCCAGGGAATAATTTTAATCTAGAATTGAAGAGGAGAACTTTATCTCTAATCTTAAAGCTTTTATATTTAATGTGAAAATTTTGCCACTTCTTTGACCTTTCTTTATATATACGCTCATTTTCATAAGAAAGGAGAAGCAACTCATCAAGTTCATTTAATTGGAAACATCTTTTGATACCAGCTTCTTTAATGTCATAATTCAAAGTCTTTATAGCCCAATAAGCCCTATGTTCTAACTCGATAGGCAAATGACATACTTTCCCATATACTAACCTATAGGGAGTCATTCCAATAGGTGCTTTAAATGCAGTTCGATATGCCCATAATGCATCATTAAGTTTATGTGCCCAATCTTTCCTAGAGTTAGAAACCGTTTTTTCTAGTATCCACTTTAGCTCTCTATTGAAAACCTCTACTTGACCACTAGTTTGTGGGTGGTATGGAGTAGCTACTCTATGATGCATACCATATTTATGCAATAATAATGCAAAAGATCGATTAATAAAATGCGTACCTCCATCACTTATGATAGCTCGTGGCACTCAAAACCTTGAAAAGAGTTTCTTTAAAAACTTGATCACCACCTTTGAATCATTGGTTAGTAAAGCTTGAGCTTCAACCCACTTAGAAACATAGTCTACCCCCCCAACCAATATATAATTTTTTCCAAAAGATATAGGAAATAGCCCCATGAAGTCTATTCCCCCCACATCAAAAATCTCAACTTTCAAAATATTATTCAGAGGCATCTCATCTCTCTTTCCAATATTACCAACCATTTGACACCTATCACATTGATCTACAAAAACCATAGTATCATGAAATAGGGTAGACCAATAAAAACCACATTCAAACACCCTAGAAGCAGTTTTTTCACCACCATTATGTCCCGAATACAAAGAAGAATGGCAATGTGTTAAAATATTTACAACTTCTTCATCAATCACACATCGTCGAATGAAACCATCCCCACTTATCCTAAACAAATAGGGCTCCTCCCAAAGGTAATTTTTAACATCACAAAAGAACTTTTTTTATTTCCATGTCAATTCATGAGGTATAATCCCTGCAGCAAGAAAGTTAGCAAAATCTGCAAACCATGGCACATGCTCATCGTTTATTGACATTAGAGATTCATGCAAAAAAGATTTATTAATTTCATTGCTATCCTCTATTGGTCCTTCTACATTTTCTAATCTAGACAAGTGATCAGCTACTAAATTTTCAGAACCTTTCTTGTCTTTAATTTTAAGATCAAATTCTTGCAGCAAAAGAACCCAATGAATTAACCTAGGTTTAACATCTTTTTTAGCAAATAAATAACTTAAAGCTGCATGACCTATATAGATTATGACTTTATATCCTAAAAAATAAGACCTAAATTTATCACATGCATAAACAACAACTAACATTTCTTTTTCAGTGGTAGTGTAACTCACTTGAGGTGGTGATAACATATGGCTAGCATAGTAAATCACATGCAAATATTTACCTATTCTTTGACCAACACACAGCCTGCTGCCATGTCACTTGCATCACATATGATTTCAAAAGGTAATTCCCAATTAGGAGAAGTGATGATGGGTGCACTTATAAGGGCTTCCTTTAAAGTATTAAAAGCATTCATACATGCATTAGAAAATTTAAAAGGCATTTCCTTTAGCAGCAAATTAGTTAAAGGTTTAGCTATTAATGAAAAATCCTTAATGAACCTTTTATAAAAACCAGCATATCCTAAAAAAAATCTAACACCCTTAAGTGTAGTTGATGGAGTTAATTTCTCTATTAATTCAATTTTAGCTCTATCTACCTTTATTCCTTTACTTGAAATCTTATGGCCAAGAACTATACCTTCTTCAACCATAAAGTGGCATTTTTTCCAATTAAGTACTAGATTGGTCTCCTCACATCTAGCCAACACTCTATCCAAATTATTCAAACACAACTCAAATGAATCACCATAAACAAAAAATATAATCCATGAAAACTTTCATGATGTCCTCTATCATATCCCCAAAAATGGAAGTCATACACCTTTGAAAAGTTGCAGTGCATTACATAGCCCAAAAGGCATTCTTTTATAGGTAAAAGTCCCATATGGACAAGTAAAGGTGGTCTTTTCTTGGTCACTAGGATATATAAAAATTTAAAAATACCTTGAATATCCATCCAAAAAACAATAATGAGAGTGTCCAGCTACCCTTTCCAACATTTGATCAATAAATGGTAAAGAAAAATGATCCTTCTTAGTGGTTGAATTCAATTTCCTGTAGTCAATACAAACCCTCCAACCGATGGTGGTTCTAGTAGGAATCAAATCCCCACTCTCATTTCTAACTACCGTCATGCCTCCCTACTTAGGTACATAATGAATCGGACTCACCCATGTACTATCTGAAATTGGATAAATGATTCCAGCATCTAACAACTTAATGACTTCTTTTTTAACTATCTCTTTCATATTTGGATTTAGTCTCCTCTATCTATCCGTCTTAGGTTGACATTCATCTACCATGTTAATTTTATGCATGACAATGTTAGGACTAATTCCTTTTAAATCCAAAATTTGCCAACCTATACTCTTTATCCTCTTTCTAACAACCTCTAATAACAAAAATTCTGCTTACTAGTGAGTTTATTAGAAACAATGATAGGTAAAGTGTGATTAGAACCAAGGAATACATACCTCAAATGACTTGGTAGTTCTTTTAATTCTACCATATGAGAACTTACAATTGAAGGTGTTAAAGGTGCATCATTTCTATATAAACATTTTGGCTTTGAACTCTCTTGCTCTTCCTCTCTACAAACTTCTTCCTCAACATTTACCTCCTCTTGACTTGCTTCATCAAATATTGCTGCAACACAAGCATCTATGACATCTATTTTCATGCATACATTTTCATCCATGGGGTATCTTAATGCCTTATCCATATGACATTCTACACTATCTTCCCTCACTCTTAGAATTAAAGTTCCCTCATAGACATCAACTAATGCCTTACCAGTTCTCATGAAAAGTCTCCCTAATATCAACAGGCATTTAACATCATATGTAAAGTAAAAAATAACAAAGTCAGCAGGCAAAATGAATTTATTAACTTTAACTAACACATCTTCCACTATGCCATATGGTTTCTTAATTGATTGGTCAGCTAATTGCAAGACCATTGAAGTAGGTTTAACATAATCTAATCCCAACTTTTTGAAAATAGTTAATGGCATAAGATTAATGCTTGCTACCATGTCACATAAACATTTAGGAAACTTAACATCCCCTAAAGTACATGGAATCATGAAACTACTGTTATCTTTAAGCTTAGTCGGTAAGTTATTAGTAATAATTGAACTTCATGCCTCTGTTAACTCAATGGTAGATACATCTTCCTAACTTCTTTTCTTAGCAATTAAGTCTTTAAGAAACTTCGCATAATTAGGAATTTGTGTTATAGCCTCAACAAAATTCAAATTAATATGTAAATGCTTCAATTTATCAATGAAATATTGGAATTGCTTATCTTGGTTTTTCTACTTCAAGCATTGTGGAAATGGTGGACGAGGTTGAAAAACTTTTAGAGATTTTATCGATAGGACCCCATCCATCGCGCATGCAATAGGTGTCGCGATCACGACAGAAGGATATTCTGTAGCTGGCACGCTCGTGATAGGTTCTACATTCGTGAGAGGTGCTGCTCTCTCTTCTGTTGTGCTCACGGTAGGCATCACGCTCACGATGGAAGGCTCACCCTGCTAATTTTTTTCCTGCACTTCTTCATAATTGTTAGTAGAAATAAATTCATTAGTATAGGATTTTCCTGATCTTAAGTTTATTGCCTTAAAATGTTCTCTTAGGTTATCCTCTGTATTACTTGGTAAATTCCCTTGTAATCATAACGGTAAAGCCTAAGCAATTTGCCCTAATTGAACTTCCAAGTTATGAATAGATAAGGCTTGATTTTTAATAATATGATCAAACTTGGTCTCTAACCTCTTTTGGTTCTCTTCTTGTGAGCTAAACTTCATATTAATTCCCTCTAAAAGCCTATCCATCTTAACCTCTAAGGCTCCAAACCCATCTTGAGGTTGTTGAAATCCCACACCCCTATTTTGATTGCTACTATTACTCCATGAAAAGTTAGGATGATTTCTTCAACCAGGGTTATAGGTATTGGAATAAGGGTTACCTCGTCCTTGCCCTTGGATAAAGCTAACTTGTTCTTCTATACTAGCTACTCGACCACAAATGTTACACCCACTTTGTGGACTACTTCCTCTACCTAGGCTATTAATTTTTTGTGTCAAATTCTCAACTTGGGCTTGTAATGCTACTATAGAATCAACCGAATGTACTCCCCTAACATTTGAAAAATTCAATTCCCTTGCTCGTTCTGTTGGCCACATGAAATTATTCATAGAATTTTCTTCTAACAACTCAATGCACCTTCTATTGTTTTCCTCACAAGAGAACCATTAGCTGTAGCGTCTATAGTGCCTCTAGTGGTTGGATTCACTCCATTATAGAATGTTTGCATCAATAATTATCTTCGAAGATTATGGTGTGGGCAACTTCTCTGTAATTCCTTAAATCTCTACCACACTTTATATAAAGATTCATTATCATGTTGAACAAAAGTGGTGATATCCTTTATAATCTTTGCAGTTTTGGCTAAAGGGAAATATTTAGATAAAAATGCTTGGGCTAATTAATTCCAATTTTTTATGGATCCTTTAGTTAGGGAATTCAACCAAGCTTTTGCTTTATCCTTCAACGTGAAAGGAAAAAGCCTTAGCTTAATTGCATCCGCTGAAACTCCATTAATTTTAAAGGTATCACAAATTTCTAAAAAATTTGCCAAATGAGCATTAGGATCCTCATTTACCAAACCATAGAACTGAATACTATTTGAATCATTTGTAAAAGTGAAGGCTTAATTTCAAATTGATTAGCATTTACCGTAGGTCTTACCACCCCTTGTTGAGCACCACTCAATGCAGGTGTGGCAAAGTCCATCAACCTTGGTGGATTCTCTTCTTCAGCCATAATTAATCTCCTAGTCCTATTTTTCTTCTAATTGAATTTGCGGTTACTTGAAATAAACCTTTTTATTTATAGATTCAACGGTTCAAGTTCTTCTTGGGAGTTACACGAGACATGAACTATCAAATCCTGTAAATCACAACAAAATAAACAAACAAAAATAAATTAAATATTGTAATCCAAAATCTTAAATCAAGATTCATAATGGCAGTAAATCAATTATACAGTTCCCTGACAATAATGCCAAAAACTTGTTATGCTTTTTCTAAGCATTAATACTGTAAGTATACGGTGTACCGATTATAGTACTTTAGATGTCGATCCCACGAGGAATGTTAATTGATATTACTCACTATTACTACTTAATCTTAATCTTGTTTACAATGTTCATAAATTAAAAACTAATTCTAAACTACTCTGTCATATAAGTTAATTAAATCATAGTTTATGATATCAAAGAAGACAATATATGTAATGAAAATCTAATGATCATGCACTTGATACCATTATTTTAATTAATATTTATAATCTTATTAGTAAGCCAAGTTAGAATATAGTTCTAATCCATTCTCTCGACATGAATTAAAATGCCTAAGACATGCAATTAAAATGCTAATCCTTAACTCTCATTAATGAACTAGTTGATTCTAATTACATTTTAAAGATTATTCACCAACCTATAACAATTATCTACACATGCGATCTCTCAAACTATGCTTTGATAATGAATTCCCATTAGATGTAAGTTAAAGCGAACATTTCAATTCTTCTTTGACTTTATAATTATCATGCAAATTATACTAATAAATAATTCTATATTCAAAGACTATCAATGTAAATGAAAAATAGAAAATTCATTCATATCATTCAAGTGCTTAAGTAACATTCATTTAACAATTACAAAGAAGAAGTAAAGATTAGAAATAAAAGAATGGGATCTCTCAACCCTTTTCCTTTCATCAAGTGTAGTCTTCTTCTTTATCTATGCCTTCCTCTTAAAACATATGTTCTTACAACTTAAAACACAAGAAAAGTTCAAAACAAATTCTTAACTAAAAAATATCTCTCAATTATCATCCCCTCTTATTTTAGTTGAAATCAATCTTTATATTTCTTTAAAAGAGATCTCCCTTGAAATGCCTCTTCAAAAGGTTGCAAATCTTGGTGGAAAAACACAACTCTTCAAGCTTAACTACAGTTCAACAGCCAATTATCGCCCTCGCAACCCATGTCACGCTCGCGACATAACATGCACAAGCCTTGCCTCCAATTTCCTCGCGTTGCTGCCTTTACTCTCCTCTGCATCCTGTCACGACCTAGCTTGGCTATTGCGCTCGCGATAACACTCCTTTCTCACTCATTTCTACTCCTTCTTCACATATTTCTCCCTTTTTCTCCTACATATACAAAACTTGACAAAAACATTAAACACACCTAATTCTAGCACAATTTAATATAACTAAACATTATTTTGGTTACAAAACATGGATTAAATATGAGCTATTTAGGCTCATATCAGTGCTATCCTAAAATATACCTTAAATTCACTCAATGTGGGAAGATGTCAAGGAGATCTACTAGTCCAAGTTTAGTATGAAATGGTATATGAAATGGTGACCCATCAGTCATTATAGTCGTGATGAGCTAGACCTATTGGCAGGGACTATGCTTGGGTAGCCATAAAGTTTCATCACCCTTAACTCAAGCCCATGTAATGATAATAGCTACTTCCCCTAGGTTGTATAACCATAATAGTGTTTGTCTGCTATGTATTGATGAAACTCAAATAAATTAGGAGGGTACCAGTCAAAGGCTGCTATACCTCGACAGGCTTTACCCGATTTGTATGAGTTAGTCAAAATACATAATGGCCAAAACCCATATGCCTGCTCTTTCAATTAAGATAGGTCATGCTATTAATTTTTCATCATGCACTATACATATCCATTGGGTCCTTTGTTAACCCATAGACAAAGCCCACCTAGCAAAGAGACTACACGACCTCATCTGTAAGAGTAATAAGGTTAGAAGGCTTTATTTATACTTGTGTGTGATTATGATTGATGTCTAACAAAAACATTCACTACATTCATGCATCATGTATATACCATGTTCATATATCATTCATCATGAATCACTCCTAACATCTAATTATTACAACCATCATAGATTCACTTAGGTGGTTTAGAGGGTTAGATGGTTAAGGTTAAGTTTCGAGTTGGAATCAAAAGTCAGTTTAGAGTTTGGTTCAATCAACCTTTCAGGAAGCAGTCGAAAGACTACAAAATGATAGAAAATCTTAAGGTAAGAATATATGCTTTAAGCAATAGACTAGCCTCTATTTCAGTGCCTTCAATTCCACAAGACTCATTAAATAGAGAGTTAGACAGAATATTAGAAGTTTGAAAATAATTTATGGGCTAAAATTATAAGCTTGGTGGACCAAAAATTGGCAAAATTTGAGAAAAGTTTATTGGCTAAATCTCAACATGCGACCCCACCATTCCTAGCCATCAAGACTAAAGAGGCTTTTGTAATGGTTAATGGAAAAGCTATAGAAGAGCACTTGACCAAGAAAATAAACATCCAAAGTAATGACAGGGCCACAAGGGTTCTAGCTTTAAGAGCAATTCATGATCATTACACTATTACGGATAAACCATTGGCTTGGCACCTTGCTTGTTTCAATGAATAAGGGAAATTACAACCACTCCCACCTAAACCTAGTAGGGGGCAATGAATGCCACATCATCAGGCAGACCAGTATTGTGCTTATCATTAACATACAGGACATCTAATGGATAAATATTAGACTCTAAGAGATCTTATCCAAAGCATAGTTGATTCTCAGTAAGAGGCTGACGAGGGATGGTCACTCGATGAGAAATATCTCATTGAAAAAAGAGGGTATTACCTATCAAGAACGGGATGGGACAAGATATGAAATTAACAATAATGATGAGATGGTTAAAGCATTCACCCCTAAAATGGCTTTGCCAAATACTATAGATAAGCCATTATCCTAGAGTCTGACTCGCCTTACAAGAGAAACAAGTGTTAAATTTAAAAAGAGAAAAGCATCAGAAGAATCACTACAAGAAAAATACAATTTAGCAACGAAAAATTAGCAACGGAAATTGATATTTTCCATTACTAATAAAAAATAGCAACGGAAATTAGCAATGAAAATTTCCGTTGCTAATCCGGCGGTTGCTATTTTTTAGCAATGGAATTTCATTTCCGTTGCTAAATTCAACCAACTCATTTTCGGTGAATTGGTAATTTTTAGGAACGAAAATATCAATTCCGTTGCTAATTTCAGCAACGGAATTGACATTTTCGTTGCTAAATTTTAGCAACGGAAAACAAAATTCCATTGCTAATTTTAGCAACCAAAAGTCAATTTTGTTTTTTTATAAAATTCAAACCCAACTTATTGTTATTGACCCATATGTTAAATTAACAACATAACTTGGCATAAAAAAACACTAAAAGTTTCTGTCAACAAACACATATAATTCAATAGATTATGGATAAAATCAACAATTACCAACAATTTATCATCAGAAATATAGATAATAAAAACCCTAAATTAAATTAGAATTTGAGAAGAAATGAAGAAATCTAACATAAAGCCTAAATGGATTATTTTTACGGTACAGACTATTTTGGTCATAACTTTTGCTATAAGTGTCAGATTTCTTATTATAATTTGTTTTCGAAAAGCTTGTTTTGAGACAGTCATTTGTTGGACGAATAACAACAGAAATAATGATAAATAATGAGACTTATTGCTCGTACTTGATTACCAATAGATGACCATAGTACATATTACCTATTTGCCTCCATGTATATGATAATATATGTTCCGATTATAAAGTCAACTTGGACACATGGGATACCCATGGAGACAATCACATCCTTATTGGGAAACTACGCAAAGATAAGACCTACACCCTCAACATCTAATACAGTTCTTGTGGCAGTGGTGCCTGACCTCTGTGTTCTAGATTGAAAGCACAGGATTACTTTCCCTCTTGCTAAAGTGGCATTAAGGGTTCCTGACTCACAAGCTCTATTGAAGGTAAACATTATCAGAATATGCACTTGATTATGACCACTGAAATTGAGAAATGTTCATACATTTTTTATATAAGGAAGAAACAAGATAATGTACCTTGCACTCTCTTCATCTGCATCAGAAGCCGCTATATCTTCTCCATTCACAATAGGGTAAAAATTGTCCATATTCATCCCTGTATACAAAGCTTGACCCTGTTTGAGAAAATAAAATTTACTTCTAGGTCCATAAGGCAATAGTTTATGTATGAAATTTTACTGAAAAAAGGATGTATTCTTATATGATCTACATGCTTATAGAATGCAAATATAAAGCAAAAATTAAAGACAACCGAAAAGGAACATAGTTACCACCACAGTTTCATTGTTTCCCAGGGTAATGACGGTAGGAAATGGTCTATCAATGGTACTTGCTGCTACAGTGACAATCCATGGAGCAGTGTTTATGACAGTCTGAGGATGAGGACCGGAATTCCCTGCAGAGCATGCTACATAAATTCCTTTAGCTACAGCATGGAAGGAACTAATTGCTACTGGATCCTCAACATAAGCTGCAAGTGGAGGATTTGAGCTAAGCGATACTAAAAGCACATCAACACCATCGAAGACTGCATCATCAAATGTAGCAAGAAGATCAGCAGAGCTGCAGCCACCAATAGCCCAACAAACTTTGTAGATAGCCAGCCAAGCTAATGGTGCACCTCCTCTTGCCATTCCTTAAGCTAGTCCCATAAAACTTGCATTTTCAACTAGAGCTCTAGCAGTAGTAGATGACGTGTGGGTTTCATGTCCACTAGCATCCCGAGGAGATAAGAACTCAACCCCATCACTGGCATCGAGTTTTCCAAATTCAGCTTCATAACCTTTGATATACCAGCGTGCACCGATGACTTTCCTGTTCCCAAGTATCAAAGCAACAAATTTCAAGACTTCAATCCAGTGAAATATAGCCTACCATTAGAATTTGTAAAAGTTAAAGAATGATGTATGCTACACTGAAAATCCTGGTCTTTTCACAACCAACATTGTACAAAATAGATGGTTTTTAACATGCTATTCAAGATACAGAATGGGTTTAAAGCACATATAAATAGGTACAGATAATAATAAGACCTATTGCAATGAGAGCGATTAAATCCTTTTCCTTCCTGACATATTCCTTACCATCGTGATGGCACCTGTCCGATATCCTCGTCCATAAAGCTTTTTGACTCGGGCCATATACCTACACCCAAAATAGTAATGAGATAAGAAAAATTTAAGAAAGTTAAATTGTTTACACCAAGGAGTAAAATAGGATCCTTGCAACTACCAGTATCCATTACACCAATGATGGACCCAACCCCAGAATTAAACTTTGAAAGGATTCCATTCGGCAGATAAGGCTTCACTTGAAGAAAGTCCCAACTTCTAGTTGTATGCAGATTGAAAAATTTATTTTGTATTACGCGAACAACACCAGGGTACTCTACAGCATCCCATCATTACAGAGAAAATGAAGCATAGAACTGGTTAGAAGACACAATTTCATGGACAAATGAGTTCACAGTTCAGCACCATTATAACACCTGTAATAAGTTTTGCTTGTGACTTGGTTAAAGCCGCTGTAAATCCTGAAATAATGATAAATAATGAGACTGGACATAGGTAATGCAAACAATGGAGTTCCACAAATTTATGTCAAGAATATATGTAATGAAAAGTCAAAAACTGCTTGCTATCACACCTTTTTCCTCGCGCAGAAGGTAAAAAATTAATATTAATACAACATATATATTAACTAATACTTACAACATAGCCATCAGGTGTCCAATTAATGACATCCCACTTGATTGTGATATTTTCGGTTGGGTCAAGGGCATCATAGGCCTCTGGAAAGAAGAACAATTGCAAGATCAGAAAGTAGAAATCATATAATGAGAGATAGCCTGTTTCTTTGACCAATATAAAGGATAAAAACTCAAAACCAAATGTCATGGCTATGCAACAGGTAGGATGGAAAAGATATTACAATATCAATATATATAATTATTCACGTTTGCACCAACTATTAGTATACTAATTCATCAACTACTATTGAAGGGAAATACCCGAGTTCGCATATGCCATCCAATTTTTCAATTTATTCATGTTAAAATTGCAAGAGCTATCAATATTTTCACCCATGGCAGCCATCTATCAATGTTTTCCTTCCTAATTATCTTCCAATAATAAATTGCACTAATCAGTTGACAGTTGATAAACTGAGGGATGAGCATTCACTTCCATCCATGATTGCTTTTAAGAGAACTCTTCACCACCAAAAAATCGAGAATCAAATAAGTAAAACCCTGTTGATAATGAGAAAAGAAACAAATTTCAGTAAAGACTAGGAATTTTATCGAAGCAGAACTCGCACACAGTGTTTGGGAACTGAGAAACACAAGAGTAGAAAAATGAAAAAAAAAATCCAAATCTCAGATCTCTCAACTCGATTCAAACCTGAGCAAGACCGTTAAAAATCTAAGCAGAAAAGCTCCTCATGATTGTCATATTACCTTAAGAAATCACAAAATCAAAACCCTGAAATCAAATCAAGCAAGAGAATGCAAGAGAAAACAAATAAGAAAAACCAAAAAAATTAAGTAGGATTGGTACCTTAGAAACCGCCAGCCACCTGGCCAGTTAGCAAGAAAGAGAGAGAAGGAAGGGCTAAGTGTGGAGAGAAGAAGAACTATGATAGATCGTGAAGAGAAGAACAGAAATGAAAGAAATAGGATTTTTTCCTATATATATTATTTTTTAGCAACGGAATTTAATTTCATTGCTATTATAACAACGATTTCAAATTTAGCCACGGAAATCATATTCCGTTGCTATTTTAGCAACGGACATTTTTTTTGTTGCTATTTTAGCCACGAAAATCATATTTCATTGCTATTTTAGCAACAGAAATTAAATTTCGTTGCTAAATTTCATTCAAATTTTTTTCTGCAGCCATATTTAGCAACGGAAATTAGATTTCGTTGCTATTTTAGCAACGAAATTTTTTTCCGTTGCTAAATTTCATCCCAAAATTTTCCCGCTATTAAATGCCGCTATATTTAGCAACGGAATTTAGATTTCGTTGCTATTTTAGCAACGGAAATTAGATTCTATTGCTAAATTTCATCCAATTTTTTTTCTGCGGCCATATTTAGCAACGGAAATTAGATTCCGTTTCTATTTTAGCAACGGAATTTATTTCCGTTGCTAAATTTCATCCCAAAATTTTTCCGCTATTAAATGCCGCTATATTTAGCAACAAAATTTAGATTTCGTTGCTATTTTAGCAACGGAAATTAGATTCCGTTGCTAAATTTCATCCAAATTTTTTTCTGCAGCCATATTTAGCAACGAAAATTATATTTCGTTGCTATTTTAGCAACGGAATTTATTTTCGTTGCTAAATTTCATACCAAAATTTTTCCACTATTAAATGCCGCTATATTTAGCAACGGAATTTAGATTTCGTTGCTATTTTAGCAACGAAAATTAGATTCCGTTGCTAAATTTCATCCAAATTTTTTTCTGCAACCATATTTAGCAATGAAAATTAGAATTTGTTGCTATTTTAGCAACGAAAATCATATTCCATTGCTATTTTAGCAACGAAAATTAAATTCCGTTGCTATTTTAGCAACGGAATTTATATTTCGTTGCTAAATTTCATCCAAAATTTTTTCTGTTGCCATATTTAGCAACGGATATTAAATTTCGTTGCTATTTTAGCAACGAAAATTAGATTCCGTTGCTAAATTTCAAACCAAAATTTTTTGCCGCCATATTTAGCAACGAAAATTTTATTCCGTTGCTATATGTTGGCGTTAAAATCTTCCTCCCTTTTTAGCAACGGAACACAACCATTTATTATTCTGTTACTAAATCCCTAAAACTTCACCCAATTTTAGCAACGGAATTTATTTTTCGTTGCTAAATAGCAACGAAATTGGTATTTCATTGCTAATTTAGCAACGAAATTCATTCCGTTGCTATTTTGATATTTTCTTGTAGTGAATCTAGTATTAGAGTAAATGGAGTTTCTCGAAAGATAAGAGGGGTATCAGTAGCAGAAGTAACTCAAAGATAATATTCTAATTTAGTGAAACCTTTATCTTGGGCATTCGCGTAATTGATCAAAGAAGGAAAACTGCAGTCTCTGTCGTATAAACAATCCAAAGATTTTGGTTTGTCATATCATAAATCAAATTTATTTTGTACCTTCTCTCAGTATTGTGGCCATTTGATTGATGATTTTTGGATTTTAAGGTATCACATCCAAGATCTTATTAATAATAAGCAAATATTTGACCCTAAAAAGAGACAAAATGGTTGTAACATCACTTAACCCATTCTGTAAATATAACAACAACTACGCTAGGGATGAAATGCAGTGGTATTTTGATAGAATTTTTTTTATTTTTGAACTTTTTAATTTGAACAAATGTTATTTCTTTTGATTATATTAATAAGATGAATAATTTTTCTTACCTATGTGATACTCTTTTTTATTTCAGTATGCATAATAATGATCATGAAACATTCATATTCGATATTAACTCAACAAACACATGTTCATTTAATCTTAAAATAAAAGAAAATCCAAAAGAAATCCTACTAGCATCAGATATAACTCTTACAGAGAGAGGAAGAGTTTGAGAGAATAAAGAAAAAATATAAAAGAATCTTCGCCTAGACCTATGATGACCTTCTAAGAGTTAGTTGAAAGATAGTTACTCACGTGGGGTATAACCCAGTCATGCAAGAAACCTTAGTAGTGATGGGTAAAAATCGCAAAAATATATAAATGTTCATAGTTAATAAAGAATGGTTGTTGCCTTATGACAAGTATCTTGAGGAGTTAGTCTTAGGATGCTTTAGCCACTTTGGTATTAATGTAAGGTGGCCAGAAGGGGGTAATCATGAAACCTGCATAGATCTCCAATTTTATCAAACCACACTTTGAAATTGAGTAAGTAATGGACGTTGAGATGGAGAAATCGATGTTCCTAGAGGATGCCACTTAAAAGGATTAAATAATGGTCTATAAGATGTCCCAGTGCATGGTGTAGGTAAAAAGCTTTATTAGAGGTATCCTGGTAGTTTTTAGTTGAAGTGCTTAAGTGAAAATGGAATTAATAGGCAACATAAAAGAGATACATGCAAGAGTATGTGGCACTCACATGAATGGTTAGGTTAAAAAAATAAAAAAAAGAGACGAAGAGAGGAAAAAAATAGAGAAAAAAGATAAATAAAAAGGAGGGAAGATCATACACCAGGAGTTCTCCTAGCTTGTAATCGACTGTTCTAAACACGTTAAAGAATGTTAGTTATGCTAACTATTTACAATCTTGAGACATTTGCCAGTTTTTCAACTATGTAATCTTACATCGCCTTGGTCGTTCATTACATAGGGCATAGACATCATGAGAATGATTCAACTGCCATGTTTATTATATTTTTCATAGATTATTTTACCAAGTGGGTAGAAGCATAATCCTTCAAAAAGGTGGATGCTAGGGACATACTAGGTTTGTTGAAAAGAAAATGATATGCAGGTATAGCTTATCCCACCATATAGTATCCGATAAGAGATTAAAATTCTTTGGGAAAACTAAGCAGCTGCTAAAAAAATATGAGATTTAAAATCATAGGTCTTTTCCTTACCAACCTTAAGCTAACAGAGTGGTTGAAGCAGCCAACAAGAATGTTAGGAGGATTTTAGCTAAGATGGTTTGAACCTATAAAGATTGGGCCAATAAGCTATCCCGTTCTCCCTAGCATATAGGACAGAGGCCATGTTGCCAGTGGAAATTAAGCATTAGTCTTCGAAGGTAGTTGTAGAAGTTAAATTGCTAGAGATAGAATGGGCCAGACCTAGGTTGTTACAGCTTAACCTACTAGATAGAGATAGGATGTGAGCTTACTACCATAATCAAATTTACCAAAAGAGATTGGCCCTCTCATTTGGAAAAAAATGTTAGGAAGCATCCTTTACAGGAAGGAAATCTAGTGTTCGAGCAAATGAGACCTAAGATTTTCGATATCCAAGGCAAGTTTAGGCCTCTATGGGATGGACCCTTTGTATTGAAAAAGTTATCTAAAGGAGTTGCTATTTTGACTGACAGTGATGGTAATGAATTTCAAGAACCGATAAACATTAAAAGATTGAAGAGATTCCATGGCTAAAACTTAAAAGAAGAGAATAAAAGCCTTGCAGATCAAAAACCTGAAAAAAATAATAACCTTGCTAAAATTGGGCACTCCATCAGGGTGAAAATAAAAAAAACATCCTAGGCAAAAATTAAAGGTTGAGAGAAAATAATCAATTAAGAAAACTGGAGAGGGCTAATTGATGACAGGAGTTTCGATGCTCTTAAGATTCCATTTTGAGATTAAGTAATATATTCCATTGAAATGATATCGAATAATGATCATGTGTAATGAAATCGGATAGAAAAACTACATTTGTATCCAAACCATTAATAATGTATTAAAAAATAGCCTTTTCCTATTCAAACTTTAAAGGTTCTAATAAAGCACAAAAATATAGTCTATGATAGTATCTAATCTAGTCTTTATGTGTCACATTGCTCTTCCCCTCTAGGTGCATAAGTTGATACATCCTATTGTTAACTGCAGGACTCATAAACCACTGCTTGTGTATGGTAGAGGTAGTAAAGTAAATAGCACTAATATCAGGAATAATAGTCCTTACAGGGAGTCTAGTCCAGATCCTCTGGTAATAACCTATTAAGAAAGGAGTGGATAGTAGACGACTATAAAAACCTAAAGGGCACTTAATAATGTCCTGACGGTCCCCATACTGGTGAGCACAACGAGCAGTGATGTAGGAGGTGACTCGATGTACTCTATACTGAGGGATACATCCAGAAAGTCCATCCCGAACCACAGAAGATACAAGGGCACTTAAAATTGATATCACCATCCGCTAAATAGGCCAACTGAACAACTCTTCCATAGGTTGAATAAGACTTATTCTGTTCATGTTTAAGGTTATAATACCTTGGCGGATAAGGGGTCATAGCTCTAGCTTGGGGAGGAGGCCCCAACAGCAGCTTGGACTTCTCATGTACCCACACCTAAGAAATATAAAATAAAAAAAGAATAAAAAAAGAAAAAAGTGAAAAAAAGAAAAAAAAGAGCTGTTAGGGTGAGTAGGATTCATCTCAAGCAAAAATAAGGCAAAAAATATGTAAAAATCCAAAATGACACATTTTTTAATAAGAAAAGCTAGTGTGAAAACCCATAAGGGGTGCACTACCTTTAAAACAATAACGTACCTGCAGTAATAAGGGGCTACCAATAAGGCGAGTAGTGAAATCAGTATGTATAGTGTCCAGTCCAAGGATTGTCTCTGCCAAAACCAAGGGGAATGGAATGAACCCTTTGTGTATGTTGTCCACAATGTCAAATAACCCATAATTCACTGCCTAATTGTCTGTGGACAATATTAGACATCAGGTGAAGCTATATAGTAGAATGATGCCAATCTAGAAGGTGGGCACATTGGAGAAATCATCTATGACATCAATTAACCACTCTAGTGAGAAGGTGTTATCCCGATGAACTAATCCTTTGACCTTGGAGAGAAGAATACCCAAAGCTCTTGTCACTTCCCTCGAGAAGTTAGAGATACACTGAGGTAAATAAGGAAGAGTTATTGATGCAAACCTAGCTCCAATGATCTCAGCAAATTCCTCAGCTAGAGCCCATAATTCCTGATAAGTGAACCTAAAAATATGAAATCATAGGTCTCAATAATGAATAGAGGAGAAAATTGGAGTCCTATTTATCTTCACTCTCCTCAAAAATATCAAGCTTGAGTAAAGAGTTGATTAGGGTTTTCCCAAGTTTTTAAATCATCCAGTGGTTTATACAGTCTCATTATGGTAGGATTTAACACGGCAGCAATATTCAAGTAACCTAAATGCCAAAAATAATAAAAATAAATGCAAATTGGAAAGAAATGACATAAAAGAAAATAAGGAAGAAAGAGGAATACCTGGAAGAGAGCTCGCTTAGAAATGGAAGGGTCAAAGGCACTAAAGACTAAGAAAAAATAAGCTATAGAAAAGGCATGATAGATGACATGCAATCCTTCAGAGGTAACTCATGTCCTAGCTGTCTACCACTCTTGGACTACCTTAATGAGTCTTTTGCATACCTTATGTATTGCATGTATATTTTTGCAGAAAATGTTAAAAAAATTGACACTACAAGGCTTCTAGAGATCCAATATGAAAGGGGAAGTGATTAGATTTAGAGTGCAAGACATTCATTATATCATCATATGATGCCACTTTATGGAGGCTATAGGATTTTCTATCGGAGTAGATGTCTTGACCTCAAAGAGGGGAGTTGTGAGGGAGTGCTAGGTAGATATCACCCTTTTTGGGGCCATTTACAATTCGAACATGGCCAAAAGCATTATACTAGCCATACATGCATTCAGATATATTAGCTGCATTGATAGTTCTGGGTTGACCAACTCGATTAACATAGCCTATTTTTTGGCAATGTATGAGCATAAAGGAGTGAAAATTACAAATGAGATCATTGCCACCCTACTTAGAGTTGCTCCCCAGTCGATATCTTAGATATGCATAAGGGGAGTAATGACTTGATTACTATTGGACCTTGGGAAAGATAAGGGGATATTTAGTCACCCACTACGGGAGAATATATTTGTTAACATGTAAGTTGCTCTCACCATAAGGATGGTCAAGTCGATATAGGGGTAGAGGGATAATACATGCTATTGATAGTCTTAGAGACTAGAGGGAGATATAGATTAGATCTTATTATGCCAAAGACACTGGCAGAGGGTGAGGACCAAGGTCAACCACCTCAGACATCTCCTGCACCACCAGTTCAGCCTGATCATCCCCTCTAGCAAGATGAGCCACAATAGTCCTAGGGCGTAATTATAGATATGGACTACGAAAGGGACATGTAGATGGATTTGGATGACCTACTCAGTGGATCACCTCTCCCACCTTTACCTTTCTGGTATCCCATCCGACCATGACCATCATCCTTCAGGGCATTTAGGAGATTCTCATCTTATAACCACCTGGGAGCCTCCACTTCTAGTACATCACCTCCATTTCGACCTATACAAATCCCTGAGGGGCCTACACCTGTAGAGTTGACATAGAGAGTAGATAGATTAGAGTTCTCTATGTAAACCCTCATCCAGCTACATCAGCAGGATATGGATAAGATCTTAGGGATACCGATAGCCGCTGGAGCTAAATTTGATACAGCATTGTAGGTCACGGGTGCCTCAGTCACCAATGCAAGCCAATAAACTACTAAAATAGAAAGGGTTATTTAGAGGACCTTAGATGCCATGGGGAAGGTGAAAGATACATTAGACACTTGTATCGATAAGGCAAGAGGCGATTTGAGAGCTTGTGCTATCTAGTAGATTTAAACCACCTAGGTATGGGGTTAGCAGGATGGTTATGATGATTAGATAGATTCTATTCCTTAGGGCTAGGTACATACTAAGGTTCCAATTTGGGGCACCATCTTGACCCCTAGAGCCTTTTATGACAGTAGTGCAACCATATCATTAGCCTAGCCTGCCATCATCATTATTGAGACCTTCGGCCTTCCGATCATCATCTTCGAATAGATCAATCCTTATGCCTGTTATCATTATGGCCATCCACACCTTTCCCACCATCATCAAAGATGGCATATCGCAAGGCATCTGATGCACCATAGTTGTTATATTTTGTTTTTAAGGAGTTTAAAATTTTTTTTTAAAGATTTTGATGTATATAAAGCTAATGACATGCATTTATTTATGCTTTATTATTGTTATGCATAACAAAATGACAAAAATTATAACAAGACAAAATAACAATAAGGCAATTGTAAAAGATAAAGATATTTGACAAAAGGATAAAATTGACCATGATTGATCGAAATGGCAAAGTTAAAATAACAATCCAAATCCTACTTATAAGACATTGATGTCACACCTTTTTCTCATAGGTACCAAAGCCCTCTCAAGAGGCACATATGTTCCACACTCTACAAGGCCTATAGTAGGCATGTTACGTGCTTATAAATAGAGAGCTTGTTGATGATACCCATACTAAATCAGATCAGAAGGATAAAATATTTGTGAATAGGGAATGGATAGGAGTCTGTGATGGATCCTCTTCCTTGGTTATAGCTTCAATACACCTGTGAAGCCATAAAAAGTCAAAAGAGATGCATGGCAAATAGAAGTGTAGGTATTTCCTGACTTTAGAAGGATTTAAGGGAGATGGTAAGATGCTACTCCTACCTCTCTTGATAAGGGAATTATTGAACTGATGAGAGACTTTACCAATGATTGATCCACATGACCAAAGATAAAGTGAAGCACTTCACTAATAATTGATCCAGATGGATGAAGTCAAGATTATAGTATAAAACTAAAGCACACTGAAAGGGGGAATGTACAAACGGCTATTTTCCAAAGATGAAGGAAAGAATTATACTGTAACTCTTTACAAATAAATATTTGTTAAAAAGTTTACCATAAGCATATTGTTTTAAGAAGATGTTATTCCCATCGATAGATGGCCATAACCACCACAATAGTAAGGTTAGACATGCCGACGGATAGCATCAACCAGACCATATTCTCTAATTTTGCATACAAACAAGCTGGCGATAATCAGGTATAAACAAACTCATCCCGATTCTGCATGTCATGAAACTAGTGGTAATCCAACGATTGGAGACTTGCTGCCTTAAATGGAGTGCATCTCAAGTTCTGATTCTGCATGCTGATAAGTTGGCTCTAATCACGTGTAACAAATTCTGAATCTGCATGTCGAGAAACTAGTGCCAATCAGGTATAAATAAACTCATCTTGATTTTGCCTACTGAGAAACTAGTGTTAATCGAACAGTTAGAGACTCATCACCTTTAATAGAGTGTGTCTCAAAGATTTATTGCCTTCAATAGAATGTATCTTATATTAGAGACTCACCACCTTCAATGAAGTGTGTCTCAAAGATCCATCACCTTCAATAGAGCATATCTTATAAATTAGAAGTTCACTACCTTAATGGAGTGTGTCTTAGAGATCCATCACCTTCAATGTAGCGTATCTTATATCAAAAACTTGCTACTTTTAATGGAGTGTATCTTAAAGATCCACCGCCTTTAATAAAACATATCTTAAATCGGAGACTCACTACCTTCAATGGAGTGTGTCTTAGAGATTTGCCACCTTAAATGGAGCATATCTTATAAATAAGTGACTCATCGCCTTCAATGAAGTGTGCCTCAGAGATTTGATGCCTTCAATGGAGCATATCTTTAAGTCAATAAGAGAATCGTTACCTCAGGTATGCATGTTTTTTCTTCACTCTGAATTTCTGCTCACTTAGGCTCCAATACACTAAACTTCCCAAAATTAGAGGCAGTTATAGACACCGGGTCCTGAGGTAACCGAGATCGGAGTAACCTAATAAGGAAGCATCATTCGTATTATGGATGGAGAATGAAAATTTCAAGTCTTATCCTTGATTTCCACAAATTTTTTAAGGTTTCTATTGGATTTTGTCCTTTTGTTTTTTTTGAAGCTAAAAATGAACTTTTAATGGCAAAAATCACATTTTTCTAGTTGACAAATGGGTTACCCATATGTCACTACCTATCTATGCCGACAAACATCTTGACCATCTATTGTTGCCCATCCATTGTGACAAACAACCTGTATTAGACACCCTGCTCATCTATCATTTGATTTCTAGATTTACTTCCCATGTTTTTTAGGCAAGAATGGGGAGATTTTTTAAAGGATTTTTTATCTCAAATCTAATATGATCTTTGGGGATTAGATTAGGGATTTAAGCCTTAAAAATAGGAGTTTTAAGTTTTTTTTTAAATCCTACAAAAAGAAAAGTTTTAAAGGGCCTCCAAGACTCCCTCAAAAAGAGGAAAAACCCTAGTGTTTTATATAGGTTCTTCTTCTTCTTCTTCTTCTTGGTGGAAAAAATTTATCTTTCAATAGAGGGAATTTTAGAGAGGCAGCCATTAATTTTTGACAATATAAAATTAATTTTAATCTCTTAAGAATAAAAAGACTCATTTACATCTTTTCACAACACCAAAATATCTTTATTATTTTTTCAGCCATGGAAATCAATTAAAAAGGAACTTGAAGCATAGTTCTTTGATGTCTTCAAAAGGCAACTAAGGGTAATATTTTGGATTTTTTATTCTACTTTTATTTTAATAATAAATTAATTGTCATGTAGATGCATCAATTCATTATGTGAAATTGTTTGTTTATTTTTTTTATGCCATGAAAATATGTTTTTAATTGATGTTGTTTATGCCATGATTAGTTATCTTTAATTCATTTTTGTCACTTCTGTGTTCGTTTTAAATGCCATGATAATACTCTATAGGTGGTAATATGTTAGATTGCATGATTTAGGTTTATTATTCCATCGGTGCATGTTTTCTTTTTCTTAATTCAAATCTATAATTATTGTTAATTTAATAATTTGCATGTTTTAATTGAATTTTTAATGTGTTAGAATAATTTTGGCATGTTTTAGGATGTAGAAATATTCATGTTTAAGTTTAGAATTGATTTCCTTAGATTTTTGCATTTTTTCGTGATTTTATGCCTGTTCTTTGTGTGACAAATGGGAAAAAGCCCTCATAGATGCCCATCCATCATGCCGACAGATGGGATGATGCTAGAGCTTCTTTCCATCCCATCCTTGGTCTTTTATTTGCTCGTTTGTCTTTGCATATGCTTGTCCATGGCCTTCATCCTAGACTCTTTCATGTCATTTCATGTATGTTTTCATACTTAATTTGTTTATATAATTCATTAAATTTTTAGGTGTCCTTTTAATTATATTTTATACTTTTTTACATTATATTCCTTTGATTGTTCTTATTCTAGAATGCATTTCTATTTTATTTTACTTTAACATTTCTTAAGATAACATGTCACTTGCATAATTTCAACCTCCACGTCATTCTATAGTCACTCGATCATGGGATGGGATTCATAGACCCAATTAGAAATACACATTTGTTGCTTATATTGGACAGGATATTTCTGGTGTCCCCTTGACCAATATAACTGCTTTCATCCATGAAGGTATGGTTAAGGAGATGAATGCACTTTACAGCAACAATACTTAGAAACTTGTTCCATGCACTTCGCAAATGCATGTCATTGAGTGCAAATGGATCTTTAAACAAAAACTCAAGCTATATGGATATTTTGATAAGTTGAAAGCTCATCTTGTTGCTAAAGGTTTTAATCAAATAGATGGCATTGACTATACAAACACTTTTTGACCTGTTATCAAGCCTGGAAGCATTTGTCTTATGCTTAGTTTGGCTCTTTTTCAACAATGGGATATCCGTTAGTTATATGCTTAAAACACATTTCTCCATTGTATCCTTAATGAGGTTATTTACATGGAACAACCTCCACGCATGGTAGATCCGGAGAATCCAAATCATATGTGCAAACTTTGAAAAGCTCTCTGTGGTTTAAAATAAGCACCTAATGCCTGGTTTGATTGTTTTAATATTTTTTTTCTGCAGTCTAGCTAATCCCTCTTTATTTGTGTTACATAGTTCTTTTGGCACTTTAATTCTTCTTCTGTATGTGGATGATATGCTTGTTACAGGTTCCAATTCTCAATTTCTAGCTTCATTTATTGAACTCCTACATAAAGGGTTTGCCATAAAGGATCTTGGTCCCATTCATCATTTTTTGGCATCGAAATTACAACAATAGTAGAAGGATTACATCTATCTCGATCCTATTATACCTATAATATTTTAGACCAAATCGGCATGTTAAACTATAAATCGATGACCACTTCACTAGAGGTAAAAACCAAATGTCTTTACACCTCTTTACCATATGCAGACCCCACCCACCATCGAGGCATTGTTGATGCTCTGCAATATCTCACTTATAGTGTGAACTTTATCTCTCAATTCATGCATGCACCAACTCAAGCTCATTTCAAAATGGTTTATCGCATCTTACAATATGTGAAAGGGACACTCAGCTATGGCTTTGATTTTACATCCTTTTTATCTTTGGAACTTAAGGCTTTTTCCAATTCAGACTAGGTTGGTTATCCTATCACTCATTGATCTACCACAGGTTATTGCATTTTTCATGGTCACAATCTAATCTATTCATGTGCAAAAAATAGCATATTATTTCAATTTTTGGGATATAAGCTGAATACCGAGCTATGGAAAATACTACTATTGAAATTACATGGTTATCTTATATTCTCAAAGACCTTAATGTTCATCAATCTCAAGCTCCAATACTTTTCTATGACAATACCAGTGTATTACACATGACTGTCAATCCAGTGTTTCATGCTCGAAGCAAGCATATTGAACTATATATGTGAAGAGTTGATCTCGGTCTTCTTGTTACCCAACATATCTCTACAACACATCAAGTAGCTAACCTTTTCACTAAGCCAATGTCTAAAGCTACTCTTGCTTTTCATTATTTCAAACTTCGCCTCAGACCCTAGCTAAGTTTGCGGAAGGGTATTAAGTCATCACAGTGTTGGCTCAAAGTTGTATCTCATTTTTTACAATAATCAAACCTTGAATAAACTTTGTAAAAATTCTTTTTAAATTTGTTTATGTTTCAAATTTTCTCCACTAAGTGTGCAAGACAATTCTAGATGTTTTAAGCCTTATGCATAAAGGAACTTTAAGGTCTTCTATTCTATGAAAAATCTTTTGAGGAGTTTCATATTTATAATCATGCATTATAAAAATCTTTTAGTGCATTAAAATTGGTTTTGATTTGATTTAGTCAAAAATTTCTCTTAAAAATTCATTAAAAGAGTTTACCAAAATAGGTTTCAAAAGATATTTTTTTGTTCTATTTTCACCAGAACTGTCAGATCTATTTTTTAGAAAAAGATAAAATAATGGCTAGTTCTTTGCTTTTAGCAGTTTATCTCTACTTTAACGGCTAGTTTTTTTTATCTCCAATGGTTATAACTTATCTTTGGCTATAAATACAAGTTTTTTTTGAGTTCTAAGAGGTTAAAGAAGCTGGAAAATTATTTTATCACTTAAGATACAAAGCTTACACATTTTCTAATCATTTTTTCCACATCTTGAACTTCATACATTATCATCCTCCTCAACTAGATTATAGCTTTTTGTTGTAATTCTATTGTGAGGAATCTTTGTGAAAGATGGTGAGAAAGGTTGGTTAGAACCTTAGGAATTTCAATAATTTTTACATTTTTTTTAGGGAAAAAGTTATGGATAGAATATGCTAGGATTGTATATTGGCATATTGGAGAGAAAATCTTAAAATGATGTCTTAAGGAGTGGATGTAGGTGTAGCGGCTGAACCATAATAAATCTTGGTATTGTTCTATTTTTACTTCTCGCCTCTTCTCTATTCTATTTCTAAAGTTATTTTTAACATATTTGTTTTGCTGAGAAAAGTGTTTCTAAAAACCTTATGTTAAAAATTATTTTGGGTATATTTTGGATTCTTTAAGTTAAGTTTTGTTTGGTAAAAGTTTTAAAAAAATCAATTTTTATTGTTCTTTGCATTTTACGTATTCATTTTACATTTTGACCAGATCTACCCCAGTAGAATACTTCTCATTCTATATTACCAGAACTTGTTTGAAAAATTGAGTGACATCCAATTTACCCCCTCTTGTGTGTCTTTGGGACCAACAATTGGTATAAGAGTGGTGCTTATTCTCCTAAGGTTTGACAGCCTTAAATGATCCATAACTTGGCATTTAGTTCTGGAAATTATCCTGAATCTACTTCATTCAAAGAAGGCCACTCTGTTCATAGACGACCTATGTTCAGTGGTGATAACTATCCATTATGGAAAGTAGTTATTAGACACTTTATATAATGATAAGATATGGATTGTTGGGACATCATAGAAGATGGATATCAACCACCAATAAAGATGATCGTACAAATTAAAAATCCAAATGTTACAATTCTGAATATAAGAAAAGAACTCATAGAAGAAAAGAAGAAAAAAGTGCAATTAAACTCAAAAGCTATTAAAATTTTGTTCAGCTCATTGCACATGAATGAATTTAACAAAGTTTTTGGTTGCAATACAGTGAAGGAAATATGGGACAAGCTAGCTGTAATGTATGAATGCACTCATCAAGTCAAGGGATCTAGATTGCATGTACTCATGGTGGATTATGAAACCTTTAAAATGAAACCAAAAGAGACAAACTTAGAGGTAATCAATAGGTACGTTAAATTAACTAATGAGATTAAGGCCCTAGGTAAGAGATTACATGAAGAAGATAAAATTGCAAAATCAGTAAGAGGTTTCACCCCAAGATGGGAAGCTAAAGCTTTAATTTTATTAGATAAAGATCTTCAATCTCTTAATTTTGATATTGTTTGTGGTTTTCTTATTTCTCATGAGTTATATATTAAGTCACAAGATGCTGAGAAAGAAAAGGAAAGAAAATTAAAGGCACTTGCTCTCAAAGCTGAATATGGCAGTGAATATTCAACTGGAGATATTGAAATGACACTCATCAAAAAGAAATTCAAGAAGCTATACAAAAAAAAGTAAGAGATTCAATAAACAGTAGTAACAAAAATACACATAACAGAAAGTAGAGAGTTCCTTCAAATCTTCTAGAGATATAGTGTGTTATGAATGCAAAAGGTTTGGATATATTAAATCTTAATGTCCAAATATGAAGAAAAAAGAGACAAGATGCAAGTAGAAGGCCGTGAAAGCAATGTAGAGCAATAGTAAAGACTCTGGCATTAGTGCTAATGAATCGGAAGGAGATTCAGAAGAAGCAGGTCTAATGAAAATTTCTAATCATAAAGAATAGAATGCTTTACTGAAATAGATCAAAAAATTATTATTCTATTAAATAGACCAGAGGTCAATAGACAATGAAAAAAAACTAAATGAGGTAAAATGTTCTAGTTTTGAACCTGATTCTGATTCTGATGCAAATGGAAATGAAATTGAAAATATGTTTATTTATTTTGAAAAAGTGCATCACAAATATCGCATGGTTAAAACAAATCATATTGCATTAAGAAAAGAGCATGATATTTTAAGAGAAAAATTTACGCAGGTAAAATAAAAAGAAATTGATGCAAAAAATGAATATACATGTCTGGAAAAGAAATTTATTGCTTTGCAAGAAAAATTTAATGATAAAAGTGAGAAAATTTATGCATGTAATGAAAAAAAAACAAACAATTGCATGCAAATACATCAAAAAATTATAATAAATATAAAAGGAATTACAACTAGAAAAAGAATTATAGAAATGCTTATTATGTGAATTCTTATTCTATCAACTCTATAACATGTTTCTATTATAGCAGAAAAGGATATGCGTCTAAATTCTATTTTGATAAGAGAAATGCTAGTTCTGGAAAATAAAAATGGGTTGCAAAAAATAATGTTCATGTTGTAACTAACCCCGAGGATTTAAGAAAAATTGGGTACCTAAATATGTATAATTCACTTGCAGATCTGCCTTAAGAGCTCCAGATCAGATAAATGATATTTAGGAAGTATATGTTCTAGGCACATGATAGGGAACAAATCAACGTTTTCAATATTAGCCATAAGAGATGGTGAAAAAGTTAGCTTTGGCGATAACAGAAAGGAAAAAATAATTGAAATCGGGATAACGGTTCAAATCCAGAAATAAAAGATTTTTTGCTTATTAATTGATTGAAGTTCAACTTGTTGAGCATCAACCAAATCTGTGATAGAAATAGAAGAGTGATTTTTGAAATAAATCACTCCAAAGTAGAGGAAGTCAAAATAGAATAGATAGTTCTAACTGGATATAGATCTGGAAATATTTATCAAGTTAATATAGAAGAGCTGCAGAAAAGTGATATGAAATGTTTGATAACACAAGAAAATTTAAGCATACTTTGGCACAAAAAGCTTGGACATGCAAGCATTCATACAATGGAGAAGCTTGGTAGGAAAAATATTTTAAAGGATTGCCAAAAATGAATTTTTAAAGAGATTATGTTCGTAAGGCTTCTCAACTTGGAAAACAGACCAGAACATCACACAAATTGAAAGGTGAAATCTCATCCAAAAAATCATTGGAGCTTTTACACTTAGATTTGTTTGGACCCATAAGTCCTACAAGTATTGGTAAAAAGGCTTATGTATTTGTATTAGTGGCTGATTATACAAGATTCACTTAGACACTATTTTTTGCTCATAAAAGTGAAGCATTCAAAGCATTTGAAAAATTTAGCAAGAAAATACAAAATGAGAAAGGGTATATGATATCAAATATAAGAAGTGATAATGGAGGAGAATTTGAAAATAAGTGTTTTGAGGAGTATTGCAACAATTCTAGAATTCATCATAGTTTTACAACTCCTAGAACACCTCAGCGAAATGGTGTAGTAGAGAGGAAGAATAGAACTCTTTAAAAGATGGCCAGAGCAATGATAAATCAAAATGATATACCAAATTACTTATGGGCAGAAGCAGAGAATACTACTTGTTATATTTTGGGTAGAATAGTTCTAAACAAAACTCCATATGAGCTCTGGAAGGATAGAAAACCCAACATTAGCTACTTTCAACCTTTAGGTTATAAGTGTTTCATTTTCAATGATAAAAATAATTTAGGTAAATTTGATGCTAAGTCTGATGAAGGTATTTTTCTTGGTTATTCATTATAGTAAAGCTTATAGAGTTTTTAATATAAGAACTTTAGAAGTATAAGAGTTCATAAATGTAAAATTTGATTTTACTAACATGAACTCTAGAGAATGGAGTTATTCTAATGATGATGATACATATAGAGAGAAATGAACTAAGAAAAAAGAATGAAGAAAATAATCAGATAGAAAACTCACCAGATTAGGATGACAGATTTGGAAATTCATCTAGTCAACTAGAAGCAGTTCAGCCAGTAGAAATGAAAGCAAATCAATCTTTAGAAAACCAAATAGAATAGTATACAAAAAATCTAGCAAAATACCTAATTAAAAAACAACCAACAAAACTGCCAAAAGACTGGAAATTTCACATATATCAACCGAAGGAAAACTTATTGATAGAACCATAAAAAAGAATGATGACTGGAAGACCAATGAGAGAGTACTGTGGTAATGTTGCTTTTGTTTCTAAACTAGAACCCAAAAATTTTATGGATGCTTAAAATGATGAAAATTAGATTCTTGCCATGTAAGAAGAATTGAATCAATTTGAGAGAAATAATATTTAGAATCTAGTTCCTAAACTTTTAAATTGTTTTGTTATTGGTACTAAATGGGTGTTTAGAAATAAAATTGATGAGTAAGGTAATGTGGTGAGAAACAAAGCAATATTAGTTGCTGGAGGCTACAATCAAGAGGAAGGTATCGATTTCGAAGAAACCTTTGTACAGTTAGCTAGATTAGAAGCAATTAGATTCTTATATGCATATGTATGTTTTAGAAACTTTAAGGGCTTGTTCACTTATAGAAAACTGCTCCAGTTTTCCAGAAAATTTTTCATAGAAATTTCTATAAGAAAATGTGAAAATAGCAACGGAAATTTCTATAAGAAAAATGTGTATTTCTGCATTTGGTTTTGAGAAAATTTTTTATTAAAGAAAAATTTTTATTTCTTTCCTCTTTCTATCATGATACTTGTGTGCATCATGTCACATATTTTTGTTGCTAACAAGCACTTTGAAACTCTCATATAATTGTGTTGTGGGCTATTATTCATGGTTGTTTGCTTTAGACAGAATAATTTTTAAAAAATATCTTAAGGTTTGGCAATTGATCAAATCATGTTTTGCACATGGTAAATTCCTGAATGAAAGGGAAAAAAAGAATTAATAGAATCATTACAAATGCATCTGAAGTGAATCCATTAAAGAAATTAATTCCAATTCATGAATGTGATTATCTAAAGAATGTATAATCATATAGAATCTCATTCAAAGAAATAATTTACAACCAAATCCATTCATTTGAAATCTTTCCATGAAAACACTATAAAGTTTTTAATTAAGTTGAAATTAGATTCTTTTTTCATTTAGAATGCTATTGATATATTTTAATCCATTAAATGCTTACACTAATTTATACCTTCTTAGATTGTTTTTCTTATTATAGGCTGTTTGTTGATCTTTTATGTGGTCATGAATTACATTCATTTTAATGAAGCTCAATGCTCTACTTTTGACAATTTTACTGATTCTATGGTTTTCATGTCTTAATTTATATGGATGTCCTCTTGATATATTTATGTTTTTTCTTAATTTGGAGCTTAAACCTTGTCTTTACAATCTAAGTGACATGAATACCTGCTAAATACTATTATATGTCACTGTATTCTTTGCATATGGCTAATACTTGATATTTCCAGTTTCGTGCTCTGTCATACCAATTTTATCTGACTTTCAAGCACCATGAATTTGTGAGATAGCAAGTTGTATATTAGGTTAGCCATTCTTTTTACCCAAAATTCAGTTACTTGATTAAGTAGAATTTCACCAACAATATTGCTATGGACTTGTGTTACCATGAATTATCAGATTAAGTCTTATCCTGAGACATATGAAGGTTATGTTCTTATAGCTTATGGCGACTATTTGGAGAAGATGTCCAAGTAGCTTTCTGCTCCTTTTTAATGACTAATAATATTCTTTGGAGTAAAAATTGATGTTGCTCTTGCCATAATGTGTATGAAAATAGGAGTGGTGAATGGGGTGATCATGTCACTTTGCAGGCTGCTACAGACTCGATATATTTTGAAAACCTATACAATAGACTTTTTGCCCTTCATGATTTGCTTATTGCTATGTGATCTTTCTAAATGTCAGAATTCCAGCAGCTGAACATTGTTATCATTGCTCTTTATTCTGCCAGGCACTAGAACTACAGAGAACACATGCCTTTTTGACTAGTTGAGGGATTACCTGATTCAGCAATATATTTTTTAAAATGATTGTGAAGAGTATATTACTCATAAAAGGGGGAAAAAGTAATGAGTTACTGACTTAAATGACTTAACTTATAAGTGACATGGCTTGGCATGCTGCCATAGTTTGATGGATCAGTTCCTTGCTTTAGGGTATGATTATTCAAAGGACTTTATTAAGTTTATTACATATCTCGCAAACCTTGGTTGACTGCTGATCTACTATAATAAGAATTAGAAATATTGGACATTTTAGATGGTATCCTGAATTTTCATATTTAAAGATATTTTCCCTCTTCTTTTCCCTATTTTAAGTGAAGATATGCATTGACATTAGCGGTCGAGAATGCAGTCGTAATAAATAGGGGATATTACAGCTACCTCATCTCAAGTTTATCAAGTGTGCTGAATTATAATCCGTAATAATGGTTAGAGTATGATGCAATTCTCTATGTATGGTTGAACATATCCTGAGGGTACAAATGCTTTCTTTTGGACATTTCTCCTATCTCATTTGATTGTTTGCACCAATTCAAGCTCATCATTCCTTAATTATAGTTTGCTAAATTTTGTAACTTTTATTTTCAGATGGATTGTTATATGCTTGTTCAGTGATGGAATAGTAATAATTTAGTGACGAAATAGTAAAAAAATTTTGTTGTAATTTTTTTTTATAATATTGGCTGAATTTAGCAATGAAAATTGATTTCGGTTGCTAAATATAGCAACGGAATTTCTATTCCGTTGCTAAAATTAGCAATGAAAAAGCAAGTATGTTGGTAATGATGGCCAATTCACTGAAACATACATGGGTTGTATTTAGCAATAAAAATTGTAATTTGTTGCTAAATTTAGCAATAAAAAATAATTTTCTTTGCTAAAAATACCAACCGTCAAATTTGCAACTGAATGTTATGTTGCTATTTTCCATTGCTAATAAAAATTAGCAATGGAAATTCAACAAATTCGGTTGCTATTTTCCGTTGCTATTTGATAATTTTCTTGTAGTGAAAATAGAAAATAGAGGTCATACTTATTTTGATCGATTTTCTAAAATAGAAAACAGAAAATGAATTTTTCAGCTTTCCAAAATAAAGAACAAAATAGAAAACTAAAAAAATATATTTTTCAAATTTTTTAAATAATCTTAATACACACACACACACATATATACATGTATATGTATGTGTTTGTATGTGCATACATACATAAGTATATACATATGTATCTATATGTAGTACATACATACATATATATGGATATGTATATATATGTATGTACATACATACACATACATATGCATATACATGTGTATATGTATACATACATATATATATATATATACATATATGTTCATATATACACATATATATGTGTGTATGCACGCGCGCGCACACACACACACATATATACATGTATCTGTATGTGCTTGTATGTACATACATACATATATATACATATGGATATGTATATATATGTATGTACATACATACATATATATACATATGGATATGTATATGTATATATATGTATATACATACATACATATACATATGTATGTATGTGCATATATGTGTGTGTGTGTATGGATATATATACATACGTATATATGTACATACATACATATATATATATAATACCACAGTTTTCAATTTTTTGATAAATGAACACGTTTTTAAATTTTCTACAGAGAATAAATACTTCTATTTTTTAAGAAAAAAGAAAACTATTTTCTGTAAGTAAACGTACCATAAACTTTTTCAAATAGATGTAAAAAGTGCTTTTTCAAATGGAATTTTGAATAAGGAAGTGTATGTAGCATAACCTCCTGGTTTTGAAAGTCAAGATCATCCAAATTATGTTTGCAAACTTAAAAAGGCTTTATATTGGTTAAAACAAGCTCAAAGAGCTTGGTATGAAAGATTGAGTTGCTTTCTTCTAACTCATGATTTTAATAGAGGAAAATTTAATAATACTCTCTTTACAAAATATCATTCATCTCATATTTTGATTGTACAAATTTATATTGATGATATTGTCTTTGGTTCAACTAATATTTCTATGTGTAAAGAGTTTGAATCTATTATGAAGTAGGAATTTGAAATTAGTTTGATGGTTGAACTCACATTCTTCTTGGGTCTACAAATTAAGCAATATAAAAGTGAAATTTTCATTAGTAAAACTAAATATACAAAGAAGTTGATCAAAAAAGTCAAGATGATGGATGCAAAATTAGTAAGTACTCCTATGAGCCCTTCAATTAAGCTGGAAAAATATAAAAAAAGGAAAAAATATGGATGAAAAAAATTACAGAGGCATGATCGGGTCTTTGCTCTACTTAACAGCAAGCAGACCAAATATACATTTCAGTGTGTGTCTGTGTGCAAGGTTCCAATCTGCTCCGAAAGAGTCACATCTATCTGTAGTAAAAATAATACTAAGATATTTAGTGGAAACTCTAGAAATGGAGTTATGGTATCTAAAAGGCAATTCTCTTGATCTAATAGGCTATTTTGATTCAAATTATGCTGGATGCAAAATTGATAAAAAAAAGTACTTCTAGTGCCTGTCATTTTCTTAGACATTCTCTAATTACTTAGTCCAGCAAAAAACAAAATTTAGTGGCTCTATCTAACACAGAAGCAAAATATATTGCAACTAGTGGAAGTGTTGCACAAGTTCTGTGGATAAGATTGTAGCTAAAGGATTATAGAATTGAGTTTGATCAAGTTCCAATTTTTTGTGACAACATAAGTGCAATTAACTTGACCAAAAATCCTATTCTACATTCCAGAACCAAACATGTAGTGATCAGACACCACTTCATTAGAGATCATGTTTAATGTGGTGATATTATGCTAGAATTTATTCCAATAGAACAACAACTAGCTGATATCTTCACAAAACCTCTAAGGGAAGATCAATTCTATCAAATTAGAAGAAAATTAAGCATGGGTACTATTGATGAGTAAGTCATCTGATGAGGTAACAACTCATTCTAATCAACTAGAATATTTGCGCTTTTCTAATGCATTCTATTATGTATTATAGTGCTCACTAGAAGAGTTGTGTATTCTATTTTGTTTTGAAATAGATAAGTTATTAATAAGTTCTAGTATGTGTTCTAATATTATTCAACTTTTTTTGATTACCTATCAGTGAATATCTTGCGTGTTTGACCATTTTATTTGCTTTTGGCTGAAAAGTTAAAATTATCCTGGTTTTATTTTTTTGTTATTTTAAATCTGACAAGGTCAAAATGGGTATTTCATTTTTTTCCCTCTTTTCTCCTAAAAATTGGTTTCTCTTTTTTACACAGACTACAATTCTTTGGTTTTATGGAAACTGAATTTAATTAAATTTTAAAGAGTGTTATTTATCTCTTCAGAAAGGAAAAAGTTTTTTTAAAAGGTTATGTATTATTACAATAGCTTTTCATTTAATGTAAACAACCCTTTTACTCTTTTAATTTAATTCAAAGCTCTCTCTCTTGGGAAGCGTCATCCCCTTGTAATCGACGTCCTCTTCTTCTTTATTTTCTTCCCCAAAATTTCCTATTTCTTTTTATTTCAAAACCCTAAGTCAAAAGCCCCTTTGAAATCATCCTAAAAATGGCTCAGGTGAAAACAATAGCAAAAAGACACCCACAAAGAGAGGTCTCACCTTAGGTTGCAGAGGAACAACCCCTAACGTCTACCATACCAAGCAACTCAAAAAGAAAATTATCTGTAAAAATCAATTCTCCAAATGCCAAAAGGAAGAGAACAAAGCAAAATAAGAGTTTGCAAAAAATGATTCTTCCTCCAAAGACCATTGATTGGGTAGCAGTTGAGAAATTTGTTTCAAACTTGGTGTAATGGCTAGAGGTGCAAAGATGGAAACTTTTTTTTCACCTATACCAATGATGTGTTTTATCCAAAATTGGTACGTGAATTATATCTCTCTATTGATAATATTACTGATGATGGCTTTATTATGGTGGTGAAAAACTACAAGTTTGATGTGACCCCTAAAATTATTAGCAAAGTATTTTCTCTTCCCTATGTCAATACTCTAATAGATAGGAAGTTGGGTACTTCTGTTATAAAAAAATTCAATTGGATATATTTTTTAAGGGAAACAATTGATTTGGTGAGTCTACCCAAAGATTTTACTTCAACATGCATGGCTCTTAAATTCATAGCATTGCATAAGTTTATTTATGATAAGATTAGGGACCGTTAATTACATTTTTATCTTTAATAGATGACTGCATGATATGACATTTTTTACACAGCAAGCAAATACATTTGCCTCATTTATTGATGAAAAATATGATTGAGGACAAATCAAAAACTAGAATGCCATATGCTATACTGTTGAATAAATTCTTTGAGTATTGGAACTTGGATTTTAGTAAAGAGACAGGTCAAAGGTTGCAAAAATCCCATTGCATCTTAGATAAATTCTTTGAAGAATCAGCAGCCTGAACCAAAAAGACTGGAAAATGCAAAGTTAGAGCCTTTGTTAAGCAACCTTCTTTTAAAAAAATCGGTAGTCTCTATTGAGTCCTCAACTTCTACAACATCTGCCAACATACTGCTATCTATTTTCTCTATTTTTCCTTCTCAAAAGGTAAATGCTTTGCTTCAACTATTATCTATTGATCTTGCCTCGCAAATAACCTAGCAAGTGTCCGCAATCTTTAAGGAAGCTTCATCTGATCCAATGCTTTCTGAGAGTAAAAAGCAGATTTAGGAACCAATAGAAGAGGAAATGGAAGCTAGTGATGAAATATATGGTTATGTATCATTTAGTTTTACTTTTAGAAGTGAGGACACTGAGTTAGATAATGAAAAGGTAGTTGATCCAGAACTAGTTGATGAAGCACTAGAGGAGGAGGCTGATGAATCTACAAAATCGAAGGATGAAGAAGTGGAAAAGTCTATTCAAGTGGCTAAGTCAGATGCAGAAGGCAACTCTGTACCCTCTAGAAATCAAGATGGAACTTTTATCACTGATATTGCTAAACCTGCCAAAGAGGATTTTTTTTCTATTGAACTAGTGAATAATGTTTCGATTCCTTCACTCTTCCAACAAAACAAGCAAATGACATTGACACTATACCGGTTCTCTCTATCAGATTCTCACCAAAACAACCTCCTATTTCTAATGATGTTATTCCACCAGTTGATCTCAATGTTGACCCCCAACATACTCATGATACGCCTATGGTAGCCTTTGATCTTCTTTCGACCTTAGCTCAACTCAATGCTAAATTGGCATAATACTTTAGGGATTTATTGCAAGACTTGGCTCAAATTCACTCCACTCATGTCAAGATTGTTGATCTTCTTTGTAAACATGTTGCATCTACTTTTATACCACCTTCTTCTAAGCCTTAAACTTCTGAATTTCTACAAAAATTCTTTGGTGTTTTCATTATGCTTGGTTATTATTGTTGAACATTAAGTACTACTTATAGGTGTTTTCTTCCCTCTTGCTGATGACAAAAAGGGGGAGAATGAACTTAGCATATTTGTCTTTAATGTTGTGTTTGAACAATGATTTTTACTGTGATGAAATTATATGTTGTGTTCTAATTTTGTTAAATCAGTGTTCTAATTTTGTTAAAATATGATCTTATTTCTATTATTATTACATTATCATTTTCTGATATATTTTTAGGTTGTAGTATATTGGATTGATAATTAAACTTGCTTTTTGATATATGATCTGATAGATAATAGAATTACTTTAGAACAATTCTATTCTACTTTTGTTTTGATATAATGGTATACTTGTGGATAGTTTTTATAGGGATTATATACATCCCCCGGGCATATAGTAAGGAAGAGCATACATATACTAACCCAGATAGACTTTTAACTAAGTTTATCGAGGTTTTGTCATCATAAAAAAGAGGAGATTGTTGGCTCAATGCTACATCTCAGTTTTGATGATAATCAAATCTTGAATAAACTTTGTAAAAATTCAATTTAAACTTGTTTATATTTCAGTTTATCTCCACTAAGTGTGCAAGAAAATTCTAGATGTTTCAAGCCTTATGCATAAAGGAACTTCAAGGTCTTCTATTCTATAGAAACTTCAAAAAACTAGGGTAATATTCATGTAAAATCTTTTGAGGAGTATCATATTCATAATCATGCATCATAGAACTCTTTTGGTGCATTAAAATTGGTTTTGATTTGATTTAGTCAAAAATTTCTCTTAAAAAGCCATTAGAAGAGTTTACCAGAACAGGTTCTAGAAAATATTTTTCTGTTCTAGTTTCGCCAAAGCAGTTCACCAGAACTATCAGATCTGTTTTTTAGAAAAAGATAAAATAACGGCTAGTTTTTTTTATTTTTAGTAGTCTATCTTTACTATAATGGCTAGTTCTTGATCTCCAACGGTTTTTTTTTGTATCTTTGGCTATAAATACAAGTTTTTTTTTAGTCCTAAGAGATTAAAGAAGTTGGAAAATCATTTTATCTCTTAAGATACAAAGCTTACACATTTTTTAATTATTTTTTCCACATCTTGCATTTCATACATTATCATCCTCCTCAACTAGATTATAGCTTTTTGTTGTAATTCAATTGTGAGGAATCTTTGTGAAAGATGGTGAGAAGAGTTGTCTAGAACCTTAGAAAATTCTAGTAAGTTTTACATCTTTTTCTTGGAAAAAAGTTGTTGGTAGAATATACTAAGATTATATATTGGCTTTAACTATTGCCCATTAAGAAAGTTGTTTGTGGAGAGAAAATCTCAAGATGTTATCTTAGGGAGTGGATGTAGGCATATAGGCCGAACCACGATAAATTTTGGTGTTATTCTATTTCTACTGCTACTCTTTTCTCCATTCTATTTTTGAAATTGTTTTAACAGATCTGTTCTGTTGAGAAAAGTGTTGCTAAAAACATTTTGTTAAAAATTGTTTTGGGCATATTTTGGATTCTGCAAGTTGATTTGGTTTGATAAAAGTTTTGAAAAATCAATTTTTGTTGTTCTTTGCATTTTGCATATTCATTTTACATTTTGACCAAATTTGCCCCACCAGAATACACCTCATTCTATATTACCAAAACTTGTTTGAAAAAAATTGAGTGACACCCAATTCACCCCCCTTTTGTGTGTCTTTGGGACCAACACACAATAGCCAACCTACAAAATCAAAGATTTAGAGCACAGTGAGGATTATGTCTTAGAGTGATAAGGATGCATTCCATATATGGAGAGATAAGGATGCACATAATCCTTCCTTAAAATCTGTTAGGGATATGGTTGGAGATTGAGTTTAATTCAATCACAATCAAAGGGATAATTTTCTAGTTCCTTTGCTTGTATCAGGTGCTATTTTCCAGCCTTTGTCTTCTACTGTTACGGTTGGCAATAGATGGGACTTTTGTATATATAGGCAAGGCTATTATTTTTCAGTGTAAAAGCATGGCTCATGTTATCATTCAATAAAATCTTTTCAACTCTGTTTCTTGTTCTGTTTTTTCTATACATTCTTGTCTCAACTGTCTCGCACAAAACTCCAGTGTGGATGCGTTTTTATGGCTCGAATACTCTTAATTGAGTTAGGAATAAATATTTAGGTTGACCTTTCTCCCGAGTTCTTGGATTATTAGCTTAAATTTATTGGTCACTCGATATCATTGGTTTATTATCATAAATTACCGAAAATGACTTATATTTCAAACAGTTTAAAAATTGAACCATTTTTTAATTGATTTGAATACGATTTTCATTTTATTTCTAAAATATAATTATCAAAAGAAAATTATTATAAAATATTATACCAGCAAAATTGTAGTGGTTGTAATCAATCGAGAGGCTCAATGTCCTTGAAAAAACCAAGAAGCAAGAAGTGTATTCATAAAATCTTGTGTATCGAATATAGCCAAAATGGACCACATCTACACCATATTGTTGATTGAGAAGCAATGTTTTCAGAAGCGGCTCGAAGATCGACTCGATCTGCCTACTGAGTCAAGAGTCAATTGGTTGGATCGGATTGACTCGAAATTTTTATTTTTATTAAATTTAATTATTTATAAAAAAATAAAAATATGATATGTCAAAATACATTGAAAACTTTATTAATTAATAAATATTGAGACCAACAAAGTTTCTTTTTTATATTAAGACCAACAAAATTTCTTTTTTATATTTAAATACTTAAAAAGAAAATGCTTTAATATTTTACTAACAAAATAAAATTAATTTATAAATTTAAGAAATTTTATTATCCAAAAATAATATCATTTTGTCCTTGTAAACTTATAAATAGGCTAATATCTTAAATGATCCCTTTTGTAATGAGCTGAATTGCCCATCAAAATTTTTGTTACTGTAAATCTCAAATTAAAATCTTTAGGTGATAAAAATAAAAATAAAGGTGAACATGATTTTGACGTCTCTCCGATCGCTTCAATTTTTTCTATTTGTTAATCTGAAATGGATGTAGAGAAAAGGAAGAGAATTTAGGAATTTTGGGTTTTGTTTCTCAAAATGCAAAATTTTTTTGTTGAACCGAAATCCAATTTGAGTCATCGAGTTTCGAATCAATCCGATTTTTTTCGAATTAATCCGAGTTTTTACACTTTTCGATTTTCATGTTGAATCAACTCGAATTGCTTGTAGAGTCACGGTCCAACCGGTCTAACAGCCAGAAAAAAGTACTGTGTGTTGGCGACCACTAAGAACAAATCATCAATAATTCCTAGGCAGGGTCACATACGTACCTTTCTTTTATTGTTAAAAAAAAAAAAAAAAAAAAAAGAAATCGTGAAGCACATGTGATGTTCATCTTATGATTCATCATTGCACTATACGTTCCCACTATGTAAAGGTTGTCCTTTCATTGTTATACTGCCCACTAACAAAAATTTTGTCATTTGCATTCTTCTTATATTTTTCACACCTTTGGTCCCCCATGTATATAAATCTAATTGCATTTATATATATTTTTTGAGAAAAGCCACTTTCAGCCCTCAAAAATATCTCATTCTTTTTTTTATTAGTTTTTGTTCTGCTAAGTCCTAAATTTTTTCAGAATCTGTTGAATCAAATTTATTTAAATTAGTATCTGTCGAATCTAATTTACTAGATTTATATAAGGTATTAATAGTATTATTTGTGATCCACATCAAATTCTTTTGCCTCTAATGGGTGTAAAATGTTGGCTTAAAAGGCTACATACTCAATATAATGCTCTTTTTATTTACAAATAAGTGTCCACCTTTTTATTTTGGTTATTCACAAATAAGCGTTTAAATCTCATTTTTCAAATAAACTTTTTGTACAATAAATATTAGTTCAAGTTTTAAAATACAAATAATAAATTAATTGTTCCTTTTTGATAAGGGTAAATTAGTATAAAATAGTAAATGAGTTTCTAATATTTGTACAAAAAAGAATTAAGGTGAACACTTATTTGTGAAAAAATTAAAGTGAATACTTATTTGTGAAGGGAAGGAGTATGATTTTAATATTTAATGAAACTTGTGTGATAAATTAATTTTGATGTTCTAAAGTATATTTGTAATTAGTTCTTTCGTAGAATCTTTTTCGCTTGGGCTCTCCAATGGTTAAATTGGAGATATTTAGAGAGAAGAGTAAATGAATATAGAGAATGAAATGATTGTTGATGGTGAATCCTAGCAAGACCGAGGGAGAGAACGATGTGCATATAGAAAATATATCTTTAGATACTCGATTTGAGTAAGAATGGTCTATTGAAGGGTGTATACATTGAGACCTTTTAAATTCACCATTGTGGGTACTATATTTTATCCTATATCAATTTGGATATACATTAAGCATCCTAATTATCACGTTTTGTTCTAATAATTATTAAATTCCAATTAAAATAAATATTTAGTGATAAAGAATAAAGTAGCTAGAGTAAATAAAAAAATTAATATAATTCAAGGACCTAGAAAGTTATTTTCATTTCTTTTTTTAAGAGTAGATTTTAATTGTTGGAATTGACCCGCATATTCTTTTTATAATTAGTTGTAATTAATTATAGATTTATAATTTATAATGAAATGAGGCTTTATTTTGTATTGAATGAAGAAGTCTCCATAAATGAGTAAAATAAAAAAAGGGTTACACCTAAACTAACTCTAATATCTAATAAATAAACTAGCTAAAGAACATGAAGATAAGCCCCATCAGTATATAATACAATATAAAAGTAAATGAATTAATAAATAAATCATCCTTGTTGACTATGTCTGTGAGCTAACTTGTTCTAGGTTAGGAATGATCACGGGGCGGAGAATTCTCGAATTTTTCTCCCGCGGGGATGGGAACAGAAAAAAAAATTTCCGTTATAAAATCGGGGGCGGCGACGGAGAATAGGGTATCCGCCCCGCGGGGATCCCCGTCCCGCAAAAAATATATATTTTTTAATTTTAAAATATAATATTTTATAAATAATTAAAATTAAAATTAAAATTAAAATTAAAATATAACTTAATTTTATAACTATTAAGTTTTAAATTATACTTAATTTTAAATTTATGAATGGTCAAAATTTATATTAATTTAAATTATGATTGATTTTAAATTTTTTATTTATTAAATGTTATATTTTAATTTTAATTATTTATAAAATATTATATTTTAAAATTAAAAAAAATATTCGAGGGACGAGGATCCCCACGGGGGATGGGGATCACCGCAGGGTGGGGGAATTTTCTCTCCGTTCTAGAGTCGGGGGCAGGGAAGGAAAATCCCCGACGCCGGCGGAGCAGTGAGTGGGGATACAATCCCCGGTCCCACCCTGCCCCATGAGCACCCCTATTTCAGGTTATGGTTGTCAATGCCATATATATTAAAAAATTGTGAAATCATCCTATATTATTATAGTATTATTTTATATTATTAATTTATTATTATAGCAAGCTATGGTTGTTTTGCAATGAAATTAGATCAAATGCATTTTTTTTTCTTTCTTCCTTCCTTCAACTCCTCGTTATCTTTTATTTTTTATTTTTCATTTTTCTCAATGCCCCTAAAAAAAGTCATTCTATTGAGCCCTTTTTACTGATATGGCAGTCAAAATACTGAGCCCTCCAAGTCAACCTCCATAATAGTTACAGAAGGTTTAACAAAACTAAAATCTACACTTTGAATGGGCCAAGTTTAGCTAAAGATTCAAGTTAAGGTGTACTTTGGAAAAAAAAATGAATACAGGGAGTTGAATGAAAAATTTTAATAGTGCAAGAATAATCTACCCATGTACTAAGCTATAAATGATAAATAAATACTTAATCCCTCAAGGGATCGCAATGTGTAAAATACCCACATAAACAATAATATCCATTTCCAAACCGTTTATTAGCTATCTTAATTCTATATGTTAAAAATTAGGATTAATTACTTCTGTGGCCATCGAAATTTTGAATTTATAAACAAATTTTAATAATAAAATAATTTATAACATACAAATTATCAAAATTCTATTTTATTTTAATTGAAGTAAAAATGATATGAAAATTAATTTTTTATATCACCAAAGTGAAATTTAAGGAGACCATATATGATTGTCATATCACTTTTAATATTAATTAACTCTACAAATAAATCAATATTAGTTACTTGGATTTTTTTTTTTGTTTTCTCTACACATCATTTTTTCATGTTTACATTATGACATGAAACTTTTTTCATCTGATGGTTCAACTTATAAAGATTATTGGTCATAAAATGATGTGATAATCATATGTACCGTGCTTAACTATCATTCCGATGATATATAAAATTGATTTTCAAATCATTATTACTTCAATTGAAACAAAATAAAATTTTGATACTTTTTGTGTTATAAATTATTTTATTGTAACTATTTGGTTATAAGTCCAAAATTCGAATAACCACAAACGTAATTAACCCTTAAAAATTAATATCATACTACCCATATCCATGTCAAACGTGATTACTAGTACGTGTGTATACTATCTTATAATCATTTAAATATTCATTTATTAATATTCTTTTAAAAATAAATAAAAAATACAAAAATACAAATAATAAAAGTACAATCAAATTTCGTCTATAAATATTAAAATAAATTAAATTAAATGCAACTTTCAAGATAAATTAAATTAAATTTCAATAATGACAAAAATTAATATCCATTAAAAAATAACTAGAAAACCACATATTTTATATACACTTGAGTTCAAATAAAGAATATCCAAAAATATAAAATCGAATTCTACCTATATCTGTCAATTTTACTAAAATTACTATAAAAATCACTCCAATTAAACTTGATATTTTTTAGAATATCGAAACAAGGGAGAGGATATGGACCTTACAATGAAGTGCTTCGTGTAACCTGCAAAAAAAGAAGGCATCCAATCGGATCGGGATAGGCTTCGATCGTTAAATCAAAGAAGTGTCTATTTAGAAAGAGAAAATGAATAGATAAAGATTATAGAGATAGATTTGCATTACCAGGACTATTCGAGTTACCAATATTTATAGGATTTTGATAATGCATAGGCTGCTAGGCTCTTGAGCACCTAGAAGGATGATCTAATGATGGTGATGTGACTTGCTGTAATGACCTCAACACCAGATTAGCAGTTAACAGTGTGTATCCGACAGTGAATAGTATTTTTTGAGCTAAAAAGTACAATCGAAAGTGAAAAATATTTTATTGGACCATCAGAAAATATTGGTCATGGTGAGTCCATAGTTGAAATTTAAAGTGAAATTGAGGTCAAATGGACCTCCAAAAGTTAAAAATACAAAAAAGATAGCAAGTTAATTTCTATTATTAAGAAATTGACTCAATTTTGTATAAATATTTAAAAATAACAAATGAACTCCGAAAATTACCAAAAATTACAATTAAGCCTAAAATAATATGTAGATTATTTTGACAGCAAAAAAAAAAATTTTGTAATACTGATATTTTTGGATCTGACAGATTTAATTGAATCGGAACAAAAACGGACTCCAATTGAGCCAAAAAATTGCATGCAACCTATTTTTGGGGTGATAAAATTATGAAATCATTTTTTATGTGATTTGAAATTGGGAAATGAAAGAAATGAATTAAAATTTTTTATTGGGTAGTTAATGGACTTGATTAATTAATCAAGGTTCATTAAACATAACCAAGCCTAAGCCCAATTAATGAAGTATATAAAGGGAAAGAAATTACTCCATTGTTCTAGATTTTTCACGTGTTCCAGCTGGGTTTCTTCTTCTTGGTGGCCGAATATCATTTGGTCTCTTTTCCCTCAAAATTCTTCATCTTTTCCCTTTAATCCAAACACCAAAAATATTTTTTAGCATCTCTAATTGTTAGATCTAAGCTTAAACTAGAGATTGAAGGAAGAAAAGCTAAGGAAAACAAGAATTAAAGGCATGGAGGTAAAAAATAGGTAAGTGAATTCTTGGATTCAAATTTGATTTCATGGCACCTATAGCTAGATTTAGATGCATAGAGTATGCTTTTGTGGTTATTTTGAGCTAAAATGATGTTTATCTTGGTGAAAAATGAGGTGAAAATTTTGGCCATGGAAGTGAGATTTGAGGAAAAATGGTTTTCATGGGTTCAAGGCTAAGGAAATGAAGTTTGTGCAAGGTTAATGGCAAGATTGAGGTTAGTGACAACTAAATCTTAGTATTTTTCATTTAATTTAATGATTTTCTTTAGGATTTATTAAGGAAAAATTTGTATAATTGATTAAATTTGAAATTGATTATATAATGGTGTAATTAGACCTTAATTAAGTGTGTTAGAATGTTTAATTTGAATGAAAAAAATTTATAGGAAATTTTATTGAAGTGGCCAAATTTCATAAGGAAGAAAAAAAATTTGCATGTTAAGTATTTTAGTAAATGTAAGCCTTAATTTAATAGTATATATGAAATAATGCATGTACAATTTTTTTTGTAGAATTTATAGAATTTATGTGAATATTTTTAGAATATTTATTGAATATACAAATAAGGAAAAATCAGAAAAATATATGTATATTGCAATTACCCTTAATATAATGCAATTGAACCTTAATTAAGCTTAAATATAAGCATAATTAAATTGAAATAAATTTTTAAGGAGAAATTTCTTAAGAGTTGAAATCCATCGATAAAGAAAAAGAATGTGTACACTAAGCAATTTGATGAAATTAAGCCATAAAATAAGGTAAAACATGAAATATAATGTCCATGAATTTTTAAAAAATTTATAGAATTTATTCGAGAATTTTGAAGTTAAAGACAAATATAAGTGTATGATGTAAATGATGAATTATGGTAAAATAATTCATAAAATGAGTAAAAATGATAATAATTGAAGAATAATGTTCACATAAATTTCTGTAGAATTTATGTGATTTATGAGACTATTTTTGAAAAATAAATATTGAATATGCTTAAGTGAAAATATTGAATTATTGAAAAATAATTCAATAAACAAGCAAAAGTTAGTGAATTAATGTAAATTAATTTATATTCCCTATAAATAAAATGAAAAAGTCAAATGACGAATTTAAGGAAAATAAAAAGTATAGTAAGTTAAGTAACCATATTGAATTATTACAAAATAATTCATAATTCGAATAAAATAGTGAATTATTATAAATAATTCACAATCAGTATAGAGTATTGCAATTTTTGAATAATCGCAAATTCAGATCGAAAAGTAAGAGATTAGCTAAAAGTCAAAAAGTAAATAAAATAACTGTAAAAGTAAATTTTTGAATTATAAAAAAATTAATTCAATAAGTACCAAGAAAGAAAATGAGTGAAGTATCCTAACATAATTCACAAAATATGAAAAAAATATTAAGAAAATAATTAACTAAAATTTGCAAGAATAATAAATATTTATAATAAATTATTGTAAAATAATTCATGCAAAAGTAATTGAAAAGAAAAAAAAATTGAAAGAAAAAGTTATTGTATAGTCAATAGCACTAAAAAGAGTGTGATTGACGAATATGTATTATTTAAAGAAAATGAAAGAAATTAAAAAAAATTATTGAAGTGTGAAAATTATTCTGAAAAATTAATTGATTGTTTTTGCCCTTAGCAATAGCCAAGTAGTGATTTTCTTATGCAGGATATAATTGGCTAGCCATAAGGATACCCTATACCACGGTACAAGTCATGGCAACTTGCTTTGCTATGGGTAGGATCTCTTATCTCTATAGCTTCAGTGTAAAAGTGAAAGTGTTAGTGTAGTGTTTTTTGGAGAAAGGGCCCCTTGGATGTCATTTCTCTATCAGTGGGGCCTTTGGGTCCATATCCTGCATATCCTATTTGAGAGTCCTAACATATTGCACTAGGGGCATAAAGAAAGTATAGTGCTAAAAATGTAAAAAGATAATGAAAATTAATAATTAATTGTGGAAAAAAAAGACTAAAGTGAAAAAAATGTAAATTCAAGGGCAAAATAGTAATTTTCCTAAAAAAGTGTAAACAATGAGAAAATTAATTAAGAAATGCTTATAAAAGGGTAAAATAGTCATTTGATAGTTAAACTTTTTACAAATGAAGTTTTACGTCCAGTAGAGATTAAAATATAATTTTCCATAAAAATGATAAAATAAGTGTAAATTGATGTAATGTACATCAACTGTTAGCTTAAAAAAAGTAAAATAAGTTTATTAAGAATAAATTAGTCATTTTACAATAAATAAAGTCATAAATGAAATTTTACATGAAATAGTTATAAGAAGAACCAATTGGTATATTGTATACCAATTACTGTTTTGAAAATGAAAATTTGTAAAATAAAGCTAAAGTTGTAATAAAAGTCCAAAAATGACAATTTTGCAAATAATAAGTAGAAATGACGATTCTTGCAATAAGTAAATTAAACAGTACCATTTTGTAATGAAATAAGGAAATAAAGAGTTAATTGCAAAGTTGTTAAGCAATAATATTACTGGACATTAAATGTTAAAGTGTTAATGATTGTCTTTTGATAAATAAATCAAAAGGCCAAAGTGATATAAAGAAATAAACAACAGAAATTGTAAGGTTGCTATTAAAAAGAATAAATTGTGACTAATGAAGAAATCAAGTATTGAATAGAAAATTTGCCATTACAGTGGCAAATAATAATGTAAATCATCAAAGAACTAATATTTGTATTGACTTGATTAAATAAGAACTTGAATAGAAAAAGTTAAAGTTAAGTCAAGTAAGAGCAATAGTAAAAGTAAGAAAAGAAACGTAACTTTTGCAATTGAAATTACAAAAGAAAATATTTTGAAGTAGATGGAACTGTTTAGAATCAAAGTAACAAGCCTGCCAAAAATGTTGATAATGAACTGAAAAGACTGTCAAAATTATTAAAAGGAATGTTGGTAAGACAAAATAAGAATTGACAAGTTAACGTAAAAATTAGCATAAATATGATAATTATGCTTAACTTGAAAATTCTAGGATTGGTAGTCACCACTGAGCATATCTAGTACTCAGCACGTAGTTTTTACTGCTTACAGATTTTGAAGAGGAACTGGAGCATAGTACACAGCGGAGTGAAGCTTGAAGAAAAGAATTGTCTAGACTTTTAGGTATTTGTGGCATGTATATACTCAACTAATGGTAGTAGACTTGACTGTATTTTGGATTGTTATTGTACGGATAGTAATTATTGTTATGTCAATAAATGATTATGATTGGTATGCAATTAATGGAATGTTATGTATCTGTTGTATGTAATATGCTATTATGCCTCTTAAAGGTTGTGTTGTTGTTTTCTCAGGAGTTCATTAAGTGGGTAGTCGTTATGCTGCCCAAATTTTTAATGAAGTGTGTTTGTATAAGCTCGGGTATCGATGAAAAAAAATTTCAAGCAAATCATATAAGTTCATATTGGAGTGAACTGTTCTGTTAAGGTTCCGTTAAAGGCGTTACACTTGCATTATAGCGACCATACTTTAGGTAGGTGAGTGATATCAGGTGAAGATATGGGCCATACGGTCATATTGATGTGATGCCCTTGTCACATTAATCCGATTGGATTGTGTGAGGCACCCTTTCGTGGGCTTGCATTTATATTGGGCCCTTAACTCTTGAGGCCTAATTTCTTGGAGAGGTGTTATCATTTATCCCCTTAAATCAATCTGATTGGATTTTTTTGGCATTTCAGAGGACTCCGCGTACCGATATACAAAGGTAAATAAAATGTCTAAAATGTCTAATTTTTTATGCATTACTATAGATGCCAAAATATACTGATTAAAATAACTCTTATTGGCCTTATAGGTCGAGGTTACATATTACATTATGTATTTTTTTAGTACATCTATATTCCATGATCTAGGAATCTCATGCCCATCCATCGGTCTTAGCCTATAAGTGTTCTTACTTAACACTTTTGATATCCCATAGGGACCTTCCTAATTAGTAATGAGCTTTTCGACTCCTGTATTGCCTATGCCGATTTCTGCCTTTCTTAGGACTAAGTCTTCGATATTGAAAGTTCAGGGCCTAATCTTATTGTTATATTATCTGGCCATTCTTTGATTATAGGCTGCAATTCGAGCATAAGCGTCTTCCCTTTTTTCTTCAATTAGATTGAGATCTTATCTTCTTTCCCGTTTATTCTCTCATTGGGAGTAAAGGGTTAGACTGTAGGAAAGGATTTTGATTTCTATTGGTATGACCACTTATGATCCATACAGTAATGAGAATGGAATCTGATGTGTTCCTTCCCTCAGAGATGTTCTGTAAAATCATAGGATGCCCTGTAATTCTTCCATCCAATTTCCTTTGGCATCTCTTAGGATGCCCTATAATTCTTCCATCCAATTTCCTTTGGCATCTCCTAACCTTTTCTTTATTCCTTCCAGTATCATTCGATTGGATACTTCTGTCATACCGTTGGTTTGAGGATGAGTGACAAAAGTAAATTGCAAATTGATATTAAGGTGAGAGTAGAAGGATCTACATGTAAAACTGTAAAATTGCTTCCTATCGTCCGTGATGAAGATTTTTGGCAAGCTGCATCTGCAGATGATCTTTTTCCAAGCAAAATTTTTTATTTTTTCTATCATGATTATGACAAGTGCTTCAGCTTCTGTCCATTTGGAGAAATGATCAAAACAATGACAAGAAATTTCATCTGTCAATTTCCTTGGGGAAATGGACCTAAAATATATGAACCCCACTGATTGAAGGGCTATGATACTCCGATCGACTATTGTTCGGATGCAGACTGCCTTATGATTCTTTCGTGTATCTAGCATTACGGATATTTTTAATCTAATTTTAAGCATCTTTGAAGATATTTGGCTAGAAATACCCTATTTGTGATACCTTTCTTGTGATAGCTCTACTGACTTTATAAGCTCCACATATTCCTTCATGTATCTCCTTTATGATGTAATTCTCATTTTCTCTTATGACTTACATAAGCTAAGGGTGAGTGTATTTTTTTTGTAGAGCTCTCATTCGATTATGGTGTAATCAAATGCTTCCTTATTGGTCTTCCTAGCCTCTATGTTATCTTTCGATAATTCACCCATCTAGAGATAGTAGATGATTGGAGTCATCCATGTTTTCACCTTTCGATCAACCTCTCTTCGAGAGAGGATTGCAATTGCTCTACAATTTTTATATCTTTTTCTAATGGGTGTTGATTTGAGGTTACCAATTTGGGCAACTGATCTATAACTACTATTTCTTCTCTTGAAACTTTTTCAGTGCTCCACATTATTCCTCCCTTCTCTAGCTCCTTGATAGTTGTGAATTATATGGTGTTTTGAGTATGATTTTAGGTGTTTAAGTTAGTTAATTCGGCTTTAATTTGGTTGATTTATAGTTTAAATATTTGTATTTGTGTTTTAGGAGCTAAATGTAAGTTTTGGTGTTTTCAAGGTTAAATTGAAGAAAAAGGGACTTTATTGCAAAAGATAAGAAATTCTGGGCCAAAACTGTGAAATTGGAAAGTTTATGCCAGTAAATTATATGTGAAGTCCAGTGAAGTAATGAACGACCGTGCATGAAAATGACTTAAGATATTGAGCAGCCGCATGTGAAGACGAGTCAAATTAGTTTCATCATTGAGTGGCCGAGCACCTGAAAGCTTCTTTCCTTAAGTGGCCGTACACCCCCATAAGAAAGACAATAAATCTTGAGTGGTCATGCACCCCATGGAGAAGGATGCACGGCAATGCATCAAGTTAGGAAAGGTTTTTGCTTGGCCGTGTGAAAGAAGTCTGATGCTCCGAAGGATTTTTTAGTTTAAGAAGAAATCTTTTCCTATTCCAATTAAGGAAGTTTAAAAGACCACTATATCTTATTTTTGGCTATAAATAGACAATTCAAACACCAAATTAGGATCATTATCAACTAGGAGAATCAAGTAGAGACTTCATTACAAATTAGTTTAGGTTTAGTTTTTATGTTAGTTTTTCCTTAGTTTGTAAATAACAAAGGCTTAGAGCAAGAAGTTTTCTTTGTTTTTTCTGTACAAGTTGATTAAAGGAGCTTCTTAACTCTATGTTTTTGTTTCTTTTTCTTAATTTTGCTTTAGTTTTCAATATGTTTAGGAAGTAGTTTTTTATTTTTGCTAATGGATACTCAAATCTTTTATTTTCATTGTTATGACTTTATTTTGAGCTTTAATTTCAATATCAGTTGATTATTTTTTGGCTTTAAACATATTTTTATCATTGATTGTGTTGAAATTGATTGATGGTTTATTGATTTAATAACTAAAAATTGGTTTAGACATATTTAATGATTTGCATATTCTTAGGTTAACTCTTTAGTGTCAATGCATGATTATTTTCTGATTTTGAGGTAATTATGTATTGAAATTATTGATTAATACTAAGAAAGGAAGAACTAAGAATAAATTGGAATTGCATTTACTTGCAAAAGACTTTAATGAATATTTAGGGAGTTAAACTAGATTTTAATGCAAAGTATTAGATTTGTCTAGGAGTTTAATACTAAGAATGATATTCTTACATAAAGGTATCTGACTTTATTACTAGTTTTTCCATAATCACTGGTATTTCTATTGAATTTAAGTCATTACAATGAAAGTTAAGGTATATAGTTCCTTTAGCAAGATAATTTTAGTTATCATTTTGTTTTTAATTCATGTTAGTTTAATTTTAGTTTTTGTTTTGTTTAATTATTTATTTAGTTTAATTTTTGCCTTTAAATCGAAAACATTTTGGAAACAATCTCAGATTAATTTAATTCATACATAGATATTCTTCTTAGCAATCCATGTTCCCTTAGGTACGATATTTGGGGTCTTAATCTATATTTTCCTCTATTACTAGCCGATTTAGTACACTTGCTAGACACCAGTCACTCCTCAAGAGCAATTTTAGTTTTTGCTAAATATCTTTTCATATTTTCCTCTTTTACTTCAAAGTCGCTTTTAATTCTAAGACTCTTCGATTATACACATTTGACTAGTCTTAGGCCTTAAAGTAGTGGTATTTTGCAACATTGTTAAAGGAGCTGAAGCTTATTTTTATTGAATATTTGACAATTATGCCCATGAGCCTTTTAATGACTATTTCAACACCTCCTTTATTATTGTTTGAGGCTCTATCTGTAATTACTTCCCAAGAACTTTTTTCCATCTTTTGTTTCCTGCATTCTCTGATGAATTCTACGATGAAGTTTGCTAAAGCTTGTGCTTTAATGGCATTCCTGGCCTCATACCTAATGTCAAAAGATTAAAACTTGATGGTCTACCATACCATTTTACCTTCTAGATCTGGCATTTGGAAGATTCTTTGAAATGGTTAATCGATTAAAACTATGATTGTATGAGCTTCGAAATACCTTTTTAGTTTTTGAGTACACATCATAAGTGTGATGATCAACTATTCAGTTTGGCTATTCTTCAGTTTTAACCCTCGTAATACTTTATTAATGTAATAAATAAGAAGTTGTTGAGTTCTTTCTTCTCTGCTTCTTCAGAAGTCGATAGATATAGATACAAATATAGTTTTTCTCCCGTGATAGGTTGGTTGAGCAGTGGTGGGTTGCTTCAAATCTTTTTCAATTCTTTAAAGGCTCTTTGACAATCTTCCCCTTATGAAAAGGCATCATTTTTTTATGTTTTTGAAGAAGGAGGTAATCATTTTGTCAAAGATGAAATAAATCTTCCCAATGCCGTAATTCTTTCATTTAATTTTTAGACATCTTTTATACTGGTCGGGAGGTGCATCTCCATAATGGTTTTGATTTTCTCAGGGTTAGGTTTTATTCCTCTTTCAAAGACTATGAAACCCAAAAATTTTCCCGAAAGGACTCCAAATACACATTTTTCGAATTGAATTTCATGTTAAATTGATTGAGTATGTTGAGTACTATTGTCAGATTAGCAAGGTGATCCATCGAACTTTTACTTTTAACGATCATATCATCGACATACTGTAACACCCCAAAACTTACATCTGACATGGTTGATATGTTTTAGAGTATGAAAGGTAACATTAAGGTAGTTTTCGGAATGAACAGAGTTGAAAATAATAGAGAAATTCAAAAAAGTATAAAGATTAAACGTGTTCAGGCTAGGAAAATCGAGGATGGATGACCTGACAAAAAGTTTAGGTTGACACTAAAATATGAAATTAGATATTAAACAGCATTTAGTGGTATAATTTGAGATAAAATTGAGTTTAAATAGGCCCTTAAATCAGACAACAAAGATTTTACTTGATACGGTAAAAAGGGTTGACCGAAAGTTTGATCGAATTTAAAATATTTTATAGATCTCCAAAAAATTTTTTGATCATAAAAACCCGTTAGAAATAGCATAAATAAGCTATTGAAAGTGAAAATTAATTTTTCTGGCAATTTTAAAATTTTAGATTTCAAACTGGCTGATTCTGCCTCCGAAGTCAGAAGTATACCGAAAAGATATAATAATGGGCTAAAATTTTAACCACGTGTTCTTAAATATACTAGTGCATGCGAGAAAAAATTTTAGGGCAGTCTAAAATGTGAAATAAAAATTTTAGGAAAATCGAGATTGAATTAATTAATAGGCTTAATTATGTATTTAAATTAATTGAGGATATGAGGTTATTAAAATAAAGGTATAATAAGATTATGTGAGCCCATAATAAGTGGATGTATTGGGATAAAGGAAATGGTTCCAAGTGGCTTAACTTTAAGCCATTGGATCAAATAGTTAAAGACCTAATCTTGGCCATTCCTTTTACACACTAAAAGACAAAATGGAAAAATGGAAAAAACTCTCCAAATCTCCAAAAAAATCGGCACTCTCCTCCCTTTTCTCTTTAAAAATTGATATTCACCATTATTGTGCATTTCGATCATTTTCTCTTTAATTCTCTCTTCTTCCACCATATCTGAACTTAAAATTTTACCTATACACACTAGAATTAATCCTCTACATCTTAGAAATTAAATTAGAGCAAGAGGAAGCTTGGAGATGGAGTATTTTTAATGAGTGAATGTAACTCTAACAAGATAAATTCTTGAGTTTTTGTTGGTTTTAATTAGAAAAACTGTTATAGACTTGTAAAAAATTATGAGTAGGATTATTTGGTACTAATTAGGTGTTTGAATTCTTAGTTAAAGCTTACTAATTTATCCATCACAAATTTGGCCAAAAGAGGGACTTATATGAAAAGGGAAAACTAAGGAAGTGGAAGGCAAGGGAGAGGAAGATTAGATGAATTCAATCTCAAATAAGGTTAGTGGATACATTCTCTACACTTAATTTTATTTAATTGATGAATTTTCCATAGAAATTAGCTTATGTAACTATAGAAATTGAAGAAATAATGATAAATAAATTTAGACAACCTTATAAAATGATGAATTGTAAGGAAATAAGTATGCAATTAGAAAGAAACTAAACATTAAGTAAGAAAACTAATTATGGCCGAATTATACCTAATAGGGTGAAAAAAATTAAATGATGTTAACTAGCAATTTAAGCATAAAATGTATTATATAAAATTTAAAGGAATATAATTAGAATGATTTGAGTTTAAATAAATACATGAATATAATGTTTACTATAAATACATAATGATTGATAATAGGAAATTATATTTATATTGGAGTAAAATTGTGAAATAATTTGATATAATCTAAAAAAATAATGAATTATCATAATATGACTTCGAATAGGTGAAGGAAATAATTTGAGAATGGTAGATTTAATAGTGGCCGAAATATGTACTTAATTTCAATATAATGGAATTGGATGGTTAATGATGTATTTAATAAGAATTAGCCCATATAATGTATAAGAAATGGAATCAAAATAATTAGAATGAAAAATAGTAAGCATATACAATTATGTTCAAGTGAACATAATGATGGAAGTAGGGTAACCTAAGAATATTGGTGAAAATTAAGTATAATTTAATATGTTGGTAATTAAAATGAATGTAGAAATATAAATGGTATGGGAATAGAAGAAGAAAAATGATGTATGTATAACATTACTATGAGGCCATATGGTATACATTAGCAAAATGCAGTTAATATAATATGATGAGAACAAATAATGGCATAAAAATGTAAAGGAATATGAAATTTGATAATGTCCTTATTGTTAAGTGGGTGATCCTGAACTTTAAGATAGTATGGCTAGCCATAAGGTTATATATACCGCGAGAGATCATGATTATATGGAGATTTGTACCACGAGATATGATTATGATGCATTTATGACAGTACAGCTGGCTCATTAAATGGCATCACTAGAGATGATCTCCATACCCTGGCTATATGCTCACTTTAGTATATTGGATACCCATCCCGCTTATCCGGTTCGTGGTTTCCCATTGGCAACAATTAAGGGCAAAATTATAATTTTACATGTAAATAGAGATAAAAAAAAGTAATTATGACATTAAATATATTATAAATATCAATAAGTAATAAATAAGATGAAAATTGAGATTGATAAGTCAAACAGGGGTAAAACGATAATTATATGATAAACCAGGGATAAAATGATAATTATACAAGAAAAATGAAGAATTAGTAGTAAATTAAACAAGGAAAATCCCATAAAGTTAGTTAAGTAAGAAATAAAATGAAAAATATAGTTAATAGTTTAAAAAGGGTAAAATCATAATTCTGTGGAGAAATAAGGACTAACAGGTATGCTAGGAAGCTATAAATGTGACTAAACAAGAAGTAAGATGAAAAATATGATTAATAAAATTAAAAAGGGTAAAAACGTAGTTACGCAATAAAGTAGAGGCAAAACCGTAATTTTAATATTAATATAGTGATTAAGGAAATTAAATTTATTAAATAAGTTGAAAAGGGTAAATTCATAAATAATAGAAAGTTTAAGGATCCAAAACATAATTTGCCACAACAAGAAATAAATATAGGGGCTAAAATGCAAATTTGCCAATTAAAGAGAATTAAAGTAAAAAAAAATCAAATAAGTTAAAATTGAAGTTAATTAGGACAAAATAAGGTAAAAAGAAATTGTCGAGATCAAATTGTAATTTTTCACTTAAGTAAAGAAATAAGTTAAATTAAATAGGAAATAAAGTTCGAATTGAAAGAGATCGAAAAGAGAAGTTTGAACAAATTTAGTATAAAATGGATAAAATTGTAATTTAGTTAAAAAGTTGAGAAAAATAAAGACCAAAATTGAAGTTTTAGTAAAAAGAAAAAAAGTACACATGAGGACTAAAATGAAAGAAAATAAAATTTCATAATAAGATGTGTTAAAGAAGAGAAAAATGATATGAGAAATCAAAGAAATCAGGTACGATAAAGGACTATACAATCAACAAAAAAAAGGAAAATTCAAAATGACACTACAAAAGAATTATTTAAGTAGTATGTCCAATAAAGATAAATTTATAACATTATGAAAGGACTAAAGCCAATCTTAAATAGAGTTAAATAAAGTGAAATAAATAAAGTAATTAAATTATTAAGGAACAAGGACTAGAGAGAGTAAATAAAGATGCAAGGGTATAAAGGTAACCAAATAATGAAAATAAAGGTACAAAGATTAGACGGCGAAAAGATAAAAATAAAAATAAAAATGTAAGTAAATTATTTTAAATAAAATTTTGTATAGTTATATCCACCATTAGGCAATAGTGTTACTTAGTGGGTGGTTTGTTAACTGCGCGCAGGGACAGGTAATTGAGGATGCGATGCAGGAAGACCGATATGGCATGTACATAGAGAACAATTGTAATCACAAAGGTTAGGCGATTCAGGTTTAAGTATTTAACATGTAATTACAAATGTTACGTTGTAAACGCGAATGAGTATTAGATATATTGGTATTTATGCATATATATATATATATATATATATATATATATATATATATATATATATATATATATATATATATATATATATATATATATATATATATATATATATATATATATATATATATATATATATGATATGTTGTCGACTATGTTATGATCATGTAAAATATATGGAAAATATCAATGAATGTAGGGTGTTACACACACACTTCTAGATTTTCTTGATTTGCATCATGAAGACTTTGTTCATAAGACACTGGTATGTTGCACCCATATTTTTTAGTCTAAACGGTATGAACTTATAGCAATAAGTACCATCATCTATGATGAAACTTATCTTCTCCTAATCTAGCAACCACATCATAATCTGATGGTACCCTATATAGGCATCGAGCAAAGAACAGATGGAATGGCATGCCATGGCATCTACTAATTGATTGATGCTCGAGAGCAGATAGTAATCCTTCGGGTAGGCCTTGTTGAGATTGGTGAAATCTACGCACATTCTTAATTTCCCAGTTTTATTTTTTACTAGGATCACATTGGCAAGCCATTCTAGGTAATTAACTTCTCTGATAGTTCCAACACTTAATAATTTGTCTATCTCTTCTGAAATGAATTTTTTACGATCGACTGTATGTCTTCTTAATTTTTGTCTAACCAGCTGGTGATTCAGATCAACATTCAGCTTGTGACTGATTACTTCAAGGTTTATTGATCGGTGTCAAGCAAGTGTACTAGATCAGCTAGTAATATAGAAAAATATAATTAAAGTCCCAAATATCGAACCCAAGGGAAATGTGTAAGTGCTATAGATTTAAAATTTTAGAATGAGTGATGTGTGCAAAGAATTCCTGAGTTTTGAACGATATATAACTAATTAAATCAAAATAGAAACTTTAATAACTAAAGTAATGAAACTAAAGCAAACAAACAGAAATTTAAGCAAATAAACCTAAACTCAAACAAAACAATATGTAAAAAATGGTAAAATTCAATAATAAAAGACACTTATGCTAAAGGACTTTCCACCTTAACTTTTAATGCAATAACTCAATTAAAGATAACACAAGTGATTATGAATAACTGGTTATAAACTCAGATAACTTATTCAGAATATCTTTCTAAGCATTAAATTCTCTTATTAGAAAAAATTCAATACAAAGCATAAAAAATCCTGTTGATAATCTCCTAAACATCCATTTGACCCTTTCTCAAGAGATCTCACTTCAGTCTATTCTTAATTCAACTTCCTTAGTTTTAATTTACTTAAAACCAACACATAATTACTTCAATTTTTAGAAAACAATCACGCATCAATATAAGTGAATTAAACTAAGAACATACATATCCTAAGTCATACCTAAAACTGATCATCAACCATTTATTCAATGCATTAACAATCAATCCAACAATAACTCAAGATAAGAAATTGCTCAAAAATTGAGAAATAATCAAACTTGCATTGAATTAAAGCTTAAATTTAAGTCATTACAAATAGAAATATAAAGTTCTCTCAGCAAAAGCAAAAGAAAACTACTCATTCATCGTCTTGAAACGTAAAGAAAAATAAAAATAAAGGTACAAACACATAGGCTCCTTTAGCTCCTCTTGAAGTATTCTCAGAACTTGCAAGTATAGCCTCCAAATCTTTTATCTTTATCTCTTAAAAACTAGATTAAAACTTAAGTAAAAATTCATAACTTTCACTCGCTTTCCATTCTGATGTCTAAGCATGCTTTTATACTATCAAAAGAAGAAGTTGCATACCTTAATACTTCCTAAACCAGAAGAAATTAGAGTTTGATCATAATTAAAAGTCATTCCCTCGGGTGAGTATTTGAAACACTCGGGAGAGTGTTTTTAATTCTTCACATCCCTTATGAAAACACTCAGGAGAGGGCCAAAACACTTGAGAGAGTATGTGAAACACTCGGAAGAGTGTTTTAATGCCTTGGGAGAGTGTTTTGCCTTTTTACTCCACGTGAAGAAAAGCTTCATCTTTTGCACCTAATTCTTCAATTTTCCAAAATTGCACCAAAATCTTCTCTTTTTCCAAATAACACCCTTTTTACTTCAATTTAGCACCTAAAAATACTAAATTACAATTAATTCCTCATAAATTACAAATTATAAAATTAAACACCAAATTATCCAAATTAACACTAAATTAATCACTAAATCACCTAAAAACACACTAATAATATGAGTATAATTCATAACTATCAAATACCCCACACTTAGTCTTTGCTCGCCCTCGAGCAAATTTGAACAAATCAACTTCTCAAAATAGTCAAACTTCAATGAAGAATTATGCATTTCAAAACCATGCTTAACAATTAACAAGAGCACTTAACAAAACTCTAACTAGATCAAATTCAAGCAAGACAATATAATCTAGTTTCCATGTGTGTGTGTCTAAGATCAAAATATTTTAAGCTCTTTTCAAAATCAAAACACCAATACAAATTCATAGATAAGCTTAGAATTAATGTACACCTTAGCTTACAAGCTATTTTGCACTTGAAACTCTAATACCAACATAAACCTTTCCTTTAACACCAAAATCAGAAGGTCATTTCCGCTAAACAACTCAAAAATAAACAAAGAATTAGTAGGTCTTCATTAGGTTGTAATGGGGTTAAGGTGTTGTTATCAAAGAATGGATAAAAGATAATAAAAAAGAATAGCCACTCTATGATTGAATAACCAAAATTTAAATATACTAATTACATACCCCTTTTACCATATTTGTTTACTCAATTCCATACATATTAAGCATTTTTTAGAGAAAAGATTATTGAAATTCCTCTCAATTTCATAATTCATCCCCTTTTAGAAGTTACAATTCATTTCCTTGTAAATATCCCATACTTAAGGTTTTGCCATATATGATAGCGTTATTTCAAAGTTTCTTTCTTTTCTTTCTTTTTCCTTTTCTTTTTTTTCTTTATTTTTTTATTTTTTTAATTAGCTTCATTGCTAGCAATACAGGATTACAAGGTCAAATTACAAGGTGAATCTTCACTGATTTTAAGACTTGATCCATAAGCCCTTAACAAAAATAACAAAATCCTTTTCTAACTATACCCTTTAAGATACCCAACAAAATTAATCTATCAAATCCTAGAGTGGCCAATTCTAGAAGGGAAGATAAAAGATTTTTAGGCTATATGGTAAAGATATAAGTGTAACAAGAAAAATAAGCATGGCATGCCTTAATCATGCCTCATTAGGCTCAAAATAGCTTAACAAGGGTCAAATGCATCAAAAGGATAGGAAAACAAACTTAAATTGGCTCGATAAGAAAATTTTACCTAGATCAATTTCTAAGTTGTTTGACTTGTTTATATGTTTTGAAGGGTGATGAGAAAGGTTCTAGTGTCCTAAAATCCCTTACTCAACTATTTCAATACACTGATTTTTCTTCAATTTTAAAACTGATTTTTATTGCTCAAAAAGTGAAAACTAACAAATATAAGTTAAGTTAAAGGTTAAACTGGCTAAAATTTCTTTAAACATCATGTTTATCCTAAGGCTAAGCAAAGATTTTAACTATTGGATATTTTAAGTTTAAGTTCAATATGTTCAATTTTTGAGAAAAAAAAACTAGGACAAAAACTAAGCTTAATGCAAGCTAAGTGATAATTTGAGCTAACTATATTACTAGTAGCCAAAAACCAAGATACAAGCTAAACTACTAAAACACTATCAAAATAAAAGACACTACTATCACTATTAAAGTAAATTATATGGTTACTAAAATTAAGAATTACAACAAAATCAACAAACTAATAAAAAGGCAAAATATAACTAGACAACAAAATAAAAATAGGAAACAAAGATAGATGTTTTTATAAATTAAAAAGGGAGGTTAAAATTTCACTTCCTAAATCTAAGCCAAAATTGAGTTTAGCTAAGCCTTACCCCCCCCCCACCCCCCTCAACAGAAACTTATTGTCCAAAGCAAGATAGATCTCAAATTACTATATTAGTGGAGGTGGTGGGAGCTGCTCCCAAAAATTGGTGGTTAAGCTCATAAAGTGCGAGGTGAGATGCTCTTACTGTGTGGTAAGATTTGCTAAGCTCTCTTTTAACTCGTTAATTTGCCTAGCTTGAACGTCTAGGTAGGCATTTATTTGGTCCATAAAAATCTCCAATTGGAGTGGTGGAGCTTCTTGAGCTGGTGGATCTTCCTAAACTGGTTGTGCCTCTTGATTCTCATGTACCTCTGCATATTTTTCTCTTGGTGGCCCTTTATGACCAATATGTAGTAATTCCCAGTATTCCTCCTTAGTTGTCCAATGGTGACATGGTGTGTCCCACATTACTTTAATACGTTTCAACATGGCATGATCAATAAATTGGAGATCACCCTCAAGAGAATCCCCCAAACCTAGGTGTTTCACCATTTTTTCCATTATAATGGCAATCCACCCAATAGAAATAACCTTGATAGAATTAGGATTCCTTTAGAGATACTCTATCTGCTGACATAGCTGTCTGCTGACATAGCTGGCATGCACCGTTGATTCGGATCCTTTCAACCATACACCTTAAAATCATTACCTCACCCTTATTTATAGCATTTGGGCCACCAAAACAATTATAGATTGTCATTGAAAGGAATCCGTGTAGAAGTCGTAGCATGTGATCCCTCAATGAGTGAGCCTTAGTTTGACTTGCATGCCATGGCATTGGGTTAATTGAATCCCTAATTACTGCCCAATTTTCCCTCGAGGTGGCATTAGGCAATTTATTTATGCCATCTAAGGGGAATCCTAACTTCTTCGTGAATCTAGAAAAAGACATGGTGTAATTCTTTTTACCAAGCTTGAAACTTATGGTGCAAATATCATTCGCATATGTAAAGTGGAACTCGAAAGAAGTGAGGAAGTCTTTTGCTAGAGTTGGACAAACTTCAAGCCTTTTCTTGATGAAATTTTCCCACCCAATATTCTTGATAAGTGGGAAGATTTTAGGCTATAGATCTCCATCATCAATATCTAAGTAAAAATCATTCAAATAAATTGGCTTGACATATTGGCATGTCCCAAAGTATTCATATAAGGGAATCTTTTCCTCATCCATATATGGTGGAATGTGCAATCCTGAAGAGCTTGAAGCACCACCATATCTTGTCCTCTTAGGTGCCACTATGCAAAACAAGTTAGCACAAAATGAGTGTATAACATTGAAAGTTAAAACAATATTCTAAGAGAAACAAGTAGATTTAACTTAAGTGTAATCCTGTCAATTGCTCATTACCAAGTCATCCCAAAGCATAAATTAAAGTGGAAGTAAATCAATGATGTATGATAGTGATAAAATATTGCTTAGCCTAAGAAATTTTAAGCCAAAGTTGTAAACTTATTCACTTAGGCATTTTAAAGAAATTTTAAGCCAAAGTTGTAAACTTATTCACTTAGTCATTTTATCAAACACCTTATGTGCACAAGTGAATAAAGCTTAAATGCAAGCAATCTCTACTCTAATTTAAGCCAACAAGTGAAAATAAACATCAATTGCATATAATAAGGAAGCTAAATGAAGATAAAGTGCAAAAAAACCAAGCAATAAGCTCAAATGTTAACTCTAATTAAGCCTAAGTTCAAGAACACAAACCCAATTTCAATTCAAAATAAGTAAACTAAAAATGTTAATTCAAGAATTAACTAAGTATTATGAACTTACTTGGTTTAATTTAGGTGAGAATAGATGAAAGATTGAGTCTTGAACTTAAAAGCCTCAGTAGAAGGGATTGAATGCTTGGGTGAAGGAGAGAGTAATTTGGGTGAGTATGGGAAAATGAGGGTCAAAATTGGGTGTAAGGGTTATAAGGGCAAAAACCCTCGGGAGAGTGTGTGAAACACTTGGGTGAGTATTTGTTCTTAGCATAGGAAGGTAAAAACCCTTGGGTGAGTATTCTCAATACTCGAGTAACGGTTTTGGTACTGGACTAAAAGGCTTTAAACAACACAAAAATACTCAGGAGAGTTAGGAAAACCCTCAAGAGAGGTAGGAAAACCCTCGGGAGAGTGTTTAAAACACTTGGATGAGTGTTTCCTCTCAGCACTTACAAAACAAAAATTTCCAACTTCCAGTTTTTTGTGTTTTTAAAGGTTAAAACCCTAAATACTTAAATTTCCTTTGTTTTTCTCCATTTTAACCTTAATTTAGCCTCCATCAAACTAATCTACTTTCGCAAAATATCCTCAATCTATGATTTACAGCTCACTCAAATAAACTAATTCTCATTCAATTTTTTACTGAAACCATGTAAAAACATTATGAAAGCCTAATAAATAGTTGTTGAATGTATCAAATGCACTCTTAACTCCTCAATTGAAAAATTCTCCCTTTAATTCTTGAATCATCAAGCAACTAAAATCAAATGCACACCTAAACAATGAAAGCAACTCAAGAAACACACAAACAAATCAAATAAAAAATTAAAGAAAATAAACAACAATTCAAAGAAAAAATTAAAGAGTTTAGTTCTGAGTTTATAAAGTCTTCAGCAAGACTTTTAGAACCTCCTTACTCATCTTGAAGAACTAAGGTTACCTTAGCAACCTTCATTTGACCTACATGATGAGGGTTTAACCTGTGACCATTAACTTTATACTTATACACATCTTTCGGACTCTTGATGGTGACCACTCTAAATTCATTGCTTGAAAGCACTTGATAGGGCCCAAGCCATCTAGATTTCAACTTACCTGAAAATAACCTCAATCAACTGTTGTACAGCAAAACCAACATCTTGGGAGCAAATTCCTTCTGATTCGGCCTCTTGTCATGCCAACACTTTATTTTCTCCTTATAAAAGGCTATATTGTCATATGACCATTGTAAAATCTCATTAAGTTTATTAAACAGTAAAATCCTTTTTTTCTCATACACTTCTTAAATCAAAATTAAGCAGTTTTATATCCCAATATACCTTATGTTCTAGTTCAATCGATAAATGACACATTTTTTCAAAAATCAACCTAAATGGAGACATGCTTATAAGGGTTTTATATGCAATTCTATAGGCTCAAAAAGACTCATCTAACTTGTGATACCAATCTTTTCTAAAATTATTCACTATTTTCTCTAAGATTAATTTCAACTCCCTATTAGATACTTCCACTTGCATATTTGCTTAAGGGTGATAAGGGATTGTAATTTTATACATACCACCAAACTTTTTAAGCATAGCTTTCAATTGATGGTTGACAAAATGCATGCCCCCATCACTAATAATGACCTTTGGTATCCCAAACCTAGTGAAAATATTCCTTTTAAGGAATTCAAGCTCAACTCGAGCATTATATATCCTAGTAGCCACTACTTCTACCCATTTACTCATATAATCTACAACTACTAGGATATACTCAAATTCGAATGAGTTCAAAAAATGTCCCATGAAGTCAATATCCCAAACATCAAAAATTTTAACTTTTAAAATATTATTCATGGGTATCTCATCCCTCTTAGATATATTACCTACATGTTGACACATATCACATGACTCTATTAAAGACTTAACATCAATAAATAGAGTATGATAAAAAATGACTATAAAATATTCACCACTATACGATTTGGTTCATGGTGACCTCCAACCTCTTCTTTATGACATAACCTCATAATATCTGATTGATCCTCCTCTGGAATACATCTCCTAAGCACTTGGTCTAAACATATCTTGATCAAATATAGGTCATCCCAAAGGTAGTGCCATACATCCGCTTTTAGCTTCTTCTTTTGCTACCAAGTAAAATCCTTTGGAAAGTATCCTCCTGCAAGATAATTGGAAAATATTAGCATACCAAAGAAATAAACTTTCACATGAATAAATGGCATAAATATGCTCATCGAAAAATAAATCATAAATTTTCCTCTTTTCTATATGAGCATGATCCAATCTAGATAGATGATTAGCTACAAAATTCTCAGTTCGCTTTTTATCCTTGATCTCTACATCAAATTCTTGAAGTAGCAAAACTCATATAATGAGCCATGGTTTAGAGTTCTTCTTTGTAGCAAGATGCCTTAAAGCCATATGATTTAACTACATTGTGACTTTGGAACTAAAGAGATATGACCTGAATTATTCAAAAGAGAACAATATTGTTGATATCTCCTTTTTCATGGTGGTGTAATTCACTTGAGCTTTTGTGAGTGTGTGACTAACATAATACATGGTATGAAAAATCTTCTCCCTCATCTAGCCTAAAATCACTTATACTGCATAGTCACTACCATCACACATGATTTTGAAAGATGAACTCCAATCTAGTAATCCTATGACTAATGCTGTGATTAACTTTTTCTTTAAAATATTAAAAGCTTGCAAACACTCATCATTAAAGTTAAATGCAACATCTTTAAGTAATAAATTGGAAAGTGGCTTTGCAATTTTAGAAAATCCTTAATATATAGATGATAAAAATTGATATGACCAAGCAAACTCCTAACGCCTCTAACATTTGTAAGAGAAGGTAACTTATCAATCACATATACTTTTACCCTATCTACCTCAATTCCTCTCTTAGAAATCTTATGTCCTAGGACTATACCTTTCCTTACCATAACGTGATCTTTTTCCCAATTAAGGATAAGATTAGTTTCTTCACACTTTCTAAAACTAATGCAAGGTTAGTCAAGTAAGACTCAAAATCACGACCATACAAAGTAAAATCATCCATAAAAACTTTCATAAATTTCTCAATAAAATCATGAAATATGGTCATTATACACCTTTAAAAAGTGGCTAGGGCATTACATAAACCAAAAGGCATTTTCCTATAAAAAAATGTGCCATAAGGGCATATGAATATATATGGTCTTTTTTTGGTCTTCAGGGGCTATAGGTATTTACATATATCTCGAGTAACCATCTAAAAGTAATAAATTTTATTTGCAGCCAATCTCTCTAACATTTAGTCAATGAAGGGTGAAGAAAAATGATCTTTTTTAGTGGTACTATTCAACCTCCAATAGTCCATTCACACTCTCAATCCCGTCACTGTACATGTTGGGATTAGTTTACTGTTTTCATTAGTCACAACAGTTATACCCCCTTCTTAGGCACACATTGTACTAGATTAATCCAACTACTATAAAAAATGGGATAAATAATACCTGCATCGAGCAATTTATTACTTCCTTTTTCACCACTTCTTGTATCGCTGGATTGAGTCTCTTTTGGGATTGTACCACCATCTTGAAATCACTCTCTATAGGTATCCGGTGTATACAATAACTTGGGCTAATTCTGTTTAAGTTAGATATCTCTCAACCAATTGTTCCTTTATGTTTTTTCAGCACTTCTACAAGCATTTTCTCTTCCAAACCTGTCAAGAGTGAAGAAATAATTACTATTTTTGTATTATTTTCTAAAAATACATATTTTAAATATGAAAGAAGGGTTTTAAGTTTAGAATTATATTCTCCCTTAGAAGGGGATGGTTTTTCCTCCTTTGTTCCTTCCTCATTATGCTCTTTTTCCAGCTCCTTTAAGTTTGATCTTCCTTTGTTATCAATTGATGTTTTACACACTTCCTGCGGTGAAAACCTCACGGATCTCTTCAGGGACCCTTTTTGTATGAGCCTTTCAATTTCTTCTTTTAATGTCTTACACTCAACGGTAGTGTGGCCTACATCTTTATGGAACTCATAGTACCTATTTTTATCTCTTCAAGTGTATCAAGTTTCTTAGGCCAATTCACTTTATTGTATTTTTTCTTTATCTACATTAAAACCTTGATGAGAGAAGAGTTGAGCAGAGTGTAGGTTATAGCTGGATTACTTACATGGCGATCAAATCTACCATGCTTATTCTCTTTCCTTTTCCCTTAGTTTTTTAAGGTACTGGCTTCTCCGTAATTTTTCACTTTAAGATCTTTCCATTTGTACGGTTGCATCATGTCTGTAATTAAACTCAAGCATCCTCTAGCTCGTAGGGTATCATCCAGCTATATGTACTGGTTAGCTTTTTCCATCAGGTTAGCGAAGTTCGTCATAAGGCACATCGTGATGGATTCGAATAGTTGTGCACTCATTATGCTATGAGCCAAAGCATTTGTGGCCACTTCAGGGTGTAGATTCCTTATCTCAAAACCCAAGCTTTAGAATTTGTTGATGTAATTTCTTATAGTCTCATCTGGTCCCTGCACTAAGTTACAAAGATCATTAACAGTTTTAAGAATCCTGATCTGAGCTATGAACCTAGTTGTGAACAAATCACGATACTGCCTAAAGCAGTGAATTAACTCTGAAGGAAGATTATGAAACCAGTCCAAAGCATCCCCTGCTAATGTTGTAAGAAATACTTGATAAAAAATTCTATCATCAAAAGAATACATTTGTATTTGTGTTAAATACTCCGAAATATGACATTTATGATTGAATTTACTCGTATATTTGGTCATTTTAATTTCTTTGAATTTATTCAGAAGCTTGGCTTTATGGATGTCTCAACTGAATAGAGAGACGATATTGCCATCAAACATCGGCTTTTTGGGGTGCCCCATTTCGAATTTCTTCACCTACTATAACACCCATTTCTCATCTTGTTCTGAGGTGGAATCATTAGCCATGCCTCCCTTCTTTGTTAGTTTCCTTTTTGGTGTGCATACATGGCCTGTATCTGCTATTGGGTTAACGAGGGGTGAAAGGCATCGCTTGTAAGTAATGTCAACATTATTTTTAAAGGAGTGGCTCTTACTTTCCCGAAACATCTTCTCTTTTCCTTTGCTCCATTTATTTTCCTCCTGCATTTGAGATCTGGTCCCAGATCTGAGGTCAGTCGGTTCCCTAATACGTAATGAGGCATTTGCATAGTGCCTTATATCTCTTTCTTTGTTTTTTTTTTATGATTCCCTCATAGTGTTTTTAGAGCATCTCCTCCTGTGTATGGATTTCATGGTGCTCTTGCTAAAGTCCCCAATGATGGTTTTCAGATCTTTCACTATAACAGGGGTGGATTCACTATGATCCATGAATTCTCTTTCGAATTCGTTCAGGAGATTATGACGTGCTGGGAGTTCGAAGAGGGTTCTTTCAATATCGTTAGTTCTAACGATGTATTTAGGTCTTCTTTTTTTGTCATTGAAATAATCTTCAAATTCAATGTGGCTAAGCTACTCATGAAGGCTCTCCATCGCCTCTTAACGAAAGCACCAAATAATATTTTCGAGGATATTAAAATAAAGGAGAGGATATGGACCCTATAATGAAAAGCTTTACGAAACCTGCGAAAAAAGAAGGCATCCGATAGGATCAGGATAGGCTCCAATGGTTAAGTCAAAGGAGTATCTATTTAGAGAGAGAAAATGAACAGATAGAGATCTTAGAAAAAGATTAGTATTACCAGGACTCTTCAAGTTACCACTATTTATAAGGTTTCGATAATGTGTAGGCTATTAGGCTCTAGAGCACCTAGAAGGATAACCTAATGACGGTGATATGACTTGCACTGTAGCGATCATACTTTAGGTAGGTGAGTGATATCGTATGAATATATGGACCATACGATCATATTGATGTGATGCCTCTGTCACATCAATCCGATCGGATTGTATGAGGCATCCCTTTGTGGGCTTGTATTTATATTGTGCCTTCGAATCTTGAGATCCAATTTCTTGGAGAGGTGTTATCAAAACTCATTTATTTAGTATTCTAATTCATCCTATTAAGATCGAATAAAGCTGAATATACAAAAAAAAAAAATTGTTTTATAAAATTAAGATATCATTTATTATATTTATTCCAATTTTGCGCTTTTTATTAGTATCAATATTATATTATCATTTTTTCATTAATTTTTGATATGCATTTTTTCTAGTATGGTATTTTAATTTTTTAAACTATCTTTTTATAATTTTAAAAAATTAATAATTATTTTAATATTGATATAGCAGCAAAATAGTGACATTGTGTATGGGTTGGGCAATTGCTTATGAGATGCTGACCCTAAAAAAAACAGTATGCGACTATTATTAGCAATAATAGCTTATGAAATTATCTTACAGAAATTAATTTATTAGTTGTATTTTGAAAATTGAACTACTATATCAGCATCATAAATTTTGTCCAACTTTTCTTTTTAGCCTATTTCAATATATTATTCACTTTTCTCTCTTACATTATAGCTAGCTTATAAATTGTTCATTATTATTTTTATTTTATTTTATTAATTGCAATTTAAAATTTTCATGCTGTACCGATAATATTATTTTTATAATTATAATAATCTTTAATTACTTATTTTATATTTGTGATGAATATAATAGAAAAGAGTATGATAGGACATGCTGTCATTTTTATACCTACCTATCATTTCAAACATTTTTAGTTAGGGCTGTGCAAATGGTCGGTTCTGTTCGGTTTTGGACCGAACTGAATAGACCGAAAGCTGAAATTTTTAAATTAAAAGAACCGAACCAAAAATTAAACTTTTAGAACCGAAAATTGAATTAGTTTCGGTCGTTTGGTTCGGTTTAATTGGTTCTGAGTCAATATAAACTTATTTTTTTATTAGACTTTTAACTTATATAGGCCCATAAATTAAATTCATTTATATTCAACAAAATAAATTCATTTAAAATAACTAAAATTAAAATAATATACATAAATTTATTATATTATGTCTATAATAAATACTAATCAAAATTATATTAAAAAAATATAATACTAAAATAATATTTTAAAAAATACATTAAAAAAATCCCCAATAAAAAAATTATACATATTTGAAATAGCCTTTCATTACTTTATTCTCCAATAATAATAATAATAATAATAATAATAATAATAATAATAATATAATTAAATGGATCATGCCCCAAATTCGATGCAAGATAAATTTCATCATTCTACATCCATGTCTATCAAAGGGACGTTTGGCTTCTCAAAATCCATCTTTGTAACTTTTAGTCTCATAATTTTCAATTTTAATTTTCTTCAAATTTATTAAATTAAGAGAATGAGTTGATTAAATTTTGTTATTTAACCACTCCAGATATTTATATGACACTACTCCCATTTTGTAAATTGAAATTTAATCAAATTATTTAACATTTTTCAAATTAAGTCAAAATATGACAAATATAATGCATAAACTATAAATAGATGAATAGTATGAACGGGTTTCACAAGAAACTCACACCACTCATCCAAAGCTTCAATTTTGATATTTAAATACTATAATATATATGTATAAAAATTTCGATCGGTTCGATTCCTTCGATTTTTTAATTTTAAAAATCAAACCGATTAAATCAATTTTATTTTTTGATTCAGAATCGAAATAATCGAATCAAACAGATCAAAATTCATTCGATTTTCGATTTCGGTTCGATTCTATACATCTCTATTTTTAATGTCCACTTAGCATATGCTGTCATTTTTATTCGTATACTGTTCGCACTTTTGTTTATTCCTTTGATCAAATCTAATGGTTTCCTTTAAAATCAACGATATATCAAAGTATCAATTAATTTTAATTATTTTATAATTGCTGATATATTTACCTGTTATGAAGATATAATTACTAATATTATCAATTAATTTTATCGTTTTGATAATTTTTACTAACAATCTAATTTTATTGACCAATTAGGAGGAAAGAAAATATATGTGATGGATATTTAATTGTCAATTTTAGAGTTGAAAATAAAACAATAAATGAAGTTAAATATTTTATCTTTATTCTGATTCCTCCGATGTCGCAAATATTTTCCAGAAACCTGAATACTTTGTTCTTTTCTACGTCATATTATCATTTTTTTAATACGTCATATTATTTTTTTTAAACGTAAGGCCATTATTGGTGGTTTGTTATTTTTTTTTAATGGGTAAAAAATAAAACAATATATATTCAAGCCTATTTCCTTGTCGTTTCTCAGCAGTTATTGTCGAAAAAGCATCTTTTGGTTCCTAAATCATAGTAATTTCTTATTTCAGATTTTTTCTATTTCAATAATTGAAAGATAACAAAAAATAAAGGGGCCCATTAACAGTAAACCAATTCAATGGTTTTCTTGCAAAGCTGCTATTAAAAATTAATTTGCTAAAATGTAAAAAATACTATATAGATATTTCTTGAATATTCCGGTTATAAACAATGTTATTAAAACCATACCGGATAAAGAATTGACAAGGTTGGAGTTTGTGGTTCGACCGGTTCAATTGAATTCAACCGAATTTTTTTTATTTTTAAAATATTATAATTATTATAATTTTTTGAATACTATTGTATAAAAATTAAAAAAATATTCATCAAATATTAAATATAAGTCACAAATATTCTAATAATAAGTTACAAAATATAATTTTAATTTTATTATTACAAGTGATTAATTATGGATTTTTAAATATCATATGTTAAAAACATAAAAATACAATCACATCATGAAAATAATTTCATGTTTAGATGGAGTACTTATAAAGTAAATACAAAAAATATTAACCTTGCATATATAAGTGTAATTATATTTAATTACAATAAATTCAAATATATAATAAGTATATTAAATTATTAAGTAACATTTTTAGAATTTAAAATACTAATTTTTCAAATAAATAAATAATAAAAATTTCATATATATATATATATATATATATATATATATATATATATTAAATTTTCATTATTTATTTATTTGAAAAAAATTAGTATTTTAAATTTTAAAGATATTACTTAATAATTTAATATACTATTACAATGATTCAAATATATAATAAGTATATTAAATTATTAAGTGACATATTTAGAATTTAAAATACGAATTTTTTTAAATAAATAAATAATAAAAATTTAATATATATATATATATATGTGTGTGTGTGTGTGTGAAAATATTCAAAAAATTTTGATTTTTTACATATTTTAGCAAAAAAATCCGGTTCTATCATTTTTTTTCGGTTCAATTCGGTTTTTTGTCAATTCAATTTTTAGTAGTTGAATCAATTGATTGACCTGTTGGTTCGCAATTAAATCGGTTCAACCGGCCGGTCCGGTTTTAATAACTATGGTTATAAATGAGAAGGTAGCCAATGCACGTGATCATGTAAACCAAGTCTTTCGTCTGAATTTGGTAGACAATGGCTCAGCTCAGCAACCCAGTTCCGGCGATGGCAGTTACCAAACCGCTAGACAAACCGGTGGTGGTGATCGGAGAACAATTCTTGGCTCAATACCCTGTTGACCTCGTCATTTCCTCCAAGGTCTTCACTCTTGGAGAAAATGATTTCCACGTCAAAGATATTAACGGCACTGAGATTTTCAGAGTCAAAAGTAAGCTATTGAGCATCCATGATCGCCGTTTTCTCAAAGACGCCAACGGTAACACCCTTGTAACTCTCCACCAGAAGGTCCCTCTCTCTTTCTCTCGCTCTATTTTCTTTTTTTATTCCCTATAATTATCGTGCCTTAATTATAAATTATTAATTGTTAATTAATGCTAATTTCAGATAATGACTGCTCATAGAAGATGGAAGGTATTCAGAGGAGAAAGCACGGAGGAAAAGGATTTGCTATTTAGTGTGTTGAAATCATCTGTAATCCAATTCAGGACAAAATTAGATGTGCTCTTGGCCAGTAACGAAGCCGAAGAAAAGCCTGATTTCAGGATCAACGGATCATGGAGTGAGAGATCTTGCACCATCTTTCTTGGAGATGAAGAGTCCAAACAAATCATTGCACAGGTGAAATTAATTAATCTCGTCAAGATTATTGACCAGCTTAATTCAGGGAGAAATAGGATCTTTAAGTTTGTTTCAATAGTTAATTAATTCATTTATGTTTTGATGGGATTAACTTTACTCATAAAAAAATAAAAATTACGAAAATTAATGAGTAAATAAATCTTATTAATTGAGATAAAAAAAAATATATTACATATTCCTTTCACGGTAATTTATTTCTGTCACAATTTCTTACTCTATTAAGCAATTTCACTTTACTAAAATTTCAGCCATTAAATATTTTATTTTAAAGGGTCACCAGATTAAGGATTTATTTAATCCAATTTTGGCTTTTTAACAACGAAATATACACCGAAACATGATGGGCTTCCTTGACCATCAAAATAAATTTAAGAGGCATATTTGATAATTCAGCCTTATTAATTTGTGTATATTTATTATTTTAATTAATTAATTAGTGAATGAATTTATGATGATATGCAGATGCACAGGAAACACGATGTGAAAACGTTTTTCTTGGACGCAGACAGCTTTGGAGTGACAATTTATCCAAATGTTGATTATGCATTTGTGGTGGCTCTTGTGGTGATACTTGATGAGATCAATGATGATAGGGCCGGCAGGGACTAGATGTTTTACTATTATAAATAATAAGATAAGATTGCCTCAATCATATCCTGCATTTTATGGGGTTAGAATAAGAAGTGTAGTTTATGAGCTGCTATTGCTTGTTTTCCCCATCCCAATTTCGGTGAAGTTCAATGTTGTATTCTAATGTAATAATTAAGGCTTGTAAAATAGTTACTGCTTTAACTATTTTCTGCCTTCATTCCCTCTGGTTTGTGGAGGATAGTTCCTTTATGTTGTATTTCACTTGTACTTCTTGTCTCTTTATAATATATGAGAGTATAGTATTCCAGTGTCACTTGGTATATAAGATTAAGAATTCGATCCCCAATATCGTTAATTATATAACAAACAAATTATAAGTTTTATTGTGGATTTGCCATTAATAATGTTAGAAAGAATATCTCGATCAGCTACATAAACAAAAGCGGAATTTGCTTAAAATATTTGAATAACAATCTATTAAAGTCATTTTATAATTGAAATCTGATAAATATATAGATTGTAGATTTTTTTTTTTTTAGCTTAGACACACATAACAATAAAGATTTGAGAGAGGCAGTCCCTACTCATTCCATGAAACTCTGTCACTTACAATAATTAATTACGTCAAGTCATTCTGACGTAAGCAATATTTCAGAATTATGATTGAGAAAGGCTGGCTCTCAAAGATTAAGAATTGGATTTCATCCATTTGAACACATTAATTAAATAAAAAAAGATTGTTATCGAATATCATAAATGAAGTAGGACTACTAATTTCGGTTAATTTAAATTGAAGAAAAATAGTATAGCAAAATAGGTAAGTCACCCGTAGGTTTATTTTTTGCCTAATATGGATTCATTCTCCATTTTCTCTATTTCTATGTACCCATTTAGCATTAAAAATATAATGATAAAATGAAATCTAAATCTATGCAAAGCAAGCCCATAATAATAATAATAATAAAAGCAAAATGCTCTCTCACTCTCAAAAATGCTAAATACCTTTTAAAATAATAATCTTATAATATGTGAAATGAATATATTTCATATAAAAAATGAAAAAATTAAATCACGGTTAAATGAATACATCTTACTTGCCATTGTATCATTCAATTGGATTACGCACCGTATAATAGCTTCAACCGCTATATCAACTTTTTGCATATTCTTTAAACAATAATTTTGGGGTCATTTCCACCCTCAATTTAATTATTTTGAATTTTTTTTCTCCGATTGTAATTATATTAATTAAATGCGTTTAATTTCAACAGTAGATATTTTAATAGAGAGAATTCATGTTGTTTGTTAAGATGATAACCAATTGGACGTGAATGTAATTTTTAATTTTTAAAATTATGGTTGATGGATTTAAATTTGAATTTAGGTGTCTAGTCAATCGGTTGATTAATTGTTAACCGTTTATATATATTTTTACATACACACATATATATCTAGGCATGAGGATAATTTTCACATATATTATATTCTATCTTATATTAGAAAGCAGATGGCTGATAAATTAGAATATGTTCGATAAAATTGCATGTTTTTAATTTTTAAAACCGAAAACTAATTTTAAATTTTATTATGTGTTTTTAAAAACTATTTCAAAAATTTTAAAAATGTATCATATTTTTTAATTATATATGTATATTATATTGTTTGTATTATTGTGTATATATATAGTGGTGAGTATAGACCAGTTAACTGATACATGAGCAAAAAAATTAACTAATTCATTAATATCGATATTTTAAAATCACTAACCATTAATCAGTCCATTACATTCGGTTAATTAGTCTATCGATTTCAATTTTTCGGTTTGATTAACCAATATTTTTTGATTAATTATTAAAATTTATAACATAAAATCATAAAAAAGTTAGGCAAATTTCAATTCAATTTTAAATGTGCAAAGTAATTAAAAAAATCACAAAAAAAACATAATTTACTAGCCAAAATTTGTGTTCAACAAATTAATAGCTAATATTAGAAAATAAATTTGATATTTATTGAAAATTAATATACTTGATTATAAGTATATAAAATTTTAGATAATATTAAATGTTAAAATATAAACTCTAAAATATAAAAAAAATATATAATTAAATGCTATTAAATAAAATATGAATACCAATATATGATAAAAAATAACATATATAAAAATTAATCAGTTAATTAGTATATATATAAATATAAAATATCACTATATAATTAAAAAAATGGCATAATATAAATTTAATTTAAAGTTTTATATAAATTTAATTTAAATTATTATATAAATTTTATAGAAAAATATAAAAATTAAGATATAAAAATGAAAATATAATTTAAAAATATTTTAAAGTTTTATTTTATGGAAGTTTTAGATAGAAATATATAAAAAAAGAAAATTTTTTAAGATATAAAAATGAAAATAAAAAAATATATATGAATCGGTTAACCATGTATTAATGGTTAATCGATATCTAAAAATCAAAATCGTAACTAAAAATTAAAAACCGTAACTGAGTCTATCGGATTGGTTAACTGAAAAAATTGGCTCAATTTTGGACAGATTTTGCAATTAACCATTTTTTCGATTTTTTCGCTTACTCCTATTAGGAGTGTACACGGTATGGTACAATCCAAAAATTTGCAAATTTCCTTATTGTCTTGAAATTTTGGATATTTTAAAAATTAAATATTATTATTATCTTAAAAATTCGAGATAATTCGGTACAGTTCTTATAAAATTCGGTATTTTGATTCTTTCGGTACTAAACAATACAATCCAATATTTCGGATAATTCAAAATTCTTAAAAATTTACAAAATAAATTCACACAATAATAAATACAAATACAATTAAAATATCTGAATAACTACAATTAAAATTTAAATCGAAGTACAAAATTTAAAAATTAACATTCAACAATCTTTCTCTGTATTATATTAGCACTGTTTTAAAAATTGAGTAACATTTACAAAAATAACATAAATTTTAAATAATTAGATCACAAAAGATCTAAATATTAAATGCACAATTTAAAAATTTACGCAAATATAATAGTTACTTGATTCAAACTTTTTAAATTCTTCAATTTATGTTTCTGAAATAAAAAATGTAGCTTATTTTAATCAGTTTTTGTAATAAATAAGAGTTTCGGCTGTAATCGGGGGACAATTTTAAAAATGGTGTATTTGCTACAAATAATTGGGATATGGGGGTGTTTTGCAAAGTAATTAGGAAAATGGGGTATTTAACTCACTTCCGCTACTTTTTTAGGCGGAAATGGCAGTGGTGTCAGTCCATTTCCGCTGAGGTCTTGGGCGGAAGTGTCAGGTGTTTGACACGTGTTCATTTTCGCTGGATCTTTGGGCGAAAATGGCAGATTCCTCTCACGGGCTTACAGTAAAATGCACAGATTTACACAGTAAAAACTTAAATATAAGGCAATATCGGCATTTGGGTTTCATCCACATTTCCTTCGTTTGATTCATAAATTTTGCTGGGTTTTTTTTGCTGAGGATGAAGAATTGAAGTGAAGATTTGGTGCTTTAACTAGTGAGTTAATGTTTTAAATTTTTTCAATCTTTAACTTTAAAGAAAATGAATATTATTTAAATATATGTATAAGTGGAGTGTTAAATGGAGTAAAATAATTTAATTTGTTTTTTGTAAATTTTATAAGTTGAGACCTTGTATAATTTTTAAATGTATGTATAAGTTGAGTATGATATGAACAAAATAATTATATAATTATTAGTAAGTTTTTTTAGTTAAAAAATATATATTATTTAAATGCAGTAATCAGTTGAGTATGATATGAAGCAAAATAATTTAATTTTAATTTTAATAAATTTATTAAGTTGAGAAACATTATATTATTCAAAGATATTTATAAGTTGATTATTTTTTTGGCAAAAATAGGAATTTTTTATGTTAATATAGAAATTTTGTTATTGATGTAAGAAACATAGGAATTAAAATTTTTGTAATTAAAATATATCTAAATTGAATGTCTTTTAAAAAATATATATATAAATATATTGTATATGATATTAAATTACTATATACATTTTTAATAAGTATTATAATATTTTGTGTTATGAGGGGTTTGTTAATATAATATTTTTATCACATTTAAATGTAGGTATTTTTAAAAATGAATCGCTTTCAAAACCAGCCTTACATAAATCCAGGACCACGCGTTGATGATCTATTGACGCTCACAGGAAAACACCGGGCAGATGCAGTGTGGAACAATGTTGTAAGTTTAATTTAAATTATTCAAAAATAGGAATATTTTTATATGCAGTGTATATATTAAATAATTTAAGTCATGTTAATTTAAATGAATAATTTTTTTATATGTTAGGTTGAACATAATGTATTATATGTTCGAAGGGCCAGTATGGAGAGTCATTATGTAAATATTGATGAAAGAATTATATCGTATTTGAGATTGGCTGGATTCTATGGGGTAGCTCAGATAGGTCTCATGCATGTTGATGCGAATTTGGTAACTGCACTTGTAGAGAGATGGAGACCGGAGACGCACACGTTTCACCTCACAGTTGGTGAAACGACAATCACGCTACAGGATATAGAGATATTAACCGGTTTACCCATCAAAGGGCGTGCGATAACTGGACGTGTGAAATATAATTGGCCAATACTCTGTCAGCGACTGTTAGGATATATGCCAAGTGAAGATATGCTGAAAGGTCATTCGGTTAAACTAAGATGGTTGACAGACACGTTTGGTTTTTTGCCAGTCAATGCTACTGACTACGAAATACAATGCTTTACACGTGCATGGATACTGCGTTGTATTGGTGGATTGTTGTGTCCATCACAAGCAAATAATTATATCCATCTGATGTGGCTTCCCCTTTTGGAGAATTTAGAAGAAGCCGGGAGTTACAGTTGGGGGTCGGCATGCTTAGCTTGGCTATATAGGGATCTTTGTCGTGCTACACGTCCAAGTGCCCACGGTGTTGGTGGTTATCTATTATTATTACAGACGTGGGCATGGGAAAGGCTTCCTTTATTTCGACCTTCCTTTGAAGACGAATGGGTGATCAATCAAACAATGCCGTATGGATATAGGTAATTATTTAGTTATTTATGTGTTTATTTATTTATGCACTTAATTAATTTATTATTTTATAATAGGTGGCGATCTCCTCTAAATTTGAACAATAGTAGTTACAATGATGTACATGCGTACCGCATTATTTTAGACACTCAGCGTGATCATGAGGTAATTATTATGTATGATGTTTACAAAAATATATGATATTTTGACTACATTACTGATCATATTACCCTACATAATTAGGTGGAATGGCAACCGTACGACGGGGTGATACATCTATTGCCTTCATTTTGTACGAATGGACAGCGCATTTGGCGATCAGTCCTGCCTTTATGCAAGAGGTTCCTTCCAACCACTCTGTTCATCTCGAAACACTGCCATAATTCCAGCGTGCCTATCAGATATAACAGTTATCCCAATTCGTTGAGTAACATACTTTTTGATTAAACCCAAAAACCAAGCCCAGCTGGATTTGTTCTCCGACTCAACAACAGCAAAGGCAACTGGAAATAGCATGTCATTACCATCAACAGAACTTGCTATTAGAAGTGTTTGTTGGAATTTTCCTGTCAAAAATGTTCCATCTATTAATAGCAATGGCTTACAATGGTTCAAACCATCAATTGTTGGTTTGAAGCTCCAAAAAACCCTTTGAAATTGCTTTATGGTCGGTACTTGGGCATCTTGCAAAACAAATTCATATACAGTTCCTGGATTATAGCACTGCAAAACATATAAAAAACCAGGTAATCTCTCATATGATTCAATATAGTTACCGAATATCAACTCCAACGTGCTCGCCTTCGCATACCATGCCTTATAGTACGATACTTCGTAGTGATACCGCTCCTTAATAGCAGCAATAATCACATCAAAGGGAAGGGTGGGATTTTTACCTACCATCCCCCTAATACAATTGCGAATAATATGTGATCCCAATTGTCTGTGATCCCTTGAAAGGTTACCAACAGATAGACATGAATGTGGTCCCTCGAACCTTGTGATAGTCCAAAAAGGACTCTTCTCCTTTTTTACTGCTCTTAATCTCCACTGACATCCAGTATCGGCCTTCGCACATCTCAGCACCCAGTATTTTGCCTTCGATTCCACAACTTTGAAGTCAACATTTCGCATTATAGAGTACTTTTTAACACAAGACTTAACCTCATCCTTACTGTTAAAAACCAAACCAATTGATAATTCGAACGATCCATCCCAAGTATTAAATTGCAATCCTTCCACCATATTCACTTGTGATGCATCAAAGTCAATAGCTGTATAGTGTTCTGATGGAAAGTTGAAGATCGCCTCATGTGAATCCCCACTCACATCGATTGAATCACTACCATAAAAAAATTCAAAGTCATCACTATCCTCAATCAAATTTGCAGTGTCAGCCTCAATATCGTCATCAGGTGAAATGTAATTATTGTTCACCGTCCCATCATCAAAATGATCAACATCTACCGCATCTATAGTAGGTTCATTCATGACATCTTCACCAATATCTACATCAGGACCCTCATTAAAAGATATGTTCGGACTGTTGCCAAAATGGGAATTGCCGAGTAGATTGCCATCCTGAAGACTTGCAGACTGTGTTATCTGACTAGGTTGACTTGCATCAACCCTTACTTGTTGTTGATAACTCATATCATCTCGATGGCTACTTGATTTACTGCCAAATATAGACCTACTAAAAAAATCGCCCACCCGTCGACTCAATGAACGCCTAGGCTGACTAATACATTGATCAGAAATTTGGGCCACTGCATGTCTGGACTGACTCATTCGACCATCATGCACCTGACTAACAGACCGTCTAGGCTGACTCCTTGAACCATCAAGCATTAGGCTAGCTGAATGTACAGGTTGTCTCCTAGAAACATCAGGCATATAACTACGTGATCGACGCAAAAACCCTTGTCCTGATGTCATACTGCCCTCTCTTAGAAGCAAGTCACCATCACGTCGACGTACAGATTGGTTTGTCTGACTAGTACCGGCATCACAATCATACTGACAATCTTCCCTACAGACGGACTGCATGGGCTGACTTGGACCAACATCATTCACAAAAAATTGTTGACTTGCTTCAACATTTACCATCTGTGTTTCATCATTTCTATCTTGCTCATTAGTTTCGTATATTGCCTGCATATTACCTCCAAAACTCCCTTCATCCACTTTAATTATTAATTCAACAATTGTATAACCATCATATTCTCTTAATTTTTCATATATCATATCTATGTCACTATCATCTTCCAAATCTACCGTCGTCCAACATAACGACCCTCGGTTGAATAGTGGACTTTTGTAAATAATTCTTGAAATCACATCGTTAACACCTAAATTAAACTTTACGTGAATTTTATGTTTTAATTCAGCAAGGGTTGGCTTACTCTTAAATCTTACTCTCTTCGTAACAGTATCTGGACCCGATATATCATACTGAAAACCAGCAATTCCATAACTAATTTCCCCTCCCTTGTGCAAGTAAAAATCCGCATAGCCTGACATCTTCTGCTTATATGTAACTTGTAATACAATTATATAGTTTTTAATTAATATTTGTCCATATTTTTTTCTCACAAAATAAAACAACTTAATATCATATCTAAAATAAAAAATATCTCACTTACCGTTTATAATAATTACCAAAATAAATAAAAGTATTTTCAATTTTTTATATAGTAAATCAATTAATAATAACACAAAATTATAATAATTGCTTCATTTATATAATATTATTACACAATACTACTACAAATTACGCTTACATTTTTACTAATTATTTTGCTACATATCATACTCAAATGATTACTGCATTTAAATAATATACATTTTTTAACTAAACAAACTTACTAATAATTATATAATTATTTTGTTCATATCATACTCAACTTATACATACATTTAAAAATTATACAAGGTTTCAGCTTATAAAATTTACAAAAAACAAATTAAATTATTTTACTCCATTTAACACTACACTTATACATATATTTAAATAATATTCATTTTCTTTAAAGTTAAAGATTGAAAAAATTTAAAACATTAACTTACTAGTTAAAGCACCAAATCTTCACTTCAATTCTTCACCCTTAGCAAAAAAAACACCCAGCAAAATTTATGAATCAAACGAAGGAAATGTGGATGAAATCCAAATGCCGATTCTGCCTTATATTTGCGTTTTTACTGTGTTATTTTCTGTGCATTTTACTGTAAGCCCGTGAGAGGAATATGCCATTTCCGCCCAAAGATCCAGCAGAAATGAACACGTGTCAGACACCGGACACTTCCTCCCAAGACCCTAGCGGAAATGGATTGACACCACTGCCATTTTCGCCCAAAAAAGAAGCGGAAGTGAGTTAAATACCCCATTTTCCTAATTACTTTGCAAAACACCCCCATATCCCAATTATTTGTAGCAAATACACCATTTTTAAAATTGTCCCTGTAATCGGATGGCTATGGCGAGAGGCGAAGCCACTTTACTAGCTCATATATATATATATATATATATATATATATATATATATATATATATATATATATATATATATATATATATATATAATGGAAAAATATAGAATGAAATTCAAAATTTGAAATCTTAGATCCACCAAGAAAAATCCATAAGAAAAGTGGTAATGAATCAGCGCATATATGTTTAATGTTTTGGTATGAATGATTCATTTATTCGATAAATTTAAAAACAACATTACGAATATATTGTAATTTAAATTTATGGTTTTAATATTTAAAAATTAGAACCATTAATCAATGGTTAACTAATTTATATATATTTTATATATTATATTATAAGTTTTACACTTGAATTTTTTAATATTTTTGTAATTTATAATTATTATAATATATAATTTTCTAAAATATTATTATAATATATATATTTTTAATAAATAAATATTAAAATTATCTTTTTATTACTATTATTTACTCATTATATTTGTATAATTAGCTATTTGTTGTTAGTTTTATATTAAATATATTTAATTCTTATAAATAATTATAAAAATTTTATTTTCCTTTTAATTATTTTAATAGATATTATATTTAATTTATATTTTTTTATCTTTAAAAAAATTTAACTACTAAAAATAATATTATAAATTATATAATTTATTAAATTTATATATTAAAATTTTTAATTTTTAATCAATAAATCAATTTAAAAAATTAATTAAAAATCGAAACCCGACATATAGTAAAGATATGCTGTAATTTTTATACCTACCGATCATTTCAAACGTTTTTAGTCTCCGCTGAGCAAAAGCTGTCATCTTTTATACCCACCTATCTTTCCAAACATTTTCAGTCTCCACTGAGCAAATGCCGTCATTTTTTATTCTTTTACTGTTCACACCTTTGTTTATTCCTTTAACAAAATCTAATTTTTTGGTTTGAAATCCACAGTACATTAATAGTATCAATTAATTTCATCATTTTGATAATTCTTACTAACAATCTAATTTCGTTGAGCAATTAGGACGAAAGAAAATGTAATTTAATTGTCAAATTTGAGTGTGATTATAAATTAATTTGCTATAATGTAAAAATATTGTATAGATATTTGTTGAATATTCCGATTATAGATAAGAAGGTAACCTATGCAACCCAGTTCTGGACATAAGTGACACCCACTAAGTCATGGTTAAGCCATGAGCCAATTTCTTGAGGAGTTGAAAGCAGAACATAGTAACCCATAGGATAGCTATAAGTAAGATGCGACAGGAAGTCTGCAGCATAGTTGGCATCCCTATAAACATTAATGATCGAAATGGCATTGAAGCTCTCTGAAATCCTCCTAATGCTATTGACAAGAGAACTGTAGCTAGCACTGATGGAGCAGTGACCACAAATCATCTCCACTGCAATTTTATTGTCACATTCCACCACAACTTGAGAAAAATCCATATCCTTAGACCTGTGAATACTGTAATAAATTCCCTAGAGTTCTGCTTTTAGAATTGGATAATGACTCAGTTTAGCCACAAAACCCGAGAGCCATCTACCACTCTCATCCTACAGAAGACCACCACAAGTAACAACTCCTTCCAAAGAAAGAAGAGATGCATCAAAGTTCATTTTCACAAATTAAGAAGGAGGACACTTCTGACTAATGATGGGAACTCTAGAATCATGAGTCAAAGTCTGATTTACCATGGCAAGAGAATTTGACAACGTCGAGCAAAGGAGAAAGCTGCATTAATGAGAACACAGGTTGGTTTGTGAATGTCTTGGAAAATGGACTCATTTTTATTTTTCCACAGGAGCCAACAACCAACACTAAACAACATTGGCCAGCTAATTCCTTCAACCTGAACATTGCAGAGTCTAAAATTAAACAGCATCCAAGATTGTAAATGGTTTATTGCCATAAAAGACCCAATAAATGCTCTGGAATCAGAAAAATCCAGAACTGGAGGCAACAATACAGTTTCTAAACACATGAATGGTGTATACTCGGGCAATTCACTAAATGTTGCATCTAACCATATTAATTTCACTTTGCCTTCATGCAATTCGTTGGCTGGAGGAACAGCTCCAAGTAGCATATGACAAATTGTCATCTAATCCATGTTTGTTCTTCCTGTAACAGGTTCACTCTCAATAGGTAAACTTGTTAAGATTCCAACATCTTGAAGTGTAATTATCGCTTCACCACATGTTAAATGAAATGTGTGAGTTTCTGATCGCCACCTCTCAACAAATGACATGATTAAATTCCAATATAATTGAATCATGCCAATGCTAGCAATTCCTTGCATATTGGCTGCCCTTATATACGATAAAATCCTCAGATTTATATGCATATAGTGCTCATCCACACTACTCCTTCTTGTCCTCGACAATTCTCTATTAACCTTTTATATAAATAAAATAAATCAAATCATATAATTATAATTAAGCAACCTTATTAACAAAATACTATGATGGTAATATACAAAATTAATTAAATTTTTATTGTATTATTTTATATTGTATCTGAACGATATCTCTCTTGAAGTGTTAATAGTTCGCCATTAATAGGACCCGAATTTATTCGAGCAACTCCTAAATGATGATCCATGGATAAACCTAAAATTATTTACACATCATACGTGTGCAATAAATCGTTAAAATTAATGTGACTTAATTATTTTATTATGTGTTTAAACTTTTTATGTGTTGCCAATAACTTAATTCCATATGCCATTAGTTTATCCATACATTAAACTAATACATAATAATATTTTATAATATTAACATTAAATATTTAACCTCTAAAATTGAAAAAATAAAAAACATAAATTCTAAATTGCATTAAAGTTTGAATCATAATATATCAGCTTTTTCATTGATACAATATTTAAATTTTACATGCACTATCAAACATAATGTCTAGGCCATGAGTTATAATTATACTATCTACAATAAGTTCTTTGATCCACTAAAATTGTATCTCTAATTTTCAAAAATCATCACCATTGACTTCAATGACATCTTTTGCAAAAATAATTACAAAATCCCTATATTTTTCCACATCAGGCCTATTCCAAATTGCAATAATAGATTTGAAATACACTAACGGCACGGTTATCCATACAACTTCCATCATCTCTCTTTCTTTCATGGGATATTTGTAAATTGTAATATCTTATAATTTTTTATTTATTTTTATAATATGATCGGCAATTGTCATGCTGTTTTTAATTCTGAAGCAGTATAAATCATTCCCTTTTTGCTTCACAAGTTCCCTTACAATGCCATCTCTCATACATCTCGGAGCTAAATGTGTTTGCACTATCTATATTATGAAATAAATAAAAATAATTGTTATTTAAATAATTTGATTATAAATTAAATTTTCATTTTAATTATAAATTATCATTTATAATTTATTACATTTTTTTTTTATAAAATTCACTATTTTGAAACTATTGTTTTATTATAAATTTACATTACATGCAATCAACTCCCACATAATAATGTAATTAAATTATAAACATAAACAAAAAATTTATAAAATATACTTAAATTATAATGATATAAATATAATTTGATATTTTCTTATTCATATATTATTTCTATAAATTTTACAATTCATAGTTTGATTACCTAATTTCAACAATAAAATAATTTACGATAAAATTTAATATCACATTTAAATTTGTAACACAATACAACGTACTAAAAAAGGATGTTCAAACCAATTATTTTATATAAATTTAAATTTATTATGCACCTCTTTACTTAATTATAATTTTCTATTCCTAAAAAGATATCCAACATTTTTTTTTACCAAGTACTATTAAATTTCTCTTTTTTATGTACAATAATTAAAATCAATAAAATTAACTCCATATATTAACTTACCTTGATCGGAATTATATTGTTGAGCTAGTAACACCTACACTTCAAAAATATAAACTAAGTTAGTCATACAATCAAAATTAAAAATTAAAAATTTAAATTTTGGTAAATTAATATAAATTACTTATATGCAAAATTAAGGAGCAAGAAAGCAATTAATATAACTTAGCTTATAATTCAAAGACCACTAAAGGAAGAAATTATTGTTAACTTAAAAGAGAAAAGAAGAAATCAAGGAAGATTGAGAGTAGGGAAAGAAGTAAAAAATAAAATCCCGGATGCCTTTTATATATATATATATATATATATATATATATATATATAGTGTATAATTAAAAAAAAAAAGATTAAACAGTATTTCCTATGCTTCTGCTGCAATGCATGAAAATTACTGTGTGCTTTGCAGCGCACAGTAATTCTTGTGCACCTGCTGCATTTTAATTAAAAAAAAGGTGATAGAAAACAGCAACTGTTAGTGCCGTTTTCTGACAGGCAGACTCCACGTCCAATAATTCAGCCAAACATCCCCTCCAATGCTTAAACGGCGCTGTTTAAGCTAGTGAAAAATGACAAGCTGTTGTGCCGTTTTGGACTGCACCTCCAATGTCTCGGAACAACGTCGTTTTGAATAGTGAAAAATGGTGCCTGCAATTGTCATTTTTTATTCAACCGGTCACATCCCAATTGTGGGGCCCACTTTCAGAAAACGGCAATTTAGGTTGTCGTTTTTTAGCGCACCAATTACCTAAATAAAAATACTATTACACCAAATCTCTAAATAATTTCAAAAATAACACCAAAAATAAAAAAAAATCCTCCCAAAATCAATAGGAATTAACCCTCCATGACTGCACCGTTGCTAATCTGCAATCATGTTTTGCTAGATGAGACGGCAAACTTCTTTTGTTGTCGATTGTGTATTCATTTTGTCCCACCTAGAGAATATTGGTTTTTTTAACCACGTTAAATTTTTGATTGAAGGCAAAATTTTGTCTAAAAATTATAGTAAGTGCAATTTATATAAAATCTTTATCAAACATTTATTTTGATTTAAATTTATCATGAAATTATATGTTTCTTTTAAATATATACATTAATCTTAATTATTAATTTGAAAAAACAAATGATATACAGAGTGATAGAGTGATAATTGACAAAAGTGTATATATTATATTCATTTTACATAAAGTAAATACATTATATTAAAAAATTGTATATATTGTATTCATTTCATACAAAGTGTACAAGATTGAGTATTTAAAAAAAATTGAAAACAAAGTATATACAACAGTTAGAAATTTGAAAAAGATTTGAATTGTAACTTAAATCATGACATTGAAAATCCATCCAAGTGCTCAAAATAAAGGAACTCACACAACAACCACTAACGGAGTCATTTCTGCCATTCTCCCGCACCAAACTCTAATTAAGAGATTTCCTCAAGTGTTCGCCAAAGTGCTCGAGCTTCCCTTAAACTCCGATGCTGACGTCTTTGCCCAAGAGACTCCAGATTCTTTCCGTTTTCTTGCAGACGAAGCCATCGCCGACTATTTTCAGGCCCCCGTAACTAAAGATTTTGTCAGCGGTGACAAAGATCGGAGTGAGGGGAGGGAATGGGGACTGTTAGCTGTCACTGTCCCCAAAGCTATGAATTCTAAAGGTATTTTTGAAATATCAATATTTATAAAATTAAAAAAAAAAACATCATTAACAGAACTGGGAACAAACAAAGAATGGATTTCGGCAGGACTATCCTCAATCTAAACCTTCAAACAAGAATCTCCTAACTGATACTAACAAAAGACAGTCACTGAACAGCAGCCCCACCCCATTCCTTGGTAGAGAACCAGACCTGAGATAGTCAATGACATTCTTGCAATCAGACTCAGCAACTACGGAGGCAAAGGAGAGTTCAGCAGGTAACTGCAATCCAAAAATCATGGCATTGGCCTCCGAACAGATGGGATCCCACCTTCCTTGTACTGACTTATGAGCACACATTTTTGTGTGTGTGTGTGTGTGTGTGTATATATATATATATATAGGGGAACTGATTTCTATATTCGAGATATAATATTCTTTCCGTATAATATTTTGCATTTTTTTTCTCAATATGTTCATAGAGATTTAGGCGTCGGAGGATCAGGTTTTCATCTAATTCACAGCGTAAGAAATCAATGCTCTATCATAAACTTCATCTCAAACCCTTCCTTTATTCATTTTAAGTGGGGAATTGAGAGTTGATGTGCCGTTTGGATCCAGCAAAATAACGCATATCCATAATCAGATAAGATATATATTCTTAAACCCTATATGCCAATTAATAATGTACTCTATAAAAGATTATTGCATCAAATATCTTTGCAAAGCTATATTGACTAAATCGGTCCCAACCAAAAAGCCATAGATATGGCATTGGTCTATTTAATAAAAAAGGATAGAAGATGAATGGAACCCACTAACGGCAAAACCTAAGAATGTCAACACCTGTCGAGCACATATGATGGTATTTCCACTGTGCCTTGCAAGCACACGGCACCTGTGCTCGAGTTGGCACCAAAGGAAATCTATTCCGATTTTGCATTCTCTTTTCATAGAACTTATAATTATAATAATGATTAACAATTCATTCGCTACAGTTTCTTTTATTATCAATAATTAAAATGCTTTATATATTTTATTCACCATGATTTGATTTGGTATAATGCACCTTAACCTTAAAGAGATTGCTTTAAGCATGTGATCGCGGTTGGACTGTCATCAAATTCAATAGTCATATCATGTACACCCATAATCGAATAATATAACTTAATTTTATTCCCATGCTTACAATGTTTTAAATTATGTTTGCTTTGAATTTCAATACATAACTATCTTTTTCGAGCTTTCTCTAACCCTAAGAGCCAGACAGACTAAAATGGTTTAAAAGATGTCTACACATCAAAACAAATAAGGCACGCAACGATGATCTAATAAGAATACTTGCCTAACAAGGCAAAATTTCCCCTACTTAGCTAAGAAGGGAATTTTCCCCTACAGGTTCCCACATCCAAAATATAATATTCTCTCTATTTCAAATATTTATATATTTCCTTCAAAAAGTTCCTGAGATTTATTGTTGTTGTGGGTAAATTTCACTGAAAATTTGTCAATCATTACTAGTATTCTTGTTGTTGTCGTTATTATTATTATTATTATTATTATTATTATTATTATTATTATTATTATTATTATTATTATTATTATTATTATTATTATTATTATTATTATTATTACTGATACAATTATTTTTTAATGAAAATTAAATTTTCATTATTAATTCAAAAAAAAACATTTCTAATTTATAAATAAAATTATAAAATTCAAAATATACAAGATAAATGAAAGTAATAAAGTTACTAAAAAATGTCTATGAATTTTTTCAATAATAATAATAATAATAATAATAATAATAATAATAATAATAATAATAATAATAATAATAATAATAATAATAATAATAATATAAGTTTCAAGTAATATGGCTTTCAGTTAAAAATTTAATTCATATCTATTATCTATAGAAAAAAAATGCCAAATCATGTTCTACATAAATAGGGCACTAACAACCTCGAAATCAAGTAAGACAAACTTATATAACAAAAAATTAAAACGACATTCAGTTTTAGTTAATATGAACGAATCAAATTTATAAAAATACAAATAAAATTTGAATAATACAAGAACTAAATATAAAATTAATAATTTCATATTACAATTTATTATAATAAAAATTAAAAAATTATAGAAAATTAGGAACAACAAATAAAATATCATAAGTTCAAATCTATATATCTAGCTGAAAATTATTATGGAGAACCCCGCAAAAAAAATGAAAAAAGACACAAAAAGTTGAAAACACAAAAATCAAAATTAAAAGAAGAGAAAGAGGAATTTGAATTTTTATCCATAGAGGATTGACAGGTGGTGGCTTCAAACTTAAACGGAGAAGATAAAATAATTTAAAGAGAAAAATGAGCTAGGGTTTCCATTTTGGCCTTCTATTATTGACCCACTTATTACATTAAAAAGTCTATATCATTGATAAAATTATTGTCACAATTATTGTTTTTACAATTATAATTGAATCGAATGACATTATTATTACAAGGATTATTACTATTATTGTTTCAACAACAACAACAACAACAACAATAATAATAATAATAATAATAATAATAATAATAATAGTAATAATAATAATAATAATAATAATAATAATAATAATAACCAAAATTAGAAAATAAATTGTTAATTGTTACTCACTCTATCCCATTAAATTGTCACTTATTATAAAAATTATCAATATTAAGGTAATTATTGATTTCATTAATTTTTATGTAAGATTATATTGAATAGATTAAAAATTAATTCTTTTTTAATTTTTTATTTAGGTTATGCAGTAAAGTGTGTGAAAAATGTTGATTAAAATATTAAATGTAATGTTTTGTTAACATTAAATGAGGCTAAAATTTGTTGGTTTAAAACTACATCTCAATTTTAATGATAATTAAACCTAATTTTAATTTTAATTCAGTTACGAAACTTAATTTTAATTTTTAAGGATCATTACTCAATAATTTTAATTTTTTAGAACAATGCATTGATTAGAATTATTTTCAATTCAGTTACGAAACTTAATTTTAAAATCCCCAACTGTTCAAGATAGGATTGAATATTTTCGACCTCCAAATTAAACTGTACCATATATGCGTACACTCCATTGGATATGTTCACTATGCAATCTGACCTCTTGAAATTTTAGAGGTGTAGCGAAAACTATTTTAAAGAACGCCATATCTTTCTCTCTCTCTCTGTTTCTTTTTTTTTTTTTTTTCAAAGCATGTCAAGCTCTCTCTCTTGCTAAAATCTACAATTTTAACTCAGGTATATAAATATCGTTATATACGAAATTACATATGATTGATATATGAGGTAAATAAATAATAATTCTTAAAAGATGGAATAGAATATCAATGGTTCGTTTTCTCTTAACCAAATATTTCAAATTTGAATTTTAAGAATGAAATATTTTTAAATATTTAATAAGGAATATTTTGATATCTTTATGGATCTTAAATATGAATCTAAAATTCTAAATTAGTCAGATTAGTAAGTTTTGTATGAAAAATCTTTGTTGATCTTTTCGATATAAATCTAATTAAATTAATCAGATTAGTAAGTTTTGTATAACAAATTGTTATAAAAAGAAATTAAACATATAGCACATATTATGAAAACTATATTGACATTATATCGTTCAATTTTATATAGAATAATATAAACAAACATTTGTATCTTACTTCTTTGTATCCAATTCAACATGGTATAGTTCAATCCAATTATTAATTTGATTATAGCTTACAGTTCGAAATAATACCAAATCTAAGTAAAATACAATTTTAGTTCAATTGTAATAAAAGTAATATATATATATATATATATATATATATATATATATATATATATATATATATATATATATATATATATATATATATATATTGAATTTATTTTTTTTATTGTATTTTTCACGCTGATCTATAAGCTCCATAATCAGCTCTGGATTTAATTTAACAGAAAAAAGAGAATTGGTGGGGCCTCAAAACCATGTAGAAATTTGCATATATATACACATTAGAAGCTAAATCATGTCATAAATACAAACGTTGGAAGAAATTTCCGTAAACTAAACTCTTCTTCTTTGTTTGATCATGGCGGAGCACAGCAACCCAGTTCCAGCGATGTCAAATAACCCGCCGCTAGAGAGACCAGTGGTGGTGATCGGCCAACAGTTCTTAACACAATATCCAGTTGACCTCGTCATTTCCTCCAAGATCTTAACCATTGGAGAAAACGATTTTAACGTCAAAGACGTTAACGGCTCTCTTATTTTCAAGATCAAAAGTAAACTCGCCAGTATCCATGACTGCCGTTATCTTAAAGATGCCTCCGGCAACACCCTTGCCACTCTCCGCCAGAAGGTGCATCTCTTTTCTTTTATTTTTTTATTTATCTTAATTGTCAGATCTCTAATATAATTGTGTTATCTTAAATAAAAAAAAATATATAGACGATTACTGCACATAGAAGATGGGAGATTTTCAGAGGAGAAAGCACGGAGGAAAGCGATTTGCTATTTAGTGCCAAGAAATCATCTCTAATCCAATTCAGCACAGTGTTAGACGTGTTCTTGGCTACTAACAAATCAGAAGATGAGCCTGATTTCAAGGTCAAAGGAACATGGAAGGAGAGATCTTGCACTATTTATGTTGGAGATGGAGACAACAAACCCATCGCTGCACAGGTGAAATTGATTATTATTATTATAATTTTATGTATATAATTATCAGATTTAAGTTAAATTGATAAAAATTGATTGGGAATATATTCAAAATGCAGATGCATAGGGGACACAATCTCAAGACTGCGTTATTGGATGCAGACAACTTTGCCGTGACAGTTTCTCCAAATGTTGATTATGCATTTGTAGTGGCTCTTGTGGTGGTTCTTGATGAGATCAATGATGATCGGGATTAAATATTTACTGTTATATAAGATTAGCTTTTATATATCATTGCATGTGTGCTTATAATAAGTGCCTTTTACTGCACTTTCTTTTTCTTTTTAAAAAAATAATTGTTTTGTTGCTTAGTTTATTTCCCTATATGTGTTCGATCTCTCGTTGACGTTAAGGAAGGATTGTATTATGGTTTTTCAATCTTCTCTTATATGTTATACTTTGTTTGTGCTTTTCGTGTCTATATATTCGATTTTATCTCTCTTAAAATTGTGTAAGTTTCGTGCGTCCATGAGCAATTTTATGCATTCGATTGTGGCAAAATATTTTCAAAAACTTTTCCAATTAATGGTTTAATTAGATGGAACCAATGAGTTCAGGCAATATAAATAGCTAAGAAAATGCATATTTATGATTGGAAAAGACTGCTTAAAATGAGTGGTTATATATATATATATATATATATATATATATATATATATATATATATATATATATATTCATGTTAACCGCGCTGTAGGAAACATCAGCCCTAGCATCAGCTAGTAATATCTGGTGAGCACGAGGAAAAACAGAGAAACAGCGAACGCCAGGAGCACAACGGACACCCTGATTGGCAAACCAGTAAAAAACAGCATTACCTTCGCGATGCACATGTTGAATGATCTCACACTAATCCCTTTGCAGCAACTCCTGAATGGCTAAAGGGAAATTAAAAAAAAAAAAAACGGAAAAGAAAAATAGCTTAATAAGTCAACAGGATAATAAACAACCTTAATAAGTAAGAAGCTGGGATTAATAATGTCAATTTTAGAGAAATTGGGAAAAATAGAGTAAGAAGAGTAAACTAGGTTGCATGAGTTTATTCTATACCAATTAACTGTTTTTTGATTGTCTTTTGATTACTAATTTAATATTTAGGCCGAAGTCTTAAATTTTAATTGATAAGAAAATGAAGTTATATTTTCCCTTTATGAATTGGAATTTAAACATGATGATTTCCAAAACTTTTCAACCGTATAATGAAAGACCCTGCAAGATCGATGGAGGTAAGACACTAGAATATTTGCCAAGTGGTCGGGCATAACTAATCCGATAGCCAAGTCAATTTAGACAATATGAATAATCTGAATAGAGAATGGATTCAGATCATTAACATATCAAGATTGGTGTTTGATGAATTAATAGAGCTTGACATGAATCCATTTCCTTAAATAAATTATGGCGGAATTAGAATCTAATACTTAGCAGGATAAATTTTTTAAGAGTGCCAAAATTTGAGTGGGGGCAAAGTTCTTAAAAGTATGGGGTATTTTATATAAACTGTTGCTATCTTTTCATGTATTAAAAAATCTCAAATGTATACGGCTCTGCTACCGAAATTAATTATAATTAATTAGATGATATAAGAGAACAAGTAATTATATTAGACTCATTAAGAACGTTTCTGTTTCTCATAAATATATAATAGATACCAGTAGGATGGTTATTCTCATTTTGTGAGAGTTAAGAGTCATGTTCTAACGGTACTTCTTTTATGTCACTTGGCTAGAGTCTGCCCAAAATACGCTTGATAGACCTCTCCATGGCGTGTATTCTGCTAGCTAGGATAGATCTTGGTTGTCCGAGATAATAGATATAGTATTTTTTTTCTTTTTTTTGGTCAAAAACCATTCAATGAGATGTAGTCTGGACTTTATTATTTGGAAGATCTCTAGGATACGGAGTACTTGGGTCCAATCCTTTTGACTGCAGCCTAATTTAGAAAGCATTTGCTCTATATTCTATATTGGGAGGAGTTTTACAAAATTACCCAAAAAACAGATGTTAAACTTAAAAATACACCCTTATTTTTTCCTCTTTCAAAAATACATTTTTTTTAAATTTTCATTTTTAAAAATACCACTTTTTTCATTTAACTTAAACTCCCCATGTTTTCACGCCAATTTCCTCCTCCTCCTCCTTATTCTTATCAATTTAAACATAATACAAAACAATTCTCTCTGTCTCTGTCTTCTATCTACCTCTCTTGCTTTCTTCGCCGGAAAGTTGCATCATCAATCGACCATGCACCCAATCTATTCTTGGTAACAGAAGTTGGACGAGGTATTTGTTTCCATTTGATTTATTGTTCATTCAAGTTTCGGTTTCTATGTCGGAGGGATCAGATCTGGTTCTTTTTGCCTTGGTAGTTTGATTCGAGAAGATTTAGGATTTTAAATTGGTTTTTCTTTGGCAGATATTGCTCAATTTGGAATGATTTCGAAGGGAATTTTGAAGCTGTAGGGGTTTGTATTTTTTGCTGTGTGTATGGAACAGAGGAGAAGATCTGGTGACCCTTCGGGATAGTTGGTGAAGAATAGAAGCTCTTCAGGTTGTTTAGTTGTTAGAAAAGTGGTTAATGATGGTGTTGGAGGAGTGGGTTCTTCTGGCTACCGTAAGTTTTTCAAGTCAAATAAGGAGAAGAAGATGGTTAGGAGGGATTTGAGCGATTCAGAATCTAGTGATGATATGTTAATGCTGGCTTGAAGAAGGGTAGCCCCTGAAACCATACGGGTTTGCAATGGCCTCAGCCTTTTTGAAAGGGATCTGATTTGAAAATTGCTTCCATACCAATGACTCATCGCAAAAAGAAATTTGGGCTAGTTAGTTGTAATCCCATGCGCTGCGTTTCTATGCTCGAGTGGCGCATTGTCGGGTCTGCGCCGATTTCCTCCCTCTAGATGGGCTCTAGCTTTTTATGGACATCTTTCAATGGTTGAATTCATTAAGTTTTTCATTTGCATATCACCTACGAAATCTCTTTTGCTGAATTCATATGTTGGTCTACACATCAAATTAGAAACTTTGCCTTGGTTTATAAGAAATTAATGAAACGCCAGCTATTCCTTTGGATTAGTACATTTAATATTAAATATACTGCAAACTCTGAAATTACTGGGTGAAAAAAAATCCATAAAACAAAAACTGTAAAAAAGGCATAACGTGGGGGGCTATAGATGAAGTAAACAATTGCAAAAAGACAAGAAAAAAGGCTGCCTTAGGGGGGACACTCGCATGGGGAGCAGAACATTAATAAGTGGACCCATTGGACATGTACCTGTATTATTAAATTTTTAACCTACGAAGACTCGTAGAATTAGATTGTGGGAAAAAAAGGGTAATCAATTAAAGAGATTGAGGTCACGGGGAAGGTGCAAAAATGTTCTTTAGAGTAGATCCTTTGAATACCCAACAGTCTTGATAGTGAAATTCAGTTCTAAACTCAATATGGGCTCATGTGGTGTGTAATTTTGCTATCAAGATAAAGACCCAACAAGAAAAGGGAACAGATTAAGGGGACCCTATTGAACAGGATGTCTTTTTGGCCAGATATTGGGTGGAAGTGGAACAACTCAAGATCATCTCCATTTCTTTTTCACTCACTTTGATATCTATAAAGTCATATCTTACCTTCTTTGCTATTGGGTGTGTGTGAAAATTGCTACATCTTGTTTGGAATTGCTCCTTTTTTTACTGCTATTGATTTTAACTTTCTGAGAGTCTATTGCTATATCCTCAATGAGAAATTTTGGCAGTTCTCACTTTTATTAACAAATTTGGGCATTCCTTGGCGTCCTCATCAGTCTATAGGGTTTCTTATGTTTTGATCATTAAATTGATACTGTTAGTTTAATTTAGTGAAAAATACTGTGCATCGAGAAAAATAATATATATTTTTTTCTATGGGCTAAAAAGAAGAAAAATCGATAATGTAATGTGAAAAATACTTAACTAGATCAAATCTATGAGAAAAATAGTAAATCAAATCAATCATATCTAGGAACCAATGTGATTATTTAATTGTTCGTGCATCGAGTTCTATGTCTGATCTCATGGTTTGGGACTTGAATCCCTCTTCATTTTTGTTGTTTTTACTTTTTTTGAATGATAATCAAAATTAAATTTTATTTTTTATTTTGGTATACCACTGGTATACCAGGTATACCGTTGGTATACTAAAATTCAGAATAGCATTTTCAATTCTGAATTTTGGTATACCAAAATCCAGAATTGAGATTGCCAGTCTGGATTTTGGTATACCACCGGTATACCAAGTATACCGATGGTATACCAAAATTCAGAATTAAAAATAATATTCTGAATTATGGTATACCAGCGGTATACATTGTATACCGTTGGTATACGAGATATATCAGTAGTTTATCAGATATACTATTGGTATACCAGGTAGTATACCAGGTATACCACCGGTATACCTAAATTCATAATTGAAGGTATACCACCGGTATATCACCGGTATACCAGTTTAAAAAAATTAAAATTATATTATACATTTGAAAATGCTAATTTAAATATTAATAATAAATTTTTTTAACTATTAATTAAAGCTTAAAAAGTGGATTATATTTCATGATAAGTGAATAAAAAAAAGAGAACTTTTATTTTTTTATAATGGTCTATAAATTCAGTTGTACCATTTTACATTTTGTGTTCCCACATAAAGACGAACAAGAATTCACAATAGCCACCGCGAAATTGAACTTTCTTAGAACGGGCCTATATGTTCCCACATATACCGTATAAACATGATTAAATTGCTTTGAGTGAAGGCATTCAAATAAATTGAAACCAAACAAACAATTATTTAAAAGATTGATGTATTAGCCCATTAATTCCCTTAGCCTTGTTGTAAAAAAATAGTCAATAATAAGCCGAAGTTTAAGTTGATGTTATAATAAAAAGAGTCAAATCAAAGCAACCCAGCCCCTTCAATGACAAATAAACACAAATTCTTCCATTGGTTCATTTCACAAGTCGTTCATTTCTTATACCTTTTGAAAATTTAATATTATAAGCAGAAAAAATACTTGAAAAAAACAAAAATCATTGTATGGTGAAATAAAGAATGGTGGGTAAAAATTTATTCAAACATTTAGTCGAACACTTGGTCTGCGTTCAGTATTCATTCAGTATTCAAATAGATTGGACACAATCTAAGACCCAAAAAATTCAAGATCCCGGGAAAAAGTAGAAGAAAAAACTCAAATATAAAACCAAGAAGCCATGAGAAGAATATTAGGAAGCAAAATCCATTGTAATTTGAATCAAAGCTTTCAAATCATTACTAGTGGTAATTAGTAATACACGTCTTCATAATCTGTTTCAATTTCTAAAGGCATGATAGTAATTATAAGCCCTTTCCATTTTCTTCCTCTTGTATTTGCCACGAGGATGGCTTAGCTTCAATGCGAGAAAGTGTGTAGCAGTCATAGAGATGCTCATTCCTGCTTCCAATTTCAATGGGCTCAATTTCAGCGGTAATGGGTGAAAATACTGCTCCCACCCCATTCCAAATTCCACTTACACTACTCGCAAATGTATTCCACGCTGGTCTAATTACAGGTTCCTGAGAAAATCGAACATCTCTTCTAGTTATTATTTTAATGTAAGCAAACAAATTATTGCATTTGCATAGGCATGACAAAGCAGATAAAGGAAAATGCAATTTGAACGCATAGAGATGAAATTCGAGCTCCAATTGCATATCAAAAATGATAAGCAAACAAATTTTGTAATTATTTGGCGACAGGGAACCAATTAAATTAATACCTGAGTTTGAAGAACAGTTTCAACCTCCATTAGCGTGAGGAACAACAACAGCACAGTTGATCGATTTCTCAAAAGAAATCAGAGAAAAATGGAGGAGGAAGGGGGATAAAGCCACTGCTCCTGCTGGAGGAGAAACCAAAGAAGCAAATGAGAGTGGAAAGGTGACGCCGGCGTTGGCTGGTCGACGGCAAATTTGAAAAAGAAGGGAAAAAATGCAGGTATGAAAAATGAATAGCAAAGCTGCTGGAAGCGTGAAGGAGAAGGAGGAGAAAAAGAAGAAAAACAGAAATAAGGTTAAAAATAAAAGAGGTATTTTTAAAAACATAAATTTAAAAAAAGGTATTTTTAAAATTAAAAAATTGGTGGAGGTATTTTTAAAAAACGAAGTTAAAAAACGGTATTCTATATAAATTCCTCTTCTATATTTTGCAGATCAAATAAGCCCAATCCTTTGAGTCCACACCTTAGTGAAGGAACTTTGTTTAAATAGGAAGAAACGAAACAAAAACTCTTTTCCAAGACCCACATTCTAATTTTTTTTTTAGAACAAGTCAGAATTAGTATCGAATTAGAGAAAGAATCCCACAGTTAAACATAAGTCAATTACTGAATGACTCATTTTCCTGCGAATAATAAGTCAGTTCAAGCAACATACATGGTTCCAGATACAAGAGAAAAAAAAAATGTCTAAACTTATTACGTAAATTTGCTCTTAGCCACCGTAAATATCAATCAGTTGACACAAAAACAACATACACACATATATATAAGTTGGTGAGTGAGATAATTAAGCAGCCACCCAACAAAGAATTGGCATATATATATATATATATATATATATATATATATATATATATATATATATATATATATATATATATATATATATATATATATATATATATATATATATATATATATATATATATAATTTTGGCATTAGCCAGAAATCTGAAACTGACATGTACTTGTATTTGATTAATATTAAGTCAAAGTAGGGGTGCTGCATCTCCTATACGTCTTTCTTTCTGACTTCTGTAGAAATGTCCTTCTATTTTCATAAATAACAAACAAGAGTCTATACATCCAATAAATGAAGCCAAATTAAAGATTTCCATTTTTATCATTTTTGTGTTCTTGTCGGTGATAGCTTGTTCATGGCTGCACGTGCTAATACAGCAGCCAGCAGCGTAGCTAGAGATGCTCACAGAACGGAAAATTTTCAAATTTTCTTCCGTGAAAACGGAAACGGAGGAAAAAAATCTCTGATATGTATTTCAGGATGGGGACGGAAAATAAAATATCCGTTCCGTAGGGATCCTCGCCCCGCAAAAAATAATTTTTTTATTTTAAAATATAATATTTTATAAATAATCAAAATTAAAATTACAATATAACTTAATTTTATAATTATTAAGTTTTAAATTATACTTAATTTTAAATTTATGAATAGTTAAAATTTATATGAATTTAAATTATAATTGATTTTAATTTTAATTATTAATAAAATATTATATTTTAAAATTAAAAAAAAATAATTTTTAGGGGGACGATGATCAGATCGGGGATTTATTCTGTTAAGAGTGGTTACAGGCTTATTCACTCTACTGCTCCTGATTTTTCCTCTGATTTGCTTGTTGTTGATTAGATGAAGCTTTGGCATTCTGCTATCCCAAAAAAAGTCAAACAATTTTTTTGGCAGGCCTTACAAGTCTGCCTTTCCAGTTATTACCTTGCTAGGTACTAAGGCTATGTTTGGTAAGACGTAATGCAATGTAATGTAATGAACAATGTAATGAATTAAAAAATGTAATGTAATGTAATTGTGATTACATTACTATGTTTGGTAACATTAGTAATGTAATGTAATAACAAATACATTCCTATATTTAATTGCATTGTATATATATATATCTTGAAATGTAATAATATTTATAATCATCAATTAATTATTTTATATAACTATTTTATTTTTTTAATTATTTTATATACTTATTATATTATAAAAATATAAAAATCCAAATTTAATAAAACATAATTAAAAAAACATTCTTAGGCGAGTTTAATCCGAGTTTATTCATTCTTAATTCTAATTTACAAACATCATCACTCCCATATACCATTTCATTCAACTTTTTTCTTCTCAAGAAAAAATCACTGGTATAACATTTGCTCAAATAATAAGAGCTAATATACATTGTTACCCCACAATATAATTGAAAAAACTAACTTATTACATTTAGAAAGTCTAACCACTGTGACGATACTACTAATTTATTTCTCCTCTTTATCAACTTCTTTGTGGTCAAACTTAGACGAGCCATTTTTCTTTAATCTGTACATAAAAATGAAAATTTGGTTTCAGCTGAATTCAAAGATCGGGTATGCAAATAAATAGAAAGTGAACCCCAAGAGAGTGTTCATGAAGAGTACAAATACTAATCCATCCAACCAACCAAATTCAGACATATTAACTATATTAAAGCAAGAAGAAGATTCACAACATTCCAAAAACAGATGGCATCCTTACAACATCAAATGAAAATATAATTTCTAGTTACCTTTTGCTTGTGGCTATTGCCCCACTCGATGGACCTGCACTTGTCATCTTCCTTTATAGGCCAGCAGTGTTCAACTGGCCTCAAAGTTTCCGTCCTGTTCTTGAGAGACATTAAATTTCATAAGGTCCTGTTTGGTTGCTGCAACTGCTGGATTTCTTTTCCAGTAAGCATAAGGTTCCCTCTCCATCTCATCCAACTGTTGTGTTAATTATGAGATGAGATTAGCAGAAGTATTCCTTTGAGTAGCATTCATGCAACTCATCTATACTTCTCATTTTCAGAACAAATACATTTCTATTTGCCATTGCAACACCAACATATGTATTCCTGCATTTACCACCATTCATAAATAGGTATTCAAAATTAAATATATACATATATTTATAAAGTTACAGATAGAATGAAGTTATAGTGGGGTTTCTAATTATGTTAGAACTCGGTTAAATACAAGAACCAATTTTGACAAAGTAAATATAGTGGAGCAGAGTATGTTGGACTCAGTTAAATAAAAGAACAAATGATCAGTTCGAGTTAGGCATCAAGAAGTGACATATAGCAAGAAGTGTTCGATCTTGAATTCACATCAAGTCAGTTACCGAAAAAAAAAAACTTTATGGCTTTATCTATCAACTGAATTATACAGAGGAGATTCACTAAATTATGAACAAGGCAGTAGATGAATATGACTGCAAGAACCTTAATTAATTGCAGAAGCTCACTGCCATTAAATTTCCAACTTAGCAATCCATTGAAGGTTAAACTAGAGGACAATGTAGACAAAAGTTAGCTATCTATCAAGCAATCACTATTCTCTTGAAACCATGTTTGTTTCTTATATTTGCAAATCCTAAACTGGTATTCTCTTATAACAGTTGATCAAGGGCACCAAAACCAACATCAAAATACTATATCACCAATATTTGTTTTTCAAAACAAATAATTCCTTACTAATGCACTTTCTAGTTAGATGTTAACAAGCAAAAGGAGACTCGCAAGCTAGAAAATCCATAGTAATTCCCCTAAATTCATAGTAATTCCCCTAAACAGCTACTTAGTCTCTGCCCCTAAATTCCTCACTGCTAAATCAACTACTATAATAAATGAATTATCTCTGTCACTGAAGATTCAAACTCATCTCTTATGTTTTCCAACCAAAAGAAAGATCATGATTTAAAATCAGATAATATGCTCAAATTCAGCTGAAATTGGATAAAAAAGTTAATCATTCCAATCCTGAATATGTAACTGTCAACTAAAAGATTATTTGCATAGTATGTTTTTGTATTAAGATTTCAGAACTTTGTTATATAGATATTTTAGATTAATTACAATTGCACTTCCCACAAATAGTCAAAAATTAGAAAATAGATGGAAAAGCAAAAAAAATCCATAGACTCACATGGGTATTTATTTGTTGTATGCCATGCTTTGATGATGAATCAATCACAGTCTCCATCAAAGAACCCAGCATCCTTCATCTCGTAGTAATATGCATTATCAAGAAGAAAATCTTCCTCCTGCAAATACATGCCAATTTGAAACCAATAAGTATGATTCGTAATCCAAAACCACAAAATAAGATTGATTAACAATAAAAGAATGTCATGTATGGCTCACCTTGAACCAGTGATTTTCGTATAAGAACCTAACCTGAAGAAAGCACCAAGCGAGATTAAGAGAACCAGTGAACCAGAGAAGGGCATAATAGGAAATCGAGATCAACGATTTCCCATTCCAGAGAATCTCTGACTACCTTGGCGAACTATTTTCACCTGTAAATCGTGGATTTTTGGCGCGAGAGAAGGCAGGCGGTGGCGACCACAGGAGGATGGCGCTGACAGGAGGTGGACGGCGCTGACAGAGGTGGCAGCGACGGAGGCGAAGGGGAAAGATGATGCTTAGGTTTAGACTTGAGAGAGAGGGGGGAGCTGTAATCAGAAATACTTTGTTAAATGAAGGTAATGGAAAATACATTAGTAAATGTATTGGAGAATACATTTGTAATTGTCATTACATTACATTATTAGATAATTTTATTAACAAACACAGATTTTATTACATGATTAATTACATTACATTACAATACTGTCTACCAAACATAGCCTAAAGGTGTTGACGTTGGCCTTACTTGTCCTATGTGCGGCATTGAAAATGAAACAATTCTTCATCTTTTTGTTGATTGCAGTTTTGCAAAGGAAGATTGGGGCCATTCTGGGTTTGGTTGTTGTTGGGGTTCCGTCAACAGCTTTTTAAACTGGTTTGACTATTTAATTTCTTGTGTTGATCGGGATAGATGTAGCTATGCTATTGTTCTTTGTTGGTCTATTTGGAAAGCGAGGAATGATTGGGTTTGGAATAATGTCAAATTTTCTACAGCTGTTGTGGTGTCTATAGCTAAAGCTATTCTGGATGAGTGGAAGCTTGCTCACAAGTCTAACATAATTGCAAATGCGAATAGTAATTCTGTGCAGGTAAACTGGACTCCACCACCAATTGGTTTCTTGAAGGTCAACACTGATGCAGCTGTGTTTTCTGCTTTTTCCTAGTCTGGTTTGGTGTTTGTGGTGCGTAATCATCAAGGTGTTTTCCTCTCTGCTAGCTGTAAATCTTTGTTGGGAATTTTAGACCCTGATGTGGCTGAAGTGCTTAGTATTCGTGAAGCTTTGAGCTGGATTAAAGCTTCTAATCTCTCTTCAGTTATTATTGAAACAGATTCACAGCTTGCTTTTAATGCTTTGAATTCTAAACTGTGTAATCTGTCAGATTTCGGGCGTATAGTTATTGATTGTAAGTTGATTATTAGTTTTTTATCAAACATCGTGTTGGATTTGTTAAGAGATATGTGAACATTGCCGCTCATCATTTAGCTCGAGCAGCTATTTTTATGCCAGACTTTGTTACTTGGGACTTGTCTTCCCGTAGTTGTATAGCTTCAGTGCTTTTGGCTGACTCTGCTTAATGAATTTCCTTTGATTTAAAAAAAAAAATCAATGCAAACCAAATTTGATTAAATAATAAGTAGAACAATAATTAACATACATAGATGCATGGATGGTTCTTTAAAAAAAATTACTTATAAAAAATTATAGAAAATTTACTTTGTTTCCCTCCTAAATTCGGATCTAATAACCTTTTTAATCCATAAACTTCACACCCTTTTCAATTTTGCCTCGCAAGACAAATTTTTGGATAGATGATAGATAATTTACTATTGGTTTCATAATAATAATAATAATAATAATCAAATTTTATTATCTCATCGCCTTTTAGCTTAGCATGCAAAAGAAAGGGCACGTGGCTCGTTGAGGATGACGTGCCGAACCTGTTGATATCCCTCTGATATGTCCACTGCGCGTTCCTCACGCAGAATAAGAAAAGACCGCGTATTTCTTTCCATGCAAACCATCCGATTCGACGACGTTCATCGTTGCTTATCTTATTCAACTTCCCCAATATATAATTGACTGATTCCAATGTTATTAAAATAGGATAGGATAAAAAGTCGTGAACGCAAAAAATTTTTGATTCGAA